>OY992884.1:91141591-91754091 GCA_963921405.1 Cepaea hortensis | reverse complement strand
ATTCTGTGTAGAACTTAACTTAGGTCTAATTTCTCACAGTGGGGGTACTCGGTGAGCCAAACTTCTGAATGGTTTCTCTACAAGGGTTATGCGAGAATGACTATCAATACCTCTAGACAACACTTGCTGTTACTAACCTGTATCTTTTATAGAGAGATATACTTTATAGAACTTCACTCATTGGAACTTCTGTAATTCTCTATAAACCCACAAAAAAAACCTCACATGTTGGAGGCTCATATCGGCGATTGAACCCCGGGAACACCCCTAAAGAGGATCACATGTTGTGGACCTGTATCCGCGACTGGACCCTGGGAATAACCTGCAAAAGAGGATCACATATTGTGGACTAATATAGGCAATTAGAACCCTGGGAACACCCCTCAAGGTAATCACATATTGAGTGCTCTATGCACTAATTGAACCCTGGGAATACCTTTTATGGGATTCACATAACGAGGTCTGACGACTCGGGATGTAAACTATGGGTATACCTTGTCTGGGACTCCTGTGGAGGATATCTATGTTTGTATTAGAATCAGGGAGTAACCTCTCGCAAAATTAAACCTATTGCTTAGAGTTTTATGATGTGGTTAATGGATCTCGTCACATAAATGTGGACAAAAGGTCCAGATGTTTAAACCCACAAGTAAATCTCGGGTGGTGGTTGTTTCATCAATGGTGGTAATATTGCATGTATCACTGTTCACAAATGTCACATTGTACAATGTAGTTGAACAAAAAATTTTAATTATCTTATGGGTCAACATGTTTGCTATACCCATGATAATGTTGTGGTTCAAGATGGGCTGATGTAATAGACTGTCAATAATGTTGTGTAATTTTGTGCATACTGTGTTCACTATGAGTATCAAAGGTACCTGAGAACCAGAAGACACAAATTATTTTTAAATAACATAGACAGCTAATTTCAGGATACATTTGATTTTTCTTGAGATAAATTAAGACACTTATCCAGGGAATAAATAGGGGGCCTACTCCATTTTCTAACTTATTGGCTAGCATGGGAGAAAGGGGAATTAGTGTATTTACATTTTAATATCACTGCATCACATCATATAATGGGTACTTAATTCCTCAGTCCCCATAACATGTTGGCAACACTGAGAGCAGAGAGTGTGAACCCTGATGGAAAAATTGGGCAACCATTAAGACACCTCACTAACAATCTCTCTCAGTATAGTCAGTATTCGTACCGGCTAATGTCCAGTGTCGATTCGACATCTGGGTTTATTCTTCAGTTGTGTAATCTTGTCGGTAGCCCTGATCAAGCTGCTGAGAAAGTAAGCACGATTGAATCTCCAGGAGAAAACATCCTTATCAACTCCGTCACTTGCCATTTCTGAAGTAGTGGTATTATTAAGCGTACTTGATACGTAATGGACGAGAGGAAGGGAAGATTCTACCTGATGTCATGGTCAGTCACTCATGACCCGACCACAGTCTGGTGTCTATAAGACATTAGTCTATTGTTCGATGGTGTGATCTCTGGTGTACTAGGATCCAAGTCACTAGGAGTGAACTCATTGAATCTCCAGGAAGGCCATCAAAATAACTGGACCCCTAGCCATTCATATGGAAGTGGAGAGCGTACGCAAAGTTATGTGTCCAGGAAACGATGGATAACCAACCTGATGTCATTGGCGTATCATACGACTAGGAGCATAACGTGGACAACCTGAAAAATTTCATGAAGAGATAAAACAGTATCCGTCTCCGACGTCTGCCGTCAATTCATCCTCAGTTGAGAAAGCATTTCTGCCTGAAATGGTGGAGATTAAAGGACGGACAAAGTTGAGTACAGCTGATGTCATTCCCCTTTTTCATTCTCAATTGGGAAGACCTTTCTGCCGGAAGAAGGTGGGAATGTAAATAAGGATTACTGTCTCCAAACAGTTAACTCTTATATGGTAGAGCTCACTGCAATTCCAGCAGTGACACTCTATACACAATGTCTGCGAAAGTGGACTAACGAAAGATCACTGTTCTCAAACAGCTGACTACTTTCAAGATAAAGATCTCTGCAAGTTCAGCAGTCGACTCTTTATATAATAAGAACCATGCATTCCGCAGTGGAATCTTATATTATTACTGAGATGCGAGATGTCTTCACAAGACCTGGCCAGTCCTATCCTCAAAGTCAGTAAAATTGCTTCAAAAAATAATTCCAGTCAATAGTGGGATCTATGAAGCTATACCCACATAATCACACCCCTTCAAAGGTAGCTGTGATAATGACGGACTTCTCTATGGCTGAGAAGAAACGCCTTATTCGCCAAAAGTAAACGTTTTGCTCATGTGGGAGAGAAAGAACGGATACTTTCCAGCCACTCAAAAGCACTTAGCTCAAGCATGGCTGAAGACAACTAGTTGGAATTCTATATTAGTTGTAGTAGATGTCACAGTCTGGCTGCATCTACAAATTCGGTTGCTACGTTAGAAAATAGAGCAACTAAGGAGAGAAAATGCTGTCACTTCTCACAACAAAACAAAATAGAGGCCTAACGGAATGAGGAAATCTCAACCAATAAGTGCACCTCTAAATCTATGGTAAGACTACAGAAATAAGTCAAGGAAATATAATGGGAAATTGCTACTATCTGCAAACACAAGAGGCTTATTGGATTGGAAAGGTAGACCCTGTGTCCAACGCTAACCAAATCTGCACTTAGTAGATTTTAGTCTTAAGTTCTGCAGCGGCTGCTATACAGTTCACCCGGAAGTGATTGTTTTTGCTCCGGTGATGATCAAAAATTTTAACCCAGTTCCAAATACCAAGATTACTGTTGGAGAAAGTGTTCAGTTAAATACACTCTCACAGGATTATCATTCTCCAGAGGCGAAGGGAAGAATGAAGTTCTGATAAAGACAAATGAGTGAGAGACATATGGAATTATACCACTCTCATCAGACATAAAGAAGTTGGCTTAATTGCAAAGCATTACTTCTCATAATGAATCTCAATGGTACTCATGCTTTGAAAGTATGTGACTCTGAGAGATCATTCATCATGGACAGGAAAAATAGCATGGAGATTGACTGTGGAGCATTGTCAGAAGTGAGTTGGAGAGCAGTTCACTGATAAGTGTGGTCATAACTCTTCATATTTCCAGTGACTAAATGGAACTTCATGCAGGACTAACTTCATGGTCTTTGCAGATGCCACCAAATTCATGACTGATGAATATTGGAGCAGATTTTTCTTAAAAAAGGAAAAGTCAATTGGTTCCATATGCACAGCTCTTGTTGGAGTAATGGGAGATGAGTAAATGATGACACCACTTAAAGGATCTGGGAACTGTGAACGCCTGACCTATCAGTCATTGTATCCATGACAGTTTAATGGGGAGGCTATGTGGCATGATGTCTTCAGACGTTCGCATCCCCAGTCCATTTACATTTCTCAATACTCAGTAGTTAACCACGTAAGCCGTCGTGATACCCTAACTAAAAATAGAATCGTAGATTCTAGATCGAGGGAGGGTAGATGAATGGTGGGGTCTCAATTTCATTGGGTAACCCTTGGGCTGGTAACGCTCCTTAATACATAATTAGCCCGCCAGTCGAAGCCTTGATTCCATCCCGTAAGGACATGTTCAAGATGCAGTGGTAAAATTTGCCCAAAAGCATTCTTTGGGAGTAGTCATCTGCACTCCAGGTACCTAAATCATTTAATATGTTATGTGTAAACCTGATGAAGTGAGAGAGAGACGAATGGCCGAGTATTTTCTTGAGAAAATGTAAAAAGAAGACAGGACTTCGGTACAGTGACTCTAAAACTGCCGCTCAAAACCTGTCATGTCTACCGCAGTGAAACATTCTTACCATGTCTATTGTCTGTCTGATTTGATGATTTGCATATGCTTATGACTGTAAACCACGCTCAATGCATATGGCAAAACCTTTGTGCGCTCTGAACATTCGTTGAGTGCCTATCATGACCATTCGTAACCAAACTGTACATCGCTCTTGAGAGTTACCTTTGGCAGTTATGTTTCAGAATGTGTGATGCTATATACTGCATGTAATTTCTCCCTTATAATGGCTGAGAATGTTTGAGTGAATGAGATGATAATTATATAATTAACTTCTCATATTTGTAAAAGTAAAGACACTTATTAAATCCATGTTTGCAGGACTGCATTGCACTGTAGAAATTAACCTAGTGTCTGTCAGATGAATACATGGGAAGGCTCATGCTATTTGTCAGGGAAAATTCATGTTTTCTTTCATTATGTGTATTCCACATGTGAAAGCATTTCTAGTGCATGATTTCTGCCATACAATGCCTACTTCTTGGTGCTTAATCACACTGTCTGTTCTCATGGTACACCGGTCCCTGTGATCTACTCATTGTGAGAATTTACAAGATAATTGTGTGAAGCTGCCTCTGATTAGGAGTATGTGCCTATGACTTCACGGTTTTGGGGATGAACCTGGAGAAAGGATATCACCCCAAACCCCCAAATAAAATTGCACTTCATCATCAGTGAGAGGCGGGTGTTCGAATATCACACTCCTTTTCCCCTCCCATTCCTCTCTGAATCTGTGATAGTACTGTATAACTGTGACAATGGTTCAATAGATGTAAAACACATGTTGTGCCTTTGTTTATTAACAGAGAATGAGGAAGATGGAGGAGGCCCTTTTCAATTACCAGGACAACTCCAAGGGAAGTCCTGAGCTCTAGTCTTCAACTCCAGCTGAAAAGTCAGACTCCAAAAAGACCAAAATGAACAACAGGTTGCAAAGATTCAGCCTGAATCCACTAATTCTGGCCTATACAGATGGCACTGAAGAAAAGTCTTTATTAAAAGCCTAAGACAGGGATACTCTCCAATTTTGTAAAAGCCCAGGCTATATCTTCAAGATAAATTCAAGAAGAAACCTTAAGAGGAGAGATCACCTGGTCTTCAGCATGTCACTACTGGCTAAGAGTGGACATTAAAGGTGCACTTGGAGCTGACCCTATCACAGCTTAATATTAATAATGGCTGAAAGCTGAAGGAGCAGAAGTTAATAAATAGAGCAAATTCACAAAATGGATTAGTGTTAAGTCGGTGTGGTGATTCAGTTCCATCAGAAATCTTAGGAGTGATAGACTGTGAAGAAAGACAGCTGGGACATATTGTTTCTTTTTAGATCTTCCTCCACTGGAAAAGCAAAAGAACAGTCTTGGGTGTCAACTTCATGAACAGTCAAATTTAGGTGAGATAGACAGAAAGAAGAATGCTAGGACATATTGTTTCTTTTTAGATCTTCCTCTACTGGAAATGTAAAAGAACAGTCCTAAGTGTCAACTTCATGAACTCACCAGTGAAAAGATAGAGCTTTAAAATTTCTTTCAAGATTGTGACAGCAGGGAATAGCCTGAATTGGAAAACCATCATGGGGAGAACTGTAACCTGAGCTGTCCAACACCATCATAGGTGCTAAAAGGATGAAACAGACCAGTGGAACAGAACGTCCCTATGCTTGCCCCAATTTATGGCTTATCTTGTGTTTCCCTCATTAACAGTCGAAGAAAGGATTTAAGTCTAAAGTGTGGTGTAGGATAACTTATGGAGTAGAGAAGTGAAGGAGGAGGGTTTATTTAGATTAATGTTTCAGTGGGGATATTTAGTGATGTGTTTGGGTTTTCATAGATGATGTCACTATAATTTGCATATAAACATATTTGAGATGTAAATTGTTGGCAGAATATGAAGCCTGAGTCTTCACTTGACCTCATCAAACATTAATAAATGATTAGTAGTAAGAAAACAGTTTTTTGAGATACATGTCTCTGTGATTGTCTTGTACATTGTTGAGAAAGAGATGTCCAACTGGTGTCAAGCATCTTCATGGTGACTGTTACTCTGCTGTTACTGTTGGTTACAAAGATTGTGAAAGTCTGTGTGGTTGTTGTCAAGATCTTCTCATGTTGTCTTGTTCAACCAGTGTAAAATACAGTTGTTGTTGTTCATGCTCACTACAATGGTACAATTGTCAATGTGATCATTTGTCCAAGTGTCTTGTGTCACTTGAAATAAGTAATGAGATCAAAAATGAGGTTGGCGACCAGAGCACAGTCAGCTGGAAGATGAGAGAACTGCTTTCATTGGTTACTGTGGCTAACTGCCAAGATCTATATATATATATATATATATATATATATATATATATATATATATATATATATATATATGGCCTAGAAGAGAAATCATCTATAAATAATTCTGTGTAGAACTTAACTTAGGTCTAATTTCTCACAGTGGGGGTACTCGGTGAGCCAAACTTCTGAATGGTTTCTCTACAAGGGTTATGCGAGAATGACTATCAATACCTCTAGACAACACTTGCTGTTACTAACCTGTATCTTTTATAGAGAGATATACTTTATAGAACTTCACTCATTGGAACTTCTGTAATTCTCTATAAACCCACAAAAAAACCTCACATGTTGGAGGCTCATATCGGCGATTGAACCCCGGGAACACCCCTAAAGAGGATCACATGTTGTGGACCTGTATCCGCGACTTAACCCTGGGAATAACCTGCAAAAGAGGATCACATATTGTGGACTAATATAGGCAATTAGAACCCTGGGAACACCCCTCAAGGTAATCACATATTGAGTGCTCTATGCACTAATTGAACCCTGGGAATACCTTTTATGGGATTCACATAACGAGGTCTGACGACTCGGGATGTAAACTATGGGTATACCTTGTCTGGGACTCCTGTGGAGGATATCTATGTTTTTATTAGAATCAGGGAGTAACCTCTCGCAAAATTAAACCTATTGCTTAGAGTTTTATGATGTGGTTAATGGATCTCGTCACATAAATGTGGACAAAAGGTCCAGATGTTTAAACCCACAAGTAAATCTCGGGTGGTGGTTGTTTCATCAATGGTGGTAATATTGCATGTATCACTGTTCACAAATGTCACATTGTACAATGTAGTTGAACAAAAAATTTTAATTATCTTATGGGTCAACATGTTTGCTATACCCATGATAATGTTGTGGTTCAAGATGGGCTGATGTAATAGACTGTCAATAATGTTGTGTAATTTTGTGCATACTGTGTTCACTATGAGTATCAAAGGTACCTGAGAACCAGAAGACACAAATTATTTTTAAATAACATAGACAGCTAATTTCAGGATACATTTGATTTTTCTTGAGATAAATTAAGACACTTATCCAGGGAATAAATAGGGGGCCTACTCCATTTTCTAACTTATTGGCTAGCATGGGAGAAAGGGGAATTAGTGTATTTACATTTTAATATCACTGCATCACATCATATAATGGGTACTTAATTCCTCAGTCCCCATAACATGTTGGCAACACTGAGAGCAGAGAGTGTGAACCCTGATGGAAAAATTGGGCAACCATTAAGACACCTCACTAACAATCTCTCTCAGTATAGTCAGTATTCGTACCGGCTAATGTCCAGTGTCGATTCGACATCTGGGTTTATTCTTCAGTTGTGTAATCTTGTCGGTAGCCCTGATCAAGCTGCTGAGAAAGTAAGCACGATTGAATCTCCAGGAGAAAACATCCTTATCAACTCCGTCACTTGCCATTTCTGAAGTAGTGGTATTATTAAGCGTACTTGATACGTAATGGACGAGAGGAAGGGAAGATTCTACCTGATGTCATGGTCAGTCACTCATGACCCGACCACAGTCTGGTGTCTATAAGACATTAGTCTATTGTTCGATGGTGTGATCTCTGGTGTACTAGGATCCAAGTCACTAGGAGTGAACTCATTGAATCTCCAGGAAGGCCATCAAAATAACTGGACCCCTAGCCATTCATATGGAAGTGGAGAGCGTACGCAAAGTTATGTGTCCAGGAAACGATGGATAACCAACCTGATGTCATTGGCGTATCATACGACTAGGAGCATAACGTGGACAACCTGAAAAATTTCATGAAGAGATAAAACAGTATCCGTCTCCGACGTCTGCCGTCAATTCATCCTCAGTTGAGAAAGCATTTCTGCCTGAAATGGTGGAGATTAAAGGACGGACAAAGTTGAGTACAGCTGATGTCATTCCCCTTTTTCATTCTCAATTGGGAAGACCTTTCTGCCGGAAGAAGGTGGGAATGTAAATAAGGATTACTGTCTCCAAACAGTTAACTCTTATATGGTAGAGCTCACTGCAATTCCAGCAGTGACACTCTATACACAATGTCTGCGAAAGTGGACTAACGAAAGATCACTGTTCTCAAACAGCTGACTACTTTCAAGATAAAGATCTCTGCAAGTTCAGCAGTCGACTCTTTATATAATAAGAACCATGCATTCCGCAGTGGAATCTTATATTATTACTGAGATGCGAGATGTCTTCACAAGACCTGGCCAGTCCTATCCTCAAAGTCAGTAAAATTGCTTCAAAAAATAATTCCAGTCAATATTGGGATCTATGAAGCTATACCCACATAATCACACCCCTTCAAAGGTGGCTGTGATAATGACGGACTTCTGTATGGCTGAGAAGAAACGCCTTATTCGCCAAAAGTAAACGTTTTGCTCATGTGGGAGAGAAAGAACGGATACTTTCCAGCCACTCAAAAGCACTTAGCTCAAGCATGGCTGAAGACAACTAGTTGGAATTCTATATTAGTTGTAGTAGATGTCACAGTCTGGCTGCATCTACAAATTCGGTTGCTACGTTAGAAAATAGAGCAACTAAGGAGAGAAAATGCTGTCACTTCTCACAACAAAACAAAATAGAGGCCTAACGGAATGAGGAAATCTCAACCAATAAGTGCACCTCTAAATCTATGGTAAGACTACAGAAATAAGTCAAGGAAATATAATGGGAAATTGCTACTATCTGCAAACACAAGAGGCTTATTGGAAAGGTAGACCCTGTGTCCAACGCTAACCAAATCTGCACTTAGTAGATTTTAGTCTTAAGTTCTGCAGCGGCTGCTATACAGTTCACCCGGAAGTGATTGTTTTTGCTCCGGTGATGATCAAAAATTTTAACCCAGTTCCAAATACCAAGATTACTGTTGGAGAAAGTGTTCAGTTAAATACACTCTCACAGGATTATCATTCTCCAGAGGCGAAGGGAAGAATGAAGTTCTGATAAAGACAAATGAGTGAGAGACATATGGAATTATACCACTCTCATCAGACATAAAGAAGTTGGCTTAATTGCAAAGCATTACTTCTCATAATGAATCTCAATGGTACTCATGCTTTGAAAGTATGTGACTCTGAGAGATCATTCATCATGGACAGGAAAAATAGCATGGAGATTGACTGTGGAGCATTGTCAGAAGTGAGTTGGAGAGCAGTTCACTGATAAGTGTGGTCATAACTCTTCATATTTCCAGTGACTAAATGGAACTTCATGCAGGACTAACTTCATGGTCTTTGCAGATGCCACCAAATTCATGACTGATGAATATTGGAGCAGATTTTTCTTAAAAAAGGAAAAGTCAATTGGTTCCATATGCACAGCTCTTGTTGGAGTAATGGGAGATGAGTAAATGATGACACCACTTAAAGGATCTGGGAACTGTGAACGCCTGACCTATCAGTCATTGTATCCATGACAGTTTAATGGGGAGGCTATGTGGCATGATGTCTTCAGACGTTCGCATCCCCAGTCCATTTACATTTCTCAATACTCAGTAGTTAACCACGTAAGCCGTCGTGATACCCTAACTAAAAATAGAATCGTAGATTCTAGATCGAGGGAGGGTAGATGAATGGTGGGGTCTCAATTTCATTGGGTAACCCTTGGGCTGGTAACGCTCCTTAATACATAATTAGCCCGCCAGTCGAAGCCTTGATTCCATCCCGTAAGGACATGTTCAAGATGCAGTGGTAAAATTTGCCCAAAAGCATTCTTTGGGAGGTGGTCATCTGCACTCCAGGTACCTAAATCATTTAATATGTTATGTGTAAACCTGATGAAGTGAGAGAGAGACGAATGGCCGAGTATTTTCTTGAGAAAATGTAAAAAGAAGACAGGACTTCGGTACAGTGACTCTAAAACTGCCGCTCAAAACCTGTCATGTCTACCGCAGTGAAACATTCTTACCATGTCTATTGTCTGTCTGATTTGATGATTTGCATATGCTTATGACTGTAAACCACGCTCAATGCATATGGCAAAACCTTTGTGCGCTCTGAACATTCGTTGAGTGCCTATCATGACCATTCGTAACCAAACTGTACATCGCTCTTGAAGAGTTACCTTTGGCAGTTATGTTTCAGAATGTGTGATGCTATATACTGCATGTAATTTCTCCCTTATAATGGCTGAGAATGTTTGAGTGAATGAGATGATAATTATATAATTAACTTCTCATATTTGTAAAAGTAAAGACACTTATTAAATCCATGTTTGCAGGACTGCATTGCACTGTAGAAATTAACCTAGTGTCTGTCAGATGAATACATGGGAAGGCTCATGCTATTTGTCAGGGAAAATTCATGTTTTCTTTCATTATGTGTATTCCACATGTGAAAGCATTTCTAGTGCATGATTTCTGCCATACAATGCCTACTTCTTGGTGCTTAATCACACTGTCTGTTCTCATGGTACACCGGTCCCTGTGATCTACTCATTGTGAGAATTTACAAGATAATTGTGTGAAGCTGCCTCTGATTAGGAGTATGTGCCTATGACTTCACGGTTTTGGGGATGAACCTGGAGAAAGGATATCACCCCAAACCCCCAAATAAAATTGCACTTCATCATCAGTGAGAGGCGGGTGTTCGAATATCACACTCCTTTTCCCCTCCCATTCCTCTCTGAATCTGTGATAGTACTGTATAACTGTGACAATGGTTCAATAGATGTAAAACACATGTTGTGCCTTTGTTTATTAACAGAGAATGAGGAAGATGGAGGAGGCCCTTTTCAATTACCAGGACAACTCCAAGGGAAGTCCTGAGCTCTAGTCTTCAACTCCAGCTGAAAAGTCAGACTCCAAAAAGACCAAAATGAACAACAGGTTGCAAAGATTCAGCCTGAATCCACTAATTCTGGCCTATACAGATGGCACTGAAGAAAAGTCTTTATTAAAAGCCTAAGACAGGGATACTCTCCAATTTTGTAAAAGCCCAGGCTATATCTTCAAGATAAATTCAAGAAGAAACCTTAAGAGGAGAGATCACCTGGTCTTCAGCATGTCACTACTGGCTAAGAGTGGACATTAAAGGTGCACTTGGAGCTGACCCTATCACAGCTTAATATTAATAATGGCTGAAAGCTGAAGGAGCAGAAGTTAATAAATAGAGCAAATTCACAAAATGGATTAGTGTTAAGTCGGTGTGGTGATTCAGTTCCATCAGAAATCTTAGGAGTGATAGACTGTGAAGAAAGACAGCTGGGACATATTGTTTCTTTTTAGATCTTCCTCCACTGGAAAAGCAAAAGAACAGTCTTGGGTGTCAACTTCATGAACAGTCAAATTTAGGTGAGATAGACAGAAATAAGAATGCTAGGACATATTGTTTCTTTTTAGATCTTCCTCTACTGGAAATGTAAAAGAACAGTCCTAAGTGTCAACTTCATGAACTCACCAGTGAAAAGATAGAGCTTTAAAATTTCTTTCAAGATTGTGACAGCAGGGAATAGCCTGAATTGGAAAACCATCATGGGGAGAACTGTAACCTGAGCTGTCCAACACCATCATAGGTGCTAAAAGGATGAAACAGACCAGTGGAGCAGAACGTCCCTATGCTTGCCCCAATTTATGGCTTATCTTGTGTTTCCCTCATTAACAGTCGAAGAAAGGATTTAAGTCTAAAGTGTGGTGTAGGATAACTTATGGAGTAGAGAAGTGAAGGAGGAGGGTTTATTTAGATTAATGTTTCAGTGGGGATATTTAGTGATGTGTTTGGGTTTTCATAGATGATGTCACTATAATTTGCATATAAACATATTTGAGATGTAAATTGTTGGCAGAATATGAAGCCTGAGTCTTCACTTGACCTCATCAAACATTAATAAATGATTAGTAGTAAGAAAACAGTTTTTTGAGATACATGTCTCTGTGATTGTCTTGTACATTGTTGAGAAAGAGATGTCCAACTGGTGTCAAGCATCTTCATGGTGACTGTTACTCTGCTGTTACTGTTGGTTACAAAGATTGTGAAAGTCTGTGTGGTTGTTGTCAAGATCTTCTCATGTTGTCTTGTTCAACCAGTGTAAAATACAGTTGTTGTTGTTCATGCTCACTACAATGGTACAATTGTCAATGTGATCATTTGTCCAAGTGTCTTGTGTCACTTGAAATAAGTAATGAGATCAAAAATGAGGTTGGCGACCAGAGCACAGTCAGCTGGAAGATGAGAGAACTGCTTTCATTGGTTACTGTGGCTAACTGCCAAGATCTATATATATATATATATGGCCTAGAAGAGAAATCATCTATAAATAATTCTGTGTAGAACTTAACTTAGGTCTAATTTCTCACAGTGGGGGTACTCGGTGAGCCAAACTTCTGAATGGTTTCTCTACAAGGGTTATGCGAGAATGACTATCAATACCTCTAGACAACACTTGCTGTTACTAACCTGTATCTTTTATAGAGAGATATACTTTATAGAACTTCACTCATTGGAACTTCTGTAATTCTCTATAAACCCACAAAAAAACCTCACAATCACTTTGCGTTGATTTTGATAAAATGAACGTCGACCGTTTAGAAAGCAAATGCAAACTACTGAATGCAAAATTGACTTGTAAGTCATCGTCATCATCATAAAGTGCCATGCCAGTTGGCGTAAGTGTTTTAATGTGTCTCCACAGATTTGGTGTTTGGAGTTCTGGATCAACTCTGCTGATGATATTCCCTCATGCCACGGTCTCAATCCATTCAGCAGTGTTTCTCTTGGTCTGCCCCTGCATCTCGTCCTGTTGATCTTTCCAGTCGTCACGATGTTCTCCAATACCTCGCTTCTGATCACAAGACCAAAGAAAGCTCTTTGTCTCATTGTTATATATGCAACATTCGTCTCAGAAACCATATCTCTGTTGCTTCCAAGTTATTCAAAATTTGTTCATTTACATTCAAAGATACACTGCCTTACAGCAAAACTGGTTCTATATAGCACTTCAACATTCTCTGTCTTACATTCAATGAGAGTGACTTATCGCATACGCTACATAAATACACCTTCCATCTGATTTCTGAGCGAGAAGTCATCGTTTAACACCAGCTTACTTGAACATGGAATGAACCCACTACTTCGCCGTCAGCACAATGCAATTTCAGTGCGAGCGCGTTAAACCTTTCGGTCACGCTGACCTCCAATCGCAATGTAACTGTTTTATATTCTCTGTTTTTCTGCCAGCTACCTTCTGTTTAATATATTGAACTCAAACAGTCAATCGGCACTACTGTGTGGATCAGAAACCCGGAGAATGACTACGCGAATTACTACTACACTGGGGACGCAGAGGTGTTTCCAAGGCACCAGGGCCGGGTTATATACTGGCCAAGACCTATTGACGCGTCCTCGTCGAGTGTCCTGGGCAACAGGTCCCTTTGGGGTCCTGGCTAAAGTCAGTAGGATTGCCGATTCCTCCGAAGTCGGAGAGTGTCTGCCTGTACAGCGAGGAACCACCAGTCTGCACACAGATAAGCCAGACATGGGACAACGGATACTCACGCAAACCTCAGGTCCTGTATGACATCACATTGATGTTGGACAACAGGATGACTTCATCCGACATACAGGACTTCGCGTTGGAGCTCAAGCCAACGAACACAAGCAAGCAAGCACTACTACACTGCAAGCATTCATTAATTGGTGCCTACACACAATAGTGGGGCTAACGGGGTTTGACAGAATCACCGATGTAGAGCTCACGGAGAGAACTAAACAACTTTCAGTGAATTCAGCTGGGGCTGGATAGGACACATACTGACAAATCCTGAGGATAGTATAACTAGACACTTTCTTATCAGGAACCCAGAAAGCGAACTAAATAATGGGAGACATAACAATACACGAAGGGGAGAATTAAAGACATAGATGCATGAGAGAGCATGAAAGGAGCTGCAGAAGTTGGCGAAAGATAGGAGGGCTTGGTGCGAGTTGAGTGGGGGATAAAGGGTAGCAGAGGCAGCAGTACCAGTTTTAATGGGATGAACATGTTGGGCGCGGGTAGAAGGCGACTGATCGTCATAGGGGATATTGCCACACGCACAAAGATCCGATGAACCCCCATTTGATGAGATCCACCTGGCAGAGGTAGAGGGGTTTGTTGCTTCAGTGCTCTTGACTCCAAGAGCTATGCCGACGGTAGCACGGCTGCTGAGCTACTGATAGGCTCTCTCTCCCATGTCGAACAGGTCAAGGGGTTTTTGACTAGACGAAGAGAGATACAAATCTGCTGCCTTGTAGGCAGACTACAGACAGCCAGAGGCTAGGCAAAGCAAATACAAAATAATGCTTGTCGAAGTCGGATGTACTGAGCTGCCAAGTAACAGGTGATGCATAATGACGTAAACATAATAGACCAAATAATCCCAGAACAGAAGCGCTAATGTATCGAGGCGTATTACGTCAGAACACAAAGACATCATGAAAAAATGTGAACAAGAATAAAAACAGACAAACTTGGGACGTTCTAAAAGGCGGCAACTTATGTGACTCGGCTGGCTTAATATTGGCGGGATATCACGTTAGTGATTAAAGTATGCCTGGAAATGGACGAGATGATCAAGGAGGACAACATTCATAGAAGCATTAGCAAACACACAGACGAATACAGAAAACGCTATGTCTGAAACGGCAGGAAGAACTTAGAAGATGGAAAGAAGGACGAGCAATGACAGTCAAGAGTTGGCCAGTAACATATGAGCAATTTTATATGTACTAAGGATATTGCCCATCCTGGTCACAACAGGATCAGTATCAGTATGTAATTATTTATTATTATTATTATTCTCATTATGATTACAGTAGGTCTGCGCTGTGATAATAAACGGCGTAATAACTGACAACGTTCTTCAGTGTGGACTCCGTCATTATTTAGTTCGTTGGCTCTGAATCTGCCAATTGCATTTGAGCCGTGGTTTATTTCTGAGTTGAAATGTTTAAATTATGATGAACCCCTGGATATCGCATGGCATGAGCCATGGGCTTGAAGAAATCGTGCAACGAAATTCATCCTATGATGGCATGCCCAATAAATCTATCTTTAACGTGTGATAAGATGACATTTCAATGCATTGTGTCCTGTTGGCAATTTGAAATTGATGATTCTATCCTGCATTGGCAGATTCCCATAAGCATCAAGTGATTGACGTTTAAGAAGCTAACTTAGGCCGCCCCCGGGGGGGGGGGGAGAGTTGGTTGGTTTTGGGTATATGTCCCAGTGAGGGACACAGAACAACAAAAAGTGGTGACGTCTCTCACAAGTGTGTCTTTTTAGCTGTTCCAACTGCTAGGCGTTGTCTTCATTTGCAGATGACAAGTTTATTTATATCTATAGCATTAAAGTGTTTCTGTCCTACGTTATGGCCTCTTGCTGTTGTTCATTTCTCTGTTTTTATGGGTGCTAATCAATATATTTATTTCTACAACACCGACCAGAAGACTTGGTTTTCTGAGAAGATAGGTGAAAGATCGAGTCACCAATGAATTTATGATGCGTTAATTGCTATACAATGAATGTAAGTTTTCATTGATGTGGCTATTTAGATGTGTTTTTAAATAACAACGTGTTTAGAGAAGAGGAAAGCTCCGAGTCAATGGATGACTGTAGATAATATCGTGGACAGAAAACAACAACAACAACAAGGATACAATAGATGACTGTAGATAATGTTGTGGAGAGAGAAGTGAAAAAATATCATCAACAATGAACTGACCACATGACCCGCCGAGTGCCGGCTGGCCAATGCAATTATGAATCTAGCACCCAATGCCCATCAAGGCGTGTAAAGAACCTTGACATTACGAACCAAGATCTATCCTGGTCAGTCCATACGTGCTGTACTAGAGCATGACCTGGCTTCATCTCATCCTAACTTGCCTTTCCGCAGTCGTGCAGTTCCAGCCCAATCTGTCACGTTCTGATAGTATCTTAGTCTGGAGAGGGGACTACAACACAGTCTACGTGATACTGCGACACAGTATCTCACTCCGGTAGACGGAAGCCCTTGTCGGGGCTCGAGCTTAAGTAGTAGGTCCATCTGCAGAACGACACTCTCAGCACGGCCCGCCAAAATATTGCTCAGTCTCTTGCTATACCTCCCGCCTCACACACTGGAATGCTCTTTATCCATCTTCGCCCCATTGTCTACCTCTGCCTCTCTTTCCAGATACCACACTTTCTATAACTGATCTTTCCAAGCTAGAGTTTAACATGGCCTAAAACAATTCAGCTTCCAAGACCATGTATGAGCCGGTCTTCATCAATGGCCAGATCTTGCAGAATGTTTGTATGTTTCTTCATCTTGGTCAACAATATTCCAAGAATGTATCTGTAACGTGTAAGCTCAGGAGCCCAACATTTCTTCCTCAGTGAGTGCGAAATGGTCCATGACTAAAGACTCGCTCGTACTTTAGTGGGACAGAGTAGTACCATATTTGGAAATATGTCGACCAATTATGCGTCCTCATCTTTCAACATGTGATTCGCATTATCAGTCAAGATGCAGTGACCGCCACTCCCCGGACAACAACCCGTCCATCCATCCATCCATCCATCATGTGCCGGTAAGCGTGGGCGGTCATGTTTTGAGATCTCACTCGATCACCAGAGTCGTGGATCAGCTCCGTGTTTCTGTCTCGACCATGCCACGAGGCCAAGCCATCCAGGTATTTGTTTCTCGGTCTTTCCCTTGGTCTCTTCCCTTCGATCTTACCAGTTGTCACCAAGTTCTCCAATTCATTTCTTCTCATAACATGCCCAAAAATTTTGACTGTCTACGTCTAATGACTTTAATCAGTTTACGATCTTCATGTGTTTCTTGAAGGACTTGTTCATTGGTTTTTCTGTCTGTCCATGGTATTCTTTGCATTTTCCTCAGAAACCACATTTCCACAGCCATCAGATGTTTTCCAGCTTGACTGATCATTGTCCACGCTTCACATCCACACAAAAGTACAGGTTCTATGTAGCACCTCGACACTCTTTTTTTAGTTTCAATTGATATTTTATTATTGGTCAGTGTGTTATTCATCTTGCAAAAGGCTACCTTCGTAATGGCAATTCTTGTTCTAATCTCTTCAAGGCATCTCCGATCAGATGTTATGACTATTCCGAGATAACTACCGATTCACCAGCTTAATTTAAGAATATGCCCGTTTACTCGTTATCACATTGTGGTATTGCCTTCTTCCCAGTGACGACCATAATCGGTGTCTTCTTACTATTCAATTCTAGCCCTAGTTGCTCACTGTGTGCGACAACCGCATCTATGAAATGTCGCAGGTCCTGCTCATTGTCTCACTGTGTGCAACAACCGCATCTAATATATGTCGCAGGTCCTGTTCAAGACTGTATCATCTGCATATCTAATGTTATTGATGTATCGTCCCCCAATGATGATTCCTTCCATATCTTCTATATTTCTGAAAATATTTTCACTGTATAGGTAAAAATATCTGGAGACATTACACATACCTGTCTCACGCCTCTTTTAATAGGCTGATATTGACCTACATCATTATCAAGTCTGATGGCAGTTTGTTGTTTCCAACATATGTTTTTTTTTACAAGTCAGCTAAGTAGAAACATAAATTAACAATATATAAAGCTATTGAAACATAAATTAACAATATATAAAGCTATCCCGTATCCTTTCTATATTGTTAATTTCTGTTTCTACTTCTTTTCCCTCAGCGTGTTTAGGTCTTCCTCCATTTCTCCCATGTTGAAAGGAAGACAATCTGCGATTTGAATTCCTCTAGATTTTCTCCGCATCGCGCCATGTATCTTCCTATAATCGCATCATTTCCCTTTAATAAATTATTTAAAAATTAGTTGCATATCCTTTACGAACGTAGAAGTCAACCCCAGCATATTTTGACTGTTCGTGATTCATGGGCAACCTTACGTTCAGTAGTGTCTAAATGTGTGGACTGCACTTGGCCCTGCAGCCAACAGGGTTAGGATCGGCTAGCCTCTCCCAGGAGGGGTGAAAAGTGAAAGTAGCCTGCCTATGACCCGCAGACTACACAAGTTAACCCCACCTCCACGTGGTGTAGACCGGAAATCCATGACCGCGAGGTCATGGGATAACGGGGCTATGGCTTGCCATGGGGGACGGGCTCCCTATGGTCAGATGTTTGTTCTAAACCTGCGACTGGCCTAGCAAGCCGGCAGTGTTGCCATTTTAGTTCTTTTTCAAGTAATTTAGTGCGAAAATTGTGCTTTTAGCGCGGGCGCGTAAATTTAGTGCTTCACAACATTTTTTTTGTGGTTTTTGGTGGTTTTTTGGGGTGGGTAAAAATTACTTTAAAAATCATTTTGGGAACACTAATAAGCCGAATTTGAACTGAAGCGAGGGAGTAAAACAGTCTTAGTACGTTACCGCGCAATATTCAACCAATTTAACTCCCTTTAATACGATTTAGCTGAAAGCGAACGTCATCTTGCAGACAAGTCCAAACGTCAATACATTAGCTTGTAATCGAGTTCATAATTTTGTGGTGTCTACATTATCCTTTCATTTAAGCTTATTTGTGTTTCACCATGAGCAAGAAATATTGTCAACATTTCAGAGAACAGTGGCTCAGTGACACGAGATTTCGAAAATGATTCTTAAAAGTAGAAGTGGATAATACTAAGTGTTTTTGCAAATATTGCAAATGTTCAATTGCAGCCAGGTTAAATGATATTGAGATGAACAAGAATACAACGAAACATCAGAAAGCCGAACAACCATTCAGTACACAAAGGCAAACAACAATTGCATTTGACAAACTGAAAGATGATGTCAAAGAAACAGAAGGATGCATGTCTTTGTTCATAGCTGGCCATTGTTCACTTCGCGTTGTTGACCATATAAGTGAACTCTGCAACGTACACTTTGGTGACAGCAAAGGTTGCAAGAACTTTAAGCTTAGGAGAACTAAGTGCAGAGCAGTTATTTCAAATGTACTTGCACCATATTTCACAACAGACTTGACAGCTGATATTGGCAGAAGTAAATACAGCTTATTGATTGATGAGAGCAATGATATTTCTGAAACTAAGCCACTTGGAGTAGCTATTAGGTACTGCTCAGAGACAAGAAAGCAGTTTGTGGTTACTTACTTAGATTTAGTTGAACTGAGTGACTGCAACGCACAGACAATATGCAATGCGTTAAAAGATTGTTTAAACAAGAATGGACTTGAGTTGCAAAGACTAGTTGCACTCGGCACTGACAATGCGTCTGTCATGACAGGTGTAAACAACGGAGCATATACAAAATTAAAATCCGAAGTTCCTCATCTGGTACTAATTAGGTGTGTATGTCATTCCCTTCAGCTGGCAGTGTCACAGGCTGCAGCTGCTTGTCTGCCCAGGAACATAGAGTTCATGATTAGAGAAACATATAACTGGTTTTCTCACTCAAGTCTTCGTCAAGCAAAGTTCAGGGAGCTTTTTGCTTCAATAAATGATAGACAACATACCTGAAGATTGTTCAATTAAGCCAGACACGATGGATGTTCAATTAAGCCAGACACGATGGATGTCCATTAAATCTGCCATTGTCAGAATATTGCAGCAGTGGGTCTAGCTCAGAACTCATTTTGATGTAGCAAGACTCAACGAGCGCTGTTATACAGCAGAACTTCTACATTCTATGTTTAGCGACATGAAAAACTATGTGTATCTCATATTTCTCAAGCGTATTCTCGGAGAAGTTCAAAGTGTGAATAAGAAATTCGAAGCAGATATACAGGATCCAACAAAACTATTCAGCGATGTTGTCCAGCTCATTGATTCTATCAGTTCAAAGATTGCTATTCCTGGGGGAAAAATAACAGAAAGTGATTCAAGATGTTATTCAAGATTATTTAGATCCTAATCCCAATCTAGGTTATGAGGTTGAGAAAGAAATAGCAGACTACAAGTTTCCCGATGAGAAAGAAATTCGTGGAAGGTGCATCCAGTTTTTAATAGAGCTATTGACACAGCTGCGTTTACGTACACCCGATAACGTTCGAGTGTTGCAGTCCATGTCATGTCTTAGTGGAAGTGAATGTCTACAGCCAATGAAGCCCTGTATATTGGATCTTGCTAAAATGTTTGTAGAAGATGCAGCTACTCTCACCCGCATCGATTTCCAGTGGAGAAAACTTCATCATATGCAGTGGACACAGACCTCTGACAACACTTGGACTGTGGGCAGAAATAGCCTCATACAGGGATGCCACCGGTGAAAATCCTTTCCAAGATCTTACAGATTTAGCTTTAACTGTGCTCATTTTACCTAATTCTAATGCGGACGTGGAGCGTATTTTCAGTCAGATGGGAGTTATAAAACCAAATTGCGGAACAGACTGAGCATCAAGAGTTTGACAGCTGTTTTGACTATTAGATATGTTGATTAGTTTGGTTATTTCGGGATTTGAATTTTAAATATTGAGCACAACGCACTACTGGCAACGCTGATCGTATCCTGGTATGAATCTAAGGCCTTTCCACGTCATAGTGCTTCCATATTGACGTGGATAGGCCTTAGGTTCATACCAGGATACGATCAGCGTTGCCAGTAGTGGGTTGTGCTCAATATTTAATATTAGATATGTAATGAAAAGATATGGCAAATGCTGCCATGATTATAAACTACCTGAGGATATTCTGCGAAAAATTGGATCACAGGAGGCATATACATGTTTCTTTCAATCATCCTCCTCATCCTCATCATCGCAGGAGCAAACACAGCAGGAAATAGCTACAGAAACCGAAGAGGAGTTGTTTGACTGGGATTTCGCAAATCTGGAATAAACTTCATATAAAAATATTCAGTGATAATAATAAATTATAATGTGCTACTTTAAACATTTTGAATGAATACCACCAGTGCTTGTTTTAGTGATTTCCCAAAAAATAGTATTGCAATTTGGTGCTTTTTTGGCTCGAAAGTAGTTCTGATTGGGATTTGTAGGATCTGGAATAAACTTCATTGTAATATGAAGTGATAATAATAAATTATACTGTGCTACCTTGTTACATTTGTAATAAAAACAGTTGGTGCCTTTTTTTTTTTTGGTGCTTCCTAAACATTGTTGGTGCTTTTTGGGTCGATTTTGGTGCTTTTTCATCAAAGGGAGATGGCAAAACTGCAAGCCGGCAGGGGATCTTCATACTGCTGGTAGAAAAACTAAGAAGCATAAACGGACTGACCCAAATGGATATAGAGCCGGCGATGTTAATGGACTATGACACCTCGACACGCAAGGTACAAGATGAAAATGATGAGATGAGATGAGAGTTTGTCATTGCTTTCTGAACTATCGGCACTCATACCATGTCATAAAAACCCAACGCAGCTGAATATGATTAAGAAACCTTTAAAGGAAAATGAAGCAAAGGTATAATATAACAACTGCAATCAATCAATCATTCAGTAAATCAATCAATAAGTATTGGAGAGCTATTTATTTGCCCGTTAATAGAGTACATGTCCAATATTGTTGCATATCATAATGTCTTCTTCGTGTTGTCATGTAGTATCATGTCTTTCTCGGCAGTGTTTCTGCTGCAACTAGGGGATTTAACTCATGTATCAGAAGCCAGCTAGACTTACGTGAGCAAGTACTTCCCCGGTCACTACTTGATTACGCTGGAGACAGAGAAATAGATGAGATGTGAAAGAACATATGCTAATTTCTGAAACAGAGCAATATTAGAGGAACATAAAATAACTCATAGAACATACGAGAATTTATGGGAAAATAGTAGTTTTCTGGTAAAATATAAGCAATCAAGAACATATAAGATGGACATATGTGAATTCATGGGACGTATGCCAATACAAGGGACATATGAGAATTTAAGGAACGTACGACAATTCAAAGAGCATATGAGAATTGAAGAAGTGTCTGAGAACCTAATCACCGTATGATAATTAAATGACCACACGGAAAATCAAGGAGGATATTCAGGAAACAAATAAGGAAACAAGTTATGCCTGATATTTGCAATGTGAGAACTCAAGGCGGGCATGCAAATTCAAGAGGTGTGTGGGAATTCAAGTGACATATTATAATTAAAGGGATGCATCAGAATTCCGGAGGTAGATGAGAATTCAGTGAACGTGTAGGAATTAAACAGCATTTATGAAAGGTCAACGATAAGAATTGAAGACACATATGACAATTCGGACATCAGACATGTCGACATGATAATCATGCTTGCAGATCTACAAATTTATGAGAAAGACCTTGGACTTGCTAAAGCATATATTGAAAACAACAAGCTGCCATAAAGATTGATAATGTTGTAGGCCAATATCAGCCTATTAAGAGAGTTGTGCGACATGGATGCGTAATGTCTCCAGATCTTGTTTCATCATAAAGTGAAAATATTTTGAACAATTCAGATGATATGAGAGGAATCGTCATCAAAGGATATAACAATAATATAAGATTAGTGGATGATACAGTATTGATTGTTGACAACTAACAGGATCTGCAACATTTAGTAGATGTAGTGGTTTTACACTTGGAACAAATAGGGTGAGAATTAGATTGTAAGAAAACAGAGATTATGGTCGTCTCAAGGAAGAAAGAAATACCATAATGTGTTATTCAAGTAAATTGGAATATTCTTAAACAAGTTGATCGGCACAACTATGTCGAAACAGTCAAAACATCTCACGGGATTTGCTTTGTAGAAAAACCACTTTATATTCTTTACACTCCTCTTCTGTCATGTCCTTTCTTTCCATTCCTTTCTTTCCCTTCCTTTCTTTCATTTGCTTATTATTCTTTCATTTTCCTTTCCTTTCTTTACATATTTTCCGTTTCCTTCCCTTTTAGCAAGTTGTGTAATTATGACACATTATTTATTTTAAATTTCATTTCCTTGTTTTCCTTTCCATATTTTCTGTCTCCTTTCCTTTTCACTTCACTTCACTTCATGTTTACTTGACTCAACTTTACTTTACTCAACTTTACACTATTCAACATTACTGTACTGTACTGTACTGTACTGTACTACTTACCGTTTTCACAGTTGTTCCCATAGTAAGGGCTAGCATAATGACACTTATATGAATCCCACAGGTCCTCACAGAAGCCACGCCCACTACACGAATCCGTCACACACTGTGGAACTCTGGGACAACCAGAACCAACGTAGTATTGTCCTGTGGAGCAATTGATAGAACAACAAATGTAACAGTTGTAAGAGCACGTATATTTCCTGTGATACCGTACGGTATCTTCTTTCCTTTCTTTTCTGTTTTCTTTCTAAATTTGTGTTCGTTCGCTTTGACCGCAACAGTACCCCAATGCACATGCTACTCCATCTAGTACACTGCACTGATTTTTGCGTGTAGATTAGCATACCATATTGCCAGTGTCCCTCGCCACCAGGCGAACCCACTCCGACTTCAGATGTACTTGTCATTTACGTATCAAAGTCAAGGACAAGATTTCAACATTTAGTCTAACATACGGAGTGAAACGTGGATATTTTACAATCCAACTGAAGACCATATATCCATCTTTGAATATAAGTGTTACAAAAGAGTATTACAGGTTCTTTGGGTTAAATAGAGAATAAACACGTCTACGCAACAACAACTGAGTTTTCAAGAACATTGGTAAATAATAAGAACAAAAGTGAGAAGAATTAAATAAATTGAGCATGTGAACAGGCATGCATCTATAGAAGCCGTAACTGTGAAGAGAGGCGTACCGGTGAGGCTGAGGAGAGAGGCGTACCAGTGAGGCTGAGGAGAGAGTCGTACCAGTGAGGCTGAGGAGAGAGGCGTACCAGTGAGGCTGAGGAGAGAGGCGTACCAGTGAGGCTGAGGAGAGAGGCGTACCAGTGAGGCTGAGGAGAGAGGCGTACCAGTGAGGCTGAGGAGAGAGGCGTACCAGTGAGGCTGAGGAGAGAGGCGTACCAGTGAGGCTGAGGAGAGAGGCGTACCAGTGAGGCTGAGGAGAGAGGCGTACCAGTGAGGCTGAGGAGAGAGGCGTACCAGTGAGGCTGAGGAGAGAGGCGTACCAGTGAGGCTGAGGAGAGAGGCGTACCAGTGAGGCTGAGGAGAGAGGCGTACCAGTGAGGCTGAGGAGAGAGGCGTACCAGTGAGGCTGAGGAGAGAGTCGTACCAGTGAGGCTGAGGAGAGGCAGGCCACATTGTACATGAATTCGGAATGTGATAGATAATTCATACAAGGCCTCAGAAGTTACATCACATCTTGTTTATAATAGAGAGACTTTTGTTTGAAATATATTTATAGGGGAACATTTCGTATTGGGACAAGCCACTAGATAATCATGATGATGATGACGACGATAATGACGATGGCAATGATGACGATGAAAATAAATGCATATTTTATGTTTTCATTACAGCAACCGAAAAAAAATTGCTACATAGAACCAATACTGTTGTGTGAATAAAGGACTGAAAGCAGCTACACTGAGAAACACATAATGGCAGTGGAAGTTTGGTTTCTGAGAAAAAAGCAAAGAATTCCATGAGCAGACACAAAACGAATCAGAAACTCATACAACAGACACACGAAAACCATTAATTAATTAGAGCAATTAGACGAGAACAGTCACCATTTTGGGCACATAATGAGAATACATAAAATTTAGTGATAAATTAAAACAATGGATGGCAAAAGAGCAAAATGAAGACACATATAGGATGCATTTTAATGACTGTGAAGTGTTCGAAAATATTGCCAGTCCAAATTTTGTATTTACCTATTATGTTGCATGAACTTTACAGAGGGTGAATTCAAATCTTGGACCGGCAATATTTTCAAACACTGCACAGTCATTAAAAACACCCTATACTTGTATGTTTTGTACTTACCTATTATGTTGCATTATGTTGCACAAACTCCACAGTAGGTAAATACAAAACTTGGAATGGCAATAGTTTACAAAAACAGCACATTCATTAAAAATACACGCTATACCTGAACGGCAGCCCACAAGGAATAATTAGGACAAGAATACAAATCTTATCTAAGACGGATGATCGTGTGTGATAGCGAATCATGAATTCCCACACTTACCGGCATGGCACCTATTGATGGGGAGCCGCAGTACTCGTTTGCTATACCTGTGGTCAGGAATTCGATCCTCATTGGGGTAGATTTAAATTTTTAAAAATTAACATGGGCTCCAGGTTGAGCAAGCCTAGACAAGGACAAGTCATGGCAAGTAAAGGTGCCCCGTGTTATATTGACCACACCACCCATGGAGTAACGATCGGTCTGAACAAGTATGGGGCTAACACTATATACGCAGAGAGCCGCGGTGGTGTAGTGGCTATACATTTGCCCGTCGACCTGATGGTGGCTGGTTTGAGTTTGCATTGAGACAGATTCTTGAAATGGAACTGGACTCCCAAGTCGACCCAGTCTTCATTTGTTACATGAAAATGCCCTGGGGAAAAAAGGCAGCCGATGTAATATTAACAACATCACCCATCCAGTGTCGATTGGATTATAATAATATGGATTTAGCACCACATACCGAATACGTCTCATTGGATGTAAAAGGTTCCGTTATTTGTTCATTTTACTAAGAGGAACAGCAAGCATCTCACCAGAGCTTATTCCAGGGTAAAAGTGGATGCCATCGACGACAACATCTTCCACGCAGCCCACAAAGCCGGAAGGCATCCCTGGATCGTCAACCGTGACTGCACCTCCCCTGCCGATATATATCTGAGTTTCATTGTGTGGCTGGCTCTCCCTGAAAGTGAAAGATGTCTGACAACCCTGGGAGCTGCATGCGTCACCAGTACAGTTCTCATTGGGTAGGGACAATTGGATCTTCTCGCTGCTTTTTAGGTTGAGCTGATGGTATTCGGAGTTGTTGACTGGGGAAAGGGTGTTGAGGGTGCAGACCTGGTAGCCTGAGGTGTCTTTGTACTGTATGAGGATCTGTGGAGGCAGAGATACCAAGATGCATATGCAAGTACTTCTGAAGATACACGGGGAATACGGAAGTGCATCTCAACATCAAAGAGGTATATAATTACGACTAAAGTTACAAAGAGACATTGACATATTTGTTTTTAATACGAAGAGATAAACAATTACTTCTTGAGTTACAAAATAGCATAGAAGTACTTCTTTCTTTCTTTTTTTTTTTGCATATCCTTTACAGGACATCGCTGTCAACACCAGCATCTGTTAGCTGTATGTTGATTTCTTGGCAAGATTACGCTCAGTAGTTTGCCATTGCTTTTTGAGCGGCCGGCTCACATACCCCGTAAGTTACCGAAGCGATTCGAACCACTGCTGATTCTCACCGTCATCACGTTACCTACGAGAGTATACGAGATTACGGAGAAAAGTCGCTAACCTCTAAGCCACGAAACCGGCCGAAGTACTTCTAGACATACAAACATGTATAGACGCAGAGTTAAAAAGAAACATAGAGTGCCTATAGAGTTACAAAAAAGACAGAAGTGAATTTAGAGTAACAAAAACAGGTTCTTCAGGGTCCCAAACACTTACACACATAGATAGGAAGTAAAGTAAAGAACTCATGTTTATCATGACGTATCTACAGGTTTCGTGCCATCTCCTTCAGGATCTCACAAACACACACATGCATAGCAAGTACAATTAAAGAACTGTTCACGCCATAAGACGCATTGGATATATAGTGGGGTCCCATATTTTAAACTAAATCGATTACTTCTCATTAAATTTTGCATCACCTATATCAGGCTGGAACGACCTGCTTATTGTGGTGAGTGTAACATCTCTACACCGTCCTGAGATTGACCACACCACACCCCGAGTGTCAATTCATCAGCTCATTTCATCTTGTACCTCTTGTACCTTGCTTTGTTGGGGTGAAACTAAACAGCAGGAGATTGCTCGTTTAAGGTTTTCATATATCGAGATTCCCTTGTTATTCCTTGTCGATAGTTTACGTGGTCGGCCTCTTCTTTTGGATCCATTTAGTCTGTACATCATTGCTTGTTGTGGTATACTGTCAGTTGGTAGCCTGGTTATGAGGCCGAACCATTTAACTTGCTGTTTTCAAAAGAAATCTTTTGCTACTATATCTGCCACTTTAGTCCTAATTTCATCATTCCTGATTTTCTCTCTTCTTGATACGTTGATAATTTTTACTCGTGAATCCCACTGATCTATAAATACATGTAATTACAGTTTTAAAGATTGCTTTTACGCAGTGCCTTCTGCATATGGTTTTACACCAATATTTTATAGACCAATCTGGACTCAGAAGATGTGTCAGTATCACACAGGCCCCGTTTACTTCCTAGTACATTTTCTGACAGCTATTTTTGACTGGGTTGAAATGGATTCCCATGTCGATGTTTCTGACAGCTATTTTTGACTGGGTTGAAATGGATTCCCATGTCGATGTTTCTGACAGCTATTTTTGACTGGGTTGAAATGGATTCCCATGTCGATGTTTCTGACAGCTATTTTTGACTGGGTTGAAATGGATTCCCATGTCGATGTTTCAAATGTCGAACCCATAGTGACCAGGCCGGTGGTCGAGCGTCTAGATATAAACATAGGGCAAGTGCCATGTGCGGACGGCTTCGTGGTCCTGGGGAATAATGCGCTTGAGCTTCAACTTCTGGGGCTGGGCTAGAGGGTTCAGCCGTGCATCGGTCTGTTAGGTTTCTATGCTGACGTTTCGTTCAGAAAGCAACGACTAACTACTAAACGTAAATTTGCCTAGGAAATCAGCCTGGGGTTGATGGCAACGTCCTTTGCTGAACATGCAACATTTACATTTCAGGACACAAAGCAGCTACAGTGAATAACACAGAATGGCAGTAGAAGTCTCCGTGGCGAAGTGGTCAAGCCGTCTGGCTCGGGCTCCGAAGGTTGTGGGCTCGATTCCGTTTCACGAGTGCATTTTTTCGGAGACTCCTGGGGGTCGTCGATGGAGCTACGGAGTTCCTGATTTCTGCGGAAAGAGAATGAGCCAAATGGGATAAAAACCCGGTGCAATGAAGTCGACCCTGTCGACTTTAAGCGACTTTTAACATTTCAATCAATCACTCCGGTGCGTCTCCACATTGAAGGTTGACTGCAATGAATCTCCAACACTGTCTGCCTCTCGCCTCAATTGTACATTCTGTCAGATTGCTGTTCGTCCATCTTTTGATGTTATCTTCCCACTTGTATCGTTGTCTACCTCTTGCTCGCTTGCCTTCAACCTTACACCCCAGTATGGCTTATATAGCAGTGTTTTTTTTTTCTAACGTGGCCGAAATATTTCACTTGCCTCGGTTTTATTTCATTTATCAACTCTCTATTCATTCCCATTGTTTCTAGAACCTCTTTATTTGATTGTTTTAACATTTAGCATACCATATACACAATACACCTGAGAGCGTGTAAAAGGTCCAAATGTTACTATCCCTCCAGTCTATTGCTCAAGTTAAGGAACAGGGGAGAACATTTGCAAGATCGTCTTTATGTCACAGCCACTACCCATGAAGGCCACTATACGACATAAGAAAACATACCTTTCCATCGCTAAGCTCCACGGATACAAAAGCTGTACTTGAAAATTTCCACAACACCAAGACCCCTTTAGGCACCGAGGTTCGAAACCTCAGACTCAACGTAAAGTAGGCAGTAGCTACCGGGATCATCATATAATTAACACCGCTGCTGTTGAAGCTGACAGTTGTTGATTCGGTGCAGTATTTCCCGGCATACCCCGGGAAGCAGTCGCAGCTAAGTGTGTGAATATCTCTTGTTTCGCTGTGCAAGTGTGGGATACAATCTCCATGTGCACAATGTGGTGGACCTATACAGCCAGTTAAGAGTGTGGTACAGTTTCTGCCGCCATAGCTCATCCTGTTGGCTCGAGGTTCAGGACAGGTACAAGCGTAATCTGCCAACTTGTCCGTACATACTCCCCCATTCTTGCAAGGTGTGTACAAGTTGCATTCGTTGATTTCATGCTCACACAGATGGCCGTCGTAGCCCTGTGTGCACATGCAGGTAAAGCCGTCTTTGAATATGTTCCGGCATGTGGCATTGTTTTGACATGGCCCGAACAGGCACTCGTTTGCATCCTCTGTACAATTTACACCTGAAGAAAACATGGATTAGAAACGTTAATCAAATATCTCATTATGTTAACATTACAGACATACCGAGCTGTAACACCCAAGTAAATGGGACAATTCTTAAATAATGAAGGCTAGATAATATATTTCACAGTTTATTGCCTAGTATATTTCGTAGACAATCAAGATTTTCCTTATTTTTCTTCAACATGTAATGAGGAGAAATAAAACCCGGTGACAACTAGCAAACTTAATGGGAGAAGGGCAAGGGGAAGACAAACAGATAAATACCTGGATTTCCTGGCCACATGACTTATCGGAACAAGAATACAGACCAGATCCCAGGCTGGTGATGATATTTAAAGGAGTTTAAACTGGATTTAAAGACCAGAGGTCGACTTTATAGCACTGAGTTTTATCCTATAAGACTCGGTCTCTTTCTGCTGGGCGACCTGCCAAAAACGTCATACAGAGCACGAAATCCGTAGCTCCAGCCACGACCTCCTAGGATTCTCCGAGAAAGTCCAACTCGTGAACCAAAAGACCGAGTCCGGAATCGAACCCATAGCCTTCAAAGCGCGAAGCTGACGTTCTAGCCACATACGTTATGGAGACACCCCGCCCCCCCCCCCGCCCCCCTAAATCAATGATGACGTTAATCATTTATGTATCCGAAAAAGTATCTACATGTCCATACAGGATCAGCTGGTATACGTGCGTCTTTAGCCCACATACAATAGCCAACATCATGCGAAGAAGTAACAAAGATGGAAAGCGATACAAGTGTAACTCTAAATGGTTTCTTCTTCTTCTTAGTCTGTCGACTGTCGTTTGTCACCTCCGCATCCGTCACAGCGACCGCGGGTCGGTTGTGGGTGGGTGTTGGAGAATATGTGGGTGGGTGTGTGCGTGTCGGTTATGGGATGGGTAGGGGATGTATATGTGGGTGGGGAAATGTATGTGGGTGGGGGATCAGTGGGTGGGTGGCGGCATGTATTTTTGCCTGGGTCTGTGTGAGTGCGTGGAGGTATGTGTGGATGGGTGGGGGATGTGAGGGTGGCTGTGGCATGTGTGGGTGTCTGCGGGATATGAGGGTGGATGGGGGATGTGTCTCACAACATTGCAATATGCACTGTTTATGTTTACAACTTTCATTTGACAATGTTTTTCCCCCCATGTGAATGCATCATGCGTAATGCATTGTTTATGCTTACAAAATCCATTTGACAATGTGTTTTTTTTTCCCCTATGTAAATGTAACATGCACATTTGATGAATGAAAGATGAGTGATTGAGAGGGCCAAATATAAGACGGGCCTGCGTGCCCAATTTATTACCCTTTTAAAATAAAGTTCGTTCGTTCATTCGTTCGTTCGTTAGTTCGTTCGCTCGTTCGTTCGTTCATTTGTTCGTTCGTTCGTTCGTTCGTTCGTTCGTTCGTTCTTCTTCTTCTTCTTCTTCTTCTTCTTCTTCTTCTTCTTCTTCTTCTTCTTCTTCTTCTTCTTCTTCTTCTTCTTCTTCTTCTTCTTCTTCTTCTTCTTCTTCTTCTTCTTCTTCTTCTATCTCTGTCCATAGCATTTACAAGTCCACACGAAGACTATTAAAACAAATACTTTAGTCACGCTAACATATTATAACCACACTAGTCACACTAATACTAATTATAACAACTTCACTTGTCCCACTAACGTTCGTTTTAGCAACTACACTTGACACACTATAGCTACTTTACTTACAGGAACACAATTATAACAACTACACTCGTCACACAATAGCTACTTTACTTACAGGAACACAATTATAACAACTACACTTGTAGCACTATAGCTACTTTACTTACAGGAACACAATTATAACAACTACACTTGACACACTATAGCTACTTTACTTACAGGAACACAATTATAACAACTACACTTGTCACACTATAGCTACTTTACTTACAGGAACACAAGTATAACAACTACACTTGTCACACTATAGCTACTTTACTTACAGGAACACAATTATAACAACTACACTTGTCACACTATAGCTACTTTACTTACAGGAACACAATTATAACAACTACACTTGACACACTATAGCTACTTTACTTACAGGAACACAAGTATAACAACTACACTTGACACACTGTAGCTACTTTACTTACAGGAACACAATTATAACAACTACACTTGTCACACTATGGCTACTTTACATACAGAAAAACAATTATAACAACTACACTTGACACACTATAGCTACTTTACTTACAGGAACACAATTATAACAACTACACTCGTCACACTATAGCTACTTTACTTACAGGACCACAATTATAACAACTACACTTGTCACACTATAGCTACTTTACTTACAGGAACACAGTTATAACAACTACACTTGACACACTATAGCTACTTTACTTACAGGAACACAATTATAACAACTACACTTGACACACTGTAGCTACTTTACTTACAGGAACACAATTATAACAACTACACTTGTCACACTATGGCTACTTTACATACAGAAACACAATTATAACAACTACACTTGACACACTATAGCTACTTTACTTACAGGAACACAATTATAACAACTACACTCGTCACACTATAGCTACTTTACTTACAGGAACACAATTATAACAACTACACTCGTCACACTATGGCTACTTTACTTACAGGAACACAATTATAACAACTACACTTGTCACACTATAGCTACTTTACTTACAGGAACACAGTTATAACAACTACACTTGTCACACTATAGCTACTTTACTTACAGGAACACAATTATAACAACTACACTTGACACACTATAGCTACTTTACTTACAGGAACACAATTGAAACAACTACGCTTGTCACACTGTAGCTACTTTACTTACAGGAACACAATTATAACAACTACACTTGTCACACTATAGCTACTTTACTTACAGGAACACAATTATAACAACTACACTCGTCACACTATGGCTACTTTACTTACAGGAACACAATTATAACAACTACACTCGTCACACTATGGCTACTTTACTTACAGGAACACAATTATAACAACTATACTCATCACACTATGGCTACTTTACTTACAGGAAGACAATTATAACAACTACACTCATCACACCATGGCTACTTTACTTAAGGGAACAAAATTATAACAACTACACTCGTCACACTGTGGCTACTTTACTTACAGGAACACAATTATAACAACTACACTCGTCACACTATGGCTACTTTACTTACAGGAACACAGTTATAACAACTACTCTCATCACACTATGGCTACTTTACTTACAGGAACACAATTATCACAACTACACTTGTCATACTATGGCTACTTTACTTACAGGAACACAATTATAAGAACTACACTCGTCACACTATGGCTACTTTACTTACAGGAACACAATTATAACAACTACACTTGACACACTATATCTACTTTACTTACAGGAACACAATTATAACAACTACACTCATCACACTATAGCTACTTTACTTACAGGAACACAATTATAACAACTACACTCGTCACACTATGGCTACTTTACGTATAGGAACACAATTATAACAACTACACTTGTCACACTATAGCTACTTTACTTACAGGAACACAATTATAACAACTACACTTGACACACTATAGCTACTTTACTTACAGGAACACAATTATAACAACTACACTTGTCACACTATGGCTACTTTACTTACAGGAACACAATTATAACAACTACACTCGTCACACTATGGCTACTTTACTTACGGGAACACAATTATAACAACTACACTTGTCACAGTATAGCTACTTTACTTACAGGAACACAATTATATCAACTACACTTGTCACACTAGAGCTACTTTACTTACAGGAACACAATTATAACAACTACACTTGACACACTATAGCTACTTTACTTACAGGAACACAATTATAACAATTACACGTGTCACACTATGGCTACTTTACTTACAGGAACACAATTATAACAACTACACTTGTCACACTATGGCTACTTTACTTACAGGAACACAATTATAACAACTACACTTGACACACTATAGCTACTTTACTTACAGGAACACAATTATAACAACTACACTCATCACACTATGGCTACTTTACTTACAGGAACACAATTATAACAACTACACTCATCACACTATGGCTACTTTACTTACAGGAACACAATTATAACAACTACACTCATCACACTATGGCTACTTTACTTACAGGAACCAATTATAACAACTACACTTGTCACACTATAGCTACTTTACTTACAGGAACACAATTATAACAACTACACTCATCACACTATGACTACTTTACTTACAGGAACACAATTATAACAACTACACTCATCACACTATAGCTACTTTACTTACAGGAACACAATTATAACAACTACACTCGTCACACTATGGCTACTTTACTTACAGGAACACAATTATAACAACTACACTCGCCACACTATGGCTACTTTACTTACAGGAACACAATTATAACAACTACACTTATCACACTATAGCTACTTTACTTACAGGAACACAACTATAACAACAACACTTGTCACACTATAGCTACTTTACTTACAGGAACACAATTATAACAACTACACTCGTCACACTGTGGCTACTTTACTTACAGGAACACAATTATAACAACTACACTCATCACACTATAGCTACTTTACACAACTATAACAACTACACTTGTCACACTAACACATAATTATTACAACTACACTACAATTGCTAATTGCAACAACTATACTAGCAACACTAGGACTATTGTAACAGCTGCACCTTTGACACGACCTACCCACTAATCCCATAGGACAGACGCACAGATATCCAGCAGCCTTTTCATAAGTAAAGTTGACAAAATGTGGGTCGCCCTTATCGTAAAGCGAAGCGTTGGAATACTCCAGGCATTGGCTTGTGTAGGCACAAGGGTTGGGACTGCACTCTGGGATGTCAACTTCACATCTGGCACCTGTATATCCGGGCAGGCATGCACATGTGGAATCCTGGAGACAAACAATAGAAAAGCTCAGATATACACATCTGCTCTCTTATAACTCAGTGTAAGTAAATAGGTGGGTGAGTTGGCTAGAGCTTACTATGTTTGCTTTAGCGTTAACGAATTTGATAGCGAATTGCGCTGATAATGGCACGCGCGCGGTCTGGCTTGGGTTTGATGTCTGGGCTCGTCGCCTGCTAAGCGAGGGAAAGCTTGACTGTCTATACCCTGTGTATTCAGGTCCGTAAATTGTGATTGCTTTATCACACAGCATAAAACTGCTTCGGGACAAATTATAACTGTTTTAAGTTCCACTTGTGGTCCTTGCAGATATGATTCGAGCCATGGCTTGAATATCTGGATCTTCACAGGTTAGACAAGGATGGTATACTACACGCTGAACCTGGGGCTGTAGATCTTTATATCCCTTACAGTACGTTGCAGTCAACACCAGCATTATACTGCCGTTGTTGATGTCTTGTCAGGTGTTTACGTTCAGTAGTTTGCCATTGCTTTCTGAACGACCGGCTCACATACCAGCGAGTTAAAAGTAGCGCGACAAAGTAGCAAAGAAAAATAACACCACATAATCTGCAAGACATGTCGCAAGATGCGATGACGGAATGTTGGGCGTGAGGTTGGCTTTCCCATTTCATTGAACAAATTTAGCTGCAACATCCAATCAATATTGCCAATTGGTGTAGCCAATTATGCTTCTCTGTATCGCACGACCTCAAATACAATGTGTCAATTCATATACTGATATATGTCCTTTCATTCATAGAAGGTTGTCAAAAATCTTCACTCTCTAACTTCTTCTATCTCTTTTCACATAAATCATTTCCATTTTTTGAAACATACATCTAATAGCATCATCAAGAGCCTGGTCGAATATGCTTCTCCACATTTTGCGATGTCAAACAGCATTTATTGATTCATTCGTTCATTCATCATGTGCCTTGCCGATAAGGGTGAGCGGTCACGATTCGCCAACTCATTCGATCACCAGATTCGTGGATCAGGTCAGTGTTCTTGTCTCGACCACATCACGTGGCCAAATCATCCAGGTATTTACTTCTCTGCCTTCCCCTTGTTCTCTTTCCATCGATTTAGTCAGTTGTCATCAAGTTCTCCAATTTATTCCTTCTCATAACGTGGCCAAACAATTGTGACTGTCTACGTCTAATTTCTCTACTCAGTGTACGATTTTCATTTGTTTCTTGAGGACTTGGTCATTGGTTTTTCTGTCTGTCCATCGCATTATTTAGATTTTCCTCAGAAACTACATTTCCACAGCTTGTCTGCTCATTGTCTACGCTTCACATCCATACAAAAGTACAGGTTACATGTAACACTTCAACACTCGTTTTCTCGTTGCATTTGACATCTTTTTTATTGGTCAGCATGTTTGTCATCTTGCAAAAATCTGCCTTCGCCATGGCGATTCTTCTTATAATCTCTTCAAGGCATCTCCCATCAGATGTTATGACTGTTCCGAGATAATTGTACCGATTCACTTGTTTAAGAATATTCATATTTACTTGTATATTACTTTATGGTATTTCCTTCTTCCTAGCATTTATTAATATGATCAAATGGAAAAATTTTCTACCTGCAGAAGATCAACACACACACAATAGCTACCTTGAGAAGATCAACACACGTGCCGCCATGCTGACACCTGTCTAGCACACACCATTCTATGTCCTCCTCACAGGTTGTCCCCTGATATCCTGTGTTTGTGCAGTCACAGGTGAAACTAGTAGATAACAACGTATTATATAATGTATGTTAGGGTAGGTAAAGTAAAGCAGACCGTATCACGTCTTAAGCGTTTTGGGCGTATAGTACAGGGTGTGTTTTTAATGACTACAGTGTTTAAAAATATTACCTGTATATAGGTAATATATATATATATATATATATATATATATATATATATATATATATATATATATATATATATATATATATATATATATATATATATATCATTCATTCATTCATTCATTCAGTAGCATGTCCTTCACAGAACCTCGCTCCCATAACAACCCTCCGGAAAACTTCTCGATCACAAGCAAGATGTCCCGCGTCTGATACACCCATCTGGAGATCATCCGCCACATCCTGCACCCATCTTCTCTTTGGCCTTCCTCTTCCTCTCTTCCCAGGCATATACCCTTCCATTATTGTTCTCTCCAAACTGTCGTGACGTTTCAAGTGACCAAAATACTTCAATTTTCTTTGTTTTATCGTCTTTAATAGCCATCCCTCCTCAATATTCAACTCTTGAAGTATGGATGCATTTGTTCTTTTCTTTACCCAAGATATTCTTAGAACTCGTCTATAACATTTATATTCAAAGGCATGTATGCGCTGTTCAGCTTGTTTAGTAAGTGTCCATGTCTCACAGGCGTATGTTGCAATGGGAAAGATGCATGCTCTTAAAAATCTAATTTTTGTAGTTCTGTCTGTCCCACACCATAATTTATTCATCTGTTTTAGTCTTTGAAGAGCAATGGATAGTCGCCGTTTTATTTCTTTCATTGTGTCACCATTATTCGTAATCAATGACCCAAGATATTCAAAATTTTCCACCACCTCCAATTTTCTCCCATTAATGTATATTTCTTTCTCCATAGTAGTTTTATCTGTATGCATTATCTTAATTTTTGCTATGTTAAGATATAAGTTGTGATTTTCACTATTCAATTGTGTTGAGGCTATTAGGTTTTCTATGCCATTCTGTGTTGTGGATAGTAATACTGTATCATCAGCATATCGAATCTCTGGTATGTCATGACCGCCGATATTTAGGGCATCATATGGCTCCCTGTTTATATCATCTCTTACATTTCTCATTATATTTTCGGCATACAGGTTAAACAAATAGGGTGACAGCACGCAGCCCTGACGGACTCCTTGCTTGATGTCAAACCAATCTGATGTCTCGCCATCTATTCTAACTGCTGCTTGTTGGTCTAGATATAGCATTTTTATGAGATGTACTACATGTGAAGGAAAGCCCATATTTCTCGTGATTTCCCAAAGTTTCTGATGCTGTACACAGTCAAATGCCTTTGAATAATCCACAAAACATGAGAATAGGTTTACATTAAATTCTCTGCACTTCTCTATTATTAAACGCATGTTGAATATGTGATCTCTTGTTCCTCTTCCTTGTCTAAATCCAGCTTGAACTACGTTAATCTCTTCTTCCATTTTCTTACTAAGTCGTCGCATTATGACTTTTAGTAGAATTTTACTTGCATGACTTATCAGGGCAACAGTTCTATAGTTGGTGCATAATTTCAGGTTGCCCTTTTTTGGTATTGGAATGAAGATAGTTCTCTTCCAATCTTTTGGCCATATACCATATTTCCAAATCTTTGTACATAATGCATGATATATGTGTATGCTTTCTTCTCCTCCTGCTTTAATTAGTTCAGCTGGTATCTCATCACATCCAGGTGATTTACCATTCTTCAGGTTCCTTATAGCCCAAGCAATTTCATCTAATGAGGGTTCAGGTTCTGTCTCTGCTGTCATTGGCTCATGTATCTCATTCATATCCTCACTGTCACTCATATCATACATTCCACTGCAGTACTCCTGCCATCTTTCTAGAATTTGTCTAGATTCTGTTAAAGTATTTCCCATCTTGTCACAGATAACATTCAATTGAGGTTGAACATTTCTTGTCAATAACTTCATTTCCTTGAACATTTCATAATCTCTTCCAGCCTCATGATATTGCTCTATTCTGGTACAGCTATCTTGTATATATTGATTTTTGTCCTTTCTTGTGTTCTTTCTTATTTCTCGAGTTAAAGATTTATACTTCATCCTGCTATCGGATTCATCTCCTTTCTGTTTCAGCTCCCTTCGTTGTTTTATTAATTCTAACGTGTCTGATGTAATCCATGGCTTACGTTGCTTTTTCTTGGTCGGAATGAAATCTTTGGCTGCAGTTATCAAGATATCTCTAGCTTGTACTGCCAGTTCATCAGGTGTCATTTCTTCTTGTACAGACATCAAGACCCCAAAGCGATTCCTAACTTCTATGTTGTATGCGTCCGGTATTTGTGTGAGATCAAAACGAAGTGGCCTTGGTCCTCGGGTAAGCTTTTTGAGTTTTAATTTCAGATCTGCTTCTAATAACTGATGATCTGTATCTGCACTTCTGCACTTCTGTATCTGCACTTCTTATCTGCACTGTGTCTGCACTTCGTAGGGTTTTTGCAGATGTTATGCTTGATCTCCATCTTCTTTGTATTAAAATATAATCTATCTGATTTTTGGTAAAACTGTCTGGAGACTTCCATGTGAAGAGTCTTCTTGGATGTTGTTTAAAAAGTGTGTTGGCTATTGTTAACTCATTTTCTGTGCAAAATTCAATTAATTTGTCACCTGCATCATTTCTATTTCCTAATCCAAATTTTCCTAAAATGTGTCTCTCATTTTCAGCTCTTCCTGCACCTACTTTAGCATTGAAATCTCCCATTATTATTGCTATATCATTATGACCAATCTTATTTAATGTGTCTTGTAGTGTGTTGTAAAAATCTTCAATTTCGTCCTCCTCTGCTGTTGAAGTAGGTGCATATATCTGTATGAGAGTTGTGTTTTTTGGACGGCCTTTAAGTCTAATAGTGAGGATTCTATCACTAACTGGATTATATCCCATTAAAGCTTTTGCAGTTGTCTTATCTAAACAAAATGCCACTCCACTCTGGCCTCTGACATCTCTACCAGAATAAATGAAAATACTTCCATTTTCAGTTGTGAAATGTCCCTTGCCGCTCCAGCGATGTTCACTAATTCCTAAAATGTGAATGTTTAACCTCTCAATCTCATCACACACTACTTTAAGCTTTCCCTCATACAAACTTCTCACATTCCACGTTGCCATTCTCACTCTGTTTCTTAGTCTGACACAGGGAATTTCCTTGGTAACACAGTCAGGATTAACTCCGTCATCACGATTACTAGTACTGGTCCCTGCGTCACACTCTTCCCCAGTGTTATCTGATCTGCCTGGCCTGGGGGTCTCGCCACCAGATCTCTTTCTTATTATGTTTTCTTTCATGGTTGTTATGGTTTCTTGGCAAGTTTTGCAGAAGGTAGTTTGCCGTTGCTTTCCTTCTGGGCAGTGACTGTACTAGTCGGTGGCCATAGCCATTGTCTCTACTGATGAGATCATCTGCCTATCGCCGCAGAGTGCAAGACCATAACCAACAACAATCTGTCGGCTGCCCTCACACTCCATCCACCACCTGCTTCCATGGCTTATATATATATACCTATATATAGGGAGTCTCTGTTGCGAAGTGGTCAAGCCGTTTGACTCGGGATCCGAAGGTTGTGGGTTCGATTCCGGGCCGTGTCCTTCGGCTCACGAGTGAAATTTTTCGGAGACTCCTGTGGGTCGCCGCTAGAGCTACGGAGTTCGTGCTTTGTACGACGCTTTCTGCTTTCTGCGGAAAGAGACCGAGCCATATGGGATAAAACCCGGTGCAATGAAGTCGACCCTGTCGACTTTTAAGCGACTTTTAAAAAAATATTAACGTTCCAAGTTTTGTATTTACCTATTATGTGCATAGTGTTGCATGAACTCCACAGTAGGTAAATACAAAACTTGGAACGGCAATATTTTATAAAACTGCACAGTCATTAACAATACACCCTGTACTAGACTCACATGTGTATAGACCAATCGGCACACTGTAGGTGATGTGGTCAGATCACATCGGCCGCCTATACGTTCACATACATACATTACATGGGATTTATTTTGAACTGGGTCAATCTTACAATTCGATCATTACATATGCATATTGAGTTTAATTATATGTTAATCTTTTAGAAACAAATTCAATATATATATATATATATATCTGCATATTCAATTTCATCACAAATGCAACTGAATGTATGCATCGTAGACATGCCGGAGTTAAAGCTAATGAACGCGCAGACCAGTTGGTACAAAATGCCCCAATACGCACAGAAAGATGCATGGGCAGGACGGATATAATCAATGTAGTACGGACTCGTTTGGTGCACACTGACTAGAGTTACACGCTTACCCGATTACATGAAAAAAACCTGATCAGGCACGTCAATTCTACCCTTGAATCAAAGAGAAGAGCTACCATAACCAACTCCTTATGGGAACAATAAGCAGAAATACTTTGGGATCGTTTTGAAGGAAAACCTTTGTTTCTATGTTTGTACATTAAAAAAAAAAGTTATTTGCATGTCCTCTAAAGGATCCAGCAATTAACCCCAGCAGTGTTTGCAATTTACTAGTCAAATGTATTTTGTCATTCCTTTCTGAACAACCATCGCCTCATCCCATTAAAATCAACGCAAAGAAATCTGCTTCCAAATATCCCACAGCTGATATTGAACCCTTGACTCGGTGTGTCGGGGAACCTTGAAACACGTCCACTGCCTCTAAACCATCGCGTCAGGTATGTCTATGATACATTTATCAACGTTTCAAGCTATACGGCGTTCGTGCACAGTATTATGATTGTCCTTGTATAGTCTACAGAAAGAAGCTGGAGCACTTTGAAGGATTCTGCGTGTCATGAAAATGTTCATTTACAAGCCAAACGTAATCAATTCCAAAACGTTTTTGTGGTTCACTTCTCTACATTCATCATATAGCATGTCCTTAACGGAACGTCGGCCTCATCACCGACTGCCGACACAACATTCTTGATCCTTTGACAAGGCATGGGACAGGTTCCTTTTTGTTTTACTTTTTATAATAGAGACTGGCACTGGAGCGGAGCAATTATGGGTGACCCGTTGCTTGAAGTTGGAGCCTCGACTGACTGATTAACTAACTAGCTGGCTAGCAAATTAACTAACAGAGACTGATCACCCATGTCTATACCCTTTGGTGTAATTACAGTAATTGTGCAAACATAAAAATAGTTCATGATAAATGATCAGTTTAAAGCTACAAACATACTTATTGATACGGTCCTGGCAAATTCCCCCATTCATGCAGGGATTAGGGAAACAACCATCGATGTCTGTTTGGCAGTTAGTGCCACGGAAGCCTTCACGACACGCACAAGTATAGCCGTTGATACGGTCAGAACATATGCCGTTGTAGAGACATGGCTGTGACGTGCATTCGTCAATGTCGACCTCGCAGTACCTTCCTGTTGATATCAAAGAGGAGTGAGCAATACACACATAGAGAAAAGAGTGTTATAATATACAATGCACTGGTTATTCGCATCAGAAGAAGATAGTCTATATTCTTTGGGAAATGTGAGTGTCAGAGTGTTGAGGATGTGCATATAGGACATAGATAAGGACATTTACAGTATAGCAAATAGAGTAGAGACAGAACACAAGTCAGGACATAGAATGGTCATAAGACAGGACATCTACAGGACAGTAGATAAACAGGAGACAGGACTTAGGTGTCATAACCAGGACACCGGCAGGACCAAACCGGAGGATAGGAAGGGACGCCAGTTCACGGGATACCACCCTGAACAGACTAGACGTTAGTACAACCCAGCCTAGCACGGACGGACTGCTGTACTACGAGACTGGTAGAACAGCACGGGGTTTGACAGACAGCATGGGGTTTTACGGACAGCATGGGGTTTTACGGACAGCACGGGGTCTAGGGCGACAAGGCCAGCCAACCGGTTGGGAAACGCCAGACGGGACCAGACAGTTTTCAGAGAAGGACACTTGTGTATTTCCGAGTGCAAATGCTTAGCTTGCGAAGAGCGCTATTTGAAGATAGCGAGTGTAGAGTTTGAGTAATTGATTGTGTGCGATAATCGTATGTAAGGTGGCATTTTTATATTTGTTAAGGCAGCCACCGCCTGTGTATACTCTGTAACTATAGCAGGTTCGCCTGAAATAAATAAGGAATGTACCATCTGCACAACTGATGTTTCTTTGGGTGGGGATGAAGAAGCGAGAGTGCCTGTGTATGATACAAGATGTTGACTGGAAAGCTGGAGTATGTCATCACAACGGGAAAGTGAGAGAGGAAGCGAGGCAGGGGAAAATCAAGAGAAAAGATGCTGGCAATTCATCATGACATCCAGGAACATCAGTATCAGTAATTATTGGCAGCGCACAAGGCAGAGGGCTGTAAAGATATGACCACCAATACTGTACGACATGGATTATGAGTACAAGAATATACAATCATACAAATTATGGCTGACAAGCTTGACGGATGAAAAAAAACAACACACAGATACAGGCGTTTTATTTGGTCTAGTGTATCAGTAGTTAGTTCGAAAGTAGACTGTCACACTGTGCAATAATACACACACACACACACACACACACAGAGAGAGAGAGAGAGAGAGAGAGAGAGAGAGAGAGAGAGAGAGAGAGAGAGAGAGAGAGAGAGAGAGAAGTTGACTGTCAAACTATGAAATAATATAACACACACACACACACAGAAAGTTGACTGTCGTACTAGAAAACAGACTTGCGTGACGGGAGCTAGAACTCAACCACGAGTCCTGTCACCGGTATTGTTATTCAGAGACATGAGCCATACTAATGAAGAAAAAAAAAAGGATACAAAATAGCATCTGTCAGTTTCCAAAAGAGACACGCCATGATTACCTGAGAACCCAGGGACACAGTTACATCTAGAGCCAACAAACAGATCAACGCACGTCCCTCCATTCTGGCACTCCTGCCCTGGAGGTCGTATATCGCAGTAATCTCTAACGTCCTCACAGAGTGTACCTGTAAAAAGAAGCATCATTTACATGCCATGTGGAGTATCGGACATTGGGTGTTTAAAATATGTGTACAAACCAAAGGGTATTCTATGGGAGGTATGGTAAACACACACCGCCTGACATTACTTCTAATTAAAGCAGAATTGACTGGGAGTCAGTGTCAGTTTTCTAATATAGGCAGACCTGGGGGACAGTGTCAGTTTTCTAATATAGGCCGGGCCGACCTGGGGGACAGTGTCAGTTTTCTAATATAGGCCGGGCCGACCTGGGGGTCGGTGTCAGTTTTCTAATATAGGCCGGGCCGACCTGGGGGACAGTGTCAGTTTTCTAATATAGGCCGACCTGGGGGACAGTGTCAGTTTACTAATATAGGCCGGGCCGACCTGGGGGACAGTGCCAGTTTTCGAATGTAGACAGAGCCGACCTGGGGGACAGTGGTAGTTTTCTAATATAGGCCGACCTGGGGGACAGTGTCAGTTTTCTAATATAGGTTGTTGAGATCTGGGGGACAGTGGTAGTTTTCTAATATAGGCTGACCTGGGGGACAGTGTTAGTTTTCTAATATCGGCCGACCTGGGGGACATGGTCAGCTTTCTAATATAGGTTGTTGAGACCTGGGGGACAGTGTTAGTTTTCTAATATAGGTTGTTGAGACCTGGGGGACAGTGTTAGTTTTCTAATATAGGTTGTTGAGACCTGGGGGACAGTGTTAGTTTTCTAATATAGGCTGACCTGGGGGACAGTGTTAGTTTTCTAATATAGGTTGGGCGGACCTGGGGGACAGTGGTAGTTTTCTAATATAGGTTGGGGAGTCCTGGGCACAGTGGTAGATTTTTAATATAGGCCGGGCCGACCTGGGGGACAGTGTCAGTTTTCTAATATAGGTTGGGGAGACCTGGGGGACAGTGGTAGTTTTCTAATATAGGTTGGGGAGACCTGGGGGAACAGTGTCAGTGTTCAAAGACCATCTTGGTATGAATTCGAACCCATGGCCACCAGGCTGGCAGGCAAGAGTCTCGGCATCATGGCACTTCAGATGAGTGCCTGGATATAACAACTTTGTTATGAAGCAGTCTCTGTCTATGGGGCTGTAACATGATAGCGCTGTCATATTTTGTGGGCCTGAGAGCAAGAAGGAATAGGTGGCCAACTGTTCTTCACTTTGGCAAGCGAAAAGCCCAGGCGTCTAACACGTAGCCGATCGCGCTCATGACGTTACTAGCGCCGTTAGCTAACAACGTTGCAAGCTCGCCCTTCTCCTGAACATAACACTGAAGTAGTTACCTCGTCATTGAGGCCAGGATTATGGTGGTTACCTATGACAGGTCTAGCTCGCCCGTCTCCTGATCATAACAATGAAGTAGTTATCTCGTCAATGAGGCCAGGGTTTATGGTGGTTACCTGTGATATGTTTAGCAAACTGTTGGTGAATTTACTTGATCAATGACAATACTGCACAAGTGGAAGACAACAACAACAACAACAACAACAACAACAACAACAACAACAACAACAACGACGACGACGACGACGACGACAACAACAACTGGGTGATTGTAATTACTCTTTGAGATTGAATTGCGTGTTAACGTGTACAGATCGTGGGACCGTTTGTTAAATATATTTGTGATTCAATTGGTTGTACAGTGAATGTCAGTAAATTGGTATTACTTTAAATTATACTTGGACACTCTCTCTCTCTCTCTCTCTTTCTCTCTCTCTCTCTCTCTCTCTCTCTCTCTCTCTCTCTCTCTTTCTTTCCGTCTCTCTCTCTCCTCTCTCTCTCTCTCTTTTTCTGTCCGTCTCTCTCTCTCGCTCTTTCTCTCTCTCACACAAACACAGACATGTTTATACAGACAAACAGACAGATAGACTGCTCACCGTTTGCTAAGAGAGTAAAAGCTTGGCCACGTATATTTCTGTGCATTCATTCATTCATTCATTCATTCATTCATTCATTCATTCATTCAGAAGCATTTCCTTTGCAGAACCTCGCTCCCATAACAACCTTCATAAAAAGCTTCCCGATCATAAGCAATGTGTCCCGGGTCTGATACACCCATCTGGAGATCATCCACAATATCCTGCACCCGTCTTCTCTTTGGCCTTCCTCTTCCTCTCTTCCCAGGCATATACCCCTCCATTATTGTTCTCTCCAAACTTTAATGACGTTTCAAGTGATCAAAATATTTCAATTTTCTTTGTTTTATCGTCTTTTAAAGCCAACCTTCTTCAATATTTATGTCTTTAAATATGAATGCATTTGTTCTTTTCTTTGTCCAAGATATTCTTAGAACCTTATAAACATTTATATTCAAAGACGTTTATGCGCTGCTCAGCTTGTTTAGTGCATTCAGGCATACAAGATGATGGTCCTAACCTTTCACAAAACCGCAGATGACACCTGCTTCAGGATTTGTGCTTGTGTTGTTGTACGTAATTAAAACAATAATCTCCGTGTAACAAGTATGCTAAGAAAAGTTCTTCTTCATCTTCTTATAATCCTTGTCTTATGGAGTTCGTTTTCATGTCCGTCCAGTAATCTGTCCTTTGTATTGGCAATCGTTTTTGACACCGATGGTCTCTCATGCCATAATGTCAAACCATTTAGCATCTTCCCTTTCGTTCTGGTATTTCCTGTCTTCTCCTGCAACCTTACCAGTGTAACGGCGTACTCGAGTTTCCTTCTTTATTTGTCTGTTTTCATTCTGCCCATGGCGTTATTTTTCTGCCAAACCACATCTGATGCTAGTTTGATAAATATCCATGATTAACTTCCTTACATCAGGACTGGGTGTATCTAGACCGTAATGATTTCCCCTCACTTCGACTGACAAAGATATTTTGTAGATAGTATTTATCGTGTGAAATGCTGCTTTTTTGCTTGTGCTATTCTACATGTGCCGTCTCCGTGGCTAAGAGATGGCGAACGAGATTCGTAAGCACGCTTACCCGCATTTGCAACACAGCTGCGACCGATTTAGCAGCAGACCGAGTTACGCTGGATTTTAACGTGTTGGTATGGGAGCCGGTCGTTCAGAAAGCAATGGCAAACTACTGAACGTAAACTTGCCAGGACATCAACAACAGCAGTAAAATGCTGGTGTTGACAGCGATGTCCTGTAAATAGGATATGCAACAAAAAAATCTTCTCTCTCAATCAATCAATCATGTGCCATGCCGGAAAGCGTGGGCGGTCATGACTCGCCATTTCACTCGATCATCAGCGTCGTGGATCAGCTCAGTGTTCCTGTCTCGTCCATGCCATGTGGCCAAGCCATCCAGGTAGTTTCCTCTTGGTCTTCCTCTTGGTCTGTTCCCTTCGATCTCGTCAGTTGTCACTAAGTTCTCCAATCCATTTCTTCTCACGAGGGGATCTGGCCGACGATCGACGCTCAGAGGAAAGGCGAGACGGACATATAATCAGATTGCTACTGGAACTATTAAAGTTGGAACTCTTCGCTGGCTGCTGAGGATGGGGACGGGGCGCTTATGGGGATGTCCCGAATGCTGTGATGTCGGTATCTAAATCAATCAATGAATCAATCAATCCATTTCTTCTCATAACATGTCCAAAAAATGTTGAGTGTCTACGTCTAATTTTCCTAATAAATTTACGATTTTCATTTGCCTCCTGTAGTACTTGGTCATTGGTTTTTCTGTCTGTCCATGGTATTCTTTGCATTTTCCTCAGAAACCAAATTTCTGCAGCCATCAGATGTTTTTCAGATTGTCCAAATTTCACATCCATACAAAAGATCATGCTTTATGTAGCACCTCAACGCTGTTTTTCTCGCGTTTCAATCTCTCTGCTGTTATTAAAATAATCAAGCGCTTTACACATTGTCATATTTCAGACTTTACACACGTAAGCCACAAAGAACAGGTTGCACCATTTATTGCCTGGTATATTTCGTTGCATCTCATCAGGTGCATATTGCAGAGTTATATACCAAATGAAGTTAATTCATAAATTACACTTTGGCTTTAATTCTTAAAACATATAGTCACTGATATGGTTCACATGGGGGAGTATGTGTTACATCGACAGTAATCGTAAATTTAAAACGACATCTTTCTGTCTGCACAAAATTGGTTGGAACTGCCTAATTGATAGAGCCTCAGTATATTTGAGTAACCATTTACTGTTCGTCGAATACAACATACGAAATGTCTTTCGAACAATATCAGTGGTAAATGTGTTTTAAGTCTTGCTCGACCAACTGGCGCAACTGGGATAAGAACACAGACGGGATCTGGGACTCTGGTGAGCGCGTGAGATTGCGAACCATGACCGTCCAGCTTATCGGCATGGTACATGTTCATAGGCAGCTGAGCAAGCGTAGTGGTAGACACTCGCCTACCGGCCTCGTGGTCAGAGATTCGAACCGAATCCGAGTGCATTCGGAATTATAAAAATTGACTAGGCTCTCAGGTCGACTTAGTGTAAAAGAGCAGTACAAGCGACCAGCCTTTGACATTGACAGTCTTCCTGACCGAAGTTGGTCTATACAAACTATGGATCTATAGTATGCCCTGAAAAGAATGCCTTCATTCACGATCAATTATTTTGAAAACTGTCTGTTGCATCTTTATGATGTTTTTCCAGCCGTCTTATATTTACCCCCACCCAAGGAATATGTCTTTGATATGTCCAAAAGCAACTTAAATCATCGAAAGCGGCAACATTTCTTTGATGTTTTGCTGAAAAACTAGTGATTTCTCGCTAACAAATTTATGTTTACAGTAATGAAAGCCCCGCCAGTTCAGATGACACACAAGGCGTATCCGGATTCGTATGGAAGTGGGTGCAATGAAAGAAGTAGCTTGAAATCGACAGGATCGGCTGCATTGCACCGGGTTTTATCCCATATGGCTCAGTTTCTTTCCGCAGCGCGGAAAGCGTCGCACAAAGCGCGAACTCCGTACCTCCAGCGACGACCCTCGGGAGTCTCCGAAAAATGCAATCGTGAAATGAAGGACGCGGCCCGGAATCGAACATACAATCTTCGGAGCCCGAGTCAGACGGCTTGACCACTTCACCACGGAGAATCCCGAGAGTTTTGCAATGTGTAATTTTAGTAAAGAGAGAATAAACAGAGGCATGGGGTAAATAATTTGTAAATTGATAGGAAAGTAGAAGGAATATATTTCTTACCTTATTTTTCATTTCCTTCTTGTTTCTTCAGCTGCTGGTTAATAATGTGTACACAAGTACTCGTGTTAGCTTTTTATATTGAGTTCGTGAAAGCTTCCAAATAGCTGTGCGTTAATGTGCGAATGGAGTGACAAGAAATGATACCGCAATTTAGTCATCATGTTTCCATTTTTAAGAATCTGTTCAGCTGTCTGTGTTTTTTTGTTCACACGTACACATGGGTGACAGACCCCCTTTGGGTCTTCGTGAAAGATTGTCTACTCTGCTGTTTACCGTTCAGAGACGGAACATGATTACCTGTTTTGCACTATGAAAATAGTTGTCAGTGTCTCTGTAGTGGGCTTTCTTCTTAACGACCAAGATGTTTGTCCTCTTTTCATTGAAGTTTATAGATTGGTTTGTATGCACGTGTGTTTTCCCCTAATTTGACAACGTGCTTGCTCTCATATTTCTTGCTATGCCACAATATGTCAGTTTCCACCGCAATATTACTCTTCTGTTGGTATTCAATGCGTTTAGTGTGTGTGTGTGTGTGTGTGTGTGTGTGTGTGTGTGTGTGTGTGTGTGTGTGTGTGTGTGTGTGTTTTCATTACAGTTGTTTGTCACGGCTGAGGGCTTGCGGAATTGAAAATTCAACATTGTGGAATACAAACTGTTGGCATTCACATTATGCTGATGCTGTAATGTTTAGGGCCTACAATTCTTCTGAATATTTGTAGCAAAATATCCCAGTTGGTATGCACGTGGATTAAGGTCTGCAGTCTGCTCAGACCTTAATCTGTGTTGGACGATTCCAGTAGGTTGATGACTGCTCTCGGTTGCATAAAATTCAATCCATCCTTTCTCCAATAACCCTATTCCTCTTTCAACACATGTTCCTCACATTTTCCCAGTAACTTTTATCAATATCTAATAGCGTGGACTGGATTAGTATCCTGACGTCAGACAATTTGAATGTAGTATTGTCAGCTGCCACCTGTTCTTTAATTTTAACCTCTACAGGTTCTATAGGGTTAAAATGAGAATGGTACGGCGGAAGTCTCAAGCACCCATGACGATGCTCTTCTATCAACTTGTAAATTTGATATTTCTTGCTTTTTGGCGTCTGTTTTACAAGGGACAGCAATTCTAGCAAGAAATACGTTTTTGGAAATGGTATGTTTTCCATTCGGAGCCATATCTTTATTGCTCCCTTTGTGCTCGATGCTGTAGGTATTTTGTCTTCTTGGGCAACAACATTGATATCATGCATTGTCCATAATTGGACACGACGGTCTATCTAGGGATGGAAGCACAGTATTCTTGAGCCAATCTCTAAATACATTACCATTCATCTTATTATGATAATCCATATTGTCTGTATACTTTGATACGAACACGAGCCCAGCATTTTGTTGTAAGCCATTAAGCGTATTACCAGCATGGGCCATGACCAAAAGCTGTCCTATACTACTGGGCACATATCGCTTTATCTGTCCATCCACTGATTGCCATTCCTTATCACTTTTGTGGTGCGCATTGATCCACATTTCATCCAAACACATCCAAACACACTATGCCATAAGTTTCTTTCGCATTTCCCTTATTTCACATAGGTATCTGCTTCTCATGGCTCCTAAATGCGGTTGCTCGCAAAGATTATTTCTATCGCCCTTGTACTTTCAAATATTGAAGATAATGTCCTTATAATTTTCCACAAAGTTGTTTTGGATAACTCTATGTTATTGTTCTTTCTGAACCAATCCCTAAGTTTTCTTACAGTCACTGTTTCTTTGGCATCCAGCATTTTTATAATACTGGATAATCCTGGATATAAAATCGGAAATTTTTATAATTTTAGGAGTCTCCGTGGCGAAGTGGTCAAGTCTTTTGACTCGTGCTCCAAAGGTCGTGGGTTCGATTCCGGGCCGCATCATTCGGTTCACGAGTAAAATTTTTCGGAGACTTCTGTGAGTCGTCGCTAGAGCTGCGGAGCTAGTGCTTTGTGCGATGCTTTCAGCGCTTCGGAAAGAGACCGAGCCATATGGGATATAACCCGGTGCAATGAAGTCGACCCTGTCGAATTTTAAGCGACTTTTTAAAGCATTTTTATAAAAGCTCGCCTTATGACATCTTTGTCAAAGCTGTCTACAATAATCCTTCTACCTACCGTTTTGTTATTGCGTGGTGGTTTAATTCCAGATTCTTGCACCCATCGACGAAATTACCGGTTACTCAAACCCAATGCATGCACTGTTCTTTTTTTCGGAATTTGTAATAGTATAAAACAGTTTCCTGCGATAAGCTTCTTGGCAAAAATATGCGTACAACTTCATAGCGATTCTTTGAAGTGTACAATTTCGCATTAAATCCCATTGAAAAATATTCACACATTTCAATGTTAACAATAAGTGGTAAGATTTAAAAAAAAAAAAAACAACATATTAATCAGGTTTCATGAAATAACCCACATTTTGAGACACCTCTGAACAGTCCTAGTTTGAACAACGCGGGGAGTTGACATAAGGCCAATCCCTTCAAAACACGTACAATATTCACTATTGAGCGCTGATTGTCTGGCTACGCTGTAATACATTTAAAATTATGAATTTCATCTCAGACCCGTAAATTATATACCGCATATAAAGAAACTTTGAAATCTGCTGTAAAATCTCCAGAACAAAATTTTTTTTGTTGGGTGGACATAATGATAAGGTTATATACTAAATCTCATAATTTTCCCTCAGTTGGTTACTGAGATATGGATGTTTATATTGGGGCAAAAAAAAAAAAAAAAAAAAAAAAAAAAAAACAGACTATAGCAGGATATGTGCAATGTTCAGTAACGTGTGCGAACGGGTGCTTGAATTTGCTGATCTGTTCATGGTGACATTAACAACACACATGTCGCGTATACTTTGCAGGAGGTATCCATGTGTGTTTGTGTTTATATGTTCCCGACTTCCTTATTGGCCACGAACAGTTACATTAATCTAATAGGGGGGGGGGGGGGTCTGCGTGGCCAAGTGGTTAAGCCGTCGGCTTTGTGCTCCGAAATGTGTGGGTTTAATACCGGACCTTGACATTCGGTTCACTACTGCGATCAATCCCAGGTTTATGTGCTATGCAATTTTAAGTTCAGTAGTTTGCCATTGCTTTCTGAACGAGAAGTCAACGTTAAAGTTCTACTTAATGCAGATTTAGGAATTGAACACCGTACCTCACCATAAGCGCACCGGAAGTTTAAGAGCTAGCGTTATTATCCCTATATGAGGAATACTTGTGAAACAAAAGAAACGTACCAATGCCAAAATGTCCTGGCAAACTCCTGCAGAAACACGTAAACCCGCCAGAGGGCGAGTTCTCACACTTGCCTCCTTGTTGACAGATGGGGGGATCGTTGTAGTCACACTCATTGATGTCGAGCTCACAGTTGGTACCGCCGTATCCCGTTAAGAAGATACCTTTGGGTCCAAGAAGCCTGCATATTCACAAGTGAAATAGAAGCTGTTAATGGATGAAGAGTATTGAAACAATAGAGAGGAACTTGGTAATAGGAAGATCAACAACTCAACTCTTTGCTGATTTTTTTTTTTTTTAGTGTTTCAATCTCTTATTATCTGCGCCAGAGTATATCGACTGATGTACCAATTATGTGTATTAATTTGAGGAAATGTTAATGTTTGGCGGCTCCTCGCTGTACTTCCAGCTCCTTCACTCTGGAAATTAAGCAGAATCACAACCGTTGAGTTGAGTTGAGTTGAATTGAGTTGAGTTGAGTTTAGCTAAGTTAAGTTGAGTTGAGTCAAGAACCGACATCATAGTACTCGGGACTTTCCCATGCGTGCTTCATCATCATATTTAACAATCAGCGAAGAGTTGAGGTATCGAGTTGAGTTGTGTCAAGTGCCGAAATCACAACACTCGGCAATTCCGTTCATCCTCCGTCCTCCGTCCTCATCTTCAACTGCCAATTAAGAGTCCCATTACTAATTGTACCACTTACGGTGTGACTATGTGTTCGTTTGGCCTTTTCTCTGTTTACTCAGTGTCGGCGTACTCTCTATGGTCATCCGTACCCAACCACACTCTCCGAGCCATGAAGATTTATTTCTTGTTCAACACTATCCACGTGACCTCGAGGGACCCTGACCACGTCTGCCTGATCATGATCCAGTACCCCTGCCAACGGCTGGAATCAGTGGCCATGTTTATCTGTTTTTATGGTTTACCGAGTTTCTTATTTTACCATGAACACTTACAATCATATTATCTACGAGTCTCCAGTGAGTAAGTGGTTAAACACTTGTCTCCAGCTCCGAAGGTTGTGGGTTCGATTACGATCTCCGTCACTCCGTTCACAAGTGCAATTGTTTCGAAACTTCTGGGGGTCGTCGCTGTAGCTACGGAGTTCGTGCTTTGTGCGACGTTTTCTGCAGGACGCGCTGTGGAAAGAGACTAAGGTGTTTTGGGATAAAACCGGGTGCGATGAACGTTACCCTGTCGCCTTTAAACCTCCTTCGTTTACAGTAGTCTACTTTAAGAATTAGGGCGGTTCCATGGTCTCGTGGTATGGTGTCCGCCTCGAGTGCTGGAAGTCCCGGTTTCAGGCCCCGATGATGACCGGGATATTTTCTCGTGGACTTCTAGTAATAAAATTTCCCCTGGTCTCTGGGTAGTGAGATCGGACGCCCGTGTGTATTGTTGCGCAAGTAAAAAAAAAACCTTGGCAGTTGGAAATCGAAAAAGAGTAGCCTAACGGCGCTGCCCGGGCAAAAATGTGAGTTAAAATCTACCCAAAGTATTTCAGGATCCTGGCCAGTGCTACGGAGTTCGTGCACTGAGCTGAGTTTCTCCAGACTCAGGTTTGAGTTAGGAGGAGAACGGAGCACTTATAGGTTGGCCGTGATGTTGATTCATCGACTAGACTAAACTAAACTTTAAGAATGTAATGTATTTCTAATATAACAATAAATGCATTATATATGTTTCTCTGTTTTTATGTTCTCTTTCTCTCTCTCTCTCTCTCTCTCTCTCTCTCTCTCTCTCTCTCTCTCTCTCTCTCTCTCTCTCTCTCTCTCTCTTTCTCTCATTACAATGCATTTGAAACGCGAATTTAGACGTAGAAAACACAAACAGTTGGTTGCACACTTTATTGCCTGGCATATTTCGCTTCGTCTCGTCAAGTGTATGCTGCAGAGTTACATATTATAAGAAGTTAATAGACGAATCATATTTGGGCTGAAATACAAAACACCCATACTGATCGAATTAGGGGTATTTATTGATTAATGTGGGGATAAGAAAAGCTCCACATTCAAGCAGTTTCAGTGAATATATGTGTTATGTACCTCAACAAGAATGTGATCCATCTATTCACTTCACATGTTGTATAACTCTGCTTCTTCTCCTGTGATTGTTGCCACGCGTCTATTCCAACAAAGGTCGCATACAGGATGATGCTTAGCAACCATTGTAGTGCCTAAATGCCACTTAGGCAGGCATCTTCCGATACTAGATGTATTACTGATCTTATGTATAATGGAGTATGTTCACAGATGTAATATTGAACGTATGTCTAATGTAGTATGTTCACAGATGTCATATTTAAGAAATATGTAATGTAATATGTTGATAGATGTAATATTGAACTTATATCGCTTAAAGTCGCTTAAAGTCGACAGGGTCGCCTTCATTGCACCGGGTTTTATCCCATATGGCTCAGTCTCTTTCCGCAGCGCGGAAAGCGTCGCACAAAGCACGAACTTCCTAGCTCTAGCAAAGACCCTCAGGAGTCTCCAAAATAATGCACTCGTGAACCGAAGGATGTGGCCCGAAATCGAACCGACAACCTTCGGAGCCCGAGTCAGACGGCTTGACCACTTCGCCATGGAGTCTCCCAATGTCACATGTGTCACTATTATGTATAATGTGGTTTGTTTACAGCTGTAATATTGAACATATGTATAATGTAGTATGTTCACAGCTGTAATATTGAACATATGTATAATGTAGTATGTAGATAGATGCAATATATGAACGTATGTATAATGTAGTATGTAGATAGATGTAATATATGAACGTATTTTGTGTCAGGTCTTGGTTAGATATGACTGAGCTACCGTATAACAGTAGACGGTACTACCTGCTTTCTTTTAGCGCCGAATGTTGGGCGGCGCTTACCAAACCCGACACCCCACATTGTGCCAACGGCTTTGGGCGGAAGAGCGCACTTGGGAGGGTACAAGCCATACCCTGGTGCGAGGAAATGCAAGCTAAAGACAAAATGTCATGGCAGGGCAGACCAGGCCCTAAGCCTTGGTTGGCGGCTGGTCTAGGATCGAAGCTCCGACAGGCGAACAGTTAGAGCATTGCTTTGCTGATCCGGCAGCTTCTGCAGCTTGCCTTGCTCCAGATGTAGGGGTGTTACCTTTCCTCTGGAGTGAACTAGGCAGGCTGAGAGAGGGATCATGCTGCATGGGCAACATATGATCTCTATATTTTAGCCCAGGCTTTGTGCTATGGAGAGGCAATAACTCCATCCCTGGTCTTAACTGGTCTCGGAATCAAAGCGAGAGGCAACTGTTACGGGTTATAAGTCCCTGTCAATTGGCGTAAACATGGGGCGCCACGCGTTGCCTCTGACGGTGGGAGACACCTACAGGTGTCACTGATCAGCTACCGCCCGCCTCAAGCTGGGCAGCCCCCGGCCAATTGGGTTCTGATCCACCACAGCCTGCCTGCTTCAATGGGTGCTTGGGGCTAGGACAAAATCTGGATCGCAGGCTGTAAAACCAATGCACCAGGTACAAATAAAAATAAAAATAGAAACCCCAAGCTACGGCTTGCAACCTGGAACGTGAGAACCATGTGTCCAGGATTTTCAACTCAGGGAAAACAATTACACCTTTTTTTGGAAGGGTTAGGGCAGGCAGAAAAAAGGCAACACGGTGTGGGCTTTGCAGTGAAGAATTCGCTACTGGGAATGATTGAAATTCCAGCAGAAGGAAATGAAAGACTATTATTCCTGCCCTTGGCAACCTCTTGTGGGTTTGCCACCATTATTACTGCATATGCACCGACACTCGATTCCTCTGATGATGTGAAGGATTTATTCTATGAGGAGTTAGACTCCATGATCAAGGCAGTTCCAAAATCTGCTCGGTGATATCAATGCTCATGAGGGCAAGGACTCGAGTTCATGGCCAGTGTGCCTTGGAAAATACAACATCGGTCGCATGAATGAAAATGGTCAAAGGCTGCTGGAGCATTGCACCAGTAATGACCTATGTATTACAAACTCCTTTTTTAAAACAAAAGAGATGCATAAGGTTACATGGAAACATCCAAGATCCGGCTATTGGCACCAGCTGGACTTCATCATCACACGGAGACAACATCTGAACCATATATCATTGACTCGAAGTTACCACAGTGCTGACTGTGATACGGATCATTCTTTGGTTGTTGCAAGGGTTAGACTGAGACCAAAGAGAATCTACACAGCTAAACACAAATCTAGCCCCAGGATTAATATTATTAATACTTACGATCCTGAAAAGTGCTTTCAGTTTCAACTGCAACTGGAAGACGCTTTCACTGATACACCAGAAAATTTTACAGTAAATGAAAAGTGGGGTCAAATTAAAGAAAACTCTTGATAAAACTACCGTAGGGGTTTACGGCACTGTGGATCATAAGAGGCAGGACTGGTTTGCGGCAAACAGCGAGACTCTGCAGCCCTTGATTGATAAGAAAAAGAAAGCTCTCCTAAGAAACAAGGAAAGACCAACGCGTAACACTCTGTGTGAGCTAATGCAAGCTAGGAAGGATGTGCAAAAGGCTGCCAGGCAGTGTGCAAATGATTATTGGATCAAGTTATGTGAGTCCATTCAAATCGCAAGTGATAAGGGAAACATAAGTAGCATGTATGAAGGAATAAAGAAAGCCTGTGGTCCAGTGATCAAAAGAAGTGCACCATTGAAAACCTTGACTGGAGAAATCATCACTGATAAGAAACAGCAGATAGATAGATGGGTAGAGCACTATTTGGAGCTTTATTCAAGTGAGACCAAACTAGCGGATGATGCCCTCAACGCCATAGAGGCTCTACCAACTCTTGACCACCTGGACACACTTCCCACCATAACAGAAGTTAAGTGTGCTATAAATGAACTTGCATCTGGCAAGGCTCCAGGTAAGGATGGGATTCCAATAGAGGTTATCAGGAGTGGGCAAGACACACTCACTCTACAGATCCACCAGCTAATAGAGCTATGCTGGCGAGAAGGACAAGTCGTACAGGATTTCAAAGATTCAAGCATCATAACACTGTACAACAACAAGGGCGATCGGAGCGACTGCAACAACTATAGGGGTATCTCACTTCTGTGTATTGTTGGAAAAGTATTTGCCAGAATTGTTCTGCGCAGACTTCAAGTCCTAGGAGATCAAGTCTACCCCGAATCACAGTGTGGCTTTCGACAGAACCGGTCTACCATTGATATGATATTCTCATTGCGACAAATTCAAGAAAAATGCCGTGAACAGAATCAACCACTGTTTATTGCCTTCATCGACCTCACAAAGATATTTGATTTGGTCAGTCGTGAGGGTCTGTTCAAGGCACTAAAGAAGATTGGCTGCTCACCAACTCTTCTGTTCATTGTGGAATCGTTCCACACAGGCATGAAGGGTATAATCAAGTTTGATGGTGCAACTTCTGAAGAATTTGAAATCAAGAGTGGAGTTAAGCAAGGTTGCGTACTAGCTCCCACCCTCTTTGGAATATACTTTTCACTTCTACTGAAATATGCCTTTCGTGATCAGGATGGTGGTATATACATTCACTCACGCCCAGATTGCGGCCTTTACAATGCTCAGAGATTGAAGGCCAAGACCAAAAATAGGAGGGTACTGATCAGAGAGTTGCTTTTTTGCAGATGATGCTGCAGTTACGACCCACTCTGAGGAAGAATTGCAATGTCTACTATCTGCATTCTCCAATGCTTGTTCTGAATTTGGTTTAACAATTAGCAAAAAGAAGACCCAGATTATGTTACAAGGTGCACATGGGGTACCATCAATCTTTATTGACGACGCCGAACTAGAGATAGTAGACCATTTTACATATCTAGGATCAGTGGTAAATAGCAAATTATTCCTAGATCAGGAAATCAACATCCGGATTGGTAAGGCAGCAACAACAATGAACAGGTTAAGAAAAAGACTCTGGGAGAACAGGAAGCTTACTGCAAAAACAAAAGTCCTTGTCTATAAAGCCTGTGTCCTTAGTACTCTTCTTTATGGCAGTGAAACCTGGACAACTTACTCACACCAAGAGAAACATTTAAACAGCTTTCATATGCGGTGTCTGCGAAGAATTCTTGGTACTAAGTGGCAAGACAAAATCACAAATACTGAAGCATTGTAAAGATCAGGTTGTGTGACAGTTTATTCCATGCTCAGTCTTCGTAGACTTAGATGGATAGGACATCTTAGGAGGATGGATGATGGTAGAATACCAAAGGACATCTTTTTTGGTGAATTACAGATGGGTAAGAGATCTCAGGGTCGGCCTCTACTACGATACAAAGATGTGTATAAGCGGGACATGATTGATACAGGCATTGATAATGCACATTGGGAGCAAGTCGCCGCTGAGCATGTTGCATGGAGGGCAAACATCAGAAATGGAATAAAGACAAAGGAGAAAATTATTGCAGATAAGTCACACACCGAGCGTTTGAGTCGTAAGATGGTGCATGATGGTGGAAATGACCACGTGTTCACATGCACCCACTGTGAACGGACATTTTCAGCGCAAATTGATCTTATCAGCCACATTCGCTACCGCCATAGGTAAAAGTTATTATGCCTTTTTAAAGCACAAATTATTGTCTGTCAAGACGGCAAGGTGCCAATATGTATGAACGTATATATAATGTAGTATGTAGATAGTTGTAGTATATGAACGTATGTATAATGTAGTATTCTCACAGATGTAATATTGAACTAGATGAACAAGTACTACAAGTGGATACTAACGAAGTGATGTTGATGTATTCGTTCGGACAGATACACTTGTAACCTTCGCCATCTGGTTCGCAGATTCCATTATTCTGGCATGGATTATCGTCACATGGCAGGATTTCGGAGTCGCATCTTGCCCCAGTGTATCCTGTAATGAACAAGATGTAGGGGAGTGTAAAGGAGTTTTATGTTCATGTTAGGTACAGCTCATTGCGAATGCTTGCATTACAGTGTATTCAGTGGAACTTGGTATCCAAACAGGGAGTTGATTGCTACCAAGCTAATACTATAGAACAATTAAACACAATCTATGTCCAGGGAATGGCAATGAAAATATTTCTCAGGTAAATACACAGATTACCTTGGGCAGAAAGGTACACAAATGAGCAACTCCTACAAGAAACAATTCAAAACACATAAGCCGATTAGAGAAATTAGACGCAGACAATTGAGATTTATTTGATAAGAAATAAGCTAGAAAACAATTGGCATGCTTGAGGGAAACAGAATAAGGGGAAGACACAGGGAGAAATATCTAGATGGATTGGCCACATGACATGATCGAGACACGAGTACAACAGATCATAGACTCTGATGTTGGTCTGAGATGGCGAAACATGACCGCCCACACTTATTGGCATCACATAAGCTGGTGATGACTAGCAAGTTTGGAAAAAGGAAACACACATACGCATACATGCGAGCGAAAACTAACGTTTTTTTCCCCCAAGGAGCAGAAACAAAATTATAAACCTTTCCCCCCCCCCCCCCCCCCCAATTTAAAAAAAAAAAAAAAAAAAAAATATAAGAGCACTTAATAAGGGACCAGAAGAAGGTAACAAGAAATGTTGAATGTCCTTTGCTGGAAAGTTGCAATCAAACCCAAGTAGGTACTCGTAGAGTTTCTAGGAAATTTACTTTCAGTACTGTATCTTTGATTTGTGAACGACAAGTCAGCTTTAAGTCTATCCACAGGTCGGTAATACGATCAATATCTTTACCAAGTTGTTTGTGCTAACTGGATTACCTTTGTCACATTCCATGTTAAGTACTTTTGTTTATGGTATGTTTTCTTTTCTCGCGATAAAGACTTTGCTCAGAACTCCCGCCAGTATCTTTGTGTGTTATTCATTCCGTTTAGCTTCCTAGGGGCACCTGTATTTAAAAAAAAAAAAAAACGTTGGTTGTCGGTCGCCTATATCCCTAAGTGTATTTCCTTTTTCCAAACTTGCTAGTCATCATCACCCTGTGTCAAGCAGATAAGTGTGGGCGGTCATGTTTCGCCATCTCACACGATCACCAGAGTCTATGATCAGCCCTGCGTTCGATCATGCCATGTGACCAAGCCATCTAGATATTTATGTCTCTGCCTTCCACTTATCCTTTCCCATCAAGCATGCCAATTGTTACCAAGTATTCAATTTTATTTCTTCTCAAAACGTGCCCAAATAAATCTTGATTGTCTGCGTTTAATTTCTCTAATCGGCTTACGTGTTTTGAATTGTTTCTTGTAGGAGTTACAGTGGTGGAGTAAACAGCAAATAACGTCCACCAACACGAAGATGGACATTGGGCAATGCTCTCGCCCTGGGCATGCAGGAGAAATGGCCAGAGATCGGGAAAAGAACACAGAGAAACCGCAAGATGAAACCCGGCAAGAGACCGATCCGGAACCTCATGATAAAGCCAGCAGCCCAACCACAACACCCGAAACCGTTAAGGGGAAACCAATTTCTCGCCAGACATCTGAAGAAAACCGAGATGAGTACCCTGATGTCGGTACAGAAAGGCCCCGGGAACCTACCATGGAGGAGTTACTAGAATCCGCAAGACTGGAGGAACGCAGGTGCCAGGAATTCAAAAGACGCTGGGAAGAAAAAGACAAGAAGAAGCCCAAGAAACTCAGGAAACCGGTAGAATACCCATACAGATACTATGAACTTGATTTTGTCGACTACACGTACTATATAGAAGACGGAGAGATCATCCCATGGCTGACCGCGGAGAAAGTAATCGAAAGGCAACAGAAACTTAAAATCGAAAGTGGAAAAGGCGCGAGGAGGACAATGAAAACATCGAAAAGCTGCTACGGACAATACACTATAAAGGAGGCAAAAAAACAAAATAAAAAGTCCATATAAGGACTGCACCCAGCCAAGCCAGACGAGCCAGGAGCCTGCACCAACAAAGAAAACCACAAGAGGAGACGGGCACAAAGGATAGCAGCCGACCCCCCCCCCCCCCCAGCTGACGTCACAGACACAAACGCTTATGCAACCAGTCCAAGTGAGAACTCACTCGTAAGAGGGCACAAGACAAGAAACAGGGTTAAAAACCCACACAAACCACGGCTCTCAACAATAACCACCGCTGAGGAAGCAGGTTAGACGAGACCGATTTTGGAATTTGTTTTCGAAAATTGGAATTGGAATTAGAGATCGGGAGGCTATTCGGTGGGCCGGGGTGCTGGCTTTGTTCTGCAAAGGCCCTGCTAAATGATGCTATTGTCTAGGCAGAAATTAGCAGAATGTCAGGGTTTCAATAGAAAAGACGACAGAATCTCTGGTAGATGGTTTGAGGTGTACCATAGATTTTATTTTATTTTATTTTATTTTATTTTTGCGGTCGCCCTCTTTGAACTCAAGCGTAGACCATACACGTGATGGTACTTTTAATGCACTAACCTTTGAGTGTAGATTTGTTTACCCTATTACCAGTGTCACTCGCCATCAGACAAACCCACTCAGAATTCTGAGGTACTTGTAATTTACGTCTCCAAGGTAAGGATGAGATGTCAACATTATAGTCCAACTGGACCGGTGTAGGGGTTGAATCCGCTACCTTGACATCAGCTCACGGAAGTGTAAGAGTCAGCCGTCTTATCCTTTCGGCATGCTGACCTCAACGGATGTTAGTAACTGACGAACTAGGCTTAGGAGTAGGAGGATTACATAGGATTACTAGCCTCCGTAAACTGAACCAGGCAATGACGTAGGATTACTAGCCTCCGTAAACTGAACCAGGCAATGACATAGGATTACTAGCCTCCGTAAACTGAATCAGCCAATGATAGACGGTTACTAGCCAGGCAACGTTCATCACTGTGGGAATGTCTGCCGTATATTTCAGCTTGCAGGGTTTAACTTTTCGCTTTAGCTTACAATGGATGACTTCTGCAGAATGTACCTGAGAGAAGCAGATCATTATACTAGTCAATGAATTAGGCAACCGTGTGTTTGTGTTTGCTTTATTCGAATAAATATTTGTGTATCTCCTCAATGTGGAAGTTATCGGATGTTTGGCGTGAAAGTTATACTAGTCACCGTGTGGAAATAACCTACATGTGGTGGCTTTGTGAGACATGTAGTATGCATTCACACTGTCAAACTCACGCCATCTTTATGCTGATGCCTACAGTTGAGAGATTTGCCTAGATTCATACCTGATGTCAGTTTGTTGATGCCTGCAGTTGAGAGATTTGCCTACATTCGTACCTGATGTCAGATTGTCGATGCCTACAGTTGAGCGATTTGCCTAGATTAGTACCTGATGTCAGTTTGTTGATGCCTGCAGTTGAGAGATTTGCCTACATTCGTACCTGATGTCAGAATGTCGATGCCTACAGTTGAGCGACGTGCCAAGATTATCACATGATTTCACATTGCTGATCCCTATATTTGCGAGTCACCATTTACAGTTATGAACATGTGTTTGTAAAGCATGTGTTTGCCCTCACTTCTCCCAATGAGAATAATATGGAGCATTAACAACACGACTCTTGTTTTCCATGGCTAGGTTCTGTTTTTTAACACTGATGTGAGAGCAGCGGTCGTGTGGCTTACGAAGTTTGCGCTTTGTGCGACACTTTCAACAGCCTGCACTGCGGAAACAGACCGAGCCATAGAAGTTCAAATGCAGTGCAGTGAAGTCGATCTTACATATTCTTGTTCTTAAAAACTATATAAGTTATCAGTTGGTGGTGGGAGCGGGGATGGTGATGTGCTAGAAACCAATGGCTCTTGTAACAATTCCCAGCCCTATGTTGTGATATGGAAGAAATCAATGGCTCTTGTAACAATTCCCAGCCCTATGTCGTGATATGGAAGAAACCAATGGCTCTTGTAACAATTCCCAGCCCTATGTCGTGATATGGAAGAAACCAATGGCTCTTGTAACAATTCCCACCTCTATGTCGTGATATGGAAGAAACCAGTGGCTCTTGTAACAATTCCCAGCCCTATGTCGTGATATGGAAGAAACCAATGGCTCTTGTAACAATTCCCAGCACTATGTTGTGATATGGAAGAAACCAATGGCTCTTGTAACAATTCCCAGCACTATGTTGTGATATGGAAGAAACCAATGGCTCTTGTAACAATTCCCAGCACTATGTCGTGATATGGAAGAAACCAATGGCTCTTGTAACAATTCCAACCCCTATGTCGTGATATGAAAGAAACCAATGGCTCTTGTAACAATTCCCAGCCCGATGTCGTGATATGGAAGAAACCAATGGCTCTTGTAACAATTCCCAGCCCTATATTGTGATATGGAAGAAACCAATGGCTCTTGTAACAATTGACACCTCTATGTCGTGATATGGAAGAAACCAATGGCTCTTGTAACAATTCCCAGCCCTATGTCGTGATATGGAAGAAACCAATGGCTCTTGTAACAATTCCCAGCACTATGTTGTGATATGGAAGAAACCAATGGCTCTTGTAACAATTCCCAGCACTATGTCGTGATATGGAAGAAACCAATGGCTCTTATAACAATTCCAACCCCTATGTCGTGATATGAAAGAAACCAATGGCTCTTGTAACAATTCCCAGCCCGATGTCGTGATATGGAAGAAACCAATGGCTCTTGTAACAATTCCCAGCCCTATATTGTGATATGGAAGAAACCAATGGCTCTTGTAACAATTGACACCTCTATGTCGTGATATGGAAGAAACCAATGGCTCTTGTAACAATTCCCAGCCCTATGTCGTGATATGGAAGAAACCAATGGCTCTTGTAACAATTCCCAGCCCTATGTCGTGATATGGAAGAAACCAATGGCTCTTGTAACAATTCTCACCTCTATGTCGTGATATGGAAGAAACCAATGGCTCTTGTAACAATTCCCACCCCTATGTCGTGATATGGAAAAAACCAATGGCTCTTGTAACAATTCCCAGCCCTATGTCGTGATATGGAAGAAACCAATGGCTCTTGTAACAATTCCCAGCCCTATATTGTGATATGGAAGAAACCAATGGCTCTTGTAACAATTCCCAGCCCTATATTGTGATATGGAAGAAACCAATGGCTCTTGTAACAATTCCCAGCCCTATGTCGTGATATGGAAGAAACCAATGGCTCTTGTAACAATTCCCAAAACTATGTCGTGATATGGAAGAAACCAATGGCTCTTGTAACAATTCCCAAAACTATGTCGTGATATGGAAGAAACCAATGGCTCTTGTAACAATTCCCAAAACTATGTCGTGATATGGAAGAAACCAATGGCTCTTGTAACAATTCCCAAAACTATGTCGTGATATGGAAGAAACCAATGGCTCTTGTAACAATTCCCAAAACTATGTCGTGATATGGAAGAAACCAATGGCTCTTGTAACAATTCCCAGCCCTATGTCGTGATATGGAAGAAACCAATGGCTATTGTAACAATTCCCAGCCCTATGTTGTGATATGGAAGAAACCAATGGCTATTGTAACAATTCCCAGCCCTATGTTGTGATATGGAAGAAACCAATGGCTCTTGTAACAATTCCCAAAACTATGTCGTGATATGGAAGAAACCAATGGCTCTTGTAACAATTCTTAAAACTATGTCGTGATATGGAAGAAACCAATGGCTCTTGTAACAATTCCCAGCCCTATGTCGTGATATGGAAGAAACCAATGGCTCTTGTAACAATTCCCAGCCCTATGTTGTGATATGGAAGAAACCAATGGCTATTGTAACAATTCCCAGCCCTATGTCGTGATATGGAAGAAACCAATGGCTCTTGTAACAATTCCCAGCCCTATGTCGTTATATGGAAGAAACCAATGGCTCTTGTAACAATTCCCACCTCTATGTCGTGATATGGAAGAAACCAATGGCTCTTGTAACAATTCCCACCTCTATGTCGTGATATGGAAGAAACCAATGGCTCTTGTAACAATTCCCAACCCTATGTAGTGATATGGAAGAAACCAATGGCTCTTGTAACAATTCCCAGCCCTATGTCGTGATATGGAAAAAAACAATGGCTCTTGTAACAATTCCCAGCCCTATGTTGTGATATGGAAGAAACCAATGGCTCTTGTAACAATTCCCACCTCTATGTCGTGATATGGAAGAAACCAATGGCTCTTGTAACAATTCCCACCCCTATGTCGTGATATGGAAGAAACCAATGGCTCTTGTAACAATTCCCAGCACTATGTTGTGATATGGAAGAAACCAATGGCTCTTGTAACAATTCCCAGCACTATGTCGTGATATGGAAGAAACCAATGGCTCTTGTAACAATTCCCAGCCCTATGTCGTGATATGGAAGAAACCAATGGCTCTTGTAACAATTCCCAGCCCTATGTCGTGATATGGAAGAAACCAATGGCTCTTGTAACAATTCCCAGCCCTATGTCGTGATATGGAAGAAACCAATGGCTCTTGTAACAATTCCCACCTCTATGTTGTGATATGGAAGAAACCAATGGCTATTGTAACAATTCCCACCTCTATGTCGTGATATGGAAGAAACCAATGGCTCTTGTAACAATTCCCAGCCCTATGTCGTGATATGGAAAAAACCAATGGCTCTTGTAACAATTCCCAGCCCTATGTTGTGATATGGAAGAAACCAATGGCTCTTGTAACAATTCCCACCTCTATGTCGTGATATGGAAGAAACCAATGGCTCTTGTAACAATTCCCAGCCCTATGTCGTGATATGGAAGAAACCAATGGCTCTTGTAACAATTCCCAGCCCTATGTCGTGATATGGAAGAAACCAATGGCTCTTGTAACAATTCCCAGCCCTATGTCGTGATATGGAAGAAACCAATGGCTCTTGTAACAATTCCCACCTCTATGTTGTGATATGGAAGAAACCAATGGCTATTGTAACAATTCCCACCTCTATGTCGTGATATGGAAGAAACCAATGGCTCTTGTAACAATTCCCAGCCCTATGTCGTGATATGGAAAAAACCAATGGCTCTTGTAACAATTCCCAGCCCTATGTTGTGATATGGAAGAAACCAATGGCTCTTGTAACAATTCCCACCTCTATGTCGTGATATGGAAGAAATCAATGGCTCTTGTAACAATTCCCACCCCTATGTCGTGATATGGAAGAAACCAATGGCTCTTGTAACAATTCCCACCTCTATGTCGTGATATGGAAGAAACCAATGGCTCTTGTAACAATTCCCAGCCCTATGTCGTGATACGGAAAAAACCAATGGCTCTTGTAACAATTCCCAACCCTATGTTGTGATATGGAAGAAACCAATGGCTCTTGTAACAATTCCCACCTCTATGTCGTGATATGGAAGAAATCAATGGCTCTTGTAACAATTCCCACCCCTATGTCGTGATATGGAAGAAACCAATGGCTCTTGTAACAATTCCCACCTCTATGTCGTGATATGGAAGAAACCAATGGCTCTTGTAACAATTCCCAGCCATATGTCGTGATATGGAAGAAACCAATGGCTCTTGTAACAATTCCCAGCCCTGTGTCGTGATATGGAAGAAACCAATGGCTCTTGTAACAATTCCCAGCCCTGTGTTGTGATATGGAAGAAACCAATGGCTCTTGTAACAATTCCCAGCCCTGTGTTGTGATATGGAAGAAACCAATGGCTCTTGTAACATATCCCAGCCCTGTGTTGTGATATGGAAGAAACCAATGGCTCTTGTAACAATTCCCAGCACTATGTTGTGATATGGAAGAAACCAATGGCTCTTGTAACAATTCCCAGCCCTATGTCGTGATATGGAAGAAACCAATGGCTCTTGTAACAATTCCCAGCTCTATTTCGTGATATGGAAGAAACCAATGGCTCTTGTAACAATTCCCACCTCTATGTCGTGATATGGAAGAAACCAATGGCTCTTGTAACAATTCCCACCTCTATGTCGTGATATGGAAGAAACCAATGGCTCTTGTAACAATTCCCACCCCTATGTCGTGATATGGAAGAAACCAATGGCTCTTGTAACAATTCCCAGCCCTATGTCGTGATATGGAAGAAACCAATGGCTCTTGTAACAATTCCCAGCCCTGTGTCGTGATATGGAAGAAACCAATGGCTCTTGTAACAATTCCCAGCCCTATATTGTGATATGGAAGAAACCAATGGCTCTTGTAACAATTCCCAGCCCTGTGTCGTGATATGGAAGAAACCAATGGCTCTTGTAACAATTCCCAGCCCTGTGTTGTGATATGGAAGAAACCAATGGCTCTTGTAACAATTCCCAGCCCTGTGTTGTGACATGGAAGAAACCAATGGCTCTTGTAACATATCCCAGCCCTGTGTTGTGATATGGAAGAAACCAATGGCTCTTGTAACAATTCCCAGCACTATGTTGTGATATGGAAGAAACCAATGGCTCTTGTAACAATTCCCAGCCCTATGTCGTGATATGGAAGAAACCAATGGCTCTTGTAACAATTCCCAGCCCTATTTCGTGATATGGAAGAAACCAATGGCTCTTGTAACAATTCCCACCTCTATGTCGTGATATGGAAGAAACCAATGGCTCTTGTAACAATTCCCACCTCTATGTCGTGATATGGAAGAAACCAATGGCTCTTGTAACAATTCCCACCCCTATGTCGTGATATGGAAGAAACCAATGGCTCTTGTAACAATTCCCAGCCCTATGTCATGATATGGAAGAAACCAATGGCTCTTGTAACAATTCCCAGCCCTGTGTTGTGATATGGAAGAAACCAATGGCTCTTGTAACAATTCCCAGCACTATGTTGTGATATGGAAGAAACCAATGGCTCTTGTAACAATTCCCACCTCTATGTCGTGATATGGAAGAAACCAATGGCTCTTGTAACAATTCCCAGCAATATGTTGTGATATGGAAGAAACCAATGGCTCTTGTAACAATTCCCAGCACTATGTCGTGATATGGAAGAAACCAATGGCTCTTGTAACAATTCCCACCTCTATGTCGTGATATGGAAGAAACCAATGGCTCTTGTAACAATTCCCAGCCCCATGTTGTGATATGGAAGAAACCAATGGCTCTTGTAACAATTCCCAGCACGATGTTGTGATATGGAAGAAACCAATGGCTCTTGTAACAATTCCCAGCACTATGTTGTGATATGGAAGAAACCAATGGCTCTTGTAACAATTCCCAGCCCTATGTTGTGATATGGAAGAAACCAGTTGCTCTTGTAACAATTCCCAGCCCTATGTTGTGATATGGAAGAAACCAATGGCTCTTGTAACAATTCCCAGCACTATGTTGTGATATGGAAGAAACCAATGGCTCTTGTAACAATTCCCACCTCTATGTCGTGATATGGAAGAAACCAATGGCTCTTGTAACAATTCCCACCTCTATGTCGTGATATGGAAGAAACCAATGGCTCTTGTAACAATTCCCACCCCTATGTCGTGATATGGAAGAAACCAATGGCTCTTGTAACAATTCCCAGCCCTATGTCGTGATATGGAAGAAACCAATGGCTCTTGTAACAATTCCCAGCCCTGTGTTGTGATATGGAAGAAACCAATGGCTCTTGTAACAATTCCCAGCACTATGTTGTGATATGGAAGAAACCAATGGCTCTTGTAACAATTCCCACCTCTATGTCGTGATATGGAAGAAACCAATGGCTCTTGTAACAATTCCCAGCACTATGTTGTGATATGGAAGAAACCAATGGCTCTTGTAACAATTCCCAGCACTATGTCGTGATATGGAAGAAACCAATGGCTCTTGTAACAATTCCCACCTCTATGTCGTGATATGGAAGAAACCAATGGCTCTTGTAACAATTCCCAGCCCCATGTTGTGATATGGAAGAAACCAATGGCTCTTGTAACAATTCCCAGCACGATGTTGTGATATGGAAGAAACCAATGGCTCTTGTAACAATTCCCAGCACTATGTTGTGATATGGAAGAAACCAATGGCTCTTGTAACAATTCCCAGCCCTATGTTGTGATATGGAAGAAACCAGTTGCTCTTGTAACAATTCCCAGCCCTATGTTGTGATATGGAAGAAACCAATGGCTCTTGTAACAATTCCCAGCCCTATGTCGTGATATGGAAGAAACCAATGGCTCTTGTAACAATTCCCAGCACTATGTTGTGATATGGAAGAAACCAATGGCTCTTGTAACAATTCCCAGCACTATGTCGTGATATGGAAGAAACCAATGGCTCTTATAACAATTCCAACCCCTATGTCGTGATATGAAAGAAACCAATGGCTCTTGTAACAATTCCCAGCCCGATGTCGTGATATGGAAGAAACCAATGGCTCTTGTAACAATTCCCAGCCCTATATTGTGATATGGAAGAAACCAATGGCTCTTGTAACAATTGACACCTCTATGTCGTGATATGGAAGAAACCAATGGCTCTTGTAACAATTCCCAGCCCTATGTCGTGATATGGAAGAAACCAATGGCTCTTGTAACAATTCCCAGCCCTATGTCGTGATATGGAAGAAACCAATGGCTCTTGTAACAATTCTCACCTCTATGTCGTGATATGGAAGAAACCAATGGCTCTTGTAACAATTCCCAAAACTATGTCGTGATATGGAAGAAACCAATGGCTCTTGTAACAATTCCCAAAACTATGTCGTGATATGGAAGAAACCAATGGCTCTTGTAACAATTCCCAAAACTATGTCGTGATATGGAAGAAACCAATGGCTCTTGTAACAATTCCCAGCCCTATGTCGTGATATGGAAGAAACCAATGGCTATTGTAACAATTCCCAGCCCTATGTTGTGATATGGAAGAAACCAATGGCTATTGTAACAATTCCCAGCCCTATGTTGTGATATGGAAGAAACCAATGGCTCTTGTAACAATTCCCAAAACTATGTCGTGATATGGAAGAAACCAATGGCTCTTGTAACAATTCTTAAAACTATGTCGTGATATGGAAGAAACCAATGGCTCTTGTAACAATTCCCAGCCCTATGTCGTGATATGGAAGAAACCAATGGCTCTTGTAACAATTCCCAGCCCTATGTTGTGATATGGAAGAAACCAATGGCTATTGTAACAATTCCCAGCCCTATGTCGTGATATGGAAGAAACCAATGGCTCTTGTAACAATTCCCAGCCCTATGTCGTTATATGGAAGAAACCAATGGCTCTTGTAACAATTCCCACCTCTATGTCGTGATATGGAAGAAACCAATGGCTCTTGTAACAATTCCCACCTCTATGTCGTGATATGGAAGAAACCAATGGCTCTTGTAACAATTCCCAACCCTATGTAGTGATATGGAAGAAACCAATGGCTCTTGTAACAATTCCCAGCCCTATGTCGTGATATGGAAAAAAACAATGGCTCTTGTAACAATTCCCAGCCCTATGTTGTGATATGGAAGAAACCAATGGCTCTTGTAACAATTCCCACCTCTATGTCGTGATATGGAAGAAACCAATGGCTCTTGTAACAATTCCCACCCCTATGTCGTGATATGGAAGAAACCAATGGCTCTTGTAACAATTCCCAGCACTATGTTGTGATATGGAAGAAACCAATGGCTCTTGTAACAATTCCCAGCACTATGTCGTGATATGGAAGAAACCAATGGCTCTTGTAACAATTCCCAGCCCTATGTCGTGATATGGAAGAAACCAATGGCTCTTGTAACAATTCCCAGCCCTATGTCGTGATATGGAAGAAACCAATGGCTCTTGTAACAATTCCCAGCCCTATGTCGTGATATGGAAGAAACCAATGGCTCTTGTAACAATTCCCACCTCTATGTTGTGATATGGAAGAAACCAATGGCTATTGTAACAATTCCCACCTCTATGTCGTGATATGGAAGAAACCAATGGCTATTGTAACAATTCCCAGCCCTATGTTGTGATATGGAAGAAACCAATGGCTCTTGTAACAATTCCCACCTCTATGTCGTGATATGGAAAAAACCAATGGCTCTTGTAACAATTCCCACCTCTATGTCGTGATATGGAAGAAACCAATGGCTCTTGTAACAATTCCCAGCCCTATGTCGTGATATGGAAAAAACCAATGGCTCTTGTAACAATTCCCAGCCCTATGTTGTGATATGGAAGAAACCAATGGCTCTTGTAACAATTCCCACCTCTATGTCGTGATATGGAAGAAATCAATGGCTCTTGTAACAATTCCCACCCCTATGTCGTGATATGGAAGAAACCAATGGCTCTTGTAACAATTCCCACCTCTATGTCGTGATATGGAAGAAACCAATGGCTCTTGTAACAATTCCCAGCCCTATGTCGTGATACGGAAAAAACCAATGGCTCTTGTAACAATTCCCAACCCTATGTTGTGATATGGAAGAAACCAATGGCTCTTGTAACAATTCCCACCTCTATGTCGTGATATGGAAGAAATCAATGGCTCTTGTAACAATTCCCACCCCTATGTCGTGATATGGAAGAAACCAATGGCTCTTGTAACAATTCCCACCTCTATGTCGTGATATGGAAGAAACCAATGGCTCTTGTAACAATTCCCAGCCATATGTCGTGATATGGAAGAAACCAATGGCTCTTGTAACAATTCCCAGCCCTGTGTCGTGATATGGAAGAAACCAATGGCTCTTGTAACAATTCCCAGCCCTGTGTTGTGATATGGAAGAAACCAATGGCTCTTGTAACAATTCCCAGCCCTGTGTTGTGATATGGAAGAAACCAATGGCTCTTGTAACATATCCCAGCCCTGTGTTGTGATATGGAAGAAACCAATGGCTCTTGTAACAATTCCCAGCACTATGTTGTGATATGGAAGAAACCAATGGCTCTTGTAACAATTCAGAGCCCTATGTCGTGATATGGAAGAAACCAATGGCTCTTGTAACAATTCCCAGCTCTATTTCGTGATATGGAAGAAACCAATGGCTCTTGTAACAATTCCCACCTCTATGTCGTGATATGGAAGAAACCAATGGCTCTTGTAACAATTCCCACCTCTATGTCGTGATATGGAAGAAACCAATGGCTCTTGTAACAATTCCCACCCCTATGTCGTGATATGGAAGAAACCAATGGCTCTTGTAACAATTCCCAGCCCTATGTCGTGATATGGAAGAAACCAATGGCTCTTGTAACAATTCCCAGCCCTGTGTCGTGATATGGAAGAAACCAATGGCTCTTGTAACAATTCCCAGCCCTATATTGTGATATGGAAGAAACCAATGGCTCTTGTAACAATTCCCAGCCCTGTGTCGTGATATGGAAGAAACCAATGGCTCTTGTAACAATTCCCAGCCCTGTGTTGTGATATGGAAGAAACCAATGGCTCTTGTAACAATTCCCAGCCCTGTGTTGTGACATGGAAGAAACCAATGGCTCTTGTAACATATCCCAGCCCTGTGTTGTGATATGGAAGAAACCAATGGCTCTTGTAACAATTCCCAGCACTATGTTGTGATATGGAAGAAACCAATGGCTCTTGTAACAATTCCCAGCCCTATGTCGTGATATGGAAGAAACCAATGGCTCTTGTAACAATTCCCAGCCCTATTTCGTGATATGGAAGAAACCAATGGCTCTTGTAACAATTCCCACCTCTATGTCGTGATATGGAAGAAACCAATGGCTCTTGTAACAATTCCCACCTCTATGTCGTGATATGGAAGAAACCAATGGCTCTTGTAACAATTCCCACCCCTATGTCGTGATATGGAAGAAACCAATGGCTCTTGTAACAATTCCCAGCCCTATGTCATGATATGGAAGAAACCAATGGCTCTTGTAACAATTCCCAGCCCTGTGTTGTGATATGGAAGAAACCAATGGCTCTTGTAACAATTCCCAGCACTATGTTGTGATATGGAAGAAACCAATGGCTCTTGTAACAATTCCCACCTCTATGTCGTGATATGGAAGAAACCAATGGCTCTTGTAACAATTCCCAGCACTATGTTGTGATATGGAAGAAACCAATGGCTCTTGTAACAATTCCCAGCACTATGTCGTGATATGGAAGAAACCAATGGCTCTTGTAACAATTCCCACCTCTATGTCGTGATATGGAAGAAACCAATGGCTCTTGTAACAATTCCCAGCCCCATGTTGTGATATGGAAGAAACCAATGGCTCTTGTAACAATTCCCAGCACGATGTTGTGATATGGAAGAAACCAATGGCTCTTGTAACAATTCCCAGCACTATGTTGTGATATGGAAGAAACCAATGGCTCTTGTAACAATTCCCAGCCCTATGTTGTGATATGGAAGAAACCAGTTGCTCTTGTAACAATTCCCAGCCCTATGTTGTGATATGGAAGAAACCAATGGCTCTTGTAACAATTCCCAGCACTATGATGTGATATGGAAGAAACCAATGGCTCTTGTAACAATTCCCAGCACTATGTCGTGATATAGAAGAAACCAATGGCTCTTGTAACAATTCCCAGCCCTGTGTTGTGATATAGAAGAAACCAATGGCTCTTGTAACAATTCCCAGCACTATGTTGTGATATAGAAGAAACCAATGGCTCTTGTAACAATTCCCAGCACTATGTCGTGATATGGAAGAAACCAATGGCTCTTGTATCAATTCCCACCCCTATGTCGTGATATAGAAGAAACCAATGGCTCTTGTAACAATTCCCACCCCTATGTCGTGATATAGAAGAAACCAATGGCGCTTGTAACAATTACCGGCTCTATGTTGTGATATGGAAGAAACCAATGGCTCTTGTAACAATTCCCAGCTCTATGTTGTGAAATCGACTCTGTGGCGAAGGGTTAAGGACGCAATTCACAATCCCCCATACCGCGTTCGAAACACAGCTGCGGGCGATCTGGAAGCAGACCGACTTGCGATGGTTTCATACATGTATGAGTGCCAGTCTTTCAGATGGCAATGACATACTACTGAAAGTAAAGTTGCCAAGAATTCAAAAACAGCCAAATAAAACTGCGACGTCCTGTAAAGGATATCTAACTAACTTAATTTTATGTTGGGATCCGATCCAGGCAATCTTTAAGCCTGCGTCGGATACTGTAACCTTTCAGCCACAAACCCTTAACCGCCACCCTACACGGAACAAAGAAAGACATATGCACGGATCACACATTCTATAGATACGCTTCACAATGACCTTTCACTGACCTCTTGGACACCCACACAAATAGTTTCCGATCCCATCATAGCACACTTGGTAGTCCAGGCAAGTATGACCCACACAGTCATCAATGTTGACTTCACAATTGGTCCCAATGAATCCAGGCAGGCAGGAACATGTGTAATGATGCTGGGGTAGATCTGTGGAGCATGTGGCTCCATTCAAACACGGATTTAGTGAACATGCATTGTACACTTCAGTGCAGTTCTTGCCCATCCACTCGCTGGTGCAGTTGCAGACGTAGTCGTTATTGCCGTCAAGACATACACCTCCATTCTCACAATGGATGTTCTTGCAGTCATCAGCGTTCAACCACAGTTTGGTCCTAGACAAAATAAGAAAGCGCTACTTTTTGTCATCTAAGTTTACGCTACAGTGTACGATCCTAGGGTACAGCAAGTATGAATGAAGTCTATTTTAAACACAGCAGGTACTAGTTTTATGAATGGCTAAACAAAAGATGGCAAAATCATAATAGAAAAAATCAGATGTCATATGCTTGGTCAGATTATGTGAATGACTTTTTATGATGATACAAGAGAGGAACAGCATGACTTTATGAATAATGATGAAGGACCATAAATTATGAGGATGGAGGTCAACCATATTACAACTGACAATAACCCGGGTAAAGACAACATCACAACAGAAATGGGCAATGCCTTAGAAAAATTTGGAATAGACCAAGTCACCAGAATGCTGAATACAATTTATGATACTGGAGATATATCTCTTCAATTCTATAAATCTGTTTTTATTGCAATCCCAAAGAAATCAGGAGCCTTGAAATGTGATCAACACAGAACAATTAGCATAATGAGAGACATCAAGAAGATTTTGCTAAAAATCATCATGAAAAGAGTTATGAAGAAATACAACCTGAAATAAGGGAAGATCAATGTGGGTTTGTATAAGGCAAGGGTGCAGTAAATGCTGTGTATATGCTTATAACATTTATTGAGCATTCAATAAGAAGATAAAGAAAAACCTACCTCTTTGCTTCATTGACTACACAAAGCCTTTCGATAAAGTAAGACATGTCAATATAATGACGATGCGGATCTACAATTTGATGGGAAAGACAATAATTAGACTCGTAAAAACAAATATTGGAAACAACAAGCTACCATAAAGATGGATAATGAAGTAGGCCAATATCAGTCTGTTAAGAGAGGTGTGCGACAGGGATGTGTAATAGCTCCATATCTGTTTTCACTATACAGTAGAACTGTTTAGAAATAAAGAAGATATGGGAGGAATCACCATTGGGGGACATAATATCAATAAAATTATACATGTGTATGATACAGTGTTAATTGTAGACAATGAACAGGATCTGGAACATTTAGTAGATACGGTTATTGTACACAGTGGACAACTGGGGTTAGAATAAAATATAAGAAGACAGAGAGTATGGTCATCACTAAGAATGAATAAACCACAATGTAATATACGGGCAAATACGAGGGATACCCGGATAGTCAATAAGTAAGTCACACAGTTATGTGAGATGGCAGGTAAATGTAGTTGGTGTTTTCTACAGGTGTCATTAGGTGACAGCAACATCGAACTTTATATTCCCACTCATCAGGTGGCGCTAGGTGTCTCATGCGCATAAACAAAATGGCGACTGTACTTACGGAGTGTACAACCAAAGAGCAGCGTGCTGTTGTGCGTTGTTTGTGAGCAAAAGGACTGCCTGCAAAGGACATTCATAAGGAAATGCTTCCTGTTTATGCTGACAAATGTTTGTGCGGTGCATAGCCGGGTAGAAAAATTGTCTTAAGGACGCTCTAAAATTGTTGATGAAATCCGATCTGGTCGTCCTGTTGAGATTGTAACAGAAGCATCTGTGCAGCGGGTGGAGGAGATGATTAGAGGTGACAGGCGAGTAACGATAGACTCTGTAGCATCTGCAATAGGGTGCTCGCATTGGTTCAGCATACAGCATAATGCATGATCGATTGAAATTTAAGTGTGCTCAAGGGGTACCCAGACAATTGAAGGAGGAACACAAAATGAACAGATTTGGCTTGTCTTTGCATCATGTCTGTCGATACGAAGATGAAGGCGAAGACATGCTGAACAGGATTGTTACTGGGGACAAATCATGAGTGCATCAATTCCAGCCCGAATTAAAGCGTGCTTCAATGTATGGAAACATCCTTCTTCGCATTGTGTCCAAAAATTCAAGGTTACGCCATCAGGAGTGAAGGTTATGCTGACAGTGTTCTGGGATTGTCAAGGAGTGCTTTTTAACCAATTTCAAGAAGAAAGGTGATAATGTGAATTCTGAATCGTACTTTGAAGATCTATCGATGCTTCATGATGCAATTCGAAGAAAACGTCCAGGACTGCTGACTAGAGGAGTGTTGCTTCTTCATGACAATGCCAGACCACATACGGCTCGATTAACTCAGGAAAAAGTTTACCAACTAAGGTAGGAAGTTTTGGAACATCCACCTTACTATCCCGAGTTAGCCATAGCGATTTCCACCTTTTTAATCCACTGAAAACCCACCTTGCCGGGGGACAATTCGCTAATGCCGCCGAAGTTGAATGTGAAGTGAAAATGTGGTTTAGAAAACAGAGCGCGCAGTTCTATGCAGCCGGTTTGGGAGGTCTGATAATACGATGGGATAAGTGCATCAATATTGATGGAAATTACGTTGAGAAATAAAGGGAAAATGTATGTATATAAAAAAAACTGGTTTCAAGTTGTTATCATATTTAGTTATTTTTCTACAGCCAGTTGTGACTTACTTATTGACTCGAAGTAATATTCTTAAACACGTGAATCGTTACAACTATCCTGGAACAGTCATAACATCTGATGGGAGATGCCTTGAAGAAATTAAAATAAGAATCGCAATGTCAAAGATAGCCTTTTGCAAGATGAAAAACATACTGACCAATAAAATGATGTCATTTACAAAGCGAAAAAAAGTTCTGTAGTGCTTAATTTAACCTGCACTTTTGTATGGAAATGAAACGTGGACGATGAGCACATAAGATGGAAAAAAAAACATATGTGAATTCTGAGGAAAGTGCAGAGAATATCATGGGCAGACAGAATAACCAATGAGAAAGTCATACAAGAAGAACATGAAAACCGTAAATTGATTAGAGAAATTAGACGCAGACAGTCAAAATTGTTTGGGCGCCTTATGAGAAGACATAAACTAGAGAATTTGATGACAACTAGCACAATTGAGGGGAAACGAACAAGGGGAAGGCAGATAAATAAATATCTGGAGGGCTTGGCCACTTGGCGTGGTCGAGACAAGAACACTGAGGTGATCCACGACTGCTAGAACATTAAGTTAAACTGGGTCAGGCTAGATTAGAGCGCCATGCGGTAGACCAAGGATAGTGAAACAACACAGCATTGATGGCGTCAGTTTCTACACGCTGAGGGAAATACCGAGGCCCGCATTTGAGCACTTATGGACTAATAATTCTGTTTTTAGGTTAGTTTAGTCGATGGATCAACATCACGGCACAAAGGTGTAACCCATAAGTGCTCCGTTCTCCTCCTAACTCAAACCTGAGTCTGGAGAAACTCAGCTCAGTGCACGAACTCCGTAGAACCGGCGAGGATCATGACATACTTTGGGTAGATTTTTAACTCGAAATTTTGCCCTGGCAACGCCGTTAGGCTACTCTTTTTCGATTTCCAACTGCCAAGGGATATTTTACGTGCGCAACAATACACACGGGCGTCTGATCTCACTACCCAGAGACCAGGGGAAATTTATTACTAGAAGTCCACGAGAAAAAATCCCGGCATTACCGGGGCTAATAATTCTATATACCATGAGCATGATCTTTTGACTGATTGACTGAGTGACTGGCTGATTAATTAACTAACTAACTAGCTAGCTAACCATGTAGTTAGCTGTATAGCTAGCTAACTATGGAACTAGCTATTTAATTCACCTACTAACTAGTTAGTTAGCTAACTAATTATCGAACTAATTAATCAGCTAACTAATCGTAATTAGTTAACTAAATTAAGTAATTAATTAGTTAATCAACTAGCTAACCAATAAAAAAAAAAGAAACTAATTAATGTAAATAATGTTATATACTATATTGCTCCTGGTATTCAGAGTTTCTGTTATAGTAAAATAACCTATTCCAAGTTGTTACCTTAATAATGCTTTAGTGCAAATAACGCAGCAGCATTAGCGCTATGCAAAAGAGGATCTAGTACAAAAGCAAGAGGACGCCGAAGAAGAAAGTGGATTGACGACATAAAAGACATCGTACAGCCGCACGGAATAATACTATACAGTGCCACCCATCGGGCACTGAAACGTCAACTATTCCTCCCTGCGACTCTTGACGGTAAAAGTAGAAGATAATGATGATGATGAACTAATCCAAAATCATCAGTGATTGTCGTCTCATAATATGACCGACACATGACGACTGACTCTTTGTGATGTTTGTAATAAGTTGTCTTTGCGACATAAAGTATTGTTGCGTATCCCTTACGGGACGTTGCAGTCAACACCAGCATTTTTCAGCTGCTGTTGATGTACTAGGCAAGTGTTATGTTAAACGTTCAGTAGTTTGCCATTGCTTTCTGAACGACCGGTTCCCATACCAGCACGTTATAACACAACGCGACACGGTCTGCTGCACAAATCGGTCGCAGCTGAGCTTCGAACGCCTGGTACTCGGCTCACGAACCGCGTTCGTAAGCCTTTAGCCACGGAGCCGGCGACATAGCCTCCATCAAAATGTCCAGATTACTTATGTTGGCTTTCTAAGGAATTGCCATTATTCTTCTATAAAACCACGTCTCCAAAACTTTCAGGAATGTTTCAGCTTGTTTGAAGATTGTCCGGGAATAGCAGCCATATGTTAGAATTGGTTCTATGTAACATGCAAGAATGTGTTTTCTAACTTCCAATGACAAGGGTGTATTGCATAAAATGTTCTTCATTTGACAGAATGAAATTTTAGATTGTTTACTAATTTAAACACAGAAGCAACAAACAATATGTTGCACGGTTTATTGCCTGACATATTTAGCTGCATCACGTTACATGCATACTTCAGAGTTATATATCATACGAAGGGAATAAATGAATAATACTTTGACTGAAATACTTAAACACATAGTCAAATCTGTTGTTCAAATGTAGAGCATGTGTTATAAGGACGGTGATTTCAAATATAAAATGATTATTTCTGTTTGCATAAAACTGGTTGAATTCTCTCATGTGTTATTCCCACGATAATGTCAAATTTAAAACGAACTCTTTCTGTCTGCACAAAACTGACTGGAGTAGCTTAGTTGCTAGTGTCTGACTATATTTGAGCAATCGTTTATTGTAAACTTTACGATCGTATTAGTCGACAAATCGACGAGGAGAGCGTTTTATAGCCTGAAGACTGCGCTGATTACAAATTGTCCAATGTTTGCATCCGTATGTTAGAACTGGTAGTTTACATATGCATAACAAACCTACCTGAGAACTCCTCCCTGCATATACACTGGAAGCCGTTGATCATATCCACACAAACTATGGTACTGAAGAAGGCGTGGGTTCCCTGAACATTCATCAATGTCCTGTTTACACACGACACCCGTCTACCAAGGCGGACAGCTAGCTACAGGTGAATGCATTAACCCTATCTTCACAAGGTCCACTATTGTGACAGGGCTGTGATATGCACTCGTTAATGTTCAATTCACATAGGCTACTTGTGATTCCAGGTCGTCATCATCATCATCAAGTGCCATGCCAGCTGGCGTAGGCGTTTATGACTCTCCACATAGACCTGTCTTTGGTTTTCTGGATCAACTCTGCTGATGATATTCCTCCATGCCACCGTCTCAATCCATCCAGCATCAATATCTCTTGGTCTGCCTCTGCCTCTCTTCCCCTCGATCTTTCCAGTTCTTACAGTCTTCTCCAATGCCCCCCCCCCCTCTCACCACATTACCAAAGAAAGCTGTTTGTCTTTATTTTTCTTTTTGTTGTATGTAATGTTCATGGCGAAAGTAGGCTTTAGCAAGATGAAAAACATTCTGACCAATAAAAAGATGTCAATTGAAACGAGAAAAAGAGTGTTGAGGGGATACATAGAGCCTGTTCTTTTGTATGGATGTGAAACTTGGACAATGGGCAGTCAAGCTGAAAAACATCTGATGGCTGCAGAAATGTGGTTTCTGAGGAAAATGCAAAGAATACCATGGACAGACAGAAAAACCCAAGACCAAGTACTACAGGAGACAAATGAACATCGTAAACTGATTAGAGAAATTAGACGTAGACAGTCAAAATATTTTGGACATGTTATGAGAAGAAATGGATTGGAGAACTTGATGACAACTGGCAAGATCGAAGGAAACAGACCAAGAGGCAGACCGAGAGGAAAATACCTGGATGGCTTGGCCACATGGCATGGACGAGACAGGAACAATGAGCTGATCGACGACACTGGTGATCGAGTGAAATGGCGAGTCATGACCGCCCACGCTTTCCGGCATGGCACATGATTGATTGATCTACTCCAAATTCTCCCAGTACTTCTAATTCTTCTTTTGTGATTCCATCTGGCCAATCTGCTTTTCTTTCCTTCATATGTTGCACAGCGTCAGCGACTTATTCTTTTAGAATAGGTGTACCTTCTAAGTTACATTCTTCTGTAAATTGTTCCCGTTCTTTATCGTATAATTCTGTTACATACACATTCCACCTCTTCATTATGACACCTTCCTCCAATAATATCTTTCCTGTTATTTGAGTTTAAAAACGATGTATTTATTCTTATTTTTCTTCCCGTGAGTTTACAGATTTGTCTGCATAGTTTGTGTATCTTTAATATAATTTAATTCGATTTCCTTGCACTGCTCGTTTAAACAACTTCCTTTGCTTTAACACATTTATCTCTTATTTCTTTTTTTATCTTATCATATTCTTTTTTGTCATGTTTACTCTGTTTTCTTTTGTCCATCAACTTTCAGATTTCTTCAGTCATCCATTTGTTTCTTAGCTTTTTGTCTTCTCTCCGGTAATATTTCTTTGTTTGTTAGATGAATGGATTCCCTAAACAATTCCCATTGTTCGTCTCTCCTCTGTACTTTAGCTATTACATTGTACCTATGTTTTTTTTACAGTCACTCTGTATTGTACTTTAATTTCTTTATCTACCTTCAAAACCAGGTAGACAAGTGCAGGTAAATGTATTGATACGATCGGTACAGGATCCCCCATTCAGGCATGGTGAAGACGTACATTCATTGACCTCCTGAAAGAATAAATGACATTTAATGCAGTCATTTGCGAAATGGCAAACATATTTACCAATTTACATATATCAGTTGCAGTGAGAAAGGTGTGTTGAGTTGCCACATACAACCCACGAAAGTGTATGATTATAAAGGTCCCCTTTACGCGCTTTAAGACACTCTGGGCATATTTGGTTATATTCATATTTTTAAAGACCAATCAAACCTCGTGGGTCATTGGTAAGTATCACATCGGTCGTATTACTTCCCTGGACATTTCTTGCTACATAATTTAGACTGGATTAGCCTTGGGGCCCAGGGTAATTATTAAAACCAAAGATGGTATCTAATCCTAAACGGATGGAACCCCTGTCTTTCGAGACAGCAGGCGGGTGTCTAGCTACACCGAACCCCCCCCCCCCCTCCCCCTCACCACCACCCGCGCCCCTCTTTCTCCTCGCCTATACAGATGGACGAGTATGAAACGTGGACGATAAGCAGACAAGATGAGCAACATGCAATGGCAGTGGGAATGTGGATTCTGAGCGAAATTCTAAGAATAACTTGAACGGACAGAAACACCAATGCAAAAGGTCCTACCAGAAACACAGGACAGCAGTAAATGGATAAGGTAAAGTCGACGTACAGGTCTCAATACTGCATGCCTTTAGCAGGGGGTTGCGATCAACCCCAATCTTCAGTTGATTTACTAGACAAGTTTTACTTCAGTAGTTTGTCATTACTTTCGGACGAGAAGTCAACTGGTACGTGCAACTAACTGACCGATGTGGTGACTGAAGCTCATTAAGTCCCTCTGCCACGCTGACCTCTACATTAGACGTAATAATTCAAACCTGTTTGGCCATAGTATGAGGTTAAATACACTTGAAAATATAAAGTCTCTAGCAAACTTCATGGGGAAAGAACAAAAGGAAGGCAACAAGATAAATACCTACACGGCTTGGCCACAACGTGTAATGATGACAAGAACACAGATATGGTCCTGGCAAATATGTGAGATAGGGAACATCAACCATCAAAACATATCGGTATGACATATAAAGATGTTGATGATAAAATGTATATTATGCAGATAGTCGCGGCTAGTGTCTGACGATAAGAGAGGCAAGTAAATCTTCCCATTATTCTTATGTATAAAGAGCCAATGCAGTTCAAACTCTGAATCGAAACAAATGTACACGAGTGAGAGGTGGACGTCATAATATTTGAGCCACTCCGCTTCTTGAAATATTACATGATTTTGTTCGCAACTTCAGCAGACATAACTTATGCTGAGACCTATAGATGTATCAATTATATAACCAAGTAGGAATGTGATCACCCAGACCAAAAAAAAGGTAAAACACATTGTCAACTCTACCAAAGAGAACTAGTAACAATCTTCAAACTCAGTACACGACACAGTAGTTGAAGTACCACAATAAACAAGAGATATAGATGCAACTATTGCTTGCTTGCTTGCGTTCTGTGGCTGTGAACTCCAGCGCGAAGTCCTATATGTCGGATAAAACATCCTGTTGTCCAACATCAGTGTGATGTCATACAGGACTGAGGTTTGCGTGAGTATCCGTTGTCCCATGTCTGGCTTATTGGTGTGCAGATGGTGGTTCCTCGCCGTACAGGCATATACTCTCCGAATTCGGAGGAGAAGCAAGCATACAAGCAAGTAGCTGAAGTACCACAAAAAACAAGAGATATATGCCATATAGCTATTGAAAAACCACATGATGCAGACAAGATAAAAGGAAATTCCCTAATGATACAGCAAAGTGGATAGTGCGCCAAAAGCCAGGGAGACGAGATACGTCATACTGAGAAAAACATAACAACCAAGGGATACGCTGTGGAGCCGTTTTAACAAGCAGTTGTGTTTCCAAATTCTTGGACCGATTTAGTGTGCCAAGTGGATGTCTGGATGCAATGATACAATGATCTTCAAGTGAATAACAAGACGAGGCATTTGTTGATAAGAAGCCACGGACAGAACAGGGAACCGAAACCTAGACGGATTCTGAACGAACATAACGGCAAGCATCTAAATATACTGTGGAATGGAAATAGGCCGTCAAGGTGAACGGGGCAGATTTAGATAGGATGATTCGTGGATATTTTAAATAGATGTCGACCCTGCGTCAAGGGCGCTCTATGACGCCACTTGAATTGTATCTTATAACTCTGTAACGCCGAAATAAACGTGTGGAACTGTTTGCCGAGCTGTGTGCTTTTATTTCCTGTCACCCAGTTGAGGTGAGACCAGTTATTATTCAGATTTAACGAGTTTAATGCTTCTTTGTGGATTCACATTAAGTTGTTATGGCGTGGCAGAGCTGGATCTACGATGCGGCAATATAGATGCAGCTATTGGAATGGGAAAATGAAAGCTACATGGTATACTGAAAAGTAAAGCAACATTATAAAGTGAATATTTGTTTTAGGAGTGTGTCCAGCATATTGAGGAAAGAGATAACTCCGTGGTTCTCAACCTTTTTTGGCCCATGCACCCCTTCACCTTATGTTCAGAATGCCATTCCCCCCCTTTCCAAATTGTTATCCCCCCTCCTTTACACACACCAATATATATATATATATATATATATATATATATATATATATATATATATATATATATATATATATATATATATATTATATATATATTATATATATATATATATATATATATATATATATATATATATATATATATATATATATATCGACACATTTTACAGCAACTATAGAACTGTTGCACTGATCAGTCATGCAAGTAAAATTCTACTAAAAATCATAATGGGAAGACATTGTAAGAAAATGGAAGAAGAGATTAACGTGGTTCAAGCTGGATTTAGACAAGAAGAGGAACAAGAGATCGCATACTTAACATGAGTTTAATAATAGAGAAGTGCAGAGAATTTAATGTAAACCTATTCTCATGTTTTGAGGGTTATTCAAAGGCATTTGACTGTGTACACATCAGAAACTTTGGGAAATCATGAGGAATATGGGCTTTCCATCACGGGTAGTACAACTCATCAAAATGCTCTATCTAGACTAACAAGCAGCGGTTAGAATAGATGGCGAGACATCAGATTGGTTTGACAACAAGCGAGGAGTCCGTCAGGGCTTGTGAGCTGTCAGCATCTTGTTTAACCTGTACGCCGAAAATATAATGAAAAATGTCAGAAATGATATAACCAGGGAGCAATCAATCAGTCAATCATGTGCCATGCCGGAAAGCGTGGGCGTTCATGACTAGCCATTTCACTCGATCACCAGAGTCGTGGATCAGCTCAATGTTCCTGTCTCGTCCATGCCATGTGGCCAAGCCATACAGGTATTTTCCTTTCGGTCTTCCTCTTTGTCTGTTCCCTTCGATCTTGCCAGTTGTCACTAAGTTCTCCAATCCATTTCTTCTCATAACATGTCCAAAATTATTTGACTGTCTACGTATAATTTCTCTAATCAATTTACGATTTTCATTTGCCTCTTGTAGTACTTGGTCGTTGGTTGTTGGTTATTGGGAGCAATATGATACCCTAAATATCGGTGGTCATGAAATACCAGAGATTTGATATGCTGATGATACAGTATTACTATCCACATCACAGAATGGTATAGAAAACTTAATAAACTCTACCCAAAGAAATAGTGAAAATGACAACTTATATCTGAATATAGCAAAAATAAAGATAATACATACAGATAAAGCTACTATGAAGAAAGAAATATATCTTAATGAGGACAGATTGGAGGTGGTGGAAAATTTTTGAATATCTTGGGTCATTGATTACCAACAACGGTGACACAATGAAAGAAATTAAACGACGACTATCATTTGCTCTTCAAATACTAAAACAACTGAATAAATTATGGAATGGGACAAAAGTTAGATTTTTAAGAGCATGCATCTTTCCCTTTGCAACATACGCCTGTCAGACCTGGACACTTACTAAACAAGCTGAACAGCGCATAAACGCTTTTGAATATAAATGTTATAGACGGGTTCTAAGAATATCTTGGGTAAAGAAAAGAACAAATGCATCCATACTTCAAGAGCTGACTATTGAAGAGGGTATGCTATTAACGACGATAAAACAAATAGGATCTCTGTGGGTGGCGGGGTAGGGGTATCCCCTATCAAAGGAGAAGTAAGGTGCCTCCTTCCCTCCGCTAGCCTACGGGACACCCTTGGGCAAGGTGGAGTACCCGTTTAGCCTCCCGATCAGGGTAACGTGAAGCCACGGGTGCAGGTGGTGGATGAGGCTGAAGAGAAGTCGACAGATAGTTGTGGGTTATAGTCTCCAGATTCACGACGGTAGGCAGATGATCTCTTTTTTGAGTAGACAATGGCTACGGTCATTGACCAGTATGGTCACAGCTAAGAAGGAAAGCAATGGCAAACTACGTTCTTCACAGATACCAAGAACATTATGTTTTCCGATATCATCGACATTTAGAGAAACGGCGTAAATGGGTGCTCCATAGGAGCAACCTCGCCCGGTAGGGATAGTCATGTGCACCATGTGATTCCAGACCACCAGCAGACTACTAGGTGCAAAAGATTATTATCATTAAAGGAAGGAACCTGGAATGTCAGAACAATGAATGTAGATGGAAAATTTGATAACATCAAACAAGAAATGGAATCAACGACTGGCAAGAGAAGGTCCACCAGAGAGACGAATGGAGACGGATTGTATTTGCAGCAAAGAACCTCAATGGCTCGGAACGCTGAAGAAGAAGAAGAAACAAGAAATGGGAAGAGAGAATATTAATATATTAGGAATGCGTGAAACCAGATGGAGAGGGGCAGGGATCAAGACAGGAGACGATTGTAAGATTATTTATTCTGGAGGAGAAGAACGGCAAAGGGGTGTAGCCATTATGTAGGATCGGCAAACATCAAATTCTATTAAAGGTTATCTTACTGTGTCAGACAGAGTTCTATTAGTAAAATTGAACGGAAGACCTTTTAAAATAAATATCATTCAAATATATGCTCCAACAAGTGAATGCAGTGAAGAAAGTATAGCTGAATTTTATAATGACATGGAGCGTGCTTTGAAGAAATTTTTTAACAAATCCGAAATAAATATTATAATAGGTGATTTCAACGCAAAAGTGGGAAATCAAGGTGATGGATGTTGTGTATGCAACCATGGTTTGGAAGAGCGAAACGAAAGAGGATACAGACTTGTAGAATTGGCAAAAGAACAGGAAATGATTGTAGGAAACACTTGGTTTAAACAACATCCTAGACGATTATGGTCATGGAGGAGTCCAGACAGCAGGCGCTGTCGTCATTTGGAGGTGACAGGTTCGAATCCCGGTCGGTAACTATAGCTTTCAATTTGTATGTTGTCTAGTGCGTCCTCTAGTCTCTACTTCCTTCTTCTCCTTCTGTGAGCGCCAAACAATACTTCTCTTCTTCTTCTTCAGCGTTCCGAGTCATTGAAGTTCTTTGCTGCAGATACAATCCGTCTCCATTCGTCGCTCAGGTTGACCTTCTCTTGCCAGTCGTTGATTCCAAGTGCTTGTAGGTCTGTATATATATTATCTCTCCACCGTCTTCTTGGTCTACCTCGGGGTCTACGGTCATTTATTTCCTGAGTGTAAGCGAGTTTTGTTTCCCTAATATCTTCCATTTTTTCTATACGCCCCAGCCATTGTAGTCTATTAGCCTGCATGATACCAGTGATTAGCGGGGACTTACACAGATCATAAATGTCTTTGTTACTTCTTCTTTTCCACTCTCCACTTTGTGTATCCCTAATGGGTCCAACGATGCGTCTTAAAACTTTGTTCTCGAAGGTTTGTAACAAGGCTTCGTCTCCTTTCTTTGTACTCCAGGTTTCAGAGCCATACAACACAACTGGTCTGATCAGTGACTTCTATATACAAATATACTATGTGTGCTTATTTATGTACCTGTCTCAGTGGCCTCAACGGGTTCCAAATTTACTTCCTGTGTAATACATTGTTATTATATACACATTTATCATCGTCACATTCATTATGGCCACATCATCGTCACATTTTTCATTGTCGCATGTATCATTGTCGTATGTATCATTGTCACATGTGTCATTCTTACATTTATCATTGTCACATATCAGAAAACTAATAGTTATAATTGTTTGTGAAAGAAAATATCCAGCATAATCGAGTGAATTGCGTTGCACGGCTTCGCAAACCAGTGGCTCAGTGCATCCGATTTCGACACGCATTTGTGCTTGGATTTGCTTTCCCTAGCTGTTGACCTTTCCCAGTCTAACTGCCAAGGTTGCAGATATTTGCCTTACTTCGCCTGGTCCGACCCCTAGACCTGTACAACATGCGAGGATATATGGTAGCTGAGCTACCATCAGCGTACATCTTGTGGTCATTGAAACACGCAATCTTCATTAATTCAAAATAAGACATATCAGAGGAGAAAATATATTCGGGATATTGTTTGTGCGGTTAAAATGAAAACCGTAAATGTGTGTGTGTGTGCGTGTGTGCGTGCGTGCGTGCGTGTGTGTGTGTGTGTGTGTGTGTGTGTGTGTGTGTGTGTGTGTGAATATATTCTGAAAAAAGTATAGAATAAATGTATCATTTTTCGATGCAAGTCCTTCAGCGCCGATAAAGTGTTTGGATTCTTGTAGACAAAAAAATGTATCTTGGTTAATGTGCCTAACCGTGAACAGTCTGTCACAGACGTCACGCTGTTTGGAAACTTCCAACTCCACTCATACACTTTCTGGACTGATGGGCTTACATCACCATACATGACTTTCATTCGCTGATGAATTTATATAGGTTTAACCCCTTCACTTATATTTTTTTTTTTTTTATGGATAACAGAACGCTCTTTGGTGCATGTCAAAAGTGGGGTCGCCATCTTTAAAGTGTCCTTATGGCGTCATTGTGTTTGTCTGCACCGTGATCTCACGGGCTTAACACTCTTGACATACTTAACAGCAATATTGACATGTCACAAGACAATGGCATGGCTATTGTAATTTCTATCACACTTTTAAAGTTTTCATTAGAAGCCCCCTCGTGAATTGTAATTGTTCCAAAGCAGTTTGCTACTATGTGTCTATGATGTGACAGCCATGTGCAGGGTATATTCCCCGCAAGTCCAAGCCTGACATCCAGCTCACGCCTATGGCTCCTAGTAGTTGTCAGCGACAGCGGCCACCCCTCGGACAACGGAGTGACAGGCAGGCAAAACCAGACGTGGGTAACCGATTCGGCGTCAAACCAATCGGTGAACTAGGGTATGCCTACCCAGCATGTGAATACATAATTCGGCAGACTGCGTGGATGAAATCATTGATGATTCAAGGGACAAGACGGAGTTTACTTGCAAAGCGTAGTGGAACGTAATGAGAACGGCAATTCGCGTACACTGGATTCAGATGAACTCAAGCAAGAGAATGGTCGACGAATTGCGCAACTTTTCCTCACTTTAATCCAATTGACCGCCCAAGTCATTCTTCATCCAATCATTCTTTGCCCACACTCTTAAGGAATATTTCAAGCCAAAATAGGCCTTACCAGCCATATTAGAACTCACGGCTCAAAACTTTCAACCCCCAAACCCCCCCCCCCTCCCTTGGATTAAATGAATGGTCTTCATCATTCTTGATGGACACACAAACGTGATGTGACAGCGCCATCGCACTGTGTAGGCCTGAGTGCACGGATAAATAGGTGGTCAGTCTTTCCCTCAAGTTTGCAGCGAAGAACTCAGACTTAGAAACCGCTTACGACCGTGCTCATAACATTAGTGCAGCTCGCTATCAACTGCGCTAACATACCAGATTGATTTTGTGGTTAGTTTACTTAATTGTAAAATTCTGCCTGAGAAGCTCCCTTTGTTTTTCAACTGTCGGGGGATTGTTAACGTGCATAATGTGTACACGGATACTGCCAGTTTCTCACTCTGATCAGAGAAGAGGGCTTGACCGATCTTCCGCCGTTTCTTCTGCCCTTTATCCCCCAAAGGAGCCATATGCCCTCAACCACACCACGCCCTGCCGTCCTATCTTTTGCTATGTCCTTCAACTACCTCTATGTCGTCCCCATATTAGTCATTTCTTTCTGTAATTTCTTTCTCCGTGTGTTTTAGGTCCCTCACTATTTCGTTTGTCTTGTGGATTCCAGAGCAGTGTGTCTTGTTATATTGTTCTCACGTTTTCTTAGGCGTTTATCCTATCCAGTGCCAGCGTCCTTTAGTTACCTCTTCGTTCACTGGAATTATTTTGGTTCTCTACATGAGATCTACAGGGCGTCCGTAAATTCTGGACACATGGGTAAAAATACAACTGTTTATTCAAATAATATTTTCACTAAGATTGCTAAAGTAACGGGAATTCCCTATTGCACGTTTGAATTAAATGCAAAATATTATCCAACTATTCTATGTGTCCAGGCTTTACGGACACCCTGTACATTGGTGATTCTGTCATGCCATCTGATTACAACTATTCTACGCAGGCATCAGTTAGCCAATGTTTGTACTTTATTGTCTACAACAACATAATCGAGCAGAAGTATACCACATATTTTCAGGAATCTGTAGGAGACATACAATGAAAGGCCGGCTTGGAATGAACTGGCTGAGTTCCTATGCTCAAATGAGGGAATGCAGGCGTTATTAAGCCGTGGTAACGTTGTGGGTAGACATCGACCTGCTGGCGAGGAGGTCATGAGTTCGATAGCCTTCACGGTGGATCATGAGTTTTAATATTGACCTAGTCTACGCTACCAGATTGTCCTAGCCTTGAATGAGTACCAGAAACTATCTTGAGAAGTAAAGGCGGCAGGCTTGATGCTGACCACGTCACCCAACCTGTGCCGATTAGTGTGTACAGATAATGGGGCTAGCACCGTAAGCCCAGGACGGCTCCAAGCCTGTAACAGGGACCTTTACTTGTTACTTACTGTACGACCTCGGATACAACAATACATCTTCAAGGAACAGGATGTTACGCAGCCTTGCGTGTGTCGAAGTAACCAACATAAATCCGTGTAGCCTGACAGATGAAGTATTTGCTTTAGATATCCAATTTCCCAGTGCCTTTGTGGTTATATCTGTAAGAAATCCATGATTACTTTAGATCAACTTCACAACGGCCCAGGGCTTATACTAGAAAAGGTAGCTAATTCATCCATTGGGATCATTGAGAGTAAAATAAAAGCCGCAATTTTCAACTCTGATGTCACTGTCAGAGTTAGAATAGTGCACGCTGAGAAACACACCCCTGGCAAGCTCTTATATCCGATCAACGAGTTGTGTTGAGTTGAACAAAGAACCGACATCACTTAACTCAGGACATTCCTATACGCATTCCGTCCCTTCGTTCAACAGCCAACGAAGAGTCACACTACTAATCGTTCCCTGATTGAGAGTTCTTCTTGTCTTCCCCCTCAGTTTTGAGATACTTCCAGAACCCCTGCCGATCCCTCGCAATATCATTCTTTCCAAATACGGTTTATTCTGCCTTCTCAATCTTGTCCCACACGCGCTTGACCACTTTTCCCTTGTCCATAGGTAATCTACCACCAAGAGATGAATTCTCTGCCAGCCTATCAGTCTGTTCATTCCCTCACACACCAGCATGGCTAGAGGGGAAAAAAAATCAAATAACCGCCACAATCTTTTCCCCATTATATTTGAACATACTGAGAAAATTTCCGTTCTTTCCCTTATTGGCAAAGTCCAACTTCACAGATGCCGAATTCCCTACAATTCTCATCACTGCGGCGATCTCCTGAGCGTATTTCACTATGAACCTAAGGCCTTGTCCACTCCAGAAACTGACGTTAACAAGGCCTTAGGTTCATACAGGAATACGATCAGCGTTGCCAGTAGTGGGTTGTACTTAATCTTTAAACTTTAAATCTCCAAACAACTAAAGAAATCGATCTCCTGAGCATCAAAACTTAGTCTTCTGAGGCGAGATTTCGATAATCGAATAATGTGATAGGCTCTTCCCAGTGTTTCCCAAACTTAGTGCCATGAGACTTCGACTGTGTACTTTTGGTCGGAGCACATTAAAGCAATCTGGATACACGAGTAACAATTTCCGTTGTCTGTATTGTGCTTCAACACGCCATAGCGGAATAGTTTGTTTTCCTGTGATTCTGCGACGTAACAATGGAGAGTTTTGTCTAAATGTTCTGTGTGCGGAGACGATAATAATAATAATAATAATAATTATAATAATAATAATAATAATATTTTTTTTTCGCGTTTCCATCCTGTGTCAGTATATTGCGGTGAACATCAGCATCTTTCAGCTGTATGTTGATTCCTAGGCTAGATTACGCTCATCAGCACGCCACTACTTTCTGAGCGACCGGCTCCATACTCTCATAAGTCATTGGCGTGACTCGAACCGCTTCCAATTCTCGTGCGCTCACGTCAACCACGAGAGTATTCGGGGTTACGGAGAAAGCTGCTAACTCCTCAGCCAGGGAGACCGGCAATTAATAATAATAATAATAATAATAATAATTCGTTGCCTTCTTCTGCCTTCAAGACTCCAAGGGTAGTACGTAGGCCCACAACCATGCATTTCAACACCTTTGTAGGCCAGTTCATGCTTTTTTCAATGTTGGCTTATTTTTGTTCTACTGCATGAAGTGGCTAGTCTCACATCAACCTCCTTTAGTTGCCTGTTACGACATTCTCTGGAAGGTACAATATTGCTGTTCATTACTTTCCCCTTTGCGGCTGTGGCAAGGCACGGGCGATATTGATAATAGTTAACAAAAACAGCAACAACTACAATAGTAACGACAACGGCAACTGCTACTACAATAATAATAAATGTAATAATAAACTAGGCAGGTTGAGAGAGGGATCATGTTGCACTGGCAACACATGTTCTCTAAATTCAGCCCAGGCGTTGTGCTATGGAGAGGTATAACTCCATTTTTCAAACTATCGTCTATCAAGACGGCCAGATCCCAGAAGACAGTCACTCAATAATAATAATAATAATAATAATAATAATAATAATAATAATAATAATAATAATAATAATAATAATAATACAACCAACAATGACAACAAGAGCAGCAACAACAATAATAACAATAACAATAACAAAAGAAGTAACAAAAGCAACAACAACAATAACCACAACCACAATACTACTACTACTACCACTACTGCTACCACTATTACTGCAACTACTACTACTGCTACTACTATCATTACTACTACTACTACTACTACTACTACTACTACTACTACTACTACTACTACTACTACTACTACTACTACTACTAATAATAATAATAATAATAATAATATTAAGAAGCAGAAGAAGAAGAAGAAGAAGAAGAAGAAGAAGAAGAAGAAGAAGAAGAAGAAGAAGAAGAAGAAGAAGAAGAAGAAGAAGAAGAAGAAGAAGAAGTATACACATCTCATGACAATATAGGTGGAACAGGATATGCCAATACATTCACAGTTTCAATAACTTACCTAATTTCACGTATTCTTGACCTACTATAATATCTTCCTTATCTTCACAGCTCCTGGGAATTTAACATATGACTATCGTGTAGGCTAGCCAGCAGATAACTCATCTCATCATCTCATCTCATCATGTTCCTCTTGTACCTTGCGGTGTCGAGGTGAAGTATAAACTTCGTGAGAGTGCCCGGTTATGGGCTTCGTATATCGACATTCCGATGGATTCTGTTATTCCCTCCGTCCAGCGTTTACGTGGTCGGCCTCTTCCTCTGTTTCCATCTGGTCTGTACGTCATTGCCTGTTGTGGCATGCTGTTGACTGGTAGCCTACTTGCATGGCCAAACCATTTGACTTGCTGCTTTCTAATAAAATCTAGAGCAGCTTTAACCCCCACTTTAGTCCTGATTTCTTCATTTCTGATCTTATCTCTTCTTGATACGTTGAGTATTCTTCTCAGGAACCTCATTTCTGTTGTTGTGATTTTTCTTTTCTCTTTTTCTGTCATTGTCCAGGTTTGGCATTGGTAGCACAGAGTTGGTAGGAAGATTGTGTTGTAAAGTGCTTTCTTAGTAGTTATTGATACATGTTTGTTCTTTAGTATTGGTGCCATTTGTCCAATGAGTTGATTTGCCTTATTGCACCTATTTTCGATCTCGTCTTCTGATCTGCCATTTGATGATATTATACTTCCTAGGTACTTGAAGCTCTTTACTTGTTTCAAGGGATGTTCGTTTAGGTGAATTGTTGCTGTTTGTTCTTCTTTAGTTATAGTCATTACCTCTGTTTTGCTTGTGCTAATTTTCATGTTATGTTCCCTACACATTTCGTTTAGACTATTCATGTGGTCTTGTAATTCAGCTTCTGATTTTGCTATTAGTGCTTGGTCGTCCGCAAACAGGAGTTCTCTAATGGTTAGATTTGCAGATGGTTCTTCTTCTGTGTTCTCGTCATGCGGTATTCTTGCTGTCTCTGCTTGGCTGGTTTCTTTACATATGTTGTCTATATATGTTATGAACAAGAGAGGGGACAGGACACAACCTTGTCGTACTCCAGATCTTATGGTGAAGGGTTCTGAGTGTCCTCCAGTTGCTCTCATTATGCATTCACTGTTGTCGTATAAACTTCTACATAGGTTTGTTAGATGTGTACTCACTCCATATTGTTTAAGGATTTCCCACAGCTTGTTTCTATCTACCCTATCAAATGCCTTTTCCACACCTTACAGACCCCAGCAGATAACACAGCTATGAAAATACACAACCAAAGGAAAGGTCACTTAGGTACATTTAACAACTGACCTACGGTGCATCCATGGGCTCCGGTTAGCGGGCTGGTATCCCAAATGATGTTTGTAGCCAAGAATCCATTCATGCAGTAGCATGTCCTTTGCAGAACCTCGCTCCCATAACAACCTTCAGGAAAACCTCTCGATCATAAGCAAGATGTCCCACTTCCAATACACCCATCTGGAGATCATCCGCCACATCCTGCACTCATCTTCTCTTTGACCTTCCTTTTCTTCTCCTCCTAGGCATATACCCCTCCATTATTGTTCTCTCCAAACTTTCGTGACGTTTCAAGTGACCAAAATATTTCAATTTTCTTTGTTTTATCGTCTTTAATAGCCAACCTTCTTCAATATTCAGCTTCTGAAGCATTGATGCATTTGTTCTTTTCTTTACCCAAGATATTCTTAGAACTCGTCTATAACATTTATATTCAAAGGCATTTATGCGCTGTTCAGATATGAAAATGGCTCCAGGGCCCTGATATAAAGATCCAGTAAATCCATCGCCAATCTTCAAGCTGTCAGACAATCTGAAACAACAAACAGGCGACCTAGTGAGTGTCTTTCTTTATATATTTATGCTTTCTCCCACAAGAAACACATTACAATTCTAAATTGATTAGAGACATTAGGCATAGACGCTCATGAATGTTTGGACACGTTATTGGGAGAAATAAACATGAAAACGCAGTGACAAGTGGAAAATCTGATTGGAAATGAGCAGGAGGAAGACAAAGAAATAATCTGAATGGAATGATCACATGGAATAATCGAGACAGGAAGACCGAGCTGATCCAAGACTCTGATCCTCTTGTGTGAGATGGCGAACCATGAATTTGCTGGAAATATTCTGGAAAGAAAATGTAACGAGGAAAAAAACTGACCAAACTGCCTCATATTTCATGATCTATTATATTTGAAGACATAACACTTCACATCCACAAACCAGTATCTGCAATATGATTATTTTTACTTTTAGCCTGGCCAGTGGTGTATTCTTCCTACTGTATTCCTTACATGTAACAGTTTGTCGAAAGATTTAACGTTTCCGATACATTTCCATTTTGGCATTAGATTGGAGTATGTTGACATTTTTATCTATTAGTTTATCTAAGACCAGGATTTGGGTTGGAGTCTGTTGGCAATGGAATAGCTCAAATAGGGAATTATTTGTAACCATTGTGATAATAAAATACCCAAAACATGGACACTAGACTTGAATCTGTTGACAGTGAAATATCTAACACTTGGACATCAGACTGAAGTCCGTGGACAATGAGATACCTAACATCTAGGACTGGAGTCTGTTAACAATAAACTTCTTTATCCTAGCGGTGGAAATATTACCAACGCAGGCATAATCCCCACGGATGAAATCTTACCAATACAGGTCTAATTCCAAGGATGAAATCTTACCAATACAGGCCTAATGCCCGCGGTGGATATCTTACCAATACAGGCCTAATCACCACGGATGAAATCTTACCAATACAGGCCTAATCCCCATGGATGAGATCTTACTAATACAGGCCTATTCCCCGCGGTGGACACCTTACCAAAACAAACCTAATCCCCGCAGATGAAGTCTTACCAATACGGGCCTAATCAAAGCTGCTTTTCCTTATTACACGTATATTGGTTATTCTTTGTCGAATTTGGCATTGCCACCAGGGACAAGAACACAGAAGTGACCGACGACTTGCTTGAGATGGCGAACCATGAATGTTCCCACTTATTGTCACGGCACATGATGATGATGAGCTTTGAGGTTTGACGTTCGTCTCCAGCTCTTACAGACATGGTTCGATTCCACAGGTAAATTATATGCTTACAAAATAAAAGAATGGTATACTTTCCTTCTGGTCGCTTGGTAGTAAACGGAACGTCTAGTTTTCTTGTACTCGGTCGTTACAACTCGCTGAGAAGGTCCAAGCACACCACCTGTAGTGAACAACTGATCCACCCGTAACTATTACAGTATCTCCAGAACCTGACTATGCTGCCACTGGTACTTTCACGTCAGCTGACAATGTAGAAGGGAATTGTTCACTGTATCGTCTCATCATCCAATGCCTTACCGGTAACGTGGGAGATCATGCCTCTCCACAAATTACAATCTCCGATGTCATGGGTCAATTTGTGTGTTGACTTCCTTCCGTGCCATGACACAAGACTGTCAAGAATCTTCCCCCTCTCCGTCTTCCTCTATCTCTCTTTCCGCAAATCTTTCTGGTTGTGACAACACGTTCCAGTTTATTTCTTCTCATGATGTGGCCAAAAACAATGTTTACATCTTACCGATGTTTGTGATAAGTTGTCGTTGTGACTCAGCTTCCCTTAAAACGTCCTGATTGCTTATTTTGACACTCCAGTCAATTTTCAGCATTCGTCTGTAAAACCACATCTCCAGGCTTCCGTGGAATTTTACGCCTGTTTACTAATTGTCCAAGATTCGCAGGCGAATGCTAAAACTGGTTCTATTTAACTTGCAAGAACTTTTTATCTAGCTTTCAAGGACAGTGACTTATTGCATAAAACGTTCTCCATTTGACGAAATGCGGTTTTCGACTGTCCTATTCTGCTCTTTATCTCAGTGATGCATCTTCCATTTGATGTTATTCACGTGCGTATATCTGCATTTTTGCACCTGCCCTAAAATAACGTCCTGTACTTTAATTGCACATTTTGGCACAATCTGTTTCTTTGATATCACCATGACTTCTGTCTTTTTATTATTCAAACTAATGCCACTTTTTCACTTTCTACAACCACTGTATCTATCAATTCCTGTGGATCTTTCTGACTTTTGCTATATTGTCTGTCAAGGGTAATTGCTAGTAAAGAAATTGCATGGGACTTCAATGGGATAAGCATTCATTCCTTATCAGGTGCAATATATTCCAGAACACATACTCTCATTACCGCATTCTCATGTTCCCCCAAAGGAGATATTCACAACTGATCCTGTTTCTTTTTAGTCTCAAATATGCCCGACACAGGTGAATCATGTTGGTCGTCATCAAGTAAACATATCATTGCTTTATAAGGAGTGTCTCTGGCGCAAAACAGAATAATTTTATTTTGAAGAGGAGGAGTGATTGAGAGGTTATGGTGTCTGCCTGAGGCTCAAGATGGTCTGAGTTCGATTCCCCCATACGGAGGGAATTATTCCAAGAACCATTAGTATCCACGATATCTATCTGAACTTTTATATTGCGAGACCGCCTTCTCGGATAAGGGCGAAAACCAGAAGGCCCTGGTATGTAAATTAAACATCTACGCCATTGGACATCGCGATGAGTAGCCTGTAAAACCGCTGCCCCTGCACATGTTTTTGGAAAAATAAAAGACGTCTAGAGTCCGCTGCCTAGTATGGAATCTGTTTACAGGAGGTCAGCTGTCAGATAGTGTAATGTAAATGTGTGTATACATGTATAACAGACAACTGTCTAGATTAGATATTATGGAAAAATACAATAAGAGTACAAGTAGGTTAGAAGAACAGTTAACAAAGACAGACAAGACAAAAGGTGTGCAGTACAGGACTGTGCAAGCTCCCGACGAGAAGCGCTAGTGAAACACGGGGAAACGGCGGCGTTGACAAATAGCCCGACAAAGACTTGTTCGTACAGTGACGTTTTTGTGTGTTTTGTTCGCATATCCTTTAAAGAACATCGTTATCAACATCAGCATCTTTCAGCTTATTGTTGATTTCTGGGCAAGATTACACTCAGTAGTTTGCCATTGCTTTCTGAGCGACCGGCTCATATACCCCGTAGGTTACGGGTGCGGACTAGAATCGCCACCGATTCTCACGCACATCACGTTACTAACGAGAGTATACGGGATTACGGAGAAAGTCGTGTAACCCATAGACCAGGGAGAACGGCTATTTAGTGCTAGTTTCGAAAAAGAGCCCGACAAATACTTGTTCGTACAGTGACGTTACTTAGTGCTAGTTTCGAGAGAGAGAGAGAGAGAGAGAGAGAGAGAGAGAGAGAGAGAGAGAGAGATGGCGAGAGAGAGAGAGAGTGCGAGGGCGAGATAGAGTGAGTGAGAGAGAGCGAGAGAGAGAGAGAGAGATGGAGAGAGAGATGGCGAGAGACAGAGAGAGTGCGAGGGCGAGATAGAGTGAGTGAGAGAGAGCGAGAGAGAGCGACAGCGAGAGAGAGAGAGAGAGAGAGAGAGAGAGAGAGAGAGAGAGAGAGAGAGCGCTTGCGCAGAGGGAGAGTCAGATAAGACGTATTTTTTTGTTGAACAGAAATAGCTGTATTGAAATCTTATCGTGAACAATTAAGTCATAGTATAACGTTCTAAATGAACAGGACCTGCAAAATTTAGTAGATGCGGTTGTTACACACAGTGAACAACAAGGGTTAGAATTAAATTGTAAAAAGACACAGATTATGGTCGTCACTAGGAAGAACGAAATACCACAGTGTAATATACAAATAAATGGGAATATTCTTCAACAAGTGAATAGGTACAATTATCTCGGAACAGTAATAACATCTGATGGGAGATGCCTTGAAGAGATTAGAACAAGAATCGCCATGGCAAAAGTAGCCTTTAGCAAGATGAAAAACATACTGACCAATAAAAAGATGTCAATTGAAACGAGAAAAAGAGTGTTGAGATGCTACATAGAACCTGTACTTTTATATGGATGTGAAGCTTGGACAATGAGCAGCCAGGCTGAAAAACATCTGATGGCTGTAGAAATGTGGTTTCTGAGGAAAATGCAAAGAATACCATGGACAGCCAGAAAGCCAATGAACAAGTCCTTCAAGAAACAAATGAAGATCGTAAACTGATCAGAGACATTAGACGTAGACAGTCACAATTTTTTGGGCATGTTATGAGAAGAAATGATTTGGAGAACTTGGTGACAACTGGTAAGATCGAGGGGAACAGACCAAGGGGAAGACCTAGAAACAAGTATCTGGATGGCTTGGCCTTGTGGCATGGTCGAGACAGAAACACGGAACTGATCCACGACTCTGTTGATCGAGTGAGATGGCAGAACATGACCGCCCACGCTTACCGGCATGGCACATGATGGATGGATGGATAACGTTCACAAAGAGACTCAATAAACAACAAGATCAGTTTATTCTTCGTGGACAGCTTTAAACGAGTGTAAAGAGTGCTCTCTTGAGCCATTTGTGTTATACAAGGAAAATTACGGCAATGCCGTCTCCGCATCATGGGAATGATAGTTAGCTTACATGACAATGAATGAGAGAAATATGCCAGGCAATAAATCGTACTATATATGGTTTGTATCTTCGTTATTAAAATTAAACATGTTATAATAGTTTGTTTCATTAGTCGACGAATCAACATCACCGCACACGGGTGTAACCCATTGTCACAAAATAGACCACCGTGATTAACCAGTGATGACAATAAAAGGCGTTCGGATTAACGACATGTTCGAGGCCACAGGTTGTTTCAACTAATACAGAAAAAACAGTCTGGGTTGCAGCTGCACGTGTTCACATCTGGTCGGAAAAATAGGAACATTCGATGGTGAGTGAGATGACTCAATACACCACTTTGACAGTTCATAAACAGTCAGATCCAAGTAGAATTTGCCGGCTCGGGACGTGAAACAGTCCCGTCTGTCATTTAGAGTTTCCGGACATCAGGCGAAATGGCGGCTGTGATTGTCACCACTCGACAGAAGATTGGCGGCTTGTTATTGAAAACTGTTGTTGGGACCATACAGTAACTCGCTAGCTTGTTTCGGATGTCAAAATATGGGAGAACGAATCTGACATTGATTAAGCCAGGGGAGATAGATTCCTGACAATGGAGGATCTGCCCAAAATAACACCTGGGTAGACATAAAGAATAACGTCACGTGACCAATTTTAGGCGTTTGCAAAAAACCCGATTTGGGGACAACTAGTGTAACTCAAACAGTGGATTAGGATTGACGTGTTTTGTTGGAGAGCTCTACAGTGTTAGATTAATTAACAATTAACTAGAATGTGTCGTTATGACAAAGTGTAGTAACCATCCAGGAATGAGGCGGGTTTGCATAAGGTAGTTAATATAGCCTATTTAGGCCTAATTAATATAGGCAGTAGTCTTGTTAAAACTAGAGTGTGATGATTAGCACTGTTAGTTGAAAACTAGTTAGAGTAGTGAAGTGATAATTGGCTCTGCTAGGATGAATAGGATAGCGGGGTGATATTTGGAGAGATTTAAGATGGGTTGGGAGACGGGGAAAGTGTCCAATGGGGGAATCTTTCAGTGGCTTGCCCACTGCAGTTTTGTACTCTGTTTATGGGTCTTTCCTTGTCATAGCCTGATTCGGACGTAGGTGAGGAGCTACTAAGCTCTATGACAGAGTTTAGTTAGCTGAGAAAATAACAGAGCAAGGCAATAGGCTTACACTCAGCCGGTAGGATCAGTGACTAGTGCTATCACCAGATGTGTTGTTTCTCTAACAGGTTCCCTGCCAGTTACGAGGAAGTTCAACACTGGTTTTGAAGAAGTGCAACTCCAATTGGAAGAACACCAGTTGGACACTCAAATGCTTTCTGACGGAAAACGAATAAACCCCGAGAAGAAAGATGGTATTATGTTTACGCTGGACTCATAATCAGGAGGGTTCACCATAACATGGCTCAGAAGAGCCAACCAATATAACGATTCCTGTGTGTTAAGGTTCACCTAGGATGGGTGATGATTGTTGATATGTCACACATCATACAAACATTGTTAAAGGAACGAGAACATTAAAATGTAAGTCACATCGTGTGATAGATTCCAGTGAAATATTACCAAAGACATCATACTTGAGACGTTATAGACACTAGTTAAGATCAAGTATATTAACAATAACAGTGATACCTAAGTACACCCAACAAAGGATTCGTACAATTTTTAGGAACGTATGTGTACTGGGCAACCGGTCCATGATCAGCTGTAATTTACAAACAGTATCTATTTCGGATGATCAGGAAGATGGATTACCAGGTAGCTACAGATGACCGTCGGTGTCCGGCAGGAGGGATACAGCCCTGGGTGAGATGACTTGTTCTGACTTAACGTGCTGTGGTGTGTCCTTGCAAGGATGAACTGACTATGCTATTATCTGAGGGTCCGATCCTACACACATTATAGAACACCTCACACATTTTCTTCGCATACACGTCTCACATACATTACACTTTTCTTTTAATAAATTAATCTTTATTAATTTTTAGAATCAAGAGTTGTTGAATATGTTGCTTGGGGAAGAATGAGAGGGGGCATAGTACGACAGTGATAGAGAGAGGAAAAGGTGTCCATGAGCTGATGGAGTATGTTGGACGGAAGCTGGTGGATTCTCCAGGATATTGATAAGGGAAAAAAAATTATAATGTGGGTGTTGACTTCCCTCACTCCAGGGACGACACTTTAAAGGAAGACACGACACCCATAATTGCTCTGTTCTACTCCTAAGTTAAGCCTGAGTCCGGATAATCTCAGCTCAGTGCACGAACCCCGTATCACCGGCGAGGATCCTGAAATACTTTGGGTAGATTTTTGGCATTCAAAGGCATTTATGCGCAGTTCAGATATGAAAATGGCTCCAGGGCCCTGATATAAAGATCCAGTAAATCCATCGCCAATCTTCAAGCTGTCAGACAATCTGAAACAACAAACAGGCCATGTCTGCAAGAGCTGGAGACGAACGTCAAACCTCAAAGCTCATCATCATCATGTGCCGTGACAATAAGTGGGAACATTCATGGTTCGCCATCGCAATCAAGTCGTCGGTCACTTCTGTGTTATTGTCCCTGGTGTCAATGCCAAATTCGACAAAGAATAACCAATATACCTGTAATAAGGAAATGCAGCTTAGATTAGGCCCGTATTGGTAAGACTTCATCTGCGGGGATTAGGCTTGTTTTGGTAAGGTGTCCAACATCTAACAAACCTATGTAGAAGTTTATACGACAACAGTGAATGCATAGTGAGAGCAACTGGAGGACACTCAGAACCCTTCACCATAAGATCTGGAGTACGACAAGGTTGTGTCCTGTCCCCTCTCTTGTTCATAACATATATAGACAACATATGTAAAGAAACCAGCCAAGCAGAGACAGCAAGAATACCGCATGACGAGAACACAGAAGAAGAACCATCTGCAAATCTAACCATTAGAGAACTCCTGTTTGCGGACGACCAAGCACTAATAGCAAAATCAGAAGCTGAATTACAAGACCACATGAATAGTCTAAACGAAATGTGTAGGGAACATAACATGAAAATTAGCACAAGCAAAACAGAGGTAATGACTATAACTAAAGAAGAACAAACAGCAACAATTCACCTAAACGAACATCCCTTGAAACAAGTAAAGAGCTTCAAGTACCTAGGAAGTATAATATCATCAAATGGCAGATCAGAAGACGAGATCGAAAATAGGTGCAATAAGGCAAATCAACTCATTGGACAAATGGCACCAATACTAAAGAACAAACATGTATCAATAACTACTAAGAAAGCACTTTACAACACAATCTTCCTACCAACTCTGTGCTACCAATGCCAAACCTGGACAATGACAGAAAAAGAGAAAAGAAAAATCACAACAACAGAAATGAGGTTCCTGAGAAGAATACTCAACGTATCAAGAAGAGATAAGATCAGAAATGAAGAAATCAGGACTAAAGTGGGGGTTAAAGCTGCTCTAGATTTTATTAGAAAGCAGCAAGTCAAATGGTTTGGCCATGCAAGTAGGCTACCAGTCAACAGCATGCCACAACAGGCAATGACGTACAGACCAGATGGAAACAAAGGAAGAGGCCGACCACGTAAACGCTGGACGGAGGGAATAACAGAATCCATGGGAATGTCGATATACGAAGCCCATAACCGGGCACTCTCACGAAGTTTATACTTCACCTCGACACCGCAAGGTACAAGAGGAACATGATGAGATGAGATGAGATGAGTCCAACGCGGGGGATAGGCCTGTATTAGTAAGATTTCACCCATGGGGATTAGGCCTGTATTGGTAAGATTTCATCCGTGGGGATTAGGCGTGTGACCTAGTGAATACCACCTGCATGAGAAGTGGAGGAAAAGGATATAAGAGGATATATGATACAATCCCTACTGGGAGTGGGGGTAACAAGGCCCTACCCAGGGAATAGAGAAGACAACGGGAACGAGTGGGTGAACAGGTCTCCACTCAGACACACCAGTGTCAACCTGAGAAGTGAGAACTCTTGTCGGGTTGTAAGTACACCCGCCCAAAGAGATGTAAGGAACTTGTAAGAGAGTTTACCCGTGGATAGGCCACGTGAAGCATGCTGTGAACCGCAGCACGCAATCCTAGGGATCTTCGTGATCCATCCACGCGTGGTGTGAATGCCACGGCTGAGTCTGGTCAGACGGGGACTGACTGTTTAGATGAACACATCGGCCAAGGCGATGTAGTTTTGTTATGTAGATATCAGTAGTGCTAGTGCCTAGGACTGACTTTGATAGAGTGAATATTGTATATTATTATGCTTGTAAATACTGTGTGAATCAATGATGGCTCTACATTTTGTGAGCGCCAAGCTGAATTAAAATGTGTAACTAATCCTCTTGTACGCCTTACGAGTTTGTCGTGTGGTGCAAGAGAAGTATCCAGTAATGCTTGTCAACTTCGGTTGTTGACAAGCTAGGATAAAAGTGGTGTCAGAAGTGGCCGCTTGAACTATTGTTCAAGCTAAATAATATATTAAACTCACCCACAGCTCAAAAGCCAGAGATTCACAGTGTGTAGTTTAGCGTAGTGAAAATTGACGAGTGTAGACTAGATTTAGTGCCGTAAAAATTGCCTATCGTGAATAAGTGCCATTTATGTATTCTATTACAATTATATTGTGTTTTGTGAAGATGATTTCAATGATTTTGTAAGTATTATTGTTTTCTTTGCATATATTTCTTGTGAAAAATGAAACATGGCGCAATGATACATTGTAAACAGAGCCGCTGAGCGATATTGATTTTTGTCAGCTAAAAATAGCATTGCTCCTGTGACTTAGAACGCCTTGACAGCTGCGTGTGTTATAGGCACTACAGATCAGCGCTGTCAACTGTGCTTGTGTACATTACTCCAAGTGTTTGCGATAAGATTTCAGCCTCACAAGAATTATAGATCATTTATATTTGTTTATTTCGAAGTTATTATGGTTTAGACAGTTTATTTGAAGCATTTATTTTTCTTTTTGTATTTATTTAATAGATTTGTTCACGATGGCACTGAAGCTAATAGGCAAATAAGAAAGCATAGTATACACGTCATTATCATACATTAGAAAGTAGTTAGGTGACGAAAGTAGAAGATATTACGACAAAGACGGACATTGACTGATCAGTGACGAAACATTCATTCATTTACTAGCATATCACATCATATCGTTCACATCAACCATACCACATCTGTTTGTTGGGGGTATTGCAAATGGGTTATATTTTTTTTTTTTGCAACTATCTGGTTTTCTCTGATATTTGCAAGTTGCTAATTGGTGCTGCTCTGTAAACCAGATACAACAAGTACAGCGCAGAACAGTCTGTGCGTGCCAGGCAATAGAGGTCACTGACATCAACTTGTTAGCCAGGCAATAGAGTGTCACTGACATCTGCTGATTTATTCCGGGAAATCAGATGAGTAATTTTTTCTATGTTTTGGCAACATTGTTAATAATAACGCATCTTCCTTTTTCAGCCTGTACAATTTTTCTACATATTTATTTACCAACTTGAATTAAAAGTCAGAATAATAGAAAGTACTCGTAAATACACTCCATCATGTCGACTTTAGGGGAATGTATTCAGGCAGGAAAGGAGTTAGGATATACGGGAGAGAAGTTGGAACAATATGCAGACCAAAGATTTAAACTAGCGAAAGATGCAGAAAGGGAGGAGCGCATGCATGAAAGACAACACCAGAAGGATATGTTAGAATTATCAGAAACCACCAAACAGAAACAGTTAGAACAAGATAGGGAGTTAAAACAAAAGGAAATAGATTTAAAGCAAAAGGAAATAGATTTAAGGCAAAAGGAAATAGAGGAAATGGCTAGGGTTAAGGAGAAACAAATTCAGGTTGAATCAGAGACACAATTAAAGATGAAAGAAATGGAAGTAGACTCACACATCCAGATCACTTCCACAAAATTAAAAAGTCAGGAAGAAGAAAATAAATTCAATAAATATAAAAACATCATCAAACCCTTCTGTCAAGGCGATTCAATATCTGCCTGGACAGAGAATATCGAGTTTCAACTTAAATTCCAGGAGGTTCCCTTGGAACATTGGGCAATGATCTACATGAAGAATTTAAGTGGAGAGCCCTTGAAGGTTATTGAGTCAATTCCAGCAGAATTAAGAACCAACTATCAGTACATTCATGATAGAATAATGCAACATTTTTACTAGATGCTCCTGGATATCAAGTACAATTTTCTAGCCTTAAACCAAAGCCAAATGAAACTTTTATAGATTATCTTTCCAATGTTCAAAGTGTATTCAACCGGTGGCTAAATGCAGCTAAAATAGGGAATGATGTTGAGAAACTGAAAAACTTGATTATAATGGATAAAGTCATATCTAAAGTTCCAACTCCCTTTACAAAGTTCCTGCAGCAAGCAGACATTGAGACACTAGAACAGTTCGAAAAGAAAGGTTCCGCATATTTTTCCTCGAACAGAGACGTGTTCAAAACACCCACCATTGAATCTGAGATTGTCTCCTGTGCTAAAGATCAACCTAAAACCTATCGTAATAAGAAACCATTTCAGCGAAGGGACAATAGAGATCAAAAATTGCCTAAATGTCTGTACTGTCATCTTTATCATGAATCTTACTCAATGTGTGACAAGAGCCCTAACTATCCTGCACATCTTGAAATGATGATAAAAAAGCAGGAGAGTAAGAGAATGGCATACAAGCGTGCGGTCAAATGTTTTTTTGTGCGAGTTATGGCCATTATTCGTCCAAATGTTTGGGACGTCAGAAAATGAGGGCTAGTAATGCAGTGTTGATAGATACCTCATCTGACAGTGGTAGTGAAACTGAGTGTGAAGTCGAGAATGAATTGCCAACTAACGAATATGAGAATGTATGTGCAGTTACAGATATTTTAAACTTTGATAGTTGTAAACAATGTCACCAATTTCATACAGACGGCAAACTTACATGTGGACATACTGTACCATTCTCCAATGAGAGTGCAAATGCAGCACTGGCCTCCAAAGGCAAACTTGTGTTCCACAATGCAGTGGTCAATGAAAAACCATGCCAATGTTTGCTCGACAGTGGCAGCACTCTTATCGGTCTTAGAAAAGAACTCGTTGACCCAAGGGATTATACGGGTGACTCTGTCAAATGCCGGACTTTTTCTGGTAATATTGAAATTTACCCACTGGCAAAAGCCTGTATAAACACCCCGTTTCTTTCTGGTACCTTTACATGTGCTATTTTAGATAACCATTGTACTGATTTGATTTTGGGATGCTTACCCCAATTGAAAAACTACACTAACGAAGAAATAGCTGCATGGGAAGAAATTAATACATCAAATGCAGTCACCAGAGCAGATACCACCAAACACCAAGACACACTACAGGAAGAAAGATTGTTACTACTATCACCAAGTGGTACAAATAATGATACCACCAGACAGAAATTCATACAACAGCAACATACTGACACAAGTATTTCTCCTTATCTAAAATTATTAGGTGAGAAAGCCAAGATCAGCAAAAATTCTTCATGGTTTTCTAGACTTAATAACGGGATTCTTACTCGTTATTATACAACCAATAATCATGAGATTCAGCAGACGGTGTTACCTGTACAACATCACCAAACTGTGCTAAAGATTGCACATGAGTCACCGTTTGCTGGACATCTTGCATATGACAAAACCAGAGCAAGAATTCAGGCTCATTTTTATTGGCCTGGTTTTTGTAACGACATAAAATTATTCTGTCGTTCATATAATGTGTGTCAGCAATTAGTGCGAAAGGGGAAGCATGCAACAGCAGAAGTACAACCTTCCACATTGGCCTCTAGACCATTTGAGATTGTTGCGGTAGATATTGTTGGACCCCTGAACCAGGTGTCCAGCAAAGGAAATCGCTTCATCCTAACACTAGTAGACCTTTGTACAAGGTGGGTTGAGGTGGTAGCTCTAAAATACATCACCTCCAAAGATGTTGCCAATGTATTTTTACACCTGTTCTCACGATTCTGATTTCCACGTACCATCATATCCGATCGGGGAACTCAATTTATATCGGCTGCAACGCAAGCCCTTACTAAAATGTTAGGAATTAAGCAGCATTTTACAACAGCTTACCATCCAGCCAGCAATGGAATTGTGGAGAAAATTAACGGCGATCTAAAACATATGCTGGCTAAGGTGACAGCAGAAAACCCATCTGATTGAGATACACTGTTGCCAACAGTGCTGTTCGCCTATAGAGAGATTCCCCATTCTAGTACGGGTTTCTCACCTTTTGAGTTAGTATACGGGGTTAACCCACGTGGACCCCTTACAATGTACCATCAGTTAGCTACTAATACATTTGAAATTCCAACTCCAAAAACACCGTACGAGATGGTAACAGAAACACGCGATAAGATAATGAAATCGTGTGTAATAGCCAAAGCATCTTTGGAGAGGAAAGGTCAAATCTACCGCCAATACGCCAATAGAGGTGCTAAGACTATTAATCGTGAACCTGATCAAGAAGTACTGCTGTTACTGCCAGACAAACGAAATTTATTAATGACTTCATGGCAAGGGCCATTCAGTGTGGTACGCAAAATTTCTGATGTCGATTATGAAATATCGATAAACGGACATTTAAAGATATTTCATATCAACATGTTGAAGCCTTACTTTTCACGACAAGAAGAACTGATGACAGACGAACAAAATGCACCCAAACCAGCTGGTGAGACGACAGACATACATAACGCAACTACACTATATAGCGAGACAGACTACGACGACAATATGCATACACTTATTGAGCAAACAGAAAACGCACTTAGTACCACCACTGTACTGAATCAGGTAGACGACGATGACATGGAACTACTCGTTCCGACAGTTGACAAGACAGCTACGATAGATAGCATACGGATAGAACCGAAACTAACGGACAAACAGAGACGACAGACAATAGAACTAGTGACGGAGTACCAAGACATATTTTCTGACATTCCAGGTAGGACGGACAGAATCGAGCACTCCATCCTTCTTTCGGATAATAAACCTATCAAATGCCGACCTTACTCCATTCCACTCAGCTATAGGGAAAGTCTCAATAAGGAAATTCTAAGTTTAGAGGCTAGTGGAATCATCCAAAAATCTACTTCGGAATACTCCTTTCCTATAGTTCTGGTGAAAAAGAAGGACTCTACGATCCGCCTCTGCGTGGACTATAGGAAGCTTAATAGTATTACGAAGGTCGACTCAGAACGAATACCTTCCTGCGAAGATCTCATTCTTGACATGTCTACCTCCAAAATTTTTTCCAAACTTGACCTTACGAAGGGATACTGGCAAGTCCCGATGCATAGTCAATCCATTCCTCTCACTGCATTCTCAACACCATTAGGTTTTTACGAGTGGCGATTTCTTCCTTTTGGTCTTCGAAACGCTCCTGCCACTTTCGTTCGTCTAACTAGAGATTTGCTCCATGGAGTGACGAATACAGTGACTTATATAGATGACATATGTGTGCATACAGAGGACTGGACAACACACTTACAGAAACTGCGACATGTCTTTGATAGATTACGACTCTTCGGCCTTACAGTGAAGCCAGCCAAAGTTGAACTAGGCCTACAGGAAATTGAATTTCTTGGTCATGAAATTTCCAATGGCCAACTAAAAACTGACAACAGGATTGTCACCAAAATTTTACACCTAACCATGCCAACAACGAAAAAGCAGGTTAGGAGCCTTTTGGGATTATTTAATTATTACAGCAAATTTATACCAAATTTAGCTGGGATCACAAGTGTGTTTTCCAATGTTTTAAAAGCGTCTGTAAAATTGGATGTAAAAGATGCATTATTAATTAACGCATTGTCAAAACTTAAACTGTTGTTTAGCGATTTACCAATCTTGCGCTTGCCTAATCCAGGCCTCGTTTATTATCTTAGGACAGACGCTAGCACCATTTCCATCGCTGGAGTGCTGGGCCAATTATACGAGGGCATTTTCCACCCAATTTGCTATGTAAGCCGCAAGGTAACACCTGCTGAAGCCAGATATTCAATCTCAGAACTGGAGGCCCTTAGCGTGATATACTGCATAGGGAAGCTACACCGGTTCTTGGCAGGTAGTCATTTCATCATCCAGACTGACAACTCCCCAATCACAGTCATGCAGTCAGGCGTCCATCGAAACAACAGAGTATATCGATGGTCGCTTATTTTGCAGAACTATTCGTTTTCGATAGAGCACATCAAGGGTAAGCTAAATATGCTTGCTGACACTCTTTCTAGGCCATCTGGTGTTGAGATACCTGACATTTCGCACACAACTGAGGCTACGACGTCTGAGTTAAAGACACATTAAATCATATGTGTCCAAGGTGGTCATGAACAGCATTCTAGTGACAGTGCTCATATATTGAATAATCACCTTGTGTTAATGTGATCAGAACAGTGTCAGAACAGTGTTATAGGACAGACACAGATGAAGTTGTCTACGCCATCAACAGATTGTAAGAGTGTTATCAGACAAAGATGACTGTGAACTGAATAGTATTACCCAGGGCAAATACGTGGTTAATCTCCTATTGTGTTAATGAGATTTATTTCAGGACAATACGCCAACCACATACCTGAGGTAGTCGATATAAACATTGTATATATTGTCATTTATTGTGATATGTATTATAAATTTTTTTTATTGCAGTTGCAGATAATAGTTTAGATTAGTTACGTAATTATAGAGTAGGATAAATCCATTTAATATCATACATTTTGCTAGTTTAGACAAATCATCAACTTACTCCATCTAATCATAACATCAATATTTCATAGTTTAATTACAGTAGTTACAGCTTAGGATAAAAGTGCTTATTAAATCATTTCATTTATTGGCATCATTTCATATTTATCTTAATAATCAGCTAATTAAACACATCATTTAGTGATAAAAAGTTAAACCCATTTCCATTTACAACATATAATTATAGCATCACCCATATTTACTTCATTTAGTTATTAAATACATTTGAAATCTTGTAGTTAAATAAACCATTATTTATTTTTTTCCCATCATTTAGAATTCACATTACCCAATTTATAAACATCTAAAAAGGGAATTAACTCATTTCATCTTATTTTCACTTAGTTTATTAAGTTACTTCCCTTTAGAGTAGTTTAGTACTGTGCACCAATTTAGAGTTGTTTAGTACTGTGCACCAACTTAGAGTAGATATTTATAGATGTCATTACTTGCAGGATGGTTAACTAACAATCCTTTCATCCATGTAAAAAAAATTTTTTGTACATAAATGACCCGTGCAACAAAATAGCACAGTCATTAGGCTCAATTGCTTTTCAAACTGAGCCAAAAGTGTATAGTGTCACTACAAGGTTTTAATAATTTTTTTTTCTTTTTAAAAGTGAGTGAAGAATAAGAGGAGTGTGACAAATGTGTGAAAGAGAAGAGAGAATGAAATACAGAACGAGAGTGATACAACCAGCGGATTGTTTTTACCGCACAACGCGACTTTCGTCACTTGTCTGCGTCAATTGTGTTGTTTCAATGTTGAAGTGTGTTGTGTCCAGTATGTTGTGATGTAATCCGTGTTTTAGCAACAATTACACTATAGCTTAGGGAAAGTAATTTAAGCTTCATAAAACGGTCATGTAGTCACGGATTAGTGTTACACACTCAATTGTGACTGCATTAAACCGCATTATGGCGCTTGAAAGCCAACATACACATAAATTATAGACATACACACATGGTTGTAGTTTAATTACACTTTATTTATTTATAACCACGCAAACAATCAGGAAAACTTACATATAAAGTGCATACATTTCTGTTACATCAAAGAGAGATAACTAAGGGACAGGGGACGCAATAGAAACTTGAAACACTAACTTAACAATGAAAGATTTCTTTACACGCGGAAGCGAGATAGGTAAAGCCTATCGTACACAGCTTGTACAAGAGTTGTTAAATATTATATGGAGGACATGAAGCAATTCATGTGTTGATCCTAACAAGATCAGCTTTGTGTGGGTAATGAGTTAATTTACTATTTGAGGGCAGGCCAAAAGGCAATGGCCCGGTTCAGACAAACCCCTGATAAATATAATATAGCGATGAGAGAGGGCTCACGCCAACTAGACAAGTGTGTGGCGATAACCAGTAGCCAAGTGAAGGAGTACAACATTGTGACATTGGTTAGTAAAGATCTATTGGGGAACCAGAACCAAGTTACCAGTGGTCTTTGACAAAAAATTAGACACACTAATTTTTCCTTTTAACTGCTTGCGTTACACAAGGGTTTGAAGGGTTGTAACGCAACACAGAAGGGGGGAGTGTGTGTCAAAGACCTAGTGAATACCACCTGCATGAGAAGTGGAGGAAAAGGATATAAGAGGATATATAATACAATCCCTACTGGGAGTGGGGGTAACAAGGCCCTACCCAGGGAATAGAGAAGACAACGGGAACGAGTGGGTGAACAGGTCTCCACTCAGACACACCAGTGTCAACCTGAGAAGTGAGAACTCTGGTCGGGTTGTAAGTACACCCACCCAAAGAGATGTAAGGAACTCGTAAGAGAGTTTACCCGTGGATAGGCCACGTGAAGCATGCTGTGAAGCGCAGCACGCAATCCTAGGGATCTTCGTGATCCATCCACGCGTGGTATGAATGCCACGGCTGAGTCTGGTCAGACGGGGACTGACTGTTTAGATGAACACATCGGCCAAGGCGATGTGGTTTTGTTATGTAGATATCAGTAGTGCTAGTGCCTAGGACTGACTTTGATAGAGTGAATATTGTATATTATTATGCTTGTAAATACTGTGTGAATCAATGATGGCTCTACATTTTGTGAGCGCCAAGCTGAATTAAAATGTGTAACTAATCCTCTTGTACGCCTTACGAGTTTGTCGTGTGGTGCAAGAGAAGTATCCAGTAATGCTTGTCAACTTCGGTTGTTGACACGTGTATTGGTAAGATTTCATCCGTGGGATTAGACCTGTATTGGTAAGATTTCATCCGTGGGGATTATGCCTGCGTTAGTAATATTTCCACCGCGAGGATAAAGAAGTTCATTGTCAACAGACTCCAGTCCTAGATGTTAGGTATCAAATGGTCCACGGACTTCAGTCTGATGTCCAAGTGTTTGATATTTCACTGTCAATAGATTTAAGTCTAGTGTCCATGTTTTGGGTATTTTATTATCGCAATGGATACAAACAATTCACAGGAGGCAACTAGTGGGGGTATGGTAATTTCTCCATCCAAGTTGGGGACACTGTCAGGTGCTGTCTGTTTAATATTTCTTTGAAATGTTCTGTCCATCGTTGCTTTTGGTGGTCATCAGATAACAGTAGTTTACCTTGTTTGCCTTTGATGGGTTTGTTTGGTGTAGGTGAGTGATTGCATAGTTGTTTTGTGATGTGGAATACGGTTTGATTTTTTTCCAGTTTCGGCAGCTGATTCGGCATCGGCGGCCAAGCTGTGTATAAGGATCTGTTTATCTTTACGTGTGCTTGATTTCACCTCTCACCTATGATATGAGGGGGGGGGCGAGTGGTCTCGAGGTATGGTGTTCGCCTCGAGTGCTGGAGGTCCCAGGTTCAGGCCCCGGTGAGGACCAGGATTTATTTAAAATATCCATCTGAACTTCCAGTAATTTCCCCCTGGTCTCTGGGTAGTGAGATCGGACGCCCGTGTGTATTGTTGCGCACGTAAAAAATCCCTTGGCAGTTGGAAATCGTAAAAGAGTAGCCTAACTGCTCTGCCCGGGCAAAATTTCGAGTTAAAAATCTACCCAAAGCATTTCAGGATCCTTGCCGATGCAACGGAGTTCGTGCATTGAGCTGAGTTTCTCCAAACTCAGGTTTGAGTTAGGAGGAAAACGGAGCACTTATGGGTTAAGCCGTGTGCCGTGATGTTGATCCAACGACTAAACGACTAAATGACTTAATATTATGATGAACGTCCTGTCTGGAAATCACAGACACGTTCGAAATCTATTATGAATTTTGAATCATATGATTTTCAAGCAGCACGACAATGTGGGCAAATAAACTTGCCCTCATCATCTAGTTTACCGGCCTTCGACTCTGTTATTGCTGTTCCGTTGATGCTCGATATCTTCTGCTGGATTGTTTCTGCAAACGCTGGACCTGTTTTATTCGAGCTCATTTGTTGAAGTTATGCAAGATACATCTCAGCAAGATGGGGTCTTTACGTACAGAGTACAATTTTAAAGTTTGCCAGTTCGCCACTGTGGATACGTTACTGTTATAGTTTTACACCAAGTCAGCTCTACTAATATTGTTTTGGATTCGTTATCAGCCATTGGATAGTCAGCGGCCGTCATGTTTCAACTATATGCCTTTATTCTATAAATTGTCATTCACCACGTCAATCACACCGGACTGTTATACAGGATGAAATCATCAACCACACATTACTAACGCAGATCGGGACACAAAGAAGCTTTACCATTATCACTGATCGTTTACACCAGAGGAATACATCTACACGACAGCGCTATTCCATTTATCGACACACGGCAGTACCACAGCTTAAGAGCAGCGTCATCACCAGCACCGGAAGAGCAGTATTAGATATATTCACACCCAAAATCAGGCCAGTAGAATTGTTGTGTTGGGTTAATATTCTATTTGGGTGCTGTTAAAGTTGAAATTGATATTTCTTGTTGCTATGGCCGAGTCGCGGGCCGCATCGAAGTTATGTGGGCGGTTGGAAAGGGCTATTCTCGCGCAAGATAATTATATTTGTCTAGCGCAAGGATACGTGTTGTACCGTCATCAGTAAGTTCGCGACGAAAGTTATTTTGTAGCGAAATCGCGGGTGTCGAGTACCGTGTCGTTTGAATGTAGTTTTATTTGTTTGTTACTATCAGTTCTCTATGTTTCTTTGAGATAAAAAGATATATTCGTCTGCGTCACATTTGGTATACTTCTCTTGTAACAGTTTTTGTGTGTATTGGCGTGATACTAGTTTCTAAAGAAATATATTGTTATATCAGTTTTGTCTGATCTATAGTTTTCCTAACGGGTTGAGGCAATAAGTAGTTCCACTCAATCTTGCCACATTGCTGTTAAATTTACTTTATAACATTGTTGACACATTTACTTGCTGTCGTGCAATAGATTCGTGTCACATACAGATATATTGTATATTAGCTATATAATTGACAGGATTGTCATAACATGTCTACATTTCAAGAATTTATGGACATAGGTGAAAGGTCCCTATTGACCGGTCTAGATCTCAGAACGTGGGCGAAACAGGAATTTAAGGAATTCCAGAATCAACAGAAGGAAGAGAGGGCAGCCGTCAAGGCAGCTGAAAAGGAATAGAGTGAATTACGAATAGCTCGTGAGAAAGAAGAAAGAGAATTACAGGTTAAATTAGAAAAGATAGGTTAGCAGCGGAAACAAGAAATGAAAGAGAGAGAATTGACTTTTAAAAGAGAGAAACTGGCAGCAGAAAAAGAAGGACTGGCTGCGAAAGATAAATAAATGGCCTTGGAAAAGGAGAAGCTAGCATTTGAAAGAGAGAAACTAGCGGCCGAGGTACTAATGAAAGACAGGGAGATTGAAGGGAATCTAAAAGTCACGACTCTTGAGATGGGCAAGGAAGCAGAGACTGCATAAGCAAAATTGCAAGCGAAAACGGAAGCTCCTATCAAATGATACCAGGGTATCATCAGGAACTTTATGCAAGGCGATTCCATAAGTGCATGGGTGATTAACTTCGAGGTCCAAGCCAAATTTTATAAGATTCCGGAAAATATATGGCCTATCTTATTTCATCGTTATCTCGCGCTGGAGCCTTTGAAAGTTGTGGAGTTGATCCCAGAGAATTTAAGGACCAACTATACATATATTCGAGATGGTGTACTTTCTCACTTTTCTTTGGATGAACAGGGTTTGAGAACAAAGTTTAAGACCCTCACTCCTAAGGCAAATCAAACGTTTCTGGACTATGTTTCTGAGACTTCTTCCATATATGATAAATGGCTGAAAGCGGCAAAGGTGAACTCAGACTTTGAAAAGCTAAGAGATCTCATGCTCAAAGATAAATTGCTATCATCTGTCCCTGAAGCAATGTCCACATTCCTGATGGAAAACAAATGTCAATCAGTGCCAGAGATGAAGATACGTGGAGAATCTTTGTATAACTCACATCGTGAGATATTTGCGGATGGAACTCAACCAGAGCTTGTGATAGGTGCAAGTGCAAGAGAACAGAATCAAAGAGGGCACGGTAGAGGTAACAGATTCTCACAACACAGAAACAGAGAGCCATATCATAACACTCATAAGGAATCAGACAGGCCGAGAAAGGGTCATTTCACGCAGTGTCCGCATTGTAAACTTAACCACGGTTCACTTGAGATGTGGGACCAACATCCAGAATATGATTCTTATCTAAAATACCTCACTTCTAAGAGGATGAGTAAGTATGATTCTTACAGAAAGAGTATCAAGTGTTATACGTGTTTAGCGAACGGCCATACCTCAAGGTCATGTATGATGAAGAGGACAAGGAAGGAAGCCAACGCTGCATACATGTTTGCTAGTAGTGACTCAGAAGATACAGAAGAAGCTCATGTAGCTATGGCAGAAACACGTCACAATCACATACCGGGTATGAGAGGTAAAGAAGGTCATGATGATGGTAGTCTCGCATACGGCCACAGTAGACAAATACATGTGGCTAACGCAGTGTACACCCCGAAAGGCACTCTTAAGATCCATCAAGTATGGGTAAACGGATCGTCAACAACCTTTATTAGAGACCCGCGCGCATCTGTTGCGGGTATTGATCACGAACTGGTATATAAGAGAGACTACACAGGTAATAGTGTTATCTGCAGAACTTTCGGAGGTACCCTAGAAACATACAAGACCGCATGGTTCAGGATAAAATGACCATATTATGAGGGTAAAGTATGCGCAGCGGTATTACCAAACCCGTGTGCTGGGTTAATAATTGGGAACATTCCAAACTTGACAAAATGTCCCCATAAAGAAAAGATCGAGCACAGATTTGCCAGGGCACTCGCCATAACCCAAGTTCACAAGACACAAGAAGAAGAAAATACGCAATCGACACAGGTTACCTCAACGGTCAACAGACACTGCATGTTAACCTATACGGGACACTGTATAACACAAAAGGGAGACAAAACGACAGTACAAAAGTATCTGCACCATACTAATCATAAAGTAAACAAAGCCAATTACGGGAAAGTTGATTCTCAATTAAACAAGGTTATTCCCGTGAGTTTAAGTGAAAAACAAAAACAAACAATCATACAATTGCATATGTCGACAAATAACACCATTCTTAATCCACACAAAGAGAGAACAAAAGTTACAAACACTGTGAACAAACAACATACACAGCCCACTAAACAATGGCTGTGGAACGTCATAACCATGTCTATTGCCCAGATGATGATCTTAATTAAATCAACCCTCTCTCATGTTGTTTGCGCTAGTGCAAAGAAGTACACACGGATCAAGAAACACATTACAATCATGCACACAGAAGTCAAGAAATATGTCACAAACATCTGCGCACAAACTAGTAAATATTTTACAAACTGGTTAAATGAAAGCAAAGAACATTACAGAAAACAAACTACACTTATCTTTGCTTACTCTGTTTACTTGACTTGCTTCTGGTGCAGATATACCAAATTTATCGCATTACAGCATATATGGTATATACTATACACTCAAGTGACAGATATAACATGGCGCACGTTAACAAAGTAAACATGTCAATATAAAAACACACATTCAGAAAAGACACACTACAAATGTCAAAAGGAGTATTGTTGAAGATGCACTTGCCCCAAAATAATACGATTTACATGAGATTAAACAAACATCCTACAACTGATCGCAGCATTTTATCTGAGAATATTTGGCCGAATACAACAACCTCAAGACGAATTATAGAAATACATAAGACTGTTTGCTATATTCCTACTTAAGTATATCATTATTACACACACAGCGTACATTTTGTATTGAGTGTCCCAGTCTGTATAGATGATACCAACGAGACTTTGTAACATCTCTGCCCGCTCAGTTTTCACGGGCTTGGGACCGTCACGTGTAGTAACATACGGCACGTGGCTTGATTAAAAAGATTTGAATCCAATACTGGTTCAGGCGGCATTGCCATGTTAGATTAGTTTAGTAATAGAGAGTTAATAATTGATTAGTAAAACAATATGTACTCATAATTAGTTAATGCGCAGTATAAATCTGAGAATCTAAAGTTGATATTCTAGTAATATACAAGTTCACTTAACATTCAGTCCTGTGTTAAAGTATAATTATCATTGCTAACATATACAATTCAAATTGTATTTACATTTTGTTATTGATTACTAACATAACTTATCGTATGAAATTCTAATGGTTGGCTACCGGCCTACGTGGCGAAGGCGTTCCGGAAGCAATACGTAATCACGTATAAATTGGTTCCAAACACAGCAGTGATGGTGTTTTCGAAAAAGCTATGTTTGCTTGTCGATCAGAAAGTAAAGGCAAACTTCTGAACCGAAAACTTGCCAAGGAATCACGAACAGCCAAAATACTGGGGTTGACTGCTACGTACTGTGAAGGACATGCAAAAAAATTGTAAAACGCCGGCTCCTTGGCGAAGGGCTTACGAAAGCATTTCATAATCCCGTATACCTACGTTCGAAACATAGCTGCGGGCGATTGGCAGCAGACAGCCTTGAGTATGTTTTTTACTAAATGGAATGGGTGTCGGTCGTTCAGAAAGCAATGGTAAACTACTGACCGTGACCTTGCCAAGAGATCAAAGAGCAAAAAATGCTGGTGTTGACAGCGACAACATGCAAAGGTTATGCAATTAAGTCTTACTCTCTAATTTTAAAACATGACATATATTTATATAATGCTTCATGAACGCTGGTATTAATCAAGTGTTTGCACCATTGTGAATCAGAAAAAAACTATTTAGATTTCAGTTATATACATATCTGATACCCAAGTGCTACATTAGTATGCTAATATTAGTTCATAAAACTGTTTTTTTTTTTTTAAATATTATTATTAACATAATTTTAATAAAGGTAATAAGAAATAAATACTAATAATTATGTGACAAAAATAAACTGAAAACATATTTATGTTGTATTCAATTAAACAAAATTATATTATTAACAGTGTCAATGCCAAATATAGCCAAGATAATATTCACATTGTACTATTAAATACTGACGACTATTTTAACATTACTGTTTTTTAATATATTTTAGTATGTAATACGGAAATAAACTGTAACATCTATATGTAAGCAATATTCATCAAGCACTCCAATATGTATATGTTATTCATGTGTGTGTTTTATTATCACTCTGGGTCTAATGACTGTTATTTATAAAAAGACAGTGCAGGGCAACTAAGAAAAGTTCAGCACATTTAACAAAATTAGATCTAAATGACATCAACAACATCCAAAAGGAAGAGCAATATAGAAATGAATGTAAAGAGGCTACAAAAAGAGTTCGACAGCAGAAGCGAGAATATACGAGTAATATAATCAAAGATATGGAAACTAATCACCAGAAAAACGAATCCAGAAAGTTTTTTAAAGAACTGAAGTCAATGAAACGAGGGCACCAACACAACATATATGGTTTAAAAGACAAAAATGGGAACATGATAAATACCAATGAGGAAATGTGCAACACATGGAAAGAATATTTTGTTGAATTACTAAATTGTGAAGCTCCAAGTAACACTTTCCCACAGGAAGAGGTTCTAACGTGTGAACCACAAATTGAAGAACCTGCATTTAAAGAAATCCTATATGTAATCACACGACTTAAAAACAATAAGGCAACTGGGGCTGATGGAATTGCTGTTGAATTTATAAAGGCGGGTGGCCATGCATTATATCTAAAGTTATACGAATTAATAATAAAAATCTGGAGGACTGAAGAATTACCCCATGACTGGAAAGAGTCATTATTGATACCTATCTTTATGAAAGGAGACAAGTTCCAGTGTGAAAATTATAGAGGAATATCACTGCTGTCCATAAGCTATAAGATACTATCCGCAGTACTACTAAATAGACTAAAACCATATTCAGAATACATATTAGGTGACTACCAGGCGGGTTTTAGACAAAACAGATCAACAATAGATCAGATATTTATCTTACGACAAATAGCCGAGAAAAATTGGGAATATAAAAGAGATCTCCATAAAATGTTTGTGGATTTTAAAAAGGCTTATGATAGCGTCCATAGAAATAGTCTATGGAATGCTATGCTGGAATTTGGTATATCAAGTAAGTTAATCAACATGACCAGACTATGCATGGAAGATACTTATAATATATTAACATATAAAGGCAGGAAATCAGACCCTTTCCAAATAACATCTGACTTGAAACAGGGTGATGCACTATCACCACTACTCTTCAATCTGGCTCTAGAGAAAGTTGTAAGGAGGGTAAAGGAGGAATGTGATATTGGAGGAACGTCTAAGCTGTTTGGTTATGCAGATGATATAGATATTACAGGGGAAAATGAACAAAAGACATTGGAAATATTGACGCACTTAAAGGGAAAAGCCCAACAGATGGGGCTGGTTATCAACCAAGATAAGAAAGAATATATGGTAATTTCAAGAGAAGGAATGGCTAAAAACTCTGGCCACATACAAATAGATAATATGACCATTAAAAGAACGGAAACATACAAGTACCTGGGTACAATCTTCAACTGCTCCAACATCATAAGGGAAGAAATACAAACTAGAATCAACTCTGGAAATAAGATATACTATGCACTACATTCATTCATTCATTCAGTAGCATGTCCTTTGCAGAACCTCGCTCCCATAACAACCTTCCGGAAAGCTTCTCGATCACAAGCAAGATGTCCCGCGTCTGATACACCCATCTGGAGATCATCCGCCACATCCTGCACCCATCTTCTCTTTGGCCTTCCTCTTCCTCTCTTCCCAGGCATATACCCTTCCATTATTGTTCTCTCCAAACTTTCGTGACGTTTCAAGTGACCAAAATACTTCAATTTTCTTTGTTTTATCGTCTTTAATAGCCATCCCTCCTCAATATTCAACTCTTGAAGTATGGATGCATTTGTTCTTTTCTTTACCCAAGATATTCTTAGAACTCGTCTATAACATTTATATTCAAAGGCGTTTATGCGCTGTTCAGCTTGTTTAGTAAGTGTCCATGTCTCACAGGCGTATGTTGCAATGGGAAAGATGCATGCTCTTAAAAATCTAATTTTTGTAGTTCTGTCTGTCCCACTCCATAATTTATTCATCTGTTTTAGTCTTTGAAGCGCAATGGATAGTCGCCGTTTAATTTCTTTCATTGTGTCACCGTTATTGCACTACAACATCTACTAAAATCAAAGGCGATATCTCGTAACACCAAAATCACAATATACAAAGCACTGATCAGACCAGTTGTGCTGTATGGCTGTGAAACCTGGAGTACAACGAAAGGAGACGAAGCCTTGCTACAAACCTTTGAGAACAAAGTTTTAAGACGCATCTTTGGACCCATTAGGGATACACAAAGTGGAGAGTGGAAAAGAAGAAGTAACAAAGACATTTATGATCTGTTTAAGACCCCGCTAATCAGACTACAATGGCTGGGGCATATAGAAAGAATGGAAGATAATAAGGAAACAAATCTCGCTTACACTCAGGAAATAAATGACCGCAGACCCCGAGGTAGACCAAGAAGACGGTGGAGAGATAATATATATACAGGCCTACAAGCACTTGGGATCAACGACTGGCAAGAGAAGGTCACCCAGAGAGACGAATGGAGACGGATTGTATCTGCAGCAAAGAACCTCAATTGCTCGGAACGCTGAAGAAGAAGAAGATTGAACCGTGTGTTAGACAACAAAGTAAGGTTAGTAATAAACAAAACTGCCAAAATAGTGGCTAAAGATATGTGAGAAGAGTTAATATATTTAGTAAATATCAATAATTAGTAATGAAATGCAAAGCATGCAAAAGAAATGCGTACTTATAGACTGTCAATGAGGTCCTTGTGGATATCACAGCTGTGCATATTCGTCAGTATTGATGCGGCTGAAAGCCTTATCATTGGATCATGTTGTAACGAATTAGTCAAGCACCAGGCTTGAGTTTTAGGAGCACCTAACATGATAACGGGGTCGTTCAAACACTCGTAGACTTTGTTTGATGTTGGCCTTGTCTTGAACATCAGGCACCAGAGAACCACGCCCAAGGAGTAGACGTCTATCTTGTAAGGATCAACCCACGTGAAGCACGATATTTCTGGAGCACGGAAACACGTGGTGCCACCAATGTTTTCTGAAGCAACCACAGTGGAGCTTCGAGGGATGAAAAATGATAATCCAAAATCTCCAAGAACTGCATCGTTGTTTGCGTTGATCAAAATATTGTCGGGTTTGATATCGCTGGGTACTATTCTCTTCTGATCATTGAGATAACGTACAACACACGCCATCTGGATGAAGTACTTGACACACAACTCCGAGTTCATGGTGGCAAGCTTGGAAGTCAAGGTTCCGTTAGGGCAGTAGTGAGTACAAATGGCCAAATATTCAGGACACACGGCAGATATAGTATGTTTGAGGACGTGTGGATGAGATAGTCCTATTAAAACGCAAGCCTCTTTATAAAACAACCTCTTGTTTCTATTCCCTCCATCAGAAGTAAGCAATGACAATAATTTCACGGCTCTCTTATGTTTTGCACACAGACGTGAGGTGGCTAGAACAACTTCTCCACTCATTCCACTGCCCAAAACTGGACCACGAGAAAAATTATATGTCGTAAAAAAGTCCCCTGGTAGGTTTACAACCACAGTAAAAACTAAGTGAGACAATTATCCAATTGAGAAAAATGCACAAGAGAGAATATAATCACGATCTTGCAACAAGCACTCTGGAAAATCCTATGGTGAAATGCGACACTGTTCTCGCTTATATATAGTAGGGGCAGTCGGTAGCCTGGTCTTTGTCGGCGTCCTCGTTACGGCATTGGTTGATAATATTCAATGGGCAATAATGAGAGGCTAGATCTATCAGTCATTATATGGCGTGGTTCTTGTGAATGTGGCATATCTAGACGGATTAGTCTTTCATATCTATACTGCCGCTTCTGATAAAGCGACCTTCAAATAATGTGTCTGTTAATCCTACCTCTTGGCATCTATTGTCGGCTGACGTGTCAATGTCTGGTGACGTTACTTTGATATCCAACAAAAGGTTCACTTAAAGAAGTGACCTAATTTTGATGTATTAACCTAATCAGGGCATGCGATTATGGTTGAAACATATTTGAAGGTTCTCAAAACACGGGCGGTCACTAACAAAGAAATCAAATATTATTCAACACGTGTGTCTCATTGTGTTTTTGATAAATGAGAACATTTTTAAGGCCAGCTAAGAATGCTTATGCATGACTCCATTAACTCGTGTAAATCTAGGACCTTTAATTTTACATCCAATTAAATTGAATTAGTCGCAACCGTCATTATCTAATTACATTATCTTTATTGTTGTAAGACACTCTTTCGCATCATCATTATCTTCACCATAAACATTATTATTATCAACACAAAAATTATGAATTATGAATTTTTTCATATCCTATTTACAGGACATTGCAGTCAACACCAGCATTTTTATGCTGCTGTTGATTTCTTGGCAAGTTTTACTTTCAGTAGTTTGCCATTGCTTTCTGAACGACTGGCTAACATACCCTTCGTAAGAAACCAACACGCCGCGATCAGCTGCCGAATCTCATGCAGCTGTGTTTCGTACGTGAGTATACGGGATTACGAATAGCGTCCTTAACCCCTTCGCCAGTGAAAATGGCTCAAGACAATTACATTGATCAATTTGGTTATCCAGAGTATTTTTAGCATTTTTATATAAAATCACATCTCATCAGCCTCTAAGGATATATTTGCTTGCTTAGTATCTGTCTAAGTTTTAAAGTCATATGATAGAACTGATCCTATGCAATATGGAACAATTCTTTCTTCCCATGACAAGAATGTATTGCATAAGTCGTTCTTCATTTGATACAACGCAGTTTTTTTTTTTATTTTGTGGATGTTGTTGCTGTTGTTGTTGTTGTTGTTGTTGTTGTTGTTGTTGTTGTTGTTGTTGTTGTTGTTGTTGTTGCTGCTGCTGTTGTTGTGTGTGTGTGTTTGTCCTATACTTTTCTTTGTGTATGTTATGCATCTTCCATCCGATATTATTTATCTACCCATATATGTTATTGCCCGTACTTGCACCAAAATAACACCTTTTAATTGAAGATGCACTTGCCCCAAAATAATACGATTTACATGAGATTAAACAAACATCCTACAATTGATCGCAGCATTTTATCTGAGAATATTTGGCTGAATACATCCTCAAATCGAACTATGGAAATAAATAAGACTGTTTTCTGTATTCATAGCTAAGTAAAGTTTTCTGTATTCATAGCTAAGTAAATCATTATTGTCCTCAGCGCGTTTATCTTGTATTGAGTGTCCCAGTCTGTATAGATGATACGAACGAGACTTTGTTACATCTCTGCCCTCTCAGTTTTCACGGGCTTGGGACCGTCACATGCTGTAATATATGGCACGTGGCCTGATTAAAAAGATTTGAATCCAATACTGGTTCAGGCGGCATTGCCGTGTTAGATTAGTTTAGTAATAAAGTGTTAATAATTGGTTAGTAAAACAATATGTACTCATAATTAGTTAATGCGCAAGATAAATCTGAGAATATAAAGTTGATGTATTAGTAATATACAAGTTCACTTAACATTCAGGCCTGTGTACAAGTATGTCTATCATTGCTGAGATATCCAATTCAAACTGTATTTACATTTTGTTATTGATTATTAACATAACTTATCGTATGAAGGTTTAATGGTTGGTTACTGGTCTACGTGGCGAAGGCGTTCCGGAAGCAATACGTAATCACTATAAGTGGGTTCGAAACACAGCAGTGATGGTGTTTTTGAAAAAGCTATGTTTGCTGGTCGTTTAGAAAATAATGGCAATCTTCTGAACGGAAAACATGCCATGGAATCACGAACAGCCAAAATACTGGGGTTGACTGCTACGTACTGTGAAGGACATGCAAAAAAATTGTAAAACGCCGGCTCCGTGGCTAAGGGCTTACGAAAGCAGTTCATAATCCCGTATACCCACGTTCGAAACATAGCTGCGGGCGATTGGTAGCAGACGGCATTGAGTTGGTTTTTTATTAAATGAAATGGGTGCCTGTCGTTCAGAAAGCAATGGCAAACTTATGACCGTGAATTTGCCAAGAGATCACAACAGCAAAAATTGCTGGTGTTGACTGCGACAACATGCAAAGGTTATGCAATTAAGTCTTACTCTCTAATTTTAACACATGACCTATATTTATATAATGCTTCATGAACGCTTGTATTAATCAAGTGTGTGCACCATTGTGACTCTGAAAATACTGTTTAGATTTTAATTATATACATATCTGATACTCTAGTGCTACATTAGTATGCTAATATTAGTTCATCAAACTGTTTTTGTTTAAGATTATTATTAATATAATTTTACTAAAGGTAATAAGAAATAAGTAATAATAATTATGTGAAAAAAGTAAACTGAAAACATATTAATGTTGTATTCAATTAAACAAAATTATATTATTAACAGTGTCAGTGCCAAATATAGCCAAGATAATATTCACATGTTACTACTAAATACGGATGACTATTTTAACATTACTGTTTCTGAATATCTTCTAGTATTTAATACGGAAATAAAATGTAACATCTATATGTAAGTATTATTCATTTAGCACTCTAAAATGTATATGTTTTTCATGTTTTTTTTTATTATTTAAGTTATCACTCTGGGTCTAATGATTGTTATTTATAATAAGACACTTCAGCGCAACTAAAAAAAATATTCAGCACAATTAACAACATTAGATGGAACCCTGTGTTAGACAACAAAGTAAGGTTAGTAATAAACTAAACTGCCAAAGTAGTGGCTAAAGATATATGAGAAGAGTTAATATATTTAGTAAATATCGAAAATTAGAAATGAAATGCAAAGCATGCAAAAGAAATGCGAACTTACAGATTGTCAATGAGGTCCTTGTGGATATCACAGCTGTGCATATTCGTCAGTATTGATGCGGCTGAAAGCCTTATCATTGGATCATGATGTAATGAATTAGTCAAGCACCAGGCTTGAGATTTAGGAGCACCTAACATGATAACGGGGTCGTTCAAACACTCGTAGACTTTGTTTGATGTTGGCCTTGTCTTGAACATCATGCACCAGAGAACCACGCCCAAGGAGTAGACGTCTATCTTGTAAGGATCAACCCACGTGAAGCACGATATTTCTGGAGCACGGAAACACTTGGTGCCACCAATGTTTTCTGAAGCAACCACAGTGGAGCTTCGAGGGATGAAAAATGATAATCCAAAATCTCCAAGAACTGCATCGTTGTTTGCGTTGATCAATATATTGTCGGGTTTGATATCGCTGTGTACTATTCTCTTCTGATCATTGAGATAACGTATAACACACGCCATCTGGGTGAAGTACTTGACACACAACTCCGAGGTCATGGTTGCAAGCTTGGAAGTCAAGGTTCCGTTAGGGCAGTAGTGAGTACAAATGGCCAAATATTCAGGACACACGGCAGATATAGTATGTTTGAGGACGTGTGGATGAGATAGTCCTATTAAAACGCAAGCCTCTTTATAAAACAACCTCTTGTTTCTATTCCCTCCATCAGAAGTAAGCAATGACAATAATTTCACGGCTCTCTTACGTTTTGCACACAGACGTGAGGTGGCTAGAACAACTTCTCCACTCATTCCACTGCCCAAAACTGGACCACGAGAAAAATTATATGTCGTAAAAAAGTCCCCTGGTAGGTTTACAATTGAAGGTAATTCCATTTCCGAACACAACCACAGTAAAAACTAAGTGAGACAATTATCCAATTGAGAAAAATGCACAAGAGAGAATATAATCACGATCTTGCAACAAGCACTCTGGAAATACGTATGGTGAAATGCGACACTGTTCTCGCTTATATATAGTAGGGGCAGTCGGTAGCCTGGTCTTTGTCGGCGTCCTCGTTACGGCATTGGTTGATAATATTCAATGGGCAATAATGAGAGGCTAGATCTATCAGTCATTATATGGCGTGGTTCTTGTGAATGACGCATATCTAGACGGATTAGTCTTTCATATCTATACTGCCGCTTCTGATAAAGCGACCTTCAAATAATGTGTCTGTTAATCCTACCTCTTGGCATCTATTGTCGGCTCACGTGTCAATGTCTGGTGACGTTACTTTGATATCCAACAAAAGGTTCACTGAAAGAAGTGACCTAATTTTGATGTATTAACCTAATCAGGGCATGCGATTATGGTTGAAACATATTTGAAGGTTCTCAAAACACGGGCGGTCACTAACAAAGAAATCAAATATTATTCAACACGTGTGTCTCATTGTGTTTTTGATAAATGAGAACATTTTTAAGGCCAGCTAAGAATGCTTATGCATGACTCCATTAACTCGTGTAAATCTAGGACCTTTAATTTTACATCCAATTAAATTGAATTAGTCGCAACCGTCATTATCTAATTAAATTATCTTTATTGTTGTAAGACACTCTTTCGCATCATCATTATCTTCACCATAAACATTATTATTATCAACACAAAAATTATGAATGTCTATATTTTTTCATATCCTATTTACAGGACATTGCAGTCAACACCAGCATTTTTATGCTGCTGTTGATTTCTTGGCAAGTTTTACTTTCAGTAGTTTGCCATTGCTTTCTGAACGACTGGCTAACATACCCTTCGTAAGAAACCAACACGCCGCGATCAGCTGCCGAATCTCATGCAGCTGTGTTTCGTACGTGAGTATACGGGATTACGAATAGCGTCCTTAACCCCTTCGCCAGTGAAACTGGCTCAAGACAATTACATTGATCAATTTGGTTATCCAGAGTATTTTTAGCATTTTTATATAAAATCACATCTCATCAGCCTCTAAGGATATATTTGCTTGCTTAGTATCTGTCTAAGTTTTAAAGTCATATGATAGAACTGATCCTATGCAATATGGAACAATTCTTTCTTCCCATGACAAGAATGTATTGCGTAAGTCGTTCTTCATTTGATACAACGCAGTTTTTTTTTTAAATTTTGTGGATGTTGTTGCTGTTGCTGTTGTTGTTGTTGTTGTTGTTGTTGTTGTTGTTGTTGTTGTCGTTGTCGTTGTCGTTGTTGTTGTTGTTGTTGTTGTTGTTGTTGTTGTTGTTGTTGTTGTTGTTGCTGTTGTTGTGTGTGTGTGTTTGTCCTATACTTTTCTTTGTGTATGTTATGCATCTTCCATCCGATATTATTTATCTACCCATATATGTTATTGCCCGTACTTGCACCAAAATAACACCTTTTAATTGAAGATGCACTTGCCCCAAAATAATACGGTTTACATGAGATTAAACAAACATCCTACAATTGATCGCAGCATTTTATCTGAGAATATTTGGCTGAATACATCCTCAAATCGAACTATGGAAATAAATAAGACTGTTTTCTGTATTCACAGCTAAGTAAAGTTTTCTGAAATTCATAGCTAAGTAAATCATTATTGTCCTCAGCGCGTTTATCTTGTATTGAGTGTCCCAGTCTGTATAGATGATACGAACGAGACTTTGTTACATCTCTGCCCTCTCAGTTTTCACGGGCTTGGGGCCGTCACGTGCTGTAATATATGGCACGTGGCCTGATTAAAAAGATTTGAATCCAATACTGGTTCAGGCGGCATTGCCGTGTTAGATTAGTTTAGTAATAAAGTGTTAATAATTGGTTAGTAAAACAATATGTACTCATAATTAGTTAATGCGCAAGATAAATATGAGAATATAAAGTTGATGTATTAGTAATATACAAGTTCACTTAACATTCAGGCCTGTGTACAAGTATGTCTATCATTGCTGAGATATCCAATTCAAACTGTATTTACATTTTGTTATTGATTATTAACATAACTTATCGTATGCAGGTTTAATGGTTGGTTACTGGTCTACGTGGCTAAGGCGTTCCGGAAGCAATACGTAATCACTATAAGTGGGTTCGAAACACAGCAGTGATGGTGTTTTTGAAAAAGCTATGTTTGCTGGTCGTTCAGAAAAAAATGGCAATCTTCTGAACGGAAAACATGCCAAGGAATCACGAACAGCCAAAATACTGGGGTTGACTGCTACGTACTGTGAAGGACATGCAAAAAAATTGTAAAACTCCGGCTCCGTGGCTAAGGGCTTACGAAAGCAGTTCATAATCCCGTATACCCACGTTCGAAACATAGCTGCGGGCGATTGGCAGCAGACGGCATTGAGTTGGTTCTTTACTAAATGAAATGGGTGCCGGTTGTTCAGAAAGCAATGGCAAACTACTGACCGTGAATTTGCCAAGAGATCACAACAGCAAAAATTGCTGGTGTTGACTGCGACAACATGCAAAGGTTATGCAATTAAGTCTAACTCTCTAATTTTAACATATGACCTATATTTATATAAGGCTTCATGAACGCTTGTATTAATCAATTTGTTGCACCATTGTGACTCTGAAAATACTGTTTAGATTTTAATTATATACATATATGATACTCTAGTGCTACATTAGTATGCTAATATTAGTTCATAAAACTGTTTTTGTTTAAGATTATTATTAATATAATTTTATTAAAGGTAATAAGAAATAAGTAATAATAATTATGTGAAAAAAGTAAACTGAAAACATATTAATGTTGTATTCAATTAAACAAAATTATATTATTAACAGTGTCAGTGCCAAATATAGCCAAGATAATATTCACATGTTACTACTAAATACGGATGACTATTTTAACATTACTGTTTCTGAATTTCTTCTAGTATTTAATACGGAAATAAAATGTAACATCTATATGTAAGTATTATTCATTTAGCACTCTAAAATGTATATGTTTTTCATGTTTTTTGTTTTTTTTATTATTTAAATTATCACTCTGGGTCTAATGATTGTTATTTATAATAAGACAATTCAGCGCAACTAAAAAAATTTCAGCACATTTAACAACATTAGATGGAACCCTGTGTTAGACAACAAAGTAAGGTTAGTAATAAACTAAACTGCCAAAGTAGTGGCTAAAGATATATGAGAAGAGTTAATATATTTAGTAAATATCAAAAATTAGGAATGAAATGCAAAGCATGCAAAAGAAATGCGTGCTTACAGATTGTCAATGAGGTCCTTGTGGATATCACAGCTGTGCATATTCGTCAGTATTGATGCGGCTGAAAGCCTTATCATTCGATCATGTTGTAACGAATTAGTCAAGCACAAGGCTTGAGATTTAGGAGCACCTAACATGATAACGGGGTCGTTCAAACACTCGTAGACTTTGTTTGAGGTTGGCCTTGTCTTGAACATCATGCACCAGAGAACCACGCCCAAGGAGTAGACGTCTATCTTGTAAGGATCAACCCACGTGAAGCACGATATTTCTGGAGCACGGAAACACTTGGTGCCACCAATGTTTTCTGAAGCAACCACAGTGGAGCTTCGAGGGATGAAAAATGATAATCCAAAATCTCCAAGAACTGCATCGTTGTTTGCGTTGATCAATATATTGTCGGGTTTGATATCGCTGTGTACTATTCTCTTCTGATCATTGAGATAACGTACAACACACGCCATCTGGGTGAAGTACTTGACACACAACTCCGAGGTCATGGTTGCAAGCTTGGAAGTCAAGGTTCCGTTAGGGCAGTAGTGAGTACAAATGGCCAAATATTCAGGACACACGGCAGATATAGTATGTTTGAGGACGTGTGGATGAGATAGTCCTATTAAAACGCAAGCCTCTTTATAAAACAACCTCTTGTTTCTATTCCCTCCATCAGAAGTAAGCAATGACAATAATTTCACGGCTCTCTTATGTTTTGCACACAGACGTGAGGTGGCTAGAACAACTTCTCCACTCATTCCACTGCCCAAAACTGGACCACGAGAAAAATTATGTGTCGTAAAAAAGTCCCCTGGTAGGTTTACAATTGAAGGCAATTCCATTTCCGAACACAACCACAGTAAAAAATAAGTGAGACAATTATCCAATTGAGAAAAATGCACAAGAGAGAATATAATCACGATCTTGCAACAAGCACTCTGGAAAATCGTATGGTGAAATGCGACACTGTTCTCGCTTATATATAGTAGGGGCAGTCGGTAGCCTGGTCTTTGTCGGCGTCCTCGTTACGGCATTGGTTGATAATATTCAATGGGCAATAATGAGAGGCTAGATCTATCAGTCATAAAATGGCGTGGTTCTTGTGAATGTGGCATATCTAGACGGATTAGTCTTTCATATCTATACTGCCGCTTCTGATAAAGCGACCTTCAAATAATGTGTCTGTTAATCCTACCTCTTGGCATCTATTGTCGGCTCACGTGTCAATGTCTGGTGACGTTACTTTGATATCCAACAAAAGGTTCACTTAAAGAAGTGACCTAATTTTGATGTATTAACCTAATCAGGGCATGCGATTATGGTTGAAACATATTTGAAGGTTCTCAAAACACGGGCGGTCACTAACAAAGAAATCAAATATTATTCAACACGTGTGTCTCATTGTGTATTTGATAAATGAGAACATTTTTAAGGCCAGCTAAGAATGCTTATGCATGACTCCATTAACTCGTGTAAATCTAGGACCTTTAATTTTACATCTAATTAAATTGAATTAGTCGCAACCGTCATTATCTAATTACATTATCTTTATTGTTGTAAGACACTCTTTCGCATCATCATTATCTCCACCATAAACATTATTATTATCAACACAAAAATTATGAATGTCTATATTTTTTCATATCCTATTTACAGGACATTGCAGTCAACACCAGCATTTTTATGCTGCTGTTGATTTCTTGGCAAGTTTTACTTTCAGTAGTTTGCCATTGCTTTCTGAACGACAGGCTAACATACCCTTCGTAAGAAACCAACACGCTGCTACCAGCTGCCGAATCTCATGCAGCTGTGTTTCATACGTGAGTATACGGGATTACGAATAGCGTCCTTAACCCCTTCGCCAGTGAAACCGGCTCAAGACAATTACATTGATCAATTTGGTTATCCAGAGTATTTTTAGCATTTTTATATAAAATCACATCTCATCAGCCTCTAGGGATATATTTGCTTGCTTAGTATCTGTCTAAGTTTTAAAGTCATATAATAGAACTGATCCTATGCAATATGGAACATTTCTTTCTTCCCATGACAAGAATATATTGCATAAGTCGTTCTTCATTTGATACAACGCAGTTTTTTTTTTAATTTTGTGGATGTTGCTGTTGTTGTTGTTGTTGTTGTTGTTGTTGTTGTTGTTGTTGTTGTTGTTGTTGTTGTTGTTGTTGTTGCTGTTGTTGCTGTTGTTGTGTGTGTGTGTGTTTGTCCTATACTTTTCTTTGTGTATGTTATGCATCTTCCATCCGATATTATTTATCTACCCATATATGTTATTGCCCGTACTTGCACCAAAATAACACCTTTTAATTGAAGATGCACTTGCCCCAAAATAATACGATTTACATGAGATTAAACAAACATCCTACAATTGATCGCAGCATTTTATCTGAGAATATTTGGCTGAATACATCCTCAAATCGAACTATGGAAATAAATAAGACTGTTTTCTGTATTCATAGCTAAGTAAGGTTTTCTGTATTCATAGCTAAGTAAATCATTATTGTCCTCAGCGCGTTTATCTTGTATTGAGTGTCCCAGTCTGTATAGATGATACGAACGAGACTTTGTTACATCTCTGCCCTCTCAGTTTTCACGGGCTTGGGACCGTCACATGCTGTAATATATGGCACGTGGCCTGATTAAAAAGATTTGAATCCAATACTGGTTCAGGCGGCATTGCCGTTTTAGATTAGTTTAGTAATAAAGTGTTAATAATTGGTTATTAAAACAATATGTACTCATAATTAGTTAATGCGCAAGATAAATCTTAGAATATAAAGTTGATGTATTAGTAATATACAAGTTCACTTAACATTCAGGCCTGTGTACAAGTATGTCTATCATTGCTGAGATATCCAATTCAAACTGTATTTACATTTTGTTATTGATTATTAACATAACTTATTGTATGAAGGTTTAATGGTTGGTTACTGGTCTACGTGGCGAAGGCGTTCCGGAAGCAATACGTAATGACTATAAGTGGGTTCGAAACACAGCAGTGATGGTGTTTTTGAAAAAGCTATGTATGCTGGTCGTTTAGAAAATAATGGCAATCTTCTGAACGGAAAACATGCCATGGAATCACGAACAGCCAAAATACTGGGGTTGACTGCTACGTACTGTGAAGGACATGCAAAAAAATTGTAAAACGCCGGCTCCGTGGCTAAGGGCTTACGAAAGCAGTTCATAATCCCGTATACCCACGTTCGAAACATAGCTGCGGGCGATTGGTAGCAGACGGCATTGAGTTGGTTTTTTTATTAAATGAAATGGGTGCCTGTCGTTCAGAAAGCAATGGCAAACTTATGACCGTGAATTTGCCAAGAGATCACAACAGCAAAAATTGCTGGTGTTGACTGCGACAACATGCAAAGGTTATGCAATTAAGTCTTACTCTCTAATTTTAACACATGACCTGTATTTATATAATGCTTCATGAACGCTTGTATTAATCAAGTGTTTGCACCATTGTGACTCTGAAAATACTGTTTAGATTTTAATTATATACATATCTGATACTCTAGTGCTACATTAGTATGCTAATATTAGTTCATCAAACTGTTTTTGTTTAAGATTATTATTAATATAATTTTACTAAAGGTAATAAGAAATAAGTAATAATAATTATGTGAAAAAAGTAAACTGAAAACATATTAATGTTGTATTCAATTAAACAAAATTATATTATTAACAGTGTCAGTGCCAAATATAGCCAAGATAATATTCACATGTTACTACTAAATACGGATGACTATTTTAACATTACTGTTTCTGAATATCTTCTAGTATTTAATACGGAAATAAAATGTAACATCTATATGTAAGTATTATTCATTTAGCACTCTAAAATGTATATGTTTTTCATGTTTTTTGTTTTATTATTTAAATTATCACTCTGGGTCTAATGATTGTTATTTATAATAAGACACTTCAGCGCAACTAAAAAAAAATTTCAGCACATTTAACAACATTAGATGGAACCCTGTGTTAGACAACAAAGTAAGGTTAGTAATAAACTAAACTGCCGAAGTAGTGGCTAAAGATATATGAGAAGAGTTAATATATTTAGTAAATATCGAAAATTAGAAATGAAATGCAAAGCATGCAAAAGAAATGCGTACTTACAGATTGTCAATGAGGTCCTTGTGGATATCACAGCTGTGCATATTCGTCAGTATTGATGCGGCTGAAAGCCTTATCATTGGATCATGATGTAACGAATTAGTCAAGCACCAGGCTTGAGATTTAGGAGCACCTAACATGATAACGGGGTCGTTCAAACACTCGTAGACTTTGTTTGATGTTGGCCTTGTCTTGAACATCATGCACCAGAGAACCACGCCCAAGGAGTAGACGTCTATCTTGTAAGGATCAACCCACGTGAAGCACGATATTTCTGGAGCACGGAAACACTTGGTGCCACCAATGTTTTCTGAAGCAACCACAGTGGAGCTTCGAGGGATGAAAAATGATAATCCAAAATCTCCAAGAACTGCATCGTTGTTTGCGTTGATCAATATATTGTCGGGTTTGATATCGCTGTGTACTATTCTCTTCTGATCATTGAGATAACGTACAACACACGCCATCTGGGTGAAGTACTTGACACACAACTCTGAGGTCATGGTTGCAAGCTTGGAAGTCAAGGTTCCGTTAGGGCAGTAGTGAGTACAAATGGCCAAATATTCAGGACACACGGCAGATATAGTATGTTTGAGGACGTGTGGATGAGATAGTCCTATTAAAACGCAAGCCTCTTTATAAAACAACCTCTTGTTTCTATTCCCTCCATCAGAAGTAAGCAATGACAATAATTTCACGGCTCTCTTATGTTTTGCACACAGACGTGAGGTGGCTAGAACAACTTCTCCACTCATTCCACTGCCCAAAACTGGACCACGAGAAAAATTATATGTCGTAAAAAAGTCCCCTGGTAGGTTTACAATTGAAGGTAATTCCATTTCCGAACACAACCACAGTAAAAACTAATTTAGACAATTATCCAATTGAGAAAAATGCACAAGAGAGAATATAATCACGATCTTGCAACAAGCACTCTGGAAAATCGTATGGTGAAATGCGACACTGTTCTCGCTTATATATAGTAGGGGCAGTCGGTAGCCTGGTCTTTGTCGGCGTCCTCGTTACGGCATTGGTTGATAATATTCAATGGGCAATAATGAGAGGCTAGATCTATCAGTCATTATATGGCGTGGTTCTTGTGAATGTGGCATATCTAGACGGATTAGTCTTTCATATCTATACTGCCGCTTCTGATAAAGCGACCTTCAAATAATGTGTCTGTTAATCCTACCTCTTGGCATCTATTGTCGGCTCACGTGTCAATGTCTGGTGACGTTACTTTGTTATCCAACAAAAGGTTCACTTAAAGAAGTGACCTAATTTTGATGTATTAACCTAATCAGGGCATGCGATTATGGTTGAAACATATTTGAAGGTTCTCAAAACACGGGCGGTCACTAACAAAGAAATCAAATATTATTCAACACGTGTGTCTCATTGTGTTTTTGATAAATGAGAACATTTTTAAGGCCAGCTAAGAATGCTTATGCATGACTCCATTAACTCGTGTAAATCTAGGACCTTTAATTTTACATCCAATTAAATTGAATTAGTCGCAACCGTCATTATCTAATTACATTATCTTTATTGTTGTAAGACACTCTTTCGCATCATCATTATCTTCACCATAAACATTATTATTATCAACACAAAAATTATGAATGTCTATATTTTTTCATATCCTATTTACAGGACATTGCAGTCAACACCAGCATTTTTATGCTGCTGTTGATTTCTTGGCAAGTTTTACTTTCAGTAGTTTGCCATTGCTTTCTGAACGACTGGCTAACATACCCTTCGTAAGAAACCAACACGCCGCGATCAGCTGCCGAATCTCATGCAGCTGTGTTTCGTACGTGAGTATACGGGATTACGAATAGCGTCCTTAACCTCTTCGCCAGTGAAACCGGCTCAAGACAATTACATTGATCAATTTGGTTATCCAGAGTATTTTTAGCATTTTTATATAAAATCACATCTCATCAGCCTCTAGGGATATATTTGCTTGCTTAGTATCTGTCTAAGTTTTAAAGTCATATAATAGAACTGATCCTATGCAATATGGAACATTTCTTTCTTCCCATGACAAGAATATATTGCATAAGTCGTTCTTCATTTGATACAACGCAGTTTTATTTTTAAATTTTGTGGATGTTGTTGCTGTTGTTGTTGTTGCTGTTGTTGTTGTTGTTGTTGTTGTTGTTGCTGTTGTTGTTGTTGTTGTTGTTGTTGTTGTTGTTGTTGTTGTTGTTGTTGTTGTTGTTGTTGTTGTTGTTGTTGTTGTTGTTGTTGTTGTTGCTGTTGTTGTGTGTGTGTTTGTCCTATACTTTTCTTTGTGTATGTTATGCAATAAAAATTATTATGCAAAAAAATTATTGCAAAAATTATGCAAAAATTATGCAAAAAAAATATAATAAAAATGAAAGAGGTTACAGACTTGTAGAATGGGCAAAAGAACAAGAATTGGTTGTAGGAAACACCTGGTTTAAACAACATCCTAGAAGATTATGGACATGGAGGAGTCCAGACAGCAGGATTAAAAACCAGATAGATTACATCCTGATAAGCAAAAGGTTTCGAAATGCATTAACAGTTGTAAAAACAGTTCCAAATGCAGACTGTTACAGTGATCACAGATTAATTACTGGCACATTGAGGGTAAAGTTAAAGAAAGTCAAGTATACAGCAGGAAACCCTAAATATGACTTGTGCAAATTGAAAACTGACAAAGAAATACAAGATAATTTTAACATAGAAGTAAAGAACAAATTTGATTTATTGTCTGATCTAGAGATCCTATTTCAAGATGTAGATGATCAATGGGAAATGCTGAAGAATTCAATCAGTTGTGCAGCAGAAAAAACTATTCCAAAAGTAAAGAAAGTTGGCCGTAAGACATGGATGACTGAAGAAATTTTACAACTAATGGAAACAAGAAGACAGAACAAAAATAATCCTGCCAAATATGAAGAAATTCACAGAAAAGTCAGAACCTTATGTAAGGAGGCTAAAGAAACATGGCTTGAGAAAAATTGCAGAGAAATTGAAAAACAACACAACAGTAAAAATGCAAAACTAATGCACAAAAGAATTCAGGAGATTACTAATCAAAGAACACGTACATCAGCAGGCTGCCTAAAGACAAAAGATGGAAGAGTCATAATAGAAAAAGATCAGATATTACATGAATGGTCAGATTACGTGAAAAACCTGTATGACGATAGCAGAGACGAACAATATATTGTTCAAAATAACAATGAAGGGCCAGCAATTTTGAAGATGGAGGTTCAGAATGCTCTTAATCATATGAAATCTGGCAAAAACCCCGGTCCAGACAGCGTCACAACAGAAATGATTAATGCTTTAGAAGAATATGGAATAGATAAAGTTACCAGTCTGCTTAATACAATATATGATACTGGAAACATACCTCATGAGTTATGTAATTCTGTATTTATTGCAATCCCAAAGAAATCAGGAGCCTTGGAATGTGATCAACATCGAACAATTAGTATAATGAGTCACATCACGAAGATTTTGCTAAGAATTATCATGCAAAGAGTTAGGAGGAAAATACAACCTGAAATAGGAGAAGAACAATGTGGGTTTGTAGTAGGCAAGGGTACAGTAAATGCTGTGTATATACTGAGAACCGTAATCGAACGTTCTATAGAAGTAAACAAAGATCTACACCTTTGCTTCATTGACTACACAAAGGCTTTTGATAAAGTGAGACATGTCAACATGATAAGGATGCTTGAAGAACTACAAATTGATGGGAAAGACCTTAGACTTGTAAAAAACATATATTGGAAACAACAAGCTGCCATAAGAGTTGATAATGAAGTAAGCCAATATCAGCCTATTAAGAGAGGTGTGAGACAGGGATGTGTAATGTCTCCAGATCTGTTTTCCCTGTACAGTGAAAATATTTTCAGAAATATTGAAAATATGGAAGGAATCAACATTGGGGGACGATGCATCAATAACATTAGATATGCAGATGATACAGTCTTGATTGCAGACAATGAACAGGACCTGCAACATTTAGTAGATGCGGTTGTTACACACAGTGAACAACAAGGGTTAGAATTAAATTGTAAAAAGACACAGATTATGGTCGTCACTAAGAAGAACGAAATACCACAGTGTAATATACAAGTAAATGGGAATATTCTTCAACAAGTGAATAGGTACAATTACCTCGGAACAGTAATAACATCTGATGGGAGATGCCTTGAAGAGATTAGAACAAGAATCGCCATGGCAAAAGTAGCCTTTAGCAAGATGAAAAACATACTGACCAATAAAAAGATGTCAATTGAAACGAGAAAAAGAGTGTTGAGATGCTACATAGAACCTGTACTTTTATATGGATGTGAAGCTTGGACAATGAGCAGCCAGGCTGAAAAACATCTGATGGCTGTAGAAATGTGGTTTCTGAGGAAAATGCAAAGAATACCATGGACAGCCAGAAAGACCAATGAACAAGTCCTTCAAGAAACAAATGAAGATCGTAAACTGATCAGAGACATTAGACGTAGACAGTCACAATTTTTTGGGCATGTTATGAGAAGAAATGATTTGGAGAACTTGGTGACAACTGGTAAGATCGAGGGGAACAGACCAAGGGGAAGACCTAGAAACAAGTATCTGGATGGCTTGGCCTTGTGGCATGGTCGAGACAAAAACACGGAACTGATCCACGACTCTGTTGATCGAGTGAGATGGCAGAACATGACCGCCCACGCTTACCGGCATGGCACATGATGGATGGATGGATGTTATGCATCTTCCATCCGATATTATTTATCTACCCATATATGTTATTGCCCGTACTTGCACCAAAATAACACCTTTTAATTGAAGATGCACTTGCCCCAAAATAATACGATTTACATGAGATTAAACAAACATCCTACAATTGATCGCAGCATTTTATCTGAGAATATTTGGCTGAATACATCCTCAAATCGAACTATGGAAATAAATAAGACTGTTTTCTGTATTCATAGCTAAGTAAAGTTTTCTGTATTCATAGCTAAGTAAATCATTATTGTCCTCAGCGCGTTTATCTTGTATTGAGTGTCCCAGTCTGTATAGATGATACGAACGAGACTTTGTTACATCTCTGCCCTCTCAGTTTTCACGGGCTTGGGACCGTCACATGCTGTAATATATGGCACGTGGCCTGATTAAAAAGATTTGAATCCAATACTGGTTCAGGCGGCATTGCCGTGTTAGATTAGTTTAGTAATAAAGTGTTAATAATTGGTTAGTAAAACAATATGTACTCATAATTAGTTAATGCGCAAGATAAATCTGAGAATATAAAGTTGATGTATTAGTAATATACAAGTTCACTTAACATTCAGGCCTGTGTACAAGTATGTCTATCATTGCTGAGATATCCAATTCAAACTGTATTTACATTTTGTTATTGATTATTAACATAACTTATCGTATGAAGGTTTAATGGTTGGTTACTGGTCTACGTGGCGAAGGCGTTCCGGAAGCAATACGTAATCACTATAAGAGGGTTCGAAACACAGCAGTGATGGTGTTTTTGAAAAAGCTATGTTTGCTGGTCGTTCAGAAAATAATGGCAATCTTCTGAACGGAAAACATGCCATGGAATCACGAACAGCCAAAATACTGGGGTTGACTGCTACGTACTGTGAAGGACATGCAAAAATATTGTAAAACGCCGGCTCCGTGGCTAAGGGCTTACGAAAGCAGTTCATAATCCCGTATACCCACGTTCGAAACATAGCTGTGGGCGATTGGTAGCAGACGGCACTGAGTTGGTTTTTTATTAAATGAAATGGGTGCCTGTCGTTCAGAAAGCAATGGCAAACTTATGACCGTGAATTTGCCAAGAGATCACAACAGCAAAAATTGCTGGTGTTGACTGCGACAACATGCAAAGGTTATGCAATTAAGTCTTACTCTCTAATTTTAACACATGACCTATATTTATATAATGCTTCATGAACGCTTGTATTAATCAAGTGTTTGCACCATTGTGACTCTGAAAATACTGTTTAGATTTTAATTATATACATATCTGATACTCTAGTGCTACATTAGTATGCTAATATTAGTTCATCAAACTGTTTTTGTTTAAGATTTTTATTAATATAATTTTACTAAAGGTAATAAGAAATAAGTAATAATAATTATGTGAAAAAAGTAAACTGAAAACATATTAATGTTGTATTCAATTAAACAAAATTATATTATTAACAGTGTCAGTGCCAAATATAGCCAAGATAATATTCACATGTTACTACTAAATACGGATGACTATTTTAACATTACTGTTTCTGAATATCTTCTAGTATTTAATACGGAAATAAAATGTAACATCTATATGTAAGTATTATTCATTTAGCACTCTAAAATGTATATGTTTTTCATGTTTTTTTTTATTATTATTTAAATTATCACTCTGGGTCTAATGATTGTTATTTATAATAAGACACTTCATCGCAACTAAAATAAATTTCAGCACATTTAACAACATTAGATGGAACCCTGTGTTAGACAACAAAGTAAGGTTAGTAATAAACTAAACTGCCGAAGTAGTGGCTAAAGATATATGAGAAGAGTTAATATATTTAGTAAATATCGAAAATTAGAAATGAAATGCAATACATGCAAAAGAAATGCGTACTTACAGATTGTCAATGAGGTCCTTGTGGATATCACAGCTGTGCATATTCGTCAGTATTGATGCGGCTGAAAGCCTTATCATTGGATCATGATGTAACGAATTAGTCAAGCACCAGGCTTGAGATTTAGGAGCACCTAACATGATAACGGGGTCGTTCAAACACTCGTAGACTTTGTTTGATGTTGGCCTTGTCTTGAACATCATGCACCAGAGAACCACGCCCAAGGAGTAGACGTCTATCTTGTAAGGATCAACCCACGTGAAGCACGATATTTCTGGAGCACGGAAACACTTGGTGCCACCAATGTTTTCTGAAGCAACCACAGTGGAGCTTCGAGGGATGAAAAATGATAATCCAAAATCTCCAAGAACTGCATCGTTGTTTGCGTTGATCAATATATTGTCGGGTTTGATATCGCTGTGTACTATTCTCTTCTGATCATTGAGATAACGTACAACACACGCCATCTGGGTGAAGTACTTGACACACAACTCTGAGGTCATGGTTGCAAGCTTGGAAGTCAAGGTTCCGTTAGGGCAGTAGTGAGTACAAATGGCCAAATATTCAGGACACACGGCAGATATAGTATGTTTGAGGACGTGTGGATGAGATAATCCTATTAAAACGCAAGCCTCTTTATAAAACAACCTCTTGTTTCTATTCCCTCCATCAGAAGTAAGCAATGACAATAATTTCACGGCTCTCTTATGTTTTGCACACAGACGTGAGGTGGCTAGAACAACTTCTCCACTCATTCCACTGCCCCAAACTGGACCACGAGAAAAATTATATGTCGTAAAAAAGTCCCCTGGTAGGTTTACAATTGAAGGTAATTCCATTTCCGAACACAACCACAGTAAAAACTAATTTAGACAATTATCCAATTGAGAAAAATGCACAAGAGAGAATATAATCACGATCTTGCAACAAGCACTCTGGAAAATCGTATGGTGAAATGCGACACTGTTCTCGCTTATATATAGTAGGGGCAGTCGGTAGCCTGGTCTTTGTCGGCGTCCTCGTTACGGCATTGGTTGATAATATTCAATGGGCAATAATGAGAGGCTAGATCTATCAGTCATTATATGGCGTGGTTCTTGTGAATGTGGCATATCTAGACGGATTAGTCTTTCATATCTATACTGCCGCTTCTGATAAAGCGACCTTCAAATAATGTGTCTGTTAATCCTACCTCTTGGCATCTATTGTCGGCTGACGTGTCAATGTCTGGTGACGTTACTTTGATATCCAACAAAAGGTTCACTTAAAGAAGTGACCTAATTTTGATGTATTAACCTAATCAGGGCATGCGATTATGGTTGAAACATATTTGAAGGTTCTCAAAACACGGGCGGTCACTAACAAAGAAATCAAATATTATTCAACACGTGTGTCTCATTGTGTTTTTGATAAATGAGAACATTTTTAAGGCCAGCTAAGAATGCTTATGCATGACTCCATTAACTCGTGTAAATCTAGGACCTTTAATTTTACATCCAATTAAATTGAATTAGTCGCAACCGTCATTATCTAATTACATTATCTTTATTGTTGTAAGACACTCTTTCGCATCATCATTATCTTCACCATAAACATTATTATTATCAACACAAAAATTATGAATGTCTATAATTTTTCATATCCTATTTACAGGACATTGCAGTCAACACCAGCATTTTTATGCTGCTGTTGATTTCTTGGCAAGTTTTACTTTCAGTAGTTTGCCATTGCTTTCTGAACGACTGGCTAACATACCCTTCGTAAGAAACCAACACGACGCGATCAGCTGCCGAATCTCATGCAGCTGTGTTTCGTACGTGAGTATACGGGATTACGAATAGCGTCCTTAACCCCTTCGCCAGTGAAAATGGCTCAAGACAATTACATTGATCAATTTGGTTATCCAGAGTATTTTTAGCATTTTTATATAAAATCACATCTAATCAGCCTCTAAGGATATATTTGCTTGCTTAGTATCTGTCTAAGTTTTAAAGTCATATAATAGAACTGATCCTATGCAATATGGAACAATTCTTTCTTCCCATGACAAGAATGTATTGCATAAGTCGTTCTTCATTTGATACAACGCAGTTTTTTTTTTTATTTTGTGGATGTTGTTGCTGTTGTTGTTGTTGTTGTTGTTGTTGTTGTTGTTGTTGTTGTTGTTGTTGTTGTTGTTGTTGTTGTTGTTGTTGCTGCTGTTGTTGTGTGTGTGTGTTTGTCCTATACTTTTCTTTGTGTATGTTATGCATCTTCCATCCGATATTATTTATCTACCCATATATGTTATTGCCCGTACTTGCACCAAAATAACACCTTTTAATTGAAGATGCACTTGCCCCAAAATAATACGATTTACATGAGATTAAACAAACATCCTACAATTGATCGCAGCATTTTATCTGAGAATATTTGGCTGAATACATCCTCAAATCGAACTATGGAAATAAATAAGACTGTTTTCTGTATTCATAGCTAAGTAAAGTTTTCTGTATTCATAGCTAAGTAAATCATTATTGTCCTCAGCGCGTTTATCTTGTATTGAGTGTCCCAGTCTGTATAGATGATACGAACGAGACTTTGTTACATCTCTGCCCTCTCAGTTTTCACGGGCTTGGGACCGTCACATGCTGTAATATATGGCACGTGGCCTGATTAAAAAGATTTGAATCCAATACTGGTTCAGGCGGCATTGCCGTGTTAGATTAGTTTAGTAATAAAGTGTTAATAATTGGTTAGTAAAACAATATGTACTCATAATTAGTTAATGCGCAAGATAAATCTGAGAATATAAAGTTGATGTATTAGTAATATACAAGTTCACTTAACATTCAGGCCTGTGTACAAGTATGTCTATCATTGCTGAGATATCCAATTCAAACTGTATTTACATTTTGTTATTGATTATTAACATAACTTATCGTATGAAGGTTTAATGGTTGGTTACTGGTCTACGTGGCGAAGGCGTTCCGGAAGCAATACGTAATCACTATAAGTGGGTTCGAAACACAGCAGTGATGGTGTTTTTGAAAAAGCTATGTTTGCTGGTCGTTCAGAAAATAATGGCAATCTTCTGAACGGAAAACATGCCATGGAATCACGAACAGCCAAAATACTGGGGTTGACTGCTACGTACTGTGAAGGACATGCAAAAAAATTGTAAAACGCCGGCTCCGTGGCTAAGGGCTTACGAAAGCAGTTCATAATCCCGTATACCCACGTTCGAAACATAGCTGCGGGCGATTGGTAGCAGACGGCATTGAGTTGGTTTTTTATTAAATGAAATGGGTGCCTGTCGTTCAGAAAGCAATGGCAAACTTATGACCGTGAATTTGCCAAGAGATCACAACAGCAAAAATTGCTGGTGTTGACTGCGACAACATGCAAAGGTTATGCAATTAAGTCTTACTCTCTAATTTTAACACATGACCTATATTTATATAATGCTTCATGAACGCTTGTATTAATCAAGTGTTTGCACCATTGTGACTCTGAAAATACTGTTTAGATTTTAATTATATACATATCTGATACTCTAGTGCTACATTAGTATGCTAATATTAGTTCATCAAACTGTTTTTGTTTAAGATTATTATTAATATAATTTTACTAAAGGTAATAAGAAATAAGTAATAATAATTATGTGAAAAAAGTAAACTGAAAACATATTAATGTTGTATTCAATTAAACAAAATTATATTATTAACAGTGTCAGTGCCAAATATAGCCAAGATAATATTCACATGTTACTACTAAATACGGATGACTATTTTAACATTACTGTTTCTGAATATCTTCTAGTATTTAATACGGAAATAAAATGTAACATCTATATGTAAGTATTATTCATTTAGCACTCTAAAATGTATATGTTTTTTTATGTTTTTTTTTTTTATTATTTAAATTATCACTCTGGGTCTAATGATTGTTATTTATAATAAGACACTTCAGCGCAACTAAAAAAAATATTCAGCACATTTAACAACATTAGATGGAACCCTGTGTTAGACAACAAAGTAAGGTTAGTAATAAACTAAACTGCCAAAGTAGTGGCTAAATATATATGAGAAGAGTTAATATATTTAGTAAATATCGAAAATTAGAAATGAAATGCAAAGCATGCAAAAGAAATGCGTACTTACAGATTGTCAATGAGGTCCTTGTGGATATCACAGCTGTGCATATTCGTCAGTATTGATGCGGCTGAAAGCCTTATCATTGGATCATGATGTAACGAATTAGTCAAGCACCAGGCTTGAGATTTAGGAGCACCTAACATGATAACGGGGTCGTTCAAACACTCGTAGACTTTGTTTGATGTTGGCCTTGTCTTGAACATCATGCACCAGAGAACCACGCCCAAGGAGTAGACGTCTATCTTGTAAGGATCAACCCACGTGAAGCACGATATTTCTGGAGCACGGAAACACTTGGTGCCACCAATGTTTTCTGAAGCAACCACAGTGGAGCTTCGAGGGATGAAAAATGATAATCCAAAATCTCCAAGAACTGCATCGTTGTTTGCGTTGATCAATATATTGTCGGGTTTGATATCGCTGTGTACTATTCTCTTCTGATCATTGAGATAACGTACAACACACGCCATCTGGGTGAAGTACTTGACACACAACTCTGAGGTCATGGTTGCAAGCTTGGAAGTCAAGGTTCCGTTAGGGCAGTAGTGAGTACAAATGGCCAAATATTCAGGACACACGGCAGATATAGTATGTTTGAGGACGTGTGGATGAGATAGTCCTATTAAAACGCAAGCCTCTTTATAAAACAACCTCTTGTTTCTATTCCCTCCATCAGAAGTAAGCAATGACAATAATTTCACGGCTCTCTTATGTTTTGCACACAGACGTGAGGTGGCTAGAACAACTTCTCCACTCATTCCACTGCCCAAAACTGGACCACGAGAAAAATTATATGTCGTAAAAAAGTCCCCTGGTAGGTTTACAATTGAAGGTAATTCCATTTCCGAACACAACCACAGTAAAAACTAATTTAGACAATTATCCAATTGAGAAAAATGCACAAGAGAGAATATAATCACGATCTTGCAACAAGCACTCTGGAAAATCGTATGGTGAAATGCGACACTGTTCTCGCTTATATATAGTAGGGGCAGTCGGTAGCCTGGTCTTTGTCGGCGTCCTCGTTACGGCATTGGTTGATAATATTCAATGGGCAATAATGAGAGGCTAGATCTATCAGTCATTATATGGCGTGGTTCTTGTGAATGTGGCATATCTAGACGGATTAGTCTTTCATATCTATACTGCCGCTTCTGATAAAGCGACCTTCAAATAATGTGTCTGTTAATCCTACCTCTTGGCATCTATTGTCGGCTGACGTGTCAATGTCTGGTGACGTTACTTTGATATCCAACAAAAGGTTCACTTAAAGAAATGACCTAATTTTGATGTATTAACCTAATCAGGGCATGCGATTATGGTTGAAACATATTTGAAGGTTCTCAAAACACGGGCGGTCACTAACAAAGAAATCAAATATTATTCAACACGTGTGTCTCATTGTGTTTTTGATAAATGAGAACATTTTTAAGGCCAGCTAAGAATGCTTATGCATGACTCCATTAACTCGTGTAAATCTAGGACCTTTAATTTTACATCCAATTAAATTGAATTAGTCGCAACCGTCATTATCTAATTACATTATCTTTATTGTTGTAAGACACTCTTTCGCATCATCATTATCTTCACCATAAACATTATTATTATCAACACAAAAATTATGAATGTCTATATTTTTTCATATCCTATTTACAGGACATTGCAGTCAACACCAGCAATTTTATGCTGCTGTTGATTTCTTGGCAAGTTTTACTTTCAGTAGTTTGCCATTGCTTTCTGAACGACTGGCTAACATACCCTTCGTAAGAAACCAACACGCCGCGATCAGCTGCCGAATCTCATGCAGCTGTGTTTCGTACGTGAGTATACGGGATTACGAATAGCGTCCTTAACCCCTTCGCCAGTGAAAATGGCTCAAGACAATTACATTGATCAATTTGGTTATCCAGAGTATTTTTAGCATTTTTATATAAAATCACATCTCATCAGCCTCTAAGGATATATTTGCTTGCTTAGTATCTGTCTAAGTTTTAAAGTCATATGATAGAACTGATCCTATGCAATATGGAACAATTCTTTCTTCCCATGACAAGAATGTATTGCATAAGTCGTTCTTCATTTGATACAACGCAGTTTTTTTTTTTTTAATTTTGTGGATGTTGTTGCTGTTGTTGTTGTTGTTGTTGTTGTTGTTGTTGTTGTTGTTGTTGTTGTTGTTGTTGTTGTTGTTGTTGTTGTTGCTGCTGTTGTTGTGTGTGTGTGTTTGTCCTATACTTTTCTTTGTGTATGTTATGCATCTTCCATGCGATATTATTTATCTACCAATATATGTTATTGCCCGTACTTGCACCAAAATAACACCTTTTAATTGAAGATGCACTTGCCCCAAAATAATACGATTTACATAAGATTAAACATACATCCTACAATTGATCGCAGCATTTTATCTGAGAATATTTGGCTGAATACATCCTCAAATCGAACTATGGAAATAAATAAGACTGTTTTCTGTATTCATAGCTAAGTAAAGTTTTCTGTATTCATAGCTAAGTAAATCATTATTGTCCTCAGCTCGTTTATCTTGTATTGAGTGTCCCAGTCTGTATAGATGATACGAACGAGACTTTGTTACATCTCTGCCCTCTCAGTTTTCACGGGCTTGGGACCGTCACATGCTGTAATATATGGCACGTGGCCTGATTAAAAAGATTTGAATCCAATACTGGTTCAGGCGGCATTGCCGTGTTAGATTAGTTTAGTAATAAAGTGTTAATAATTGGTTAGTAAAACAATATGTACTCATAATTAGTTAATGCGCAAGATAAATCTGAGAATATAAAGTTGATGTATTAGTAATATACAAGTTCACTTAACATTCAGGCCTGTGTACAAGTATGTCTATCATTGCTGAGATATCCAATTCAAACTGTATTTACATTTTGTTATTGATTAGTAACATAACTTATCGTATGAAGGTTTAATGGTTGGTTACTGGGCAACGTGGCGAAGGCGTTCCGGAAGCAATACGTAATCACTATAAGTGGGTTCGAAACACAGCAGTGATGGTGTTTTTGAAAAAGCTATGTTTGCTGGTCGTTTAGAAAATAATGGCAATCTTCTGAACGGAAAACATGCCATGGAATCACGAACAGCCAAAATACTGGGGTTGACTGCTACGTACTGTGAAGGACATGCAAAAAAATTGTAAAACGCCGGCTCCGTGGCTAAGGGCTTACGAAAGCAGTTCATAATCCCGTATACCCACGTTCGAAACATAGCTGCGGGCGATTGGTAGCAGACGGCATTGAGTTGGTTTTTTATTAAATGAAATGGGTGCCTGTCGTTCAGAAAGCAATGGCAAACTTATGACCGTGAATTTGCCAAGAGATCACAACAGCAAAAATTGCTGGTGTTGACTGCGACAACATGCAAAGGTTATGCAATTAAGTCTTACTCTCTAATTTTAACACATGACCTATATTTATATAATGCTTCATGAACGCTTGTATTAATCAAGTGTTTGCACCATTGTGACTCTGAAAACACCGTTTAGATTTTAATTATATACATATCTGATACTCTAGTGCTACATTAGTATGCTAATATTAGTTCATCAAACTGTTTTTGTTTAAGATTATTATTAATATAATTTTACTAAAGGTAATAAGAAATAAGTAATAATAATTATGTGAAAAAAGTAAACTGAAAACATATTAATGTTGTATTCAATTAAACAAAATTATATTATTAACAGTGTCAGTGCCAAATATAGCCAAGATAATATTCACATGTTACTACTAAATACGGATGACTATTTTAACATTACTGTTTCTGAATATCTTCTAGTATTTAATACGGAAATAAAATGTAACATCTATATGTAAGTATTATTCATTTAGCACTCTAAAATGTATATGTTTTTCATGTTTTTTTTTTTATTATTTAAATTATCACTCTGGGTCTAATGATTGTTATTTATAATAAGACACTTCAGCGCAACTAAAAAAAATATTCAGCACATTTAACAACATTAGATGGAACCCTGTGTTAGACAACAAAGTAAGGTTAGTAATAAACTAAACTGCCAAAGTAGTGGCTAAAGATATATGAGAAGAGTTAATATATTTTAGTAAATATCGAAAATTAGAAATGAAATGCAAAGCATGCAAAAGAAATGCGAACTTACAGATTGTCAATGAGGTCCTTGTGGATATCACAGCTGTGCATATTCGTCAGTATTGATGCGGCTGAAAGCCTTATCATTGGATCATGATGTAATGAATTAGTCAAGCACCAGGCTTGAGATTTAGGAGCACCTAACATGATAACGGGGTCGTTCAAACACTCGTAGACTTTGTTTGATGTTGGCCTTGTCTTGAACATCATGCACCAGAGAACCACGCCCAAGGAGTAGACGTCTATCTTGTAAGGATCAACCCACGTGAAGCACGATATTTCTGGAGCACGGAAACACTTGGTGCCACCAATGTTTTCTGAAGCAACCACAGTGGAGCTTCGAGGGATGAAAAATGATAATCCAAAATCTCCAAGAACTGCATCGTTGTTTGCGTTGATCAATATATTGTCGGGTTTGATATCGCTGTGTACTATTCTCTTCTGATCATTGAGATAACGTACAACACACGCCATCTGGGTGAAGTACTTGACACACAACTCTGAGGTCATGGTTGCAAGCTTGGAAGTCAAGGTTCCGTTAGGGCAGTAGTGAGTACAAATGGCCAAATATTCAGGACACACGGCAGATATAGTATTTTTGAGGACGTGTGGATGAGATAGTCCTATTAAAACGCAAGCCTCTTTATAAAACAACCTCTTGTTTCTATTCCCTCCATCAGAAGTAAGCAATGACAATAATTTCACGGCTCTCTTATGTTTTGCACACAGACGTGAGGTGGCTAGAACAACTTCTCCACTCATTCCACTGCCCAAAACTGGACCACGAGAAAAATTATATGTCGTAAAAAAGTCCCCTGGTAGGTTTACAATTGAAGGTAATTCCATTTCCGAACACAACCACAGTAAAAACTAATTTAGACAATTATCCAATTGAGAAAAATACACAAGAGAGAATATAATCACGATCTTGCAACAAGCACTCTGGAAAATCCTATGGTGAAATGCGACACTGTTCTCGCTTATATATAGTAGGGGCAGTCGGTAGCCTGGTCTTTTTAAGCGTCCTCGTTACGGCATTGGTTGATAATATTCAATGGGCAATAATGAGAGGCTAGATCTATCAGTCATTATATGGCGTGGTTCTTGTGAATGTGGCATATCTAGACGGATTAGTCTTTCATATCTATACTGCCGCTTCTGATAAAGCGACCTTCAAATAATGTGTCTGTTAATCCTACCTCTTGGCATCTATTGTCGGCTCACGTGTCAATGTCTGGTGACGTTACTTTGGTATCCAACAAAAGGTTCACTTAAAGAAGTGACCTAATTTTGATGTATTAACCTAATCAGGGCATGCGATTATGGTTGAAACATATTTGAAGGTTCTCAAAACACGGGCGGTCACTAACAAAGAAATCAAATATTATTCAACACGTGTGTCTCATTGTGTTTTTGATAAATGAGAACATTTTTAAGGCCAGCTAAGAATGCTTATGCATGACTCCATTAACTCGTGTAAATCTAGGACCTTTAATTTTACATCCAATTAAATTGAATTAGTCGCAACCGTCATTATCTAATTACATTATCTTTATTGTTGTAAGACACTCTTTCGCATCATCATTATCTTCACCATAAACATTATTATTATCAACACAAAAATTATGAATGTCTATAATTTTTCATATCCTATTTACAGGACATTGCAGTCAACACCAGCATTTTTATGCTGCTGTTGATTTCTTGGCAAGTTTTACTTTCAGTAGTTTGCCATTGCTTTCTGAACGACTGGCTAACATACCCTTCGTAAGAAACCAACACGCCGCGATCAGCTGCCGAATCTCATGCAGCTGTGTTTCGTACGTGAGTATACGGGATTACGAATAGCGTCCTTAACCCCTTCGCCAGTGAAAATGGCTCAAGACAATTACATTGATCAATTTGGTTATCCAGAGTATTTTTAGCATTTTTATATAAAATCACATCTCATCAGCCTCTAAGGATATATTTGCTTGCTTAGTATCTGTCTAAGTTTTAAAGTCATATGATAGAACTGATCCTATGCAATATGGAACAATTCTTTCTTCCCATGACAAGAATGTATTGCATAAGTCGTTCTTCATTTGATACAACGCAGTTTTTTATTTTTTATTTTGTGGATGTTGTTGCTGTTGTTGTTGTTGTTGTTGTTGTTGTTGCTGCTGCTGTTGTTGTTGTTGTTGTTGTTGTTGTTGTTGCTGTTGTTGTGTGTGTGTGTGTGTTTGTCCTATACTTTTCTTTGTGTATGTTATGCATCTTCCATCCGATATTATTTATCTACCCATATATGTTATTGCCCGTACTTGCACCAAAATAACACCTTTTAATTGAAGATGCACTTGCCCCAAAATAATACGATTTACATGAGATTAAACAAACATCCTACAATTGATCGCAGCATTTTATCTGAGAATATTTGGCTGAATACATCCTCAAATCGAACTATGGAAATAAATAAGACTGTTTTCTGTATTCATAGCTAAGTAAAGTTTTCTGTATTCATAGCTAAGTAAATCATTATTGTCCTCAGCGCGTTTATCTTGTATTGAGTGTCCCAGTCTGTATAGATGATACGAACGAGACTTTGTTACATCTCTGCCCTCTCAGTTTTCACGGGCTTGGGACCGTCACATGCTGTAATATATGGCACGTGGCCTGATTAAAAAGATTTGAATCCAATACTGGTTCAGGCGGCATTGCCGTGTTAGATTAGTTTAGTAATAAAGTGTTAATAATTGGTTAGTAAAACAATATGTACTCATAATTAGTTAATGCGCAAGATAAATCTGAGAATATAAAGTTGATGTATTAGTAATATACAAGTTCACTTAACATTCAGGCCTGTGTACAAGTATGTCTATCATTGCTGAGATATCCAATTCAAACTGTATTTACATTTTGTTATTGATTATTAACATAACTTATCGTATGAAGGTTTAATGGTTGGTTGGTTACTACGTGGCGAAGGCGTTCCGGAAGCAATACGTAATCACTATAAGTGGGTTCGAAACACAGCAGTGATGGTGTTTTTGAAAAAGCTATGTTTGCTGGTCGTTCAGAAAATAATGGCAATCTTCTGAACGGAAAAACTGCCATGGAATCACGAACAGCCAAAATACTGGGGTTGACTGCTACGTACTGTGAAGGACATGCAAAAATATTGTAAAACGCCGGCTCCGTGGCTAAGGGCTTACGAAAGCAGTTCATAATCCCGTATACCCACGTTCGAAACATAGCTGTGGGCGATTGGTAGCAGACGGCACTGAGTTGGTTTTTTATTAAATGAAATGGGTGCCTGTCGTTCAGAAAGCAATGGCAAACTTATGACCGTTAATTTGCCAAGAGATCACAACAGCAAAAATTGCTGGTGTTGACTGCGACAACATGCAAAGGTTATGCAATTAAGTCTTACTCTCTAATTTTAACACATGACCTATATTTATATAATGCTTCATGAACGCTTGTATTAATCAAGTGTTTGCACCATTGTGACTCTGAAAATACTGTTTAGATTTTAATTATATACATATCTGATACTCTAGTGCTACATTAGTATGCTAATATTAGTTCATCAAACTGTTTTTGTTTAAGATTATTATTAATATAATTTTACTAAAGGTAATAAGAAATAAGTAATAATAATTATGTGAAAAAAGTAAACTGAAAACATATTAATGTTGTATTCAATTAAACAAAATTATATTATTAACAGTGTCAGTGCCAAATATAGCAAAGATAATATTCACATGTTACTACTAAATACGGATGACTATTTTAACATTACTGTTTCTGAATATCTTCTAGTATTTAATACGGAAATAAAATGTAACATCTATATGTAAGTATTATTCATTTAGCACTCTAAAATGTATATGTTTTTCATGTTTTTTTTTTTATTATTATTTAAATTATCACTCTGGGTCTAATGATTGTTATTTATAATAAGACACTTCTTCGCAACTAAAATAAATTTCAGCACATTTAACAACATTAGATGGAACCCTGTGTTAGACAACAAAGTAAGGTTAGTAATAAACTAAACTGCCAAAGTAGTGGCTAAGAGAAGAGTTAATATATTTAGTAAATATCGAAAATTAGAAATGAAATGCAAAGCATGCAAAAGAAATGCGTACTTACAGATTGTCAATGAGGTCCTTGTGGATATCACAGCTGTGCATATTCGTCAGTATTGATGCGGCTGAAAGCCTTATCATTGGATCATGATGTAACGAACTAGTCAAGCACCAGGCTTGAGATTTAGGAGCACCTAACATGATTACGGGGTCGTTCAAACACTCGTAGACTTTGTTTGATGTTGGCCTTGTCTTGAACATCATGCACCAGAGAACCACGCCCAAGGAGTAGACGTCTATCTTGTAAGGATCAACCCACGTGAAGCACGATATTTCTGGAGCACGGAAACACTTGGTGCCACCAATGTTTTCTGAAGCAACCACAGTGGAGCTTCGAGGGATGAAAAATGATAATCCAAAATCTCCAAGAACTGCATCGTTGTTTGCGTTGATCAATATATTGTCGGGTTTGATATCGCTGTGTACTATTCTCTTCTGATCATTGAGATAACGTACAACACACGCCATCTGGGTGAAGTACTTGACACACAACTCTGAGGTCATGGTTGCAAGCTTGGAAGTCAAGGTTCCGTTAGGGCAGTAGTGAGTACAAATGGCCAAATATTCAGGACACACGGCAGATATAGTATGTTTGAGGACGTGTGGATGAGATAGTCCTATTAAAACGCAAGCCTCTTTATAAAACAACCTCTTGTTTCTATTCCCTCCATCAGAAGTAAGCAATGACAATAATTTCACGGCTCTCTTATGTTTTGCACACAGATGTGAGGTGGCTAGAACAACTTCTCCACTCATTCCACTGCCCAAAACTGGACCACGAGAAAAATTATATGTCGTAAAAAAGTCCCCTGGTAGGTTTACAATTGAAGGTAATTCCATTTCCGAACACAACCACAGTAAAAACTAATTTAGACAATTATCCAATTGAGAAAAATGCACAAGAGAAAATATAATCACGATCTTGCAACAAGCACTCTGGAAAATCCTATGGTGAAATGCGACACTGTTCTCGCTTATATATAGTAGGGGCAGTCGGTAGCCTGGTCTTTGTCGGCGTCCTCGTTACGGCATTGGTTGATAATATTCAATGGGCAATAATGAGAGGCTAGATCTATCAGTCATTATATGGCGTGGTTCTTGTGAATGTGGCATATCTAGACGGATTAGTCTTTCATATCTATACTGCCGCTTCTGATAAAGCGACCTTCAAATAATGTGTCTGTTAATCCTACCTCTTGGCATCTATTGTCGGCTCACGTGTCAATGTCTGGTGACGTTACTTTGATATCCAACAAAAGGTTCACTTAAAGAAGTGACCTAATTTTGATGTATTAACCTAATCAGGGCATGCGATTATGGTTGAAACATATTTGAAGGTTCTCAAAACACGGGCGGTCACTAACAAAGAAATCAAATATTATTCAACACGTGTGTCTCATTGTGTTTTTGATAAATGAGAACATTTTTAAGGCCAGCTAAGAATGCTTATGCATGACTCCATTAACTCGTGTAAATCTAGGACCTTTAATTTTACATCCAATTAAATTGAATTAGTCGCAACCGTCATTATCTAATTACATTATCTTTATTGTTGTAAGACACTCTTTCGCATCATCATTATCTTCACCATAAACATTATTATTATCAACACAAAAATTATGAATGTCTATATTTTTTCATATCCTATTTACAGGACATTGCAGTCAACACCAGCATTTTTATGCTGCTGTTGATTTCTTGGCAAGTTTTACTTTCAGTAGTTTGCCATTGCTTTCTGAACGACTGGCTAACATACCCTTCGTAAGAAACCAACACGCCGCGATCAGCTGCCGAATCTCATGCAGCTGTGTTTCGTACGTGAGTATACGGGATTACGAATAGCGTCCTTAACCCCTTCGCCAGTGAAAATGGCTCAAGACAATTACATTGATCAATTTGGTTATCCAGAGTATTTTTAGCATTTTTATATAAAATCACATCTCATCAGCCTCTAAGGATATATTTGCTTGCTTAGTATCTGTCTAAGTTTTAAAGTCATATGATAGAACTGATCCTATGCAATATGGAACAATTCTTTCTTCCCATGACAAGAATGTATTGCATAAGTCGTTCTTCATTTGATACAACGCAGTTTTTTTTTTATTTTGTGGATGTTGTTGCTGTTGTTGTTGTTGTTGTTGTTGTTGTTGTTGTTGTTGTTGTTGTTGTTGTTGTTGTTGTTGTTGTTGTTGTTGTTGTTGTTGTTGTTGTTGCTGCTGCTGTTGTTGTGTGTGTGTGTTTGTCCTATACTTTTCTTTGTGTATGTTATGCATCTTCCATCCGATATTATTTATCTACCCATATATGTTATTGCCCGTACTTGCACCAAAATAACACCTTTTAATTGAAGATGCACTTGCCCCAAAATAATACGATTTACATGAGATTAAACAAACATCCTACAATTGATCGCAGCATTTTATCTGAGAATATTTGGCTGAATACATCCTCAAATCGAACTATGGAAATAAATAAGACTGTTTTCTGTATTCATAGCTAAGTAAAGTTTTCTGTATTCATAGCTAAGTAAATCATTATTGTCCTCAGCGCGTTTATCTTGTATTGAGTGTCCCAGTCTGTATAGATGATACGAACGAGACTTTGTTACATCTCTGCCCTCTCAGTTTTCACGGGCTTGGGACCGTCACATGCTGTAATATATGGCACGTGGCCTGATTAAAAAGATTTGAATCCAATACTGGTTCAGGCGGCATTGCCGTGTTAGATTAGTTTAGTAATAAAGTGTTAATAATTGGTTAGTAAAACAATATGTACTCATAATTAGTTAATGCGCAAGATAAATCTGAGAATATAAAGTTGATGTATTAGTAATATACAAGTTCACTTAACATTCAGGCCTGTGTACAAGTATGTCTATCATTGCTGAGATATCCAATTCAAACTGTATTTACATTTTGTTATTGATTATTAACATAACTTATCGTATGAAGGTTTAATGGTTGGTTACTGGTCTACGTGGCGAAGGCGTTCCGGAAGCAATACGTAATCACTATAAGTGGGTTCGAAACACAGCAGTGATGGTGTTTTTGAAAAAGCTATGTTTGCTGGTCGTTTAGAAAATAATGGCAATCTTCTGAACGGAAAACATGCCATGGAATCACGAACAGCCAAAATACTGGGGTTGACTGCTACGTACTGTGAAGGACATGCAAAAAAATTGTAAAACGCCGGCTCCGTGGCTAAGGGCTTACGAAAGCAGTTCATAATCCCGTATACCCACGTTCGAAACATAGCTGCGGGTGATTGGTAGCAGACGGCATTGAGTTGGTTTTTTATTAAATGAAATGGGTGCCTGTCGTTCAGAAAGCAATGGCAAACTTATGACCGTGAATTTGCCAAGAGATCACAACAGCAAAAATTGCTGGTGTTGACTGCGACAACATGCAAAGGTTATGCAATTAAGTCTTACTCTAATTTTAACACATGACCTATATTTATATAATGCTTCATGAACGCTTGTATTAATCAAGTGTTTGCACCATTGTGACTCTGAAAATACTGTTTAGATTTTAATTATATACATATCTGATACTCTAGTGCTACATTAGTATGCTAATATTAGTTCATCAAACTGTTTTTGTTTAAGATTATTATTAATATAATTTTACTAAAGGTAATAAGAAATAAGTAATAATAATTATGTGAAAAAAGTAAACTGAAAACATATTAATGTTGTATTCAATTAAACAAAATTATATTATTAACAGTGTCAGTGCCAAATATAGCCAAGATAATATTCACATGTTACTACTAAATACGGATGACTATTTTAACATTACTGTTTCTGAATATCTTCTAGTATTTAATACGGAAATAAAATGTAACATCTATATGTAAGTATTATTCATTTAGCACTCTAAAATGTATATGTTTTTCATGTTTTTTTTTTATTATTTAAATTATCACTCTGGGTCTAATGATTGTTATTTATAATAAGACACTTCAGCGCAACTAAAAAAAATATTCAGCACATTTAACAACATTAGATGGAACCCTGTGTTAGACAACAAAGTAAGGTTAGTAATAAACTAAACTGCCAAAGTAGTGGCTAAAGATATATGAGAAGAGTTAATATATTTAGTAAATATCGAAAATTAGAAATGAAATGCAAAGCATGCAAAAGAAATGCGTACTTACAGATTGTCAATGAGGTCCTTGTGGATATCACAGCTGTGCATATTCGTCAGTATTGATGCGGCTGAAAGCCTTATCATTGGATCATGATGTAACGAATTAGTCAAGCACCAGGCTTGAGATTTAGGAGCACCTAACATGATAACGGGGTCGTTCAAACACTCGTAGACTTTGTTTGATGTTGGCCTTGTCTTGAACATCATGCACCAGAGAACCACGCCCAAGGAGTAACGTCTATCTTGTAAGGATCAACCCACGTGAAGCACGATATTTCTGGAGCACGGAAACACTTGGTGCCACCAATGTTTTCTGAAGCAACCACAGTGGAGCTTCGAGGGATGAAAAATGATAATCCAAAATCTCCAAGAACTGCATCGTTGTTTGCGTTGATCAATATATTGTCGGGTTTGATATCGCTATGTACTATTCTCTTCTGATCATTGAGATAACGTACAACACACGCCATCTGGGTGAAGTACTTGACACACAACTCTGAGGTCATGGTTGTAAGCTTGGAAGTCAAGGTTCCGTTAGGGCAGTAGTGAGTACAAATGGCCAAATATTCAGGACACACGGCAGATATAGTATGTTTGAGGACGTGTGGATGAGATAGTCCTATTAAAACGCAAGCCTCTTTATAAAACAACCTCTTGTTTCTATTCCCTCCATCAGAAGTAAGCAATGACAATAATTTCACGGCTCTCTTATGTTTTGCACACAGACGTGAGGTGGCTAGAACAACTTCTCCACTCATTCCACTGCCCAAAACTGGACCACGAGAAAAATTATATGTCGTAAAAAAGTCCCCTGGTAGGTTTACAATTGAAGGTAATTCCATTTCCGAACACAACCACAGTAAAAACTAATTTAGACAATTATCCAATTGAGAAAAATGCACAAGAGAGAATATAATCACGATCTTGCAACAAGCACTCTGGAAAATCGTATGGTGAAATGCGACACTGTTCTCGCTTATATATAGTAGGGGCAGTCGGTAGCCTGGTCTTTGTCGGCGTCCTCGTTACGGCATTGGTTGATAATATTCAATGGGCAATAATGAGAGGCTAGATCTATCAGTCATTATATGGCGTGGTTCTTGTGAATGTGGCATATCTAGACGGATTAGTCTTTCATATCTATACTGCCGCTTCTGATAAAGCGACCTTCAAATAATGTGTCTGTTAATCCTACCTCTTGGCATCTATTGTCGGCTGACGTGTCAATGTCTGGTGACGTTACTTTGATATCCAACAAAAGGTTCACTTAAAGAAGTGACCTAATTTTGATGTATTAACCTAATCAGGGCATGCGATTATGGTTGAAACATATTTGAAGGTTCTCAAAACACGGGCGGTCACTAACAAAGAAATCAAATATTATTCAACACGTGTGTCTCATTGTGTTTTTGATAAATGAGAACATTTTTAAGGCCAGCTAAGAATGCTTATGCATGACTCCATTAACTCGTGTAAATCTAGGACCTTTAATTTTACATCCAATTAAATTGAATTAGTCGCAACCGTCATTATCTAATTACATTATCTTTATTGTTGTAAGACACTCTTTCGCATCATCATTATCTTCACCATAAACATTATTATTATCAACACAAAAATTATGAATGTCTATATTTTTTCATATCCTATTTACAGGACATTGCAGTCAACACCAGCATTTTTATGCTGCTGTTGATTTCTTGGCAAGTTTTACTTTCAGTAGTTTGCCATTGCTTTCTGAACGACTGGCTAACATACCCTTCGTAAGAAACCAACACGCCGCGATCAGCTGCCGAATCTCATGCAGCTGTGTTTCGAACGTGAGTATACGGGATTACGAATAGCGTCCTTAACCCCTTCGCCAGTGAAAATGGCTCAAGACAATTACATTGATCAATTTGGTTATCCAGAGTATTTTTAGCATTTTTATATAAAATCACATCTCATCAGCCTCTAAGGATATATTTGCTTGCTTAGTATCTGTCTAAGTTTTAAAGTCATATGATAGAACTGATCCTATGCAATATGGAACAATTCTTTCTTCCCATGACAAGAATGTATTGCATAAGTCGTTCTTCATTTGATACAACGCAGTTTTTTTTTTATTTTGTGGATGTTGTTGCTGTTGTTGTTGTTGTTGTTGTTGTTGTTGTTGTTGTTGTTGTTGTTGTTGTTGTTGTTGTTGTTGTTGCTGCTGTTGTTGTGTGTGTGTGTTTGTCCTATACTTTTCTTTGTGTATGTTATGCATCTTCCATCCGATATTATTTATCTACCCATATATGTTATTGCCCGTACTTGCACCAAAATAACACCTTTTAATTGAAGATGCACTTGCCCCAAAATAATACGATTTACATGAGATTAAACAAACATCCTACAATTGATCGCAGCATTTTATCTGAGAATATTTGGCTGAATACATCCTCAAATCGAACTATGGAAATAAATAAGACTGTTTTCTGTATTCATAGCTAAGTAAAGTTTTCTGTATTCATAGCTAAGTAAATCATTATTGTCCTCAGCGCGTTTATCTTGTATTGAGTGTCCCAGTCTGTATAGATGATACGAACGAGACTTTGTTACATCTCTGCCCTCTCAGTTTTCACGGGCTTGGGACCGTCACATGCTGTAATATATGGCACGTGGCCTGATTAAAAAGATTTGAATCCAATACTGGTTCAGGCGGCATTGCCGTGTTAGATTAGTTTAGTAATAAAGTGTTAATAATTGGTTAGTAAAACAATATGTACTCATAATTAGTTAATGCGCAAGATAAATCTGAGAATATAAAGTTGATGTATTAGTAATATACAAGTTCACATAACATTCAGGCCTGTGTACAAGTATGTCTATCATTGCTGAGATATCCAATTCAAACTGTATTTACATTTTGTTATTGATTAGTAACATAACTTATCGTATGAAGGTTTAATGGTTGGTTACTGGGCTACGTGGCGAAGGCGTTCCGGAAGCAATACGTAATCACTATAAGTGGGTTCGAAACACAGCAGTGATGGTGTTTTTGAAAAAGCTATGTTTGCTGGTCGTTTAGAAAATAATGGCAATCTTCTGAACGGAAAACATGCCATGGAATCACGAACAGCCAAAATACTGGGGTTGACTGCTACGTACTGTGAAGGACATGCAAAAAAATTGTAAAACGCCGGCTCCGTGGCTAAGGGCTTACGAAAGCAGTTCATAATCCCGTATACCCACGTTCGAAACATAGCTGCGGGCGATTGGTAGCAGACGGCATTGAGTTGGTTTTTTATTAAATGAAATGGGTGCTTGTCGTTCAGAAAGCAATGGCAAACTTATGACCGTGAATTTGCCAAGAGATCACAACAGCAAAAATTGCTGGTGTTGACTGCGACAACATGCAAAGGTTATGCAATTAAGTCTTACTCTCTAATTTTAACACATGACCTATATTTATATAATGCTTCATGAACGCTTGTATTAATCAAGTGTTTGCACCATTGTGACTCTGAAAATACTGTTTAGATTTTAATTATATACATATCTGATACTCTAGTGCTACATTAGTATGCTAATATTAGTTCATCAAACTGTTTTTGTTTAAGATTATTATTAATATAATTTTACTAAAGGTAATAAGAAATAAGTAATAATAATTATGTGAAAAAAGTAAACTGAAAACATATTAATGTTGTATTCAATTAAACAAAATTATATTATTAACAGTGTCAGTGCCAAATATAGCCAAGATAATATTCACATGTTACTACTAAATACGGATGACTATTTTAACATTACTGTTTCTGAATATCTTCTAGTATTTAATACGGAAATAAAATGTAACATCTATATGTAAGTATTATTCATTTAGCACTCTAAAATGTATATGTTTTTCATGTTTTTTTTTATTATTTAAGTTATCACTCTGGGTCTAATGATTGTTATTTATAATAAGACACTTCAGCGCAACTAAAAAAAATATTCAGCACATTTAACAACATTAGATGGAACCCTGTGTTAGACAACAAAGTAAGGTTAGTAATAAACTAAACTGCCAAAGTAGTGGCTAAAGATATATGAGAAGAGTTAATATATTTAGTAAATATCGAAAATTAGAAATGAAATGCAAAGCATGCAAAAGAAATGCGAACTTACAGATTGTCAATGAGGTCCTTGTGGATATCACAGCTGTGCATATTCGTCAGTATTGATGCGGCTGAAAGCCTTATCATTGGATCATGATGTAATGAATTAGTCAAGCACCAGGCTTGAGATTTAGGAGCACCTAACATGATAACGGGGTCGTTCAAACACTCGTAGACTTTGTTTGATGTTGGCCTTGTCTTGAACATCATGCACCAGAGAACCACGCCCAAGGAGTAGACGTCTATCTTGTAAGGATCAACCCACGTGAAGCACGATATTTCTGGAGCACGGAAACACTTGGTGCCACCAATGTTTTCTGAAGCAACCACAGTGGAGCTTCGAGGGATGAAAAATGATAATCCAAAATCTCCAAGAACTGCATCGTTGTTTGCGTTGATCAATATATTGTCGGGTTTGATATCGCTGTGTACTATTCTCTTCTGATCATTGAGATAACGTACAACACACGCCATCTGGGTGAAGTACTTGACACACAACTCTGAGGTCATGGTTGCAAGCTTGGAAGTCAAGGTTCCGTTAGGGCAGTAGTGAGTACAAATGGCCAAATATTCAGGACACACGGCAGATATAGTATGTTTGAGGACGTGTGGATGAGATAGTCCTATTAAAACGCAAGCCTCTTTATAAAACAACCTCTTGTTTCTATTCCCTCCATCAGAAGTAAGCAATGACAATAATTTCACGGCTCTCTTATGTTTTGCACACAGACGTGAGGTGGCTAGAACAACTTCTCCACTCATTCCACTGCCCAAAACTGGACCACGAGAAAAATTATATGTCGTAAAAAAGTCCCCTGGTAGGTTTACAATTGAAGGTAATTCCATTTCCGAACACAACCACAGTAAAAACTAATTTAGACAATTATCCAATTGAGAAAAATGCACAAGAGAGAATATAATCACGATCTTGCAACAAGCACTCTGGAAAATCCTATGGTGAAATGCGACACTGTTCTCGCTTATATATAGTAGGGGCAGTCGGTAGCCTGGTCTTTGTCGGCGTCCTCGTTACGGCATTGGTTGATAATATTCAATGGGCAATAATGAGAGGCTAGATCTATCAGTCATTATATGGCGTGGTTCTTGTGAATGTGGCATATCTAGACGGATTAGTCTTTCATATCTATACTGCCGCTTCTGATAAAGCGACCTTCAAATAATGTGTCTGTTAATCCTACCTCTTGGCATCTATTGTCGGCTGACGTGTCAATGTCTGGTGACGTTACTTTGATATCCAAAAAAAGGTTCACTTAAAGAAGTGACCTAATTTTGATGTATTAACCTAATCAGGGCATGCGATTATGGTTGAAACATATTTGAAGGTTCTCAAAACACGGGCGGTCACTAACAAAGAAATCAAATATTATTCAACACGTGTGTCTCATTGTGTTTTTGATAAATGAGAACATTTTTAAGGCCAGCTAAGAATGCTTATGCATGACTCCATTAACTCGTGTAAATCTAGGACCTTTAATTTTACATCCAATTAAATTGAATTAGTCGCAACCGTCATTATCTAATTACATTATCTTTATTGTTGTAAGACACTCTTTCGCATCATCATTATCTTCACCATAAACATTATTATTATCAACACAAAAATTATGAATGTCTATATTTTTTCATATCCTATTTACAGGACATTGCAGTCAACACCAGCATTTTTATGCTGCTGTTGATTTCTTGGCAAGTTTTACTTTCAGTAGTTTGCCATTGCTTTCTGAACGACTGGCTAACATACCCTTCGTAAGAAACCAACACGCCGCGATCAGCTGCCGAATCTCATGCAGCTGTGTTTCGTACGTGAGTATACGGGATTACGAATAGCGTCCTTAACCCCTTCGCCAGTGAAAATGGCTCAAGACAATTACATTGATCAATTTGGTTATCCAGAGTATTTTTAGCATTTTTATATAAAATCACATCTCATCAGCCTCTAAGGATATATTTGCTTGCTTAGTATCTGTCTAAGTTTTAAAGTCATATGATAGAACTGATCCTATGCAATATGGAACAATTCTTTCTTCCCATGACAAGAATGTATTGCATAAGTCGTTCTTCATTTGATACAACGCAGTTTTTTTTTTTATTTTGTGGATGTTGTTGCTGTTGTTGTTGTTGTTGTTGTTGTTGTTGTTGTTGTTGTTGTTGTTGTTGTTGTTGTTGTTGTTGTTGCTGCTGTTGTTGTGTGTGTGTATTTGTCCTATACTTTTCTTTGTGTATGTTATGCATCTTCCATCCGATATTATTTATCTACCCATATATGTTATTGCCCGTACTTGCACCAAAATAACACCTTTTAATTGAAGATGCACTTGCCCCAAAATAATACGATTTACATGAGATTAAACAAACATCCTACAATTGATCGCAGCATTTTATCTGAGAATATTTGGCTGAATACATCCTCAAATCGAACTATGGAAATAAATAAGACTGTTTTCTGTATTCATAGCTAAGTAAAGTTTTCTGTATTCATAGCTAAGTAAATCATTATTGTCCTCAGCGCGTTTATCTTGTATTGAGTGTCCCAGTCTGTATAGATGATACGAACGAGACTTTGTTACATCTCTGCCCTCTCAGTTTTCACGGGCTTGGGACCGTCACATGCTGTAATATATGGCACGTGGCCTGATTAAAAAGATTTGAATCCAATACTGGTTCAGGCGGCATTGCCGTGTTAGATTAGTTTAGTAATAAAGTGTTAATAATTGGTTAGTAAAACAATATGTACTCATAATTAGTTAATGCGCAAGATAAATCTGAGAATATAAAGTTGATGTATTAGTAATATACAAGTTCACATAACATTCAGGCCTGTGTACAAGTATGTCTATCATTGCTGAGATATCCAATTCAAACTGTATTTACATTTTGTTATTGATTAGTAACATAACTTATCGTATGAAGGTTTAATGGTTGGTTACTGGGCTACGTGGCGAAGGCGTTCCGGAAGCAATACGTAATCACTATAAGTGGGTTCGAAACACAGCAGTGATGGTGTTTTTGAAAAAGCTATGTTTGCTGGTCGTTTAGAAAATAATGGCAATCTTCTGAACGGAAAACATGCCATGGAATCACGAACAGCCAAAATACTGGGGTTGACTGCTACGTACTGTGAAGGACATGCAAAAAAATTGTAAAACGCCGGCTCCGTGGCTAAGGGCTTACGAAAGCAGTTCATAATCCCGTATACCCACGTTCGAAACATAGCTGCGGGCGATTGGTAGCAGACGGCATTGAGTTGGTTTTTTATTAAATGAAATGGGTGCCTGTCGTTCAGAAAGCAATGGCAAACTTATGACCGTGAATTTGCCAAGAGATCACAACAGCAAAAATTGCTGGTGTTGACTGCGACAACATGCAAAGGTTATGCAATTAAGTCTTACTCTCTAATTTTAACACATGACCTATATTTATATAATGCTTCATGAACGCTTGTATTAATCAAGTGTTTGCACCATTGTGACTCTGAAAATACTGTTTAGATTTTAATTATATACATATCTGATACTCTAGTGCTACATTAGTATGCTAATATTAGTTCATCAAACTGTTTTTGTTTAAGATTATTATTAATATAATTTTACTAAAGGTAATAAGAAATAAGTAATAATAATTATGTGAAAAAAGTAAACTGAAAACATATTAATGTTGTATTCAATTAAACAAAATTATATTATTAACAGTGTCAGTGCCAAATATAGCCAAGATAATATTCACATGTTACTACTAAATACGGATGACTATTTTAACATTACTGTTTCTGAATATCTTCTAGTATTTAATACGGAAATAAAATGTAACATCTATATGTAAGTATTATTCATTTAGCACTCTAAAATGTATATGTTTTTCATGTTTTTTTTTATTATTTAAGTTATCACTCTGGGTCTAATGATTGTTATTTATAATAAGACACTTCAGCGCAACTAAAAAAAATATTCAGCACATTTAACAACATTAGATGGAACCCTGTGTTAGACAACAAAGTAAGGTTAGTAATAAACTAAACTGCCAAAGTAGTGGCTAAAGATATATGAGAAGAGTTAATATATTTAGTAAATATCGAAAATTAGAAATGAAATGCAAAGCATGCAAAAGAAATGCGAACTTACAGATTGTCAATGAGGTCCTTGTGGATATCACAGCTGTGCATATTCGTCAGTATTGATGCGGCTGAAAGCCTTATCATTGGATCATGATGTAATGAATTAGTCAAGCACCAGGCTTGAGATTTAGGAGCACCTAACATGATAACGGGGTCGTTCAAACACTCGTAGACTTTGTTTGATGTTGGCCTTGTCTTGAACATCATGCACCAGAGAACCACGCCCAAGGAGTAGACGTCTATCTTGTAAGGATCAACCCACGTGAAGCACGATATTTCTGGAGCACGGAAACACTTGGTGCCACCAATGTTTTCTGAAGCAACCACAGTGGAGCTTCGAGGGATGAAAAATGATAATCCAAAATCTCCAAGAACTGCATCGTTGTTTGCGTTGATCAATATATTGTCGGGTTTGATATCGCTGTGTACTATTCTCTTCTGATCATTGAGATAACGTACAACACACGCCATCTGGGTGAAGTACTTGACACACAACTCTGAGGTCATGGTTGCAAGCTTGGAAGTCAAGGTTCCGTTAGGGCAGTAGTGAGTACAAATGGCCAAATATTCAGGACACACGGCAGATATAGTATGTTTGAAGACGTGTGGATGAGATAGTCCTATTAAAACGCAAGCCTCTTTATAAAACAACCTCTTGTTTCTATTCCCTCCATCAGAAGTAAGCAATGACAATAATTTCACGGCTCTCTTATGTTTTGCACACAGACGTGAGGTGGCTAGAACAACTTCTCCACTCATTCCACTGCCCAAAACTGGACCACGAGAAAAATTATATGTCGTAAAAAAGTCCCCTGGTAGGTTTACAATTGAAGGTAATTCCATTTCCGAACACAACCACAGTAAAAACTAATTTAGACAATTATCCAATTGAGAAAAATGCACAAGAGAGAATATAATCACGATCTTGCAACAAGCACTCTGGAAAATCCTATGGTGAAATGCGACACTGTTCTCGCTTATATATAGTAGGGGCAGTCGGTAGCCTGGTCTTTGTCGGCGTCCTCGTTACGGCATTGGTTGATAATATTCAATGGGCAATAATGAGAGGCTAGATCTATCAGTCATTATATGGCGTGGTTCTTGTGAATGTGGCATATCTAGACGGATTAGTCTTTCATATCTATACTGCCGCTTCTGATAAAGCGACCTTCAAATAATGTGTCTGTTAATCCTACCTCTTGGCATCTATTGTCGGCTGACGTGTCAATGTCTGGTGACGTTACTTTGATATCCAACAAAAGGTTCACTTAAAGAAGTGACCTAATTTTGATGTATTAACCTAATCAGGGCATGCGATTATGGTTGAAACATATTTGAAGGTTCTCAAAACACGGGCGGTCACTAACAAAGAAATCAAATATTATTCAACACGTGTGTCTCATTGTGTTTTTGATAAATGAGAACATTTTTAAGGCCAGCTAAGAATGCTTATGCATGACTCCATTAATTCGTGTAAATCTAGGACCTTTAATTTTACATCCAATTAAATTGAATTAGTCGCAACCGTCATTATCTAATTACATTATCTTTATTGTTGTAAGACACTCTTTCGCATCATCATTATCTTCACCATAAACATTATTATTATCAACACAAAAATTATGAATGTCTATATTTTTTCATATCCTATTTACAGGACATTGCAGTCAACACCAGCATTTTTATGCTGCTGTTGATTTCTTGGCAAGTTTTACTTTCAGTAGTTTGCCATTGCTTTCTGAACGACTGGCTAACATACCCTTCGTAAGAAACCAACACGCCGCGATCAGCTGCCGAATCTCATGCAGCTGTGTTTCGTACGTGAGTATACGGGATTACGAATAGCGTCCTTAACCCCTTCGCCAGTGAAAATGGCTCAAGACAATTACATTGATCAATTTGGTTATCCAGAGTATTTTTAGCATTTTTATATAAAATCACATCTCATCAGCCTCTAAGGATATATTTGCTTGCTTAGTATCTGTCTAAGTTTTAAAGTCATATGATAGAACTGATCCTATGCAATATGGAACAATTCTTTCTTCCCATGACAAGAATGTATTGCATAAGTCGTTCTTCATTTGATACAACGCAGTTTTTTTTTTATTTTGTGGATGTTGTTGCTGTTGTTGTTGTTGTTGTTGTTGTTGTTGTTGTTGTTGTTGTTGTTGTTGTTGTTGTTGTTGTTGTTGCTGCTGCTGTTGTTGTGTGTGTGTGTTTGTCCTATACTTTTCTTTGTGTATGTTATGCATCTTCCATCCGATATTATTTATCTACCCATATATGTTATTGCCCGTACTTGCACCAAAATAACACCTTTTAATTGAAGATGCACTTGCCCCAAAATAATACGATTTACATGAGATTAAACAAACATCCTACAATTGATCGCAGCATTTTATCTGAGAATATTTGGCTGAATACATCCTCAAATCGAACTATGGAAATAAATAAGACTGTTTTCTGTATTCATAGCTAAGTAAAGTTTTCTGTATTCATAGCTAAGTAAATCATTATTGTCCTCAGCGCGTTTATCTTGTATTGAGTGTCCCAGTCTGTATAGATGATACGAACGAGACTTTGTTACATCTCTGCCCTCTCAGTTTTCACGGGCTTGGGACCGTCACATGCTGTAATATATGGCACGTGGCCTGATTAAAAAGATTTGAATCCAATACTGGTTCAAGCGGCATTGCCGTGTTAGATTAGTTTAGTAATAAAGTGTTAATAATTGGTTAGTAAAACAATATGTACTCATAATTAGTTAATGCGCAAGATAAATCTGAGAATATAAAGTTGATGTATTAGTAATATACAAGTTCACATAACATTCAGGCCTGTGTACAAGTATGTCTATCATTGCTGAGATATCCAATTCAAACTGTATTTACATTTTGTTATTGATTAGTAACATAACTTATCGTATGAAGGTTTAATGGTTGGTTACTGGGCTACGTGGCGAAGGCGTTCCGGAAGCAATACGTAATCACTATAAGTGGGTTCGAAACACAGCAGTGATGGTGTTTTTGAAAAAGCTATGTTTCCTGGTCGTTTAGAAAATAATGGCAATCTTCTGAACGGAAAACATGCCATGGAATCACGAACAGCCAAAATACTGGGGTTGACTGCTACGTACTGTGAAGGACATGCAAAAAAATTGTAAAACGCCCGCTCCGTGGCTAAGGGCTTACGAAAGCAGTTCATAATCCCGTATACCCACGTTCGAAACATAGCTGCGGGCGATTGGTAGCAGACGGCATTGAGTTGGTTTTTTATTAAATGAAATGGGTGCCTGTCGTTCAGAAAGCAATGGCAAACTTATGACCGTGAATTTGCCAAGAGATCACAACAGCAAAGATTGCTGGTGTTGACTGCGACAACATGCAAAGGTTATGCAATTAAGTCTTACTCTCTCATTTTAACACATGACCTATATTTATATAATGCTTCATGAACGCTTGTATTAATCAAGTGTTTGCACCATTGTGACTCTGAAAATACTGTTTAGATTTTAATTATATACATATCTGATACTCTAGTGCTACATTAGTATGCTAATATTAGTTCATCAAACTGTTTTTGTTTAAGATTATTATTAATATAATTTTACTAAAGGTAATAAGAAATAAGTAATAATAATTATGTGAAAAAAGTAAACTGAAAACATTAATGTTGTATTCAATTAAACAAAATTATATTATTAACAGTGTCAGTGGCAAATATAGCCAAGATAATATTCACATGTTACTACTAAATACGGATGACTATTTTAACATTACTGTTTCTGAATATCTTCTAGTATTTAATACGGAAATAAAATGTAACATCTATATGTAAGTATTATTCATTTAGCACTCTAAAATGTTTATGTTTTTCATGTTTTTTTTTTATTATTTAAATTATCACTCTGGGTCTAATGATTGTTATTTATAATAAGACACTTCAACGCAACTAAAAAAAATATTCAGCACATTTAACAACATTAGATGGAACCCTGTGTTAGACAACAAAGTAAGGTTAGTAATAAACTAAACTGCCAAAGTAGTGGCTAAAGATATATGAGAAGAGTTAATATATTTAGTAAATATCGAAAATTAGAAATGAAATGCAAAGCATGCAAAAGAAATGTGTACTTACAGATTGTCAATGAGGTCCTTGTGGATATCACAGCTGTGCATATTCGTCAGTATTGATGCGGCTGAAAGCCTTATCATTGGATCATGATGTAACGAATTAGTCAAGCACCAGGCTTGAGATTTAGGAGCACCTAACATGATAACGGGGTCGTTCAAACACTCGTAGACTTTGTTTGATGTTGGCCTTGTCTTGAACATCATGCATCAGAGAACCACGCCCAAGGAGTAGACGTCTATCTTGTAAGGATCAACCCACGTGAAGCACGATATTTCTGGAGCACGGAAACACTTGGTGCCACCAATGTTTTCTGAAGCAACCACAGTGGAGCTTCGAGGGATGAAAAATGATAATCCAAAATCTCCAAGAACTGCATCGTTGTTTGCGTTGATCAATATATTGTCGGGTTTGATATCGCTATGTACTATTCTCTTCTGATCATTGAGATAACGTACAACACACGCCATCTGGGTGAAGTACTTGACACACAACTCTGAGGTCATGGTTGTAAGCTTGGAAGTCAAGGTTCCGTTAGGGCAGTAGTGAGTACAAATGGCCAAATATTCAGGACACACGGCAGATATAGTATGTTTGAGGACGTGTGGATGAGATAGTCCTATTAAAACGCAAGCCTCTTTATAAAACAACCTCTTGTTTCTATTCCCTCCATCAGAAGTAAGCAATGACAATAATTTCACGGCTCTCTTATGTTTTGCACACAGACGTGAGGTGGCTAGAACAACTTCTCCACTCATTCCACTGCCCAAAACTGGACCACGAGAAAAGTTATATGTCGTAAAAAAGTCCCCTGGTAGGTTTACAATTGAAGGTAATTCCATTTCCGAACACAACCACAGTAAAAACTAATTTAGACAATTATCCAATTGAGAAAAATGCACAAGAGAGAATATAATCACGATCTTGCAACAAGCACTCTGGAAAATCCTATGGTGAAATGCGACACTGTTCTCGCTTATATATAGTAGGGGCAGTCGGTAGCCTGGTCTTTGTCGGCGTCCTCGTTACGGCATTGGTTGATAATATTCAATGGGCAATAATGAGAGGCTAGATCTATCAGTCATTATATGGCGTGGTTCTTGTGAATGTGGCATATCTAGACGGATTAGTCTTTCATATCTATACTGCCGCTTCTGATAATGCGACCTTCAAATAATGTGTCTGTTAATCCTACCTCTTGGCATCTATTGTCGGCTGACGTGTCAATGTCTGGTGACGTTACTTTGATATCCAACAAAAGGTTCACTTAAAGAAGTGACCTAATTTTGATGTATTAACCTAATCAGGGCATGCGATTATGGTTGAAACATATTTGAAGGTTCTCAAAACACGGGCGGTCACTAACAAAGAAATCAAATATTATTCAACACGTGTGTCTCATTGTGTTTTTGATAAATGAGAACATTTTTAAGGCCAGCTAAGAATGCTTATGCATGACTCCATTAACTCGTGTAAATCTAGGACCTTTAATTTTACATCCAATTAAATTGAATTAGTCGCAACCGTCATTATCTAATTACATTATCTTTATTGTTGTAAGACACTCTTTCGCATCATCATTATCTTCACCATAAACATTATTATTATCAACACAAAAATTATGAATGTCTATATTTTTTCATATCCTATTTACAGGACATTGCAGTCAACACCAGCATTTTTATGCTGCTGTTGATTTCTTGGCAAGTTTTACTTTCAGTAGTTTGCCATTGCTTTCTGAACGACTGGCTAACATACCCTTCGTAAGAAACCAACACGCCGCGATCAGCTGCCGAATCTCATGCAGCTGTGTTTCGTACGTGAGTATACGGGATTACGAATAGCGTCCTTAACCCCTTCGCCAGTGAAAATGGCTCAAGACAATTACATTGATCAATTTGGTTATCCAGAGTATTTTTAGCATTTTTATATAAAATCACATCTCATCAGCCTCTAAGGATATATTTGCTTGCTTAGTATCTGTCTAAGTTTTAAAGTCATATGATAGAACTGATCCTATGCAATATGGAACAATTCTTTCTTCCCATGACAAGAATGTATTGCATAAGTCGTTCTTCATTTGATACAACGCAGTTTTTTTTTTATTTTGTGGATGTTGTTGCTGTTGTTGTTGTTGTTGTTGTTGTTGTTGTTGTTGTTGTTGTTGTTGTTGTTGCTGCTGCTGTTGTTGTGTGTGTGTGTTTGTCCTATACTTTTCTTTGTGTATGTTATGCATCTTCCATCCGATATTATTTATCTACCCATATATGTTATTGCCCGTACTTGCACCAAAATAACACCTTTTAATTGAAGATGCACTTGCCCCAAAATAATACGATTTACATGAGATTAAACAAACATCCTACAATTGATCGCAGCATTTTATCTGAGAATATTTGGCTGAATACATCCTCAAATCGAACTATGGAAATAAATAAGACTGTTTTCTGTATTCATAGCTAAGTAAAGTTTTCTGTATTCATAGCTAAGTAAATCATTATTGTCCTCAGCGCGTTTATCTTGTATTGAGTGTCCCAGTCTGTATAGATGATACGAACGAGACTTTGTTACATCTCTGCCCTCTCAGTTTTCACGGGCTTGGGACCGTCACATGCTGTAATATATGGCACGTGGCCTGATTAAAAAGATTTGAATCCAATACTGGTTCAGGCGGCATTGCCGTGTTAGATTAGTTTAGTAATAAAGTGTTAATAATTGGTTAGTAAAACAATATGTACTCATAATTAGTTAATGCGCAAGATAAATCTGAGAATATAAAGTTGATGTATTAGTAATATACAAGTTCACTTAACATTCAGGCCTGTGTACAAGTATGTCTATCATTGCTGAGATATCCAATTCAAACTGTATTTACATTTTGTTATTGATTATTAACATAACTTATCGTGTGAAGGTTTAATGGTTGGTTACTGGTCTACGTGGCGAAGGCGTTCCGGAAGCAATACGTAATCACTATAAGTGGGTTCGAAACACAGCAGTGATGGTGTTTTTGAAAAAGCTATGTTTGCTGGTCGTTTAGAAAATAATGGCAATCTTCTGAACGGAAAACATGCCATGGAATCACGAACAGCCAAAATACTGGGGTTGACTGCTACGTACTGTGAAGGACATGCAAAAAAATTGTAAAACGCCGGCTCCGTGGCTAAGGGCTTACGAAAGCAGTTCATAATCCCGTATACCCACGTTCGAAACATAGCTGCGGGCGATTGGTAGCAGACGGCATTGAGTTGGTTTTTTATTAAATGAAATGGGTGCCTGTCGTTCAGAAAGCAATGGCAAACTTATGACCGTGAATTTGCCAAGAGATCACAACAGCAAAAATTGCTGGTGTTGACTGCGACAACATGCAAAGGTTATGCAATTAAGTCTTACTCTCTAATTTTAACACATGACCTATATTTATATAATGCTTCATGAACGCTTGTATTAATCAAGTGTTTGCACCATTGTGACTCTGAAAATACTGTTTAGATTTTAATTATATACATATCTGATACTCTAGTGCTACATTAGTATGCTAATATTAGTTCATCAAACTGTTTTTGTTTAAGATTATTATTAATATAATTTTACTAAAGGTAATAAGAAATAAGTAATAATAATTATGTGAAAAAAGTAAACTGAAAACATATTAATGTTGTATTCAATTAAACAAAATTATATTATTAACAGTGTCAGTGCCAAATATAGCCAAGATAATATTCACATGTTACTACTAAATACGGATGACTATTTTAACATTACTGTTTCTGAATATCTTCTAGTATTTAATACGGAAATAAAATGTAACATCTATATGTAAGTATTATTCATTTAGCACTCTAAAATGTATATGTTTTTCATGTTTTTTTTTATTATTTAAGTTATCACTCTGGGTCTAATGATTGTTATTTATAATAAGACACTTCAGCGCAACTAAAAAAAATATTCAGCACATTTAACAACATTAGATGGAACCCTGTGTTAGACAACAAAGTAAGGTTAGTAATAAACTAAACTGCCAAAGTAGTGGCTAAAGATATATGAGAAGAGTTAATATATTTAGTAAATATCGAAAATTAGAAATGAAATGCAAAGCATGCAAAAGAAATTCGAACTTACAGATTGTCAATGAGGTCCTTGTGGATATCACAGCTGTGCATATTCGTCAGTATTGATGCGGCTGAAAGCCTTATCATTGGATCATGATGTAATGAATTAGTCAAGCACCAGGCTTGAGATTTAGGAGCACCTAACATGATAACGGGGTCGTTCAAACACTCGTAGACTTTGTTTGATGTTGGCCTTGTCTTGAACATCATGCACCAGAGAACCACGCCCAAGGAGTAGACGTCTATCTTGTAAGGATCAACCCACGTGAAGCACGATATTTCTGGAGCACGGAAACACTTGGTGCCACCAATGTTTTCTGAAGCAACCACAGTGGAGCTTCGAGGGATGAAAAATGATAATCCAAAATCTCCAAGAACTGCATCGTTGTTTGCGTTGATCAATATATTGTCGGGTTTGATATCGCTGTGTACTATTCTCTTCTGATCATTGAGATAACGTACAACACACGCCATCTGGGTGAAGTACTTGACACACAACTCTGAGGTCATGGTTGCAAGCTTGGAAGTCAAGGTTCCGTTAGGGCAGTAGTGAGTACAAATGGCCAAATATTCAGGACACACGGCAGATATAGTATGTTTGAGGACGTGTGGATGAGATAGTCCTATTAAAACGCAAGCCTCTTTATAAAACAACCTCTTGTTTCTATTCCCTCCATCAGAAGTAAGCAATGACAATAATTTCACGGCTCTCTTATGTTTTGCACACAGACGTGAGGTGGCTAGAACAACTTCTCCACTCATTCCACTGCCCAAAACTGGACCACGAGAAAAATTATATGTCGTAAAAAAGTCCCCTGGTAGGTTTACAATTGAAGGTAATTCCATTTCCGAACACAACCACAGTAAAAACTAATTTAGACAATTATCCAATTGAGAAAAATGCACAAGAGAGAATATAATCACGATCTTGCAACAAGCACTCTGGAAAATCCTATGGTGAAATGCGACACTGTTCTCGCTTATATATAGTAGGGGCAGTCGGTAGCCTGGTCTTTGTCGGCGTCCTCGTTACGGCATTGGTTGATAATATGCAATGGGCAATAATGAGAGGCTAGATCTATCAGTCATTATATGGCGTGGTTCTTGTGAATGTGGCATATCTAGACGGATTAGTCTTTCATATCTATACTGCCGCTTCTGATAAAGCGACCTTCAAATAATGTGTCTGTTAATCCTACCTCTTGGCATCTATTGTCGGCTCACGTGTCAATGTCTGGTGACGTTACTTTGATATCCAACAAAAGGTTCACTTAAAGAAGTGACCTAATTTTGATGTATTAACCTAATCAGGGCATGCGATTATGGTTGAAACATATTTGAAGGTTCTCAAAACACGGGCGGTCACTAACAAAGAAATCAAATATTATTCAACACGTGTGTCTCATTGTGTTTTTGATAAATGAGAACATTTTTAAGGCCAGCTAAGAATGCTTATGCATGACTCCATTAACTCGTGTAAATCTAGGACCTTTAATTTTACATCCAATTAAATTGAATTAGTCGCAACCGTCATTATCTAATTACATTATCTTTATTGTTGTAAGACACTCTTTCGCATCATCATTATCTTCACCATAAACATTATTATTATCAACACAAAAATTATGAATGTCTATATTTTTTCATATCCTATTTACAGGACATTGCAGTCAACACCAGCATTTTTATGCTGCTGTTGATTTCTTGGCAAGTTTTACTTTCAGTAGTTTGCCATTGCTTTCTGAACGACTGGCTAACATACCCTTCGTAAGAAACCAACACGCCGCGATCAGCTGCCGAATCTCATGCAGCTGTGTTTCGTACGTGAGTATACGGGATTACGAATAGCGTCCTTAACCCCTTCGCCAGTGAAAATGGCTCAAGACAATTACATTGATCAATTTGGTTATCCAGAGTATTTTTAGCATTTTTATATAAAATCACATCTCATCAGCCTCTAAGGATATATTTGCTTGCTTAGTATCTGTCTAAGTTTTAAAGTCATATGATAGAACTGATCCTATGCAATATGGAACAATTCTTTCTTCCCATGACAAGAATGTATTGCATAAGTCGTTCTTCATTTGATACAACGCAGTTTTTATTTTTTTATTTTGTGGATGTTGTTGCTGTTGTTGTTGTTGTTGTTGTTGTTGTTGTTGTTGTTGTTGTTGTTGTTGTTGTTGTTGTTGTTGTTGTTGTTGCTGCTGCTGTTGTTGTGTGTGTGTGTTTGTCCTATACTTTTCTTTGTGTATGTTATGCATCTTCCATCCGATATTATTTATCTACCCATATATGTTATTGCCCGTACTTGCACCAAAATAACACCTTTTAATTGAAGATGCACTTGCCCCAAAATAATACGATTTACATGAGATTAAACAAACATCCTACAATTGATCGCAGCATTTTATCTGAGAATATTTGGCTGAATACATCCTCAAATCGAACTATGGAAATAAATAAGACTGTTTTCTGTATTCATAGCTAAGTAAAGTTTTCTGTATTCATAGCTAAGTAAATCATTATTGTCCTCAGCGCGTTTATCTTGTATTGAGTGTCCCAGTCTGTATAGATGATACGAACGAGACTTTGTTACATCTCTGCCCTCTCAGTTTTCACGGGCTTGGGACCGTCACATGCTGTAATATATGGCACGTGGCCTGATTAAAAAGATTTGAATCCAATACTGGTTCAGGCGGCATTGCCGTGTTAGATTAGTTTAGTAATAAAGTGTTAATAATTGGTTAGTAAAACAATATGTACTCATAATTAGTTAATGCGCAAGATAAATCTGAGAATATAAAGTTGATGTATTAGTAATATACAAGTTCACTTAACATTCAGGCCTGTGTACAAGTATGTCTATCATTGCTGAGATATCCAATTCAAACTGTATTTACATTTTGTTATTGATTATTAACATAACTTATCGTATGAAGGTTTAATGGTTGGTTACTGGTCTACGTGGCGAAGGCGTTCCGGAAGCAATACGTAATCACTATAAGTGGGTTCGAAACACAGCAGTGATGGTGTTTTTGAAAAAGCTATGTTTGCTGGTCGTTTAGAAAATAATGGCAATCTTCTGAACGGAAAACATGCCATGGAATCACGAACAGCCAAAATACTGGGGTTGACTGCTACGTACTGTGAAGGACATGCAAAAAAATTGTAAAACGCCGGCTCCGTGGCTAAGGGCTTACGAAAGCAGTTCATAATCCCGTATACCCACGTTCGAAACATAGCTGCGGGCGATTGGTAGCAGACGGCATTGAGTTGGTTTTTTATTAAATGAAATGGGTGCCTGTCGTTCAGAAAGCAATGGCAAACTTATGACCGTGAATTTGCCAAGAGATCACAACAGCAAAAATTGCTGGTGTTGACTGCGACAACATGCAAAGGTTATGCAATTAAGTCTTACTCTCTAATTTTAACACATGACCTATATTTATATAATGCTTCATGAACGCTTGTATTAATCAAGTGTTTGCACCATTGTGACTCTGAAAATACTGTTTAGATTTTAATTATATACATATCTGATACTCTAGTGCTACATTAGTATGCTAATATTAGTTCATCAAACTGTTTTTGTTTAAGATTATTATTAATATAATTTTACTAAAGGTAATAAGAAATAAGTAATAATAATTATGTGAAAAAAGTAAACTGAAAACATATTAATGTTGTATTCAATTAAACAAAATTATATTATTAACAGTGTCAGTGCCAAATATAGCCAAGATAATATTCACATGTTACTACTAAATACGGATGACTATTTTAACATTACTGTTTCTGAATATCTTCTAGTATTTAATACGGAAATAAAATGTAACATCTATATGTAAGTATTATTCATTTAGCACTCTAAAATGTATATGTTTTTCATGTTTTTTTTTTATTATTTAAGTTATCACTCTGGGTCTAATGATTGTTATTTATAATAAGACACTTCAGCGCAACTAAAAAAAATATTCAGCACATTTAACAACATTAGATGGAACCCTGTGTTAGACAACAAAGTAAGGTTAGTAATAAACTAAACTGCCAAAGTAGTGGCTAAAGATATATGAGAAGAGTTAATATATTTAGTAAATATCGAAAATTAGAAATGAAATGCAAAGCATGCAAAAGAAATTCGAACTTACAGATTGTCAATGAGGTCCTTGTGGATATCACAGCTGTGCATATTCGTCAGTATTGATGCGGCTGAAAGCCTTATCATTGGATCATGATGTAATGAATTAGTCAAGCACCAGGCTTGAGATTTAGGAGCACCTAACATGATAACGGGGTCGTTCAAACACTCGTAGACTTTGTTTGATGTTGGCCTTGTCTTGAACATCATGCACCAGAGAACCACGCCCAAGGAGTAGACGTCTATCTTGTAAGGATCAACCCACGTGAAGCACGATATTTCTGGAGCACGGAAACACTTGGTGCCACCAATGTTTTCTGAAGCAACCACAGTGGAGCTTCGAGGGATGAAAAATGATAATCCAAAATCTCCAAGAACTGCATCGTTGTTTGCGTTGATCAATATATTGTCGGGTTTGATATCGCTGTGTACTATTCTCTTCTGATCATTGAGATAACGTACAACACACGCCATCTGGGTGAAGTACTTGACACACAACTCTGAGGTCATGGTTGCAAGCTTGGAAGTCAAGGTTCCGTTAGGGCAGTAGTGAGTACAAATGGCCAAATATTCAGGACACACGGCAGATATAGTATGTTTGAGGACGTGTGGATGAGATAGTCCTATTAAAACGCAAGCCTCTTTATAAAACAACCTCTTGTTTCTATTCCCTCCATCAGAAGTAAGCAATGACAATAATTTCACGGCTCTCTTATGTTTTGCACACAGACGTGAGGTGGCTAGAACAACTTCTCCACTCATTCCACTGCCCAAAACTGGACCACGAGAAAAATTATATGTCGTAAAAAAGTCCCCTGGTAGGTTTACAATTGAAGGTAATTCCATTTCCGAACACAACCACAGTAAAAACTAATTTAGACAATTATCCAATTGAGAAAAATGCACAAGAGAGAATATAATCACGATCTTGCAACAAGCACTCTGGAAAATCCTATGGTGAAATGCGACACTGTTCTCGCTTATATATAGTAGGGGCAGTCGGTAGCCTGGTCTTTGTCGGCGTCCTCGTTACGGCATTGGTTGATAATATGCAATGGGCAATAATGAGAGGCTAGATCTATCAGTCATTATATGGCGTGGTTCTTGTGAATGTGGCATATCTAGACGGATTAGTCTTTCATATCTATACTGCCGCTTCTGATAAAGCGACCTTCAAATAATGTGTCTGTTAATCCTACCTCTTGGCATCTATTGTCGGCTCACGTGTCAATGTCTGGTGACGTTACTTTGATATCCAACAAAAGGTTCACTTAAAGAAGTGACCTAATTTTGATGTATTAACCTAATCAGGGCATGCGATTATGGTTGAAACATATTTGAAGGTTCTCAAAACACGGGCGGTCACTAACAAAGAAATCAAATATTATTCAACACGTGTGTCTCATTGTGTTTTTGATAAATGAGAACATTTTTAAGGCCAGCTAAGAATGCTTATGCATGACTCCATTAACTCGTGTAAATCTAGGACCTTTAATTTTACATCCAATTAAATTGAATTAGTCGCAACCGTCATTATCTAATTACATTATCTTTATTGTTGTAAGACACTCTTTCGCATCATCATTATCTTCACCATAAACATTATTATTATCAACACAAAAATTATGAATGTCTATATTTTTTCATATCCTATTTACAGGACATTGCAGTCAACACCAGCATTTTTATGCTGCTGTTGATTTCTTGGCAAGTTTTACTTTCAGTAGTTTGCCATTGCTTTCTGAACGACTGGCTAACATACCCTTCGTAAGAAACCAACACGCCGCGATCAGCTGCCGAATCTCATGCAGCTGTGTTTCGTACGTGAGTATACGGGATTACGAATAGCGTCCTTAACCCCTTCGCCAGTGAAAATGGCTCAAGACAATTACATTGATCAATTTGGTTATCCAGAGTATTTTTAGCATTTTTATATAAAATCACATCTCATCAGCCTCTAAGGATATATTTGCTTGCTTAGTATCTGTCTAAGTTTTAAAGTCATATGATAGAACTGATCCTATGCAATATGGAACAATTCTTTCTTCCCATGACAAGAATGTATTGCATAAGTCGTTCTTCATTTGATACAACGCAGTTTTTATTTTTTTATTTTGTGGATGTTGTTGCTGTTGTTGTTGTTGTTGTTGTTGTTGTTGTTGTTGTTGTTGTTGTTGTTGTTGTTGTTGTTGTTGTTGTTGTTGTTGTTGCTGCTGCTGTTGTTGTGTGTGTGTGTTTGTCCTATACTTTTCTTTGTGTATGTTATGCATCTTCCATCCGATATTATTTATCTACCCATATATGTTATTGCCCGTACTTGCACCAAAATAACACCTTTTAATTGAAGATGCACTTGCCCCAAAATAATACGATTTACATGAGATTAAACAAACATCCTACAATTGATCGCAGCATTTTATCTGAGAATATTTGGCTGAATACATCCTCAAATCGAACTATGGAAATAAATAAGACTGTTTTCTGTATTCATAGCTAAGTAAAGTTTTCTGTATTCATAGCTAAGTAAATCATTATTGTCCTCAGCGCGTTTATCTTGTATTGAGTGTCCCAGTCTGTATAGATGATACGAACGAGACTTTGTTACATCTCTGCCCTCTCAGTTTTCACGGGCTTGGGACCGTCACATGCTGTAATATATGGCACGTGGCCTGATTAAAAAGATTTGAATCCAATACTGGTTCAGGCGGCATTGCCGTGTTAGATTAGTTTAGTAATAAAGTGTTAATAATTGGTTAGTAAAACAATATGTACTCATAATTAGTTAATGCGCAAGATAAATCTGAGAATATAAAGTTGATGTATTAGTAATATACAAGTTCACTTAACATTCAGGCCTGTGTACAAGTATGTCTATCATTGCTGAGATATCCAATTCAAACTGTATTTACATTTTGTTATTGATTATTAACATAACTTATCGTATGAAGGTTTAATGGTTGGTTACTGGTCTACGTGGCGAAGGCGTTCCGGAAGCAATACGTAATCACTATAAGTGGGTTCGAAACACAGCAGTGATGGTGTTTTTGAAAAAGCTATGTTTGCTGGTCGTTCAGAAAATAATGGCAATCTTCTGAACGGAAAACATGCCATGGAATCACGAACAGCCAAAATACTGGGGTTGACTGCTACGTACTGTGAAGGACATGCAAAAAAATTGTAAAACGCCGGCTCCGTGGCTAAGGGCTTACGAAAGCAGTTCATAATCCCGTATACCCACGTTCGAAACATAGCTGCGGGCGATTGGTAGCAGACGGCATTGAGTTGGTTTTTTATTAAATGAAATGGGTGCCTGTCGTTCAGAAAGCAATGGCAAACTTATGACCGTGAATTTGCCAAGAGATCACAACAGCAAAAATTGCTGGTGTTGACTGCGACAACATGCAAAGGTTATGCAATTAAGTCTTACTCTCTAATTTTAACACATGACCTATATTTATATAATGCTTCATGAACGCTTGTATTAATCAAGTGTTTGCACCATTGTGACTCTGAAAATACTGTTTAGATTTTAATTATATACATATCTGATACTCTAGTGCTACATTAGTATGCTAATATTAGTTCATCAAACTGTTTTTGTTTAAGATTATTATTAATATAATTTTACTAAAGGTAATAAGAAATAAGTAATAATAATTATGTGAAAAAAGTAAACTGAAAACATATTAATGTTGTATTCAATTAAACAAAATTATATTATTAACAGTGTCAGTGCCAAATATAGCCAAGATAATATTCACATGTTACTACTAAATACGGATGACTATTTTAACATTACTGTTTCTGAATATCTTCTAGTATTTAATACGGAAATAAAATGTAACATCTATATGTAAGTATTATTCATTTAGCACTCTAAAATGTATATGTTTTTCATGTTTTTTTTTATTATTTAAGTTATCACTCTGGGTCTAATGATTGTTATTTATAATAAGACACTTCAGCGCAACTAAAAAAAATATTCAGCACATTTAACAACATTAGATGGAACCCTGTGTTAGACAACAAAGTAAGGTTAGTAATAAACTAAACTGCCAAAGTAGTGGCTAAAGATATATGAGAAGAGTTAATATATTTAGTAAATATCGAAAATTAGAAATGAAATGCAAAGCATGCAAAAGAAATTCGAACTTACAGATTGTCAATGAGGTCCTTGTGGATATCACAGCTGTGCATATTCGTCAGTATTGATGCGGCTGAAAGCCTTATCATTGGATCATGATGTAATGAATTAGTCAAGCACCAGGCTTGAGATTTAGGAGCACCTAACATGATAACGGGGTCGTTCAAACACTCGTAGACTTTGTTTGATGTTGGCCTTGTCTTGAACATCATGCACCAGAGAACCACGCCCAAGGAGTAGACGTCTATCTTGTAAGGATCAACCCACGTGAAGCACGATATTTCTGGAGCACGGAAACACTTGGTGCCACCAATGTTTTCTGAAGCAACCACAGTGGAGCTTCGAGGGATGAAAAATGATAATCCAAAATCTCCAAGAACTGCATCGTTGTTTGCGTTGATCAATATATTGTCGGGTTTGATATCGCTGTGTACTATTCTCTTCTGATCATTGAGATAACGTACAACACACGCCATCTGGGTGAAGTACTTGACACACAACTCTGAGGTCATGGTTGCAAGCTTGGAAGTCAAGGTTCCGTTAGGGCAGTAGTGAGTACAAATGGCCAAATATTCAGGACACACGGCAGATATAGTATGTTTGAGGACGTGTGGATGAGATAGTCCTATTAAAACGCAAGCCTCTTTATAAAACAACCTCTTGTTTCTATTCCCTCCATCAGAAGTAAGCAATGACAATAATTTCACGGCTCTCTTATGTTTTGCACACAGACGTGAGGTGGCTAGAACAACTTCTCCACTCATTCCACTGCCCAAAACTGGACCACGAGAAAAATTATATGTCGTAAAAAAGTCCCCTGGTAGGTTTACAATTGAAGGTAATTCCATTTCCGAACACAACCACAGTAAAAACTAATTTAGACAATTATCCAATTGAGAAAAATGCACAAGAGAGAATATAATCACGATCTTGCAACAAGCACTCTGGAAAATCCTATGGTGAAATGCGACACTGTTCTCGCTTATATATAGTAGGGGCAGTCGGTAGCCTGGTCTTTGTCGGCGTCCTCGTTACGGCATTGGTTGATAATATGCAATGGGCAATAATGAGAGGCTAGATCTATCAGTCATTATATGGCGTGGTTCTTGTGAATGTGGCATATCTAGACGGATTAGTCTTTCATATCTATACTGCCGCTTCTGATAAAGCGACCTTCAAATAATGTGTCTGTTAATCCTACCTCTTGGCATCTATTGTCGGCTCACGTGTCAATGTCTGGTGACGTTACTTTGATATCCAACAAAAGGTTCACTTAAAGAAGTGACCTAATTTTGATGTATTAACCTAATCAGGGCATGCGATTATGGTTGAAACATATTTGAAGGTTCTCAAAACACGGGCGGTCACTAACAAAGAAATCAAATATTATTCAACACGTGTGTCTCATTGTGTTTTTGATAAATGAGAACATTTTTAAGGCCAGCTAAGAATGCTTATGCATGACTCCATTAACTCGTGTAAATCTAGGACCTTTAATTTTACATCCAATTAAATTGAATTAGTCGCAACCGTCATTATCTAATTACATTATCTTTATTGTTGTAAGACACTCTTTCGCATCATCATTATCTTCACCATAAACATTATTATTATCAACACAAAAATTATGAATGTCTATATTTTTTCATATCCTATTTACAGGACATTGCAGTCAACACCAGCATTTTTATGCTGCTGTTGATTTCTTGGCAAGTTTTACTTTCAGTAGTTTGCCATTGCTTTCTGAACGACTGGCTAACATACCCTTCGTAAGAAACCAACACGCCGCGATCAGCTGCCGAATCTCATGCAGCTGTGTTTCGTACGTGAGTATACGGGATTACGAATAGCGTCCTTAACCCCTTCGCCAGTGAAAATGGCTCAAGACAATTACATTGATCAATTTGGTTATCCAGAGTATTTTTAGCATTTTTATATAAAATCACATCTCATCAGCCTCTAAGGATATATTTGCTTGCTTAGTATCTGTCTAAGTTTTAAAGTCATATGATAGAACTGATCCTATGCAATATGGAACAATTCTTTCTTCCCATGACAAGAATGTATTGCATAAGTCGTTCTTCATTTGATACAACGCAGTTTTTATTTTTTTATTTTGTGGATGTTGTTGCTGTTGTTGTTGTTGTTGTTGTTGTTGTTGTTGTTGTTGTTGTTGTTGTTGTTGTTGTTGTTGTTGTTGTTGTTGTTGTTGTTGCTGCTGCTGTTGTTGTGTGTGTGTGTTTGTCCTATACTTTTCTTTGTGTATGTTATGCATCTTCCATCCGATATTATTTATCTACCCATATATGTTATTGCCCGTACTTGCACCAAAATAACACCTTTTAATTGAAGATGCACTTGCCCCAAAATAATACGATTTACATGAGATTAAACAAACATCCTACAATTGATCGCAGCATTTTATCTGAGAATATTTGGCTGAATACATCCTCAAATCGAACTATGGAAATAAATAAGACTGTTTTCTGTATTCATAGCTAAGTAAAGTTTTCTGTATTCATAGCTAAGTAAATCATTATTGTCCTCAGCGCGTTTATCTTGTATTGAGTGTCCCAGTCTGTATAGATGATACGAACGAGACTTTGTTACATCTCTGCCCTCTCAGTTTTCACGGGCTTGGGACCGTCACATGCTGTAATATATGGCACGTGGCCTGATTAAAAAGATTTGAATCCAATACTGGTTCAGGCGGCATTGCCGTGTTAGATTAGTTTAGTAATAAAGTGTTAATAATTGGTTAGTAAAACAATATGTACTCATAATTAGTTAATGCGCAAGATAAATCTGAGAATATAAAGTTGATGTATTAGTAATATACAAGTTCACTTAACATTCAGGCCTGTGTACAAGTATGTCTATCATTGCTGAGATATCCAATTCAAACTGTATTTACATTTTGTTATTGATTATTAACATAACTTATCGTATGAAGGTTTAATGGTTGGTTACTGGTCTACGTGGCGAAGGCGTTCCGGAAGCAATACGTAATCACTATAAGTGGGTTCGAAACACAGCAGTGATGGTGTTTTTGAAAAAGCTATGTTTGCTGGTCGTTCAGAAAATAATGGCAATCTTCTGAACGGAAAACATGCCATGGAATCACGAACAGCCAAAATACTGGGGTTGACTGCTACGTACTGTGAAGGACATGCAAAAAAAATTGTAAAACGCCGGCTCCGTGGCTAAGGGCTTACGAAAGCAGTTCATAATCCCGTATACCCACGTTCGAAACATAGCTGCGGGCGATTGGTAGCAGACGGCATTGAGTTGGTTTTTTATTAAATGAAATGGGTGCCTGTCGTTCAGAAAGCAATGGCAAACTTATGACCGTGAATTTGCCAAGAGATCACAACAGCAAAAATTGCTGGTGTTGACTGCGACAACATGCAAAGGTTATGCAATTAAGTCTTACTCTCTAATTTTAACACATGACCTATATTTATATAATGCTTCATGAACGCTTGTATTAATCAAGTGTTTGCACCATTGTGACTCTGAAAATACTGTTTAGATTTTAATTATATACATATCTGATACTCTAGTGCTACATTAGTATGCTAATATTAGTTCATCAAACTGTTTTTGTTTAAGATTATTATTAATATAATTTTACTAAAGGTAATAAGAAATAAGTAATAATAATTATGTGAAAAAAGTAAACTGAAAACATATTAATGTTGTATTCAATTAAACAAAATTATATTATTAACAGTGTCAGTGCCAAATATAGCCAAGATAATATTCACATGTTACTACTAAATACGGATGACTATTTTAACATTACTGTTTCTGAATATCTTCTAGTATTTAATACGGAAATAAAATGTAACATCTATATGTAAGTATTATTCATTTAGCACTCTAAAATGTATATGTTTTTCATGTTTTTTTTTATTATTTAAGTTATCACTCTGGGTCTAATGATTGTTATTTATAATAAGACACTTCAGCGCAACTAAAAAAAATATTCAGCACATTTAACAACATTAGATGGAACCCTGTGTTAGACAACAAAGTAAGGTTAGTAATAAACTAAACTGCCAAAGTAGTGGCTAAAGATATATGAGAAGAGTTAATATATTTAGTAAATATCGAAAATTAGAAATGAAATGCAAAGCATGCAAAAGAAATGCGAACTTACAGATTGTCAATGAGGTCCTTGTGGATATAACAGCTGTGCATATTCGTCAGTATTGATGCGGCTGAAAGCCTTATCATTGGATCATGATGTAATGAATTAGTCAAGCACCAGGCTTGAGATTTAGGAGCACCTAACATGATAACGGGGTCGTTCAAACACTCGTAGACTTTGTTTGATGTTGGCCTTGTCTTGAACATCATGCACCAGAGAACCACGCCCAAGGAGTAGACGTCTATCTTGTAAGGATCAACCCACGTGAAGCACGATATTTCTGGAGCACGGAAACACTTGGTGCCACCAATGTTTTCTGAAGCAACCACAGTGGAGCTTCGAGGGATGAAAAATGATAATCCAAAATCTCCAAGAACTGCATCGTTGTTTGCGTTGATCAATATATTGTCGGGTTTGATATCGCTGTGTACTATTCTCTTCTGATCATTGAGATAACGTACAACACACGCCATCTGGGTGAAGTACTTGACACACAACTCTGAGGTCATGGTTGCAAGCTTGGAAGTCAAGGTTCCGTTAGGGCAGTAGTGAGTACAAATGGCCAAATATTCAGGACACACGGCAGATATAGTATGTTTGAGGACGTGTGGATGAGATAGTCCTATTAAAACGCAAGCCTCTTTATAAAACAACCTCTTGTTTCTATTCCCTCCATCAGAAGTAAGCAATGACAATAATTTCACGGCTCTCTTATGTTTTGCACACAGACGTGAGGTGGCTAGAACAACTTCTCCACTCATTCCACTGCCCAAAACTGGACCACGAGAAAAATTATATGTCGTAAAAAAGTCCCCTGGTAGGTTTACAATTGAAGGTAATTCCATTTCCGAACACAACCACAGTAAAAACTAATTTAGACAATTATCCAATTGAGAAAAATGCACAAGAGAGAATATAATCACGATCTTGCAACAAGCACTCTGGAAAATCGTATGGTGAAATGCGACACTGTTCTCGCTTATATATAGTAGGGGCAGTCGGTAGCCTGGTCTTTGTCGGCGTCCTCGTTACGGCATTGGTTGATAATATTCAATGGGCAATAATGAGAGGCTAGATCTATCAGTCATTATATGGCGTGGTTCTTGTGAATGTGGCATATCTAGACGGATTAGTCTTTCATATCTATACTGCCGCTTCTGATAAAGCGACCTTCAAATAATGTGTCTGTTAATCCTACCTCTTGGCATCTATTGTCGGCTGACGTGTCAATGTCTGGTGACGTTACTTTGATATCCAACAAAAGGTTCACTTAAAGAAGTGACCTAATTTTGATGTATTAACCTAATCAGGGCATGCGATTATGGTTGAAACATATTTGAAGGTTCTCAAAACACGGGCGGTCACTAACAAAGAAATCAAATATTATTCAACACGTGTGTCTCATTGTGTTTTTGATAAATGAGAACATTTTTAAGGCCAGCTAAGAATGCTTATGCATGTCTCCATTAACTCGTGTAAATCTAGGACCTTTAATTTTACATCCAATTAAATTGAATTAGTCGCAACCGTCATTATCTAATTACATTATCTTTATTGTTGTAAGACACTCTTTCGCATCATCATTATCTTCACCATAAACATTATTATTATCAACACAAAAATTATGAATGTCTATATTTTTTCATATCCTATTTACAGGACATTGCAGTCAACACCAGCATTTTTATGCTGCTGTTGATTTCTTGGCAAGTTTTACTTTCAGTAGTTTGCCATTGCTTTCTGAACGACTGGCTAACATACCCTTCGTAAGAAACCAACACGCCGCGATCAGCTGCCGAATCTCATGCAGCTGTGTTTCGTACGTGAGTATACGGGATTACGAATAGCGTCCTTAACCCCTTCGCCGGTGAAAATGGCTCAAGACAATTACATTGATCAATTTGGTTATCCAGAGTATTTTTAGCATTTTTATATAAAATCACATCTCATCAGCCTCTAAGGATATATTTGCTTGCTTAGTATCTGTCTAAGTTTTAAAGTCATATGATAGAACTGATCCTATGCAATATGGAACAATTCTTTCTTCCCATGACAAGAATGTATTGCATAAGTCGTTCTTCATTTGATACAACGCAGTTTTTTTTTTTTATTTTGTGGATGTTGTTGTTGTTGTTGTTGTTGTTGTTGTTGTTGTTGTTGTTGTTGTTGTTGTTGTTGTTGTTGTTGTTGTTGTTGTTGTTGCTGCTGTTGTTGTGTGTGTGTGTTTGTCCTATACTTTTCTTTGTGTATGTTATGCATCTTCCATCCGATATTATTTATCTACCCATATATGTTATTGCCCGTACTTGCACCAAAATAACACCTTTTAATTGAAGATGCACTTGCCCCAAAATAATACGATTTACATGAGATTAAACAAACATCCTACAATTGATCGCAGCATTTTATCTGAGAATATTTGGCTGAATACATCCTCAAATCGAACTATGGAAATAAATAAGACTGTTTTCTGTATTCATAGCTAAGTAAAGTTTTCTGTATTCATAGCTAAGTAAATCATTATTGTCCTCAGCGCGTTTATCTTGTATTGAGTGTCCCAGTCTGTATAGATGATACGAACGAGACTTTGTTACATCTCTGCCCTCTCAGTTTTCACGGGCTTGGGACCGTCACATGCTGTAATATATGGCACGTGGCCTGATTAAAAAGATTTGAATCCAATACTGGTTCAGGCGGCATTGCCGTGTTAGATTAGTTTAGTAATAAAGTGTTAATAATTGGTTAGTAAAACAATATGTACTCATAATTAGTTAATGCGCAAGATAAATCTGAGAATATAAAGTTGATGTATTAGTAATATACAAGTTCACTTAACATTCAGGCCTGTGTACAAGTATGTCTATCATTGCTGAGATATCCAATTCAAACTGTATTTACATTTTGTTATTGATTATTAACATAACTTATCGTATGAAGGTTTAATGGTTGGTTACTGGTCTACGTGGCGAAGGCGTTCCGGAAGCAATACGTAATCACTATAAGTGGGTTCGAAACACAGCAGTGATGGTGTTTTTGAAAAAGCTATGTTTGCTGGTCGTTTAGAAAATAATGGCAATCTTCTGAACGGAAAACATGCCATGGAATCACGAACAGCCAAAATACTGGGGTTGACTGCTACGTACTGTGAAGGACATGCAAAAAAATTGTAAAACGCCGGCTCCGTGGCTAAGGGCTTACGAAAGCAGTTCATAATCCCGTATACCCACGTTCGAAACATAGCTGCGGGCGATTGGTAGCAGACGGCATTGAGTTGGTTTTTTATTAAATGAAATGGGTGCCTGTCGTTCAGAAAGCAATGGCAAACTTATGACCGTGAATTTGCCAAGAGATCAAAACAGCAAAAATTGCTGGTGTTGACTGCGACAACATGCAAAGGTTATGCAATTAAGTCTTACTCTCTAATTTTAACACATGACCTATATTTATATAATGCTTCGTGAACGCTTGTATTAATCAAGTGTTTGCACCATTGTGACTCTGAAAATACTGTTTAGATTTTAATTATATACATATCTGATACTCTAGTGCTACATTAGTATGCTAATATTAGTTCATCAAACTGTTTTTGTTTAAGATTATTATTAATATAATTTTACTAAAGGTAATAAGAAATAAGTAATAATAATTATGTGAAAAAAGTAAACTGAAAACATATTAATGTTGTATTCAATTAAACAAAATTATATTATTAACAGTGTCAGTGCCAAATATAGCCAAGATAATATTCACATGTTACTACTAAATACGGATGACTATTTTAACATTACTGTTTCTGAATATCTTCTAGTATTTAATACAGAAATAAAATGTAACATCTATATGTAAGTATTATTCATTTAGCACTCTAAAATGTATATGTTTTTTATGTTTTTTTTTTATTATTTAAATTATCACTCTGGGTCTAATGATTGTTATTTATAATAAGACACTTCAGCGCAACTAAAAAAAATATTCAGCACATTTAACAACATTAGATGGAACCCTGTGTTAGACAACAAAGTAAGGTTAGTAATAAACTAAACTGCCAAAGTAGTGGCTAAAGATATATGAGAAGAGTTAATATATTTAGTAAATATCGAAAATTAGAAATGAAATGCAAAGCATGCAAAAGAAATGCGAACTTACAGATTGTTAATGAGGTCCTTGTGGATATCACAGCTGTGCATATTCGTCAGTATTGATGCGGCTGAAAGCCTTATCATTGGATCATGATGTAATGAATTAGTCAAGCACCAGGCTTGAGATTTAGGAGCACCTAACATGATAACGGGGTCGTTCAAACACTCGTAGACTTTGTTTGATGTTGGCCTTGTCTTGAACATCATGCACCAGAGAACCACGCCCAAGGAGTAGACGTCTATCTTGTAAGGATCAACCCACGTGAAGCACGATATTTCTGGAGCACGGAAACACTTGGTGCCACCAATGTTTTCTGAAGCAACCACAGTGGAGCTTCGAGGGATGAAAAATGATAATCCAAAATCTCCAAGAACTGCATCGTTGTTTGCGTTGATCAATATATTGTCGGGTTTGATATCGCTGTGTACTATTCTCTTCTGATCATTGAGATAACGTACAACACACGCCATCTGGGTGAAGTACTTGACACACAACTCTGAGGTCATGGTTGCAAGCTTGGAAGTCAAGGTTCCGTTAGGGCAGTAGTGAGTACAAATGGCCAAATATTCAGGACACACGGCAGATATAGTATGTTTGAGGACGTGTGGATGAGATAGTCCTATTAAAACGCAAGCCTCTTTATAAAACAACCTCTTGTTTCTATTCCCTCCATCAGAAGTAAGCAATGACAATAATTTCACGGCTCTCTTATGTTTTGCACACAGACGTGAGGTGGCTAGAACAACTTCTCCACTCATTCCACTGCCCAAAACTGGACCACGAGAAAAATTATATGTCGTAAAAAAGTCCCCTGGTAGGTTTACAATTGAAGGTAATTCCATTTCCGAACACAACCACAGTAAAAACTAATTTAGACAATTATCCAATTGAGAAAAATGCACAAGAGAGAATATAATCACGATCTTGCAACAAGCACTCTGGAAAATCGTATGGTGAAATGCGACACTGTTCTCGCTTATATATAGTAGGGGCAGTCGGTAGCCTGGTCTTTGTCGGCGTCCTCGTTACGGCATTGGTTGTAATATTCAATGGGCAATAATGAGAGGCTAGATCTATCAGTCATTATATGGCGTGGTTCTTGTGAATGTGGCATATCTAGACGGATTAGTCTTTCATATCTATACTGCCGCTTCTGATAAAGCGACCTTCAAATAATGTGTCTGTTAATCCTACCTCTTGGCATCTATTGTCGGCTCACGTGTCAATGTCTGGTGACGTTACTTTCATATCCAACAAAAGGTTCACTTAAAGAAGTGACCTAATTTTGATGTATTAACCTAATCAGGACATGCGATTATGGTTGAAACATATTTGAAGGTTCTCAAAACACGGGCGGTCACTAACAAAGAAATCAAATATTATTCAACACGTGTGTCTCATTGTGTTTTTGATAAATGAGAACATTTTTAAGGCCAGCTAAGAATGCTTATGCATGACTCCATTAACTCGTGTAAATCTAGGACCTTTAATTTTACATCCAATTAAATTGAATTAGTCGCAACCGTCATTATCTAATTACATTATCTTTATTGTTGTAAGACACTCTTTCGCATCATCATTATCTTCACCATAAACATTATTATTATCAACACAAAAATTATGAATGTCTATATTTTTTCATATCCTATTTACAGGACATTGCAGTCAACACCAGCATTTTTATGCTGCTGTTGATTTCTTGGCAAGTTTTACTTTCAGTAGTTTGCCATTGCTTTCTGAACGACTGGCTAACATACCCTTCGTAAGAAACCAACACGCCGCGATCAGCTGCCGAATCTCATGCAGCTGTGTTTCGTACGTGAGTATACGGGATTACGAATAGCGTCCTTAACCCCTTCGCCAGTGAAAATGGCTCAAGACAATTACATTGATCAATTTGGTTATCCAGAGTATTTTTAGCATTTTTATATAAAATCACATCTCATCAGCCTCTAAGGATATATTTGCTTGCTTAGTATCTGTCTAAGTTTTAAAGTCATATGATAGAACTGATCCTATGCAATATGGAACAATTCTTTCTTCCCATGACAAGAATGTATTGCATAAGTCGTTCTTCATTTGATACAACGCAGTTTTTTTTTTTTATTTTGTGGATGTTGTTGCTGTTGTTGTTGTTGTTGTTGTTGTTGTTGTTGTTGTTGTTGTTGTTGTTGTTGTTGTTGTTGTTGTTGTTGTTGTTGTTGTTGTTGTTGTTGTTGCTGCTGTTGTTGTGTGTGTGTGTTTGTCCTATACTTTTCTTTGTGTATGTTATGCATCTTCCATCCGATATTATTTATCTACCCATATATGTTATTGCCCGTACTTGCACCAAAATAACACCTTTTAATTGAAGATGCACTTGCCCCAAAATAATACGATTTACATGAGATTAAACAAACATCCTACAATTGATCGCAGCATTTTATCTGAGAATATTTGGCTGAATACATCCTCAAATCGAACTATGGAAATAAATAAGACTGTTTTCTGTATTCATAGCTAAGTAAAGTTTTCTGTATTCATAGCTAAGTAAATCATTATTGTCCTCAGCGCGTTTATCTTGTATTGAGTGTCCCAGTCTGTATAGATGATACGAACGAGACTTTGTTACATCTCTGCCCTCTCAGTTTTCACGGGCTTGGGACCGTCACATGCTGTAATATATGGCACGTGGCCTGATTAAAAAGATTTGAATCCAATACTGGTTCAGGCGGCATTGCCGTGTTAGATTAGTTTAGTAATAAAGTGTTAATAATTGGTTAGTAAAACAATATGTACTCATAATTAGTTAATGCGCAAGATAAATCTGAGAATATAAAGTTGATGTATTAGTAATATACAAGTTCACTTAACATTCAGGCCTGTGTACAAGTATGTCTATCATTGCTGAGATATCCAATTCAAACTGTATTTACATTTTGTTATTGATTATTAACATAACTTATCGTATGAAGGTTTAATGGTTGGTTACTGGTCTACGTGGCGAAGGCGTTCCGGAAGCAATACGTAATCACTATAAGTGGGTTCGAAACACAGCAGTGATGGTGTTTTTGAAAAAGCTATGTTTGCTGGTCGTTTAGAAAATAATGGCAATCTTCTGAACGGAAAACATGCCATGGAATCACGAACAGCCAAAATACTGGGGTTGACTGCTACGTACTGTGAAGGACATGCAAAAAAATTGTAAAACGCCGGCTCCGTGGCTAAGGGCTTACGAAAGCAGTTCATAATCCCGTATACCCACGTTCGAAACATAGCTGCGGGCGATTGGTAGCAGACGGCATTGAGTTGGTTTTTTATTAAATGAAATGGGTGCCTGTCGTTCAGAAAGCAATGGCAAACTTATGACCGTGAATTTGCCAAGAGATCACAACAGCAAAAATTGCTGGTGTTGACTGCGACAACATGCAAAGGTTATGCAATTAAGTCTTACTCTCTAATTTTAAAACATGACCTATATTTATATAATGCTTCATGAACGCTTGTATTAATCAAGTGTTTGCTCCATTGTGACTCTGAAAATACTGTTTAGATTTTAATTATATACATATCTGATACTCTAGTGCTACATTAGTATGCTAATATTAGTTCATCAAACTGTTTTTGTTTAAGATTATTATTAATATAATTTTACTAAAGGTAATAAGAAATAAGTAATAATAATTATATGAAAAAAGTAAACTGAAAACATATTAATGTTGTATTCAATTAAACAAAATTATATTATTAACAGTGTCAGTGCCAAATATAGCCAAGATAATATTCACATGTTACTACTAAATACGGATGACTATTTTAACATTACTGTTTCTGAATATCTTCTAGTATTTAATACGGAAATAAAATGTAACATCTATATGTAAGTATTATTCATTTAGCACTCTAAAATGTATATGTTTTTCATGTTTTTTTTTTTATTATTTAAATTATCACTCTGGGTCTAATGATTGTTATTTATAATAAGACACTTCAGCGCAACTAAAAAAAATATTCAGCACATTTAACAACATTAGATGGAACCCTGTGTTAGACAACAAAGTAAGGTTAGTAATAAACTAAACTGCCAAAGTAGTGGCTAAAGATATATGAGAAGAGTTAATATATTTAGTAAATATCGAAAATTAGAAATGAAATGCAAAGCATGCAAAAGAAATGCGTACTTACAGATTGTCAATGAGGTCCTTGTGGATATCACAGCTGTGCATATTCGTCAGTATTGATGCGGCTGAAAGCCTTATCATTGGATCATGATGTAACGAATTAGTCAAGCACCAGGCTTGAGATTTAGGAGCACCTAACATGATAACGGGGTCGTTCAAACACTCGTAGACTTTGTTTGATGTTGGCCTTGTCTTGAACATCATGCACCAGAGAACCACGCCCAAGGAGTAGACGACTATCTTGTAAGGATCAACCCACGTGAAGCACGATATTTCTGGAGCACGGAAACACTTGGTGCCACCAATGTTTTCTGAAGCAACCACAGTGGAGCTTCGAGGGATGAAAAATGATAATCCAAAATCTCCAAGAACTGCATCGTTGTTTGCGTTGATCAATATATTGTCGGGTTTGATATCGCTATGTACTATTCTCTTCTGATCATTGAGATAACGTACAACACACGCCATCTGGGTGAAGTACTTGACACACAACTCTGAGGTCATGGTTGTAAGCTTGGAAGTCAAGGTTCCGTTAGGGCAGTAGTGAGTACAAATGGCCAAATATTCAGGACACACGGCAGATATAGTATGTTTGAGGACGTGTGGATGAGATAGTCCTATTAAAACGCAAGCCTCTTTATAAAACAACCTCTTGTTTCTATTCCCTCCATCAGAAGTAAGCAATGACAATAATTTCACGGCTCTCTTATGTTTTGCACACAGACGTGAGGTGGCTAGAACAACTTCTCCACTCATTCCACTGCCCAAAACTGGACCACGAGAAAAATTATATGTCGTAAAAAAGTCCCCTGGTAGGTTTACAATTGAAGGTAATTCCATTTCCGAACACAACCACAGTAAAAACTAATTTAGACAATTATCCAATTGAGAAAAATGCACAAGAGAGAATATAATCACGATCTTGCAACAAGCACTCTGGAAAATCGTATGGTGAAATGCGACACTGTTCTCGCTTATATATAGTAGGGGCAGTCGGTAGCCTGGTCTTTGTCGGCGTCCTCGTTACGGCATTGGTTGATAATATTCAATGGGCAATAATGAGAGGCTAGATCTATCAGTCATTATATGGCGTGGTTCTTGTGAATGTGGCATATCTAGACGGATTAGTCTTTCATATCTATACTGCCGCTTCTGATAAAGCGACCTTCAAATAATGTGTCTGTTAATCCTACCTCTTGGCAGCTATTGTCGGCTGACGTGTCAATGTCTGGTGACGTTACTTTGATATCCAACAAAAGGTTCACTTAAAGAAGTGACCTAATTTTGATGTATTAACCTAATCAGGGCATGCGATTATGGTTGAAACATATTTGAAGGTTCTCAAAACACGGGCGGTCACTAACAAAGAAATCAAATATTATTCAACACGTGTGTCTCATTGTGTTTTTGATAAATGAGAACATTTTTAAGGCCAGCTAAGAATGCTTATGCATGACTCCATTAACTCGTGTAAATCTAGGACCTTTAATTTTACATCCAATTAAATTGAATTAGTCGCAACCGTCATTATCTAATTACATTATCTTTATTGTTGTAAGACACTCTTTCGCATCATCATTATCTTCACCATAAACATTATTATTATCAACACAAAAATTATGAATGTCTATATTTTTTCATATCCTATTTACAGGACATTGCAGTCAACACCAGCATTTTTATGCTGCTGTTGATTTCTTGGCAAGTTTTACTTTCAGTAGTTTGCCATTGCTTTCTGAACGACTGGCTAACATACCCTTCGTAAGAAACCAACACGCCGCGATCAGCTGCCGAATCTCATGCAGCTGTGTTTCGTACGTGAGTATACGGGATTACGAATAGCGTCCTTAACCCCTTCGCCAGTGAAAATGGCTCAAGACAATTACATTGATCAATTTGGTTATCCAGAGTATTTTTAGCATTTTTATATAAAATCACATCTCATCAGCCTCTAAGGATATATTTGCTTGCTTAGTATCTGTCTAAGTTTTAAAGTCATATGATAGAACTGATCCTATGCAATATGGAACAATTCTTTCTTCCCATGACAAGAATGTATTGCATAAGTCGTTCTTCATTTGATACAACGCAGTTTTTATTTATTTATTTTGTGGATGTTGTTGCTGTTGTTGTTGTTGTTGTTGTTGTTGTTGTTGTTGTTGTTGTTGTTGTTGTTGTTGTTGTTGTTGTTGTTGTTGTTGCTGTTGTTGTGTGTGTGTGTTTGTCCTATACTTTTCTTTGTGTATGTTATGCATCTTCCATCCGATATTATTTATCTACCCATATATGTTATTGCCCGTACTTGCACCAAAATAACACCTTTTAATTGAAGATGCACTTGCCCCAAAATAATACGATTTACATGAGATTAAACAAACATCCTACAATTGATCGCAGCATTTTATCTGAGAATATTTGGCTGAATACATCCTCAAATCGAACTATGGAAATAAATAAGACTGTTTTCTGTATTCATAGCTAAGTAAAGTTTTCTGTATTCATAGCTAAGTAAATCATTATTGTCCTCAGCGCGTTTATCTTGTATTGAGTGTCCCAGTCTGTATAGATGATACGAACGAGACTTTGTTACATCTCTGCCCTCTCAGTTTTCACGGGCTTGGGACCGTCACATGCTGTAATATATGGCACGTGGCCTGATTAAAAAGATTTGAATCCAATACTGGTTCAGGCGGCATTGCCGTGTTAGATTAGTTTAGTAATAAAGTGTTAATAATTGGTTAGTAAAACAATATGTACTCATAATTAGTTAATGCGCAAGATAAATCTGAGAATATAAAGTTGATGTATTAGTAATATACAAGTTCACTTAACATTCAGGCCTGTGTACAAGTATGTCTATCATTGCTGAGATATCCAATTCAAACTGTATTTACATTTTGTTATTGATTATTAACATAACTTATCGTATGAAGGTTTAATGGTTGGTTACTGGTCTACGTGGCGAAGGCGTTCCGGAAGCAATACGTAATCACTATAGTGGGTTCGAAACACAGCAGTGATGGTGTTTTTGAAAAAGCTATGTTTGCTGGTCGTTTAGAAAATAATGGCAATCTTCTGAACGGAAAACATGCCATGGAATCACGAACAGCCAAAATACTGGGGTTGACTGCTACGTACTGTGAAGGGCATGCAAAAAAATTGTAAAACGCCGGCTCCGTGGCTAAGGGCTTACGAAAGCAGTTCATAATCCCGTATACCCACGTTCGAAACATAGCTGCGGGCGATTGGTAGCAGACGGCATTGAGTTGGTTTTTTATTAAATGAAATGGGTGCCTGTCGTTCAGAAAGCAATGGCAAACTTATGACCGTGAATTTGCCAAGAGATCACAACAGCAAAAATTGCTGGTGTTGACTGCGACAACATGCAAAGGTTATGCAATTAAGTCTTACTCTCTAATTTTAACACATGACCTATATTTATATAATGCTTCATGAACGCTTGTATTAATCAAGTGTTTGCACCATTGTGACTCTGAAAATACTGTTTAGATTTTAATTATATACATATCTGATACTCTAGTGCTACATTAGTATGCTAATATTAGTTCATCAAACTGTTTTTGTTTAAGATTATTATTAATATAATTTTACTAAAGGTAATAAGAAATAAGTAATAATAATTATATGAAAAAAGTAAACTGAAAACATATTAATGTTGTATTCAATTAAACAAAATTATATTATTAACAGTGTCAGTGCCAAATATAGCCAAGATAATATTCACATGTTACTACTAAATACGGATGACTATTTTAACATTACTGTTTCTGAATATCTTCTAGTATTTAATACGGAAATAAAATGTAACATCTATATGTAAGTATTATTCATTTAGCACTCTAAATTGTATATGTTTTTCATGTTTTTTTTTTATTATTTAAATTATCACTCTGGGTCTAATGATTGTTATTTATAATAAGACACTTCAGCGCAACTAAAAAAAATATTCAGCACATTTAACAACATTAGATGGAACCCTGTGTTAGACAACAAAGTAAGGTTAGTAATAAACTAAACTGCCAAAGTAGTGGCTAAAGATATATGAGAAGAGTTAATATATTTAGTAAATATCGAAAATTAGAAATGAAATGCAAAGCATGCAAAAGAAATGCGTACTTACAGATTGTCAATGAGGTCCTTGTGGATATCACAGCTGTGCATATTCGTCAGTATTGATGCGGCTGAAAGCCTTATCATTGGATCATGATGTAACGAATTAGTCAAGCACCAGGCTTGAGATTTAGGAGCACCTAACATGATAACGGGGTCGTTCAAACACTCGTAGACTTTGTTTGATGTTGGCCTTGTCTTGAACATCATGCACCAGAGAACCACGCCCAAGGAGTAGACGTCTATCTTGTAAGGATCAACCCACGTGAAGCACGATATTTCTGGAGCACGGAAACACTTGGTGCCACCAATGTTTTCTGAAGCAACCACAGTGGAGCTTCGAGGGATGAAAAATGATAATCCAAAATCTCCAAGAACTGCATCGTTGTTTGCGTTGATCAATATATTGTCGGGTTTGATATCGCTATGTACTATTCTCTTCTGATCATTGAGATAACGTACAACACACGCCATCTGGGTGAAGTACTTGACACACAACTCTGAGGTCATGGTTGTAAGCTTGGAAGTCAAGGTTCCGTTAGGGCAGTAGTGAGTACAAATGGCCAAATATTCAGGACACACGGCAGATATAGTATGTTTGAGGACGTGTGGATGAGATAGTCCTATTAAAACGCAAGCCTCTTTATAAAACAACCTCTTGTTTCTATTCCCTCCATCAGAAGTAAGCAATGACAATAATTTCACGGCTCTCTTATGTTTTGCACACAGACGTGAGGTGGCTAGAACAACTTCTCCACTCATTCCACTGCCCAAAACTGGACCACGAGAAAAATTATATGTCGTAAAAAAGTCCCCTGGTAGGTTTACAATTGAAGGTAATTCCATTTCCGAACACAACCACAGTAAAAACTAATTTAGACAATTATCCAATTGAGAAAAATGCACAAGAGAGAATATAATCACGATCTTGCAACAAGCACTCTGGAAAATCGTATGGTGAAATGCGACACTGTTCTCGCTTATATATAGTAGGGGCAGTCGGTAGCCTGGTCTTTGTCGGCGTCCTCGTTACGGCATTGGTTGATAATATTCAATGGGCAATAATGAGAGGCTAGATCTATCAGTCATTATATGGCGTGGTTCTTGTGAATGTGGCATATCTAGACGGATTAGTCTTTCATATCTATACTGCCGCTTCTGATAAAGCGACCTTCAAATAATGTGTCTGTTAATCCTACCTCTTGGCAGCTATTGTCGGCTGACGTGTCAATGTCTGGTGACGTTACTTTGATATCCAACAAAAGGTTCACTTAAAGAAGTGACCTAATTTTGATGTATTAACCTAATCAGGGCATGCGATTATGGTTGAAACATATTTGAAGGTTCTCAAAACACGGGCGGTCACTAACAAAGAAATCAAATATTATTCAACACGTGTGTCTCATTGTGTTTTTGATAAATGAGAACATTTTTAAGGCCAGCTAAGAATGCTTATGCATGACTCCATTAACTCGTGTAAATCTAGGACCTTTAATTTTACATCCAATTAAATTGAATTAGTCGCAACCGTCATTATCTAATTACATTATCTTTATTGTTGTAAGACACTCTTTCGCATCATCATTATCTTCACCATAAACATTATTATTATCAACACAAAAATTATGAATGTCTATATTTTTTCATATCCTATTTACAGGACATTGCAGTCAACACCAGCATTTTTATGCTGCTGTTGATTTCTTGGCAAGTTTTACTTTCAGTAGTTTGCCATTGCTTTCTGAACGACTGGCTAACATACCCTTCGTAAGAAACCAACACGCCGCGATCAGCTGCCGAATCTCATGCAGCTGTGTTTCGTACGTGAGTATACGGGATTACGAATAGCGTCCTTAACCCCTTCGCCAGTGAAAATGGCTCAAGACAATTACATTGATCAATTTGGTTATCCAGAGTATTTTTAGCATTTTTATATAAAATCACATCTCATCAGCCTCTAAGGATATATTTGCTTGCTTAGTATCTGTCTAAGTTTTAAAGTCATATGATAGAACTGATCCTATGCAATATGGAACAATTCTTTCTTCCCATGACAAGAATGTATTGCATAAGTCGTTCTTCATTTGATACAACGCAGTTTTTATTTATTTATTTTGTGGATGTTGTTGCTGTTGTTGTTGTTGTTGTTGTTGTTGTTGTTGTTGTTGTTGTTGTTGTTGTTGTTGTTGTTGTTGTTGCTGCTGTTGTTGTGTGTGTGTGTTTGTCCTATACTTTTCTTTGTGTATGTTATGCATCTTCCATCCGATATTATTTATCTACCCATATATGTTATTGCCCGTACTTGCACCAAAATAACACCTTTTAATTGAAGATGCACTTGCCCCAAAATAATACGATTTACATGAGATTAAACAAACATCCTACAATTGATCGCAGCATTTTATCTGAGAATATTTGGCTGAATACATCCTCAAATCGAACTATGGAAATAAATAAGACTGTTTTCTGTATTCATAGCTAAGTAAAGTTTTCTGTATTCATAGCTAAGTAAATCATTATTGTCCTCAGCGCGTTTATCTTGTATTGAGTGTCCCAGTCTGTATAGATGATACGAACGAGACTTTGTTACATCTCTGCCCTCTCAGTTTTCACGGGCTTGGGACCGTCACATGCTGTAATATATGGCACGTGGCCTGATTAAAAAGATTTGAATCCAATACTGGTTCAGGCGGCATTGCCGTGTTAGATTAGTTTAGTAATAAAGTGTTAATAATTGGTTAGTAAAACAATATGTACTCATAATTAGTTAATGCGCAAGATAAATCTGAGAATATAAAGTTGATGTATTAGTAATATACAAGTTCACTTAACATTCAGGCCTGTGTACAAGTATGTCTATCATTGCTGAGATATCCAATTCAAACTGTATTTACATTTTGTTATTGATTATTAACATAACTTATCGTATGAAGGTTTAATGGTTGGTTACTGGTCTACGTGGCGAAGGCGTTCCGGAAGCAATACGTAATCACTATAAGTGGGTTCGAAACACAGCAGTGATGGTGTTTTTGAAAAAGCTATGTTTGCTGGTCGTTTAGAAAATAATGGCAATCTTCTGAACGGAAAACATGCCATGGAATCACGAACAGCCAAAATACTGGGGTTGACTGCTACGTACTGTGAAGGACATGCAAAAAAATTGTAAAACGCCGGCTCCGTGGCTAAGGGCTTACGAAAGCAGTTCATAATCCCGTATACCCACGTTCGAAACATAGCTGCGGGCGATTGGTAGCAGACGGCATTGAGTTGGTTTTTTATTAAATGAAATGGGTGCCTGTCGTTCAGAAAGCAATGGCAAACTTATGACCGTGAATTTGCCAAGAGATCACAACAGCAAAAATTGCTGGTGTTGACTGCGACAACATGCAAAGGTTATGCAATTAAGTCTTACTCTCTAATTTTAAAACATGACCTATATTTATATAATGCTTCATGAACGCTTGTATTAATCAAGTGTTTGCTCCATTGTGACTCTGAAAATACTGTTTAGATTTTAATTATATACATATCTGATACTCTAGTGCTACATTAGTATGCTAATATTAGTTCATCAAACTGTTTTTGTTTAAGATTATTATTAATATAATTTTACTAAAGGTAATAAGAAATAAGTAATAATAATTATATGAAAAAAGTAAACTGAAAACATATTAATGTTGTATTCAATTAAACAAAATTATATTATTAACAGTGTCAGTGCCAAATATAGCCAAGATAATATTCACATGTTACTACTAAATACGGATGACTATTTTAACATTACTGTTTCTGAATATCTTCTAGTATTTAATACGGAAATAAAATGTAACATCTATATGTAAGTATTATTCATTTAGCACTCTAAAATGTATATGTTTTTCATGTTTTTTTTTTTATTATTTAAATTATCACTCTGGGTCTAATGATTGTTATTTATAATAAGACACTTCAGCGCAACTAAAAAAAATATTCAGCACATTTAACAACATTAGATGGAACCCTGTGTTAGACAACAAAGTAAGGTTAGTAATAAACTAAACTGCCAAAGTAGTGGCTAAAGATATATGAGAAGAGTTAATATATTTAGTAAATATCGAAAATTAGAAATGAAATGCAAAGCATGCAAAAGAAATGCGTACTTACAGATTGTCAATGAGGTCCTTGTGGATATCACAGCTGTGCATATTCGTCAGTATTGATGCGGCTGAAAGCCTTATCATTGGATCATGATGTAACGAATTAGTCAAGCACCAGGCTTGAGATTTAGGAGCACCTAACATGATAACGGGGTCGTTCAAACACTCGTAGACTTTGTTTGATGTTGGCCTTGTCTTGAACATCATGCACCAGAGAACCACGCCCAAGGAGTAGACGACTATCTTGTAAGGATCAACCCACGTGAAGCACGATATTTCTGGAGCACGGAAACACTTGGTGCCACCAATGTTTTCTGAAGCAACCACAGTGGAGCTTCGAGGGATGAAAAATGATAATCCAAAATCTCCAAGAACTGCATCGTTGTTTGCGTTGATCAATATATTGTCGGGTTTGATATCGCTATGTACTATTCTCTTCTGATCATTGAGATAACGTACAACACACGCCATCTGGGTGAAGTACTTGACACACAACTCTGAGGTCATGGTTGTAAGCTTGGAAGTCAAGGTTCCGTTAGGGCAGTAGTGAGTACAAATGGCCAAATATTCAGGACACACGGCAGATATAGTATGTTTGAGGACGTGTGGATGAGATAGTCCTATTAAAACGCAAGCCTCTTTATAAAACAACCTCTTGTTTCTATTCCCTCCATCAGAAGTAAGCAATGACAATAATTTCACGGCTCTCTTATGTTTTGCACACAGACGTGAGGTGGCTAGAACAACTTCTCCACTCATTCCACTGCCCAAAACTGGACCACGAGAAAAATTATATGTCGTAAAAAAGTCCCCTGGTAGGTTTACAATTGAAGGTAATTCCATTTCCGAACACAACCACAGTAAAAACTAATTTAGACAATTATCCAATTGAGAAAAATGCACAAGAGAGAATATAATCACGATCTTGCAACAAGCACTCTGGAAAATCGTATGGTGAAATGCGACACTGTTCTCGCTTATATATAGTAGGGGCAGTCGGTAGCCTGGTCTTTGTCGGCGTCCTCGTTACGGCATTGGTTGATAATATTCAATGGGCAATAATGAGAGGCTAGATCTATCAGTCATTATATGGCGTGGTTCTTGTGAATGTGGCATATCTAGACGGATTAGTCTTTCATATCTATACTGCCGCTTCTGATAAAGCGACCTTCAAATAATGTGTCTGTTAATCCTACCTCTTGGCAGCTATTGTCGGCTGACGTGTCAATGTCTGGTGACGTTACTTTGATATCCAACAAAAGGTTCACTTAAAGAAGTGACCTAATTTTGATGTATTAACCTAATCAGGGCATGCGATTATGGTTGAAACATATTTGAAGGTTCTCAAAACACGGGCGGTCACTAACAAAGAAATCAAATATTATTCAACACGTGTGTCTCATTGTGTTTTTGATAAATGAGAACATTTTTAAGGCCAGCTAAGAATGCTTATGCATGACTCCATTAACTCGTGTAAATCTAGGACCTTTAATTTTACATCCAATTAAATTGAATTAGTCGCAACCGTCATTATCTAATTACATTATCTTTATTGTTGTAAGACACTCTTTCGCATCATCATTATCTTCACCATAAACATTATTATTATCAACACAAAAATTATGAATGTCTATATTTTTTCATATCCTATTTACAGGACATTGCAGTCAACACCAGCATTTTTATGCTGCTGTTGATTTCTTGGCAAGTTTTACTTTCAGTAGTTTGCCATTGCTTTCTGAACGACTGGCTAACATACCCTTCGTAAGAAACCAACACGCCGCGATCAGCTGCCGAATCTCATGCAGCTGTGTTTCGTACGTGAGTATACGGGATTACGAATAGCGTCCTTAACCCCTTCGCCAGTGAAAATGGCTCAAGACAATTACATTGATCAATTTGGTTATCCAGAGTATTTTTAGCATTTTTATATAAAATCACATCTCATCAGCCTCTAAGGATATATTTGCTTGCTTAGTATCTGTCTAAGTTTTAAAGTCATATGATAGAACTGATCCTATGCAATATGGAACAATTCTTTCTTCCCATGACAAGAATGTATTGCATAAGTCGTTCTTCATTTGATACAACGCAGTTTTTATTTATTTATTTTGTGGATGTTGTTGCTGTTGTTGTTGTTGTTGTTGTTGTTGTTGTTGTTGTTGTTGTTGTTGTTGTTGTTGTTGTTGTTGTTGTTGTTGCTGTTGTTGTGTGTGTGTGTTTGTCCTATACTTTTCTTTGTGTATGTTATGCATCTTCCATCCGATATTATTTATCTACCCATATATGTTATTGCCCGTACTTGCACCAAAATAACACCTTTTAATTGAAGATGCACTTGCCCCAAAATAATACGATTTACATGAGATTAAACAAACATCCTACAATTGATCGCAGCATTTTATCTGAGAATATTTGGCTGAATACATCCTCAAATCGAACTATGGAAATAAATAAGACTGTTTTCTGTATTCATAGCTAAGTAAAGTTTTCTGTATTCATAGCTAAGTAAATCATTATTGTCCTCAGCGCGTTTATCTTGTATTGAGTGTCCCAGTCTGTATAGATGATACGAACGAGACTTTGTTACATCTCTGCCCTCTCAGTTTTCACGGGCTTGGGACCGTCACATGCTGTAATATATGGCACGTGGCCTGATTAAAAAGATTTGAATCCAATACTGGTTCAGGCGGCATTGCCGTGTTAGATTAGTTTAGTAATAAAGTGTTAATAATTGGTTAGTAAAACAATATGTACTCATAATTAGTTAATGCGCAAGATAAATCTGAGAATATAAAGTTGATGTATTAGTAATATACAAGTTCACTTAACATTCAGGCCTGTGTACAAGTATGTCTATCATTGCTGAGATATCCAATTCAAACTGTATTTACATTTTGTTATTGATTATTAACATAACTTATCGTATGAAGGTTTAATGGTTGGTTACTGGTCTACGTGGCGAAGGCGTTCCGGAAGCAATACGTAATCACTATAGTGGGTTCGAAACACAGCAGTGATGGTGTTTTTGAAAAAGCTATGTTTGCTGGTCGTTTAGAAAATAATGGCAATCTTCTGAACGGAAAACATGCCATGGAATCACGAACAGCCAAAATACTGGGGTTGACTGCTACGTACTGTGAAGGGCATGCAAAAAAATTGTAAAACGCCGGCTCCGTGGCTAAGGGCTTACGAAAGCAGTTCATAATCCCGTATACCCACGTTCGAAACATAGCTGCGGGCGATTGGTAGCAGACGGCATTGAGTTGGTTTTTTATTAAATGAAATGGGTGCCTGTCGTTCAGAAAGCAATGGCAAACTTATGACCGTGAATTTGCCAAGAGATCACAACAGCAAAAATTGCTGGTGTTGACTGCGACAACATGCAAAGGTTATGCAATTAAGTCTTACTCTCTAATTTTAACACATGACCTATATTTATATAATGCTTCATGAACGCTTGTATTAATCAAGTGTTTGCACCATTGTGACTCTGAAAATACTGTTTAGATTTTAATTATATACATATCTGATACTCTAGTGCTACATTAGTATGCTAATATTAGTTCATCAAACTGTTTTTGTTTAAGATTATTATTAATATAATTTTACTAAAGGTAATAAGAAATAAGTAATAATAATTATATGAAAAAAGTAAACTGAAAACATATTAATGTTGTATTCAATTAAACAAAATTATATTATTAACAGTGTCAGTGCCAAATATAGCCAAGATAATATTCACATGTTACTACTAAATACGGATGACTATTTTAACATTACTGTTTCTGAATATCTTCTAGTATTTAATACGGAAATAAAATGTAACATCTATATGTAAGTATTATTCATTTAGCACTCTAAATTGTATATGTTTTTCATGTTTTTTTTTTATTATTTAAATTATCACTCTGGGTCTAATGATTGTTATTTATAATAAGACACTTCAGCGCAACTAAAAAAAATATTCAGCACATTTAACAACATTAGATGGAACCCTGTGTTAGACAACAAAGTAAGGTTAGTAATAAACTAAACTGCCAAAGTAGTGGCTAAAGATATATGAGAAGAGTTAATATATTTAGTAAATATCGAAAATTAGAAATGAAATGCAAAGCATGCAAAAGAAATGCGTACTTACAGATTGTCAATGAGGTCCTTGTGGATATCACAGCTGTGCATATTCGTCAGTATTGATGCGGCTGAAAGCCTTATCATTGGATCATGATGTAACGAATTAGTCAAGCACCAGGCTTGAGATTTAGGAGCACCTAACATGATAACGGGGTCGTTCAAACACTCGTAGACTTTGTTTGATGTTGGCCTTGTCTTGAACATCATGCACCAGAGAACCACGCCCAAGGAGTAGACGTCTATCTTGTAAGGATCAACCCACGTGAAGCACGATATTTCTGGAGCACGGAAACACTTGGTGCCACCAATGTTTTCTGAAGCAACCACAGTGGAGCTTCGAGGGATGAAAAATGATAATCCAAAATCTCCAAGAACTGCATCGTTGTTTGCGTTGATCAATATATTGTCGGGTTTGATATCGCTATGTACTATTCTCTTCTGATCATTGAGATAACGTACAACACACGCCATCTGGGTGAAGTACTTGACACACAACTCTGAGGTCATGGTTGTAAGCTTGGAAGTCAAGGTTCCGTTAGGGCAGTAGTGAGTACAAATGGCCAAATATTCAGGACACACGGCAGATATAGTATGTTTGAGGACGTGTGGATGAGATAGTCCTATTAAAACGCAAGCCTCTTTATAAAACAACCTCTTGTTTCTATTCCCTCCATCAGAAGTAAGCAATGACAATAATTTCACGGCTCTCTTATGTTTTGCACACAGACGTGAGGTGGCTAGAACAACTTCTCCACTCATTCCACTGCCCAAAACTGGACCACGAGAAAAATTATATGTCGTAAAAAAGTCCCCTGGTAGGTTTACAATTGAAGGTAATTCCATTTCCGAACACAACCACAGTAAAAACTAATTTAGACAATTATCCAATTGAGAAAAATGCACAAGAGAGAATATAATCACGATCTTGCAACAAGCACTCTGGAAAATCGTATGGTGAAATGCGACACTGTTCTCGCTTATATATAGTAGGGGCAGTCGGTAGCCTGGTCTTTGTCGGCGTCCTCGTTACGGCATTGGTTGATAATATTCAATGGGCAATAATGAGATGCTAGATCTATCAGTCATTATATGGCGTGGTTCTTGTGAATGTGGCATATCTAGACGGATTAGTCTTTCATATCTATACTGCCGCTTCTGATAAAGCGACCTTCAAATAATGTGTCTGTTAATCCTACCTCTTGGCAGCTATTGTCGGCTGACGTGTCAATGTCTGGTGACGTTACTTTGATATCCAACAAAAGGTTCACTTAAAGAAGTGACCTAATTTTGATGTATTAACCTAATCAGGGCATGCGATTATGGTTGAAACATATTTGAAGGTTCTCAAAACACGGGCGGTCACTAACAAAGAAATCAAATATTATTCAACACGTGTGTCTCATTGTGTTTTTGATAAATGAGAACATTTTTAAGGCCAGCTAAGAATGCTTATGCATGACTCCATTAACTCGTGTAAATCTAGGACCTTTAATTTTACATCCAATTAAATTGAATTAGTCGCAACCGTCATTATCTAATTACATTATCTTTATTGTTGTAAGACACTCTTTCGCATCATCATTATCTTCACCATAAACATTATTATTATCAACACAAAAATTATGAATGTCTATATTTTTTCATATCCTATTTACAGGACATTGCAGTCAACACCAGCATTTTTATGCTGCTGTTGATTTCTTGGCAAGTTTTACTTTCAGTAGTTTGCCATTGCTTTCTGAACGACTGGCTAACATACCCTTCGTAAGAAACCAACACGCCGCGATCAGCTGCCGAATCTCATGCAGCTGTGTTTCGTACGTGAGTATACGGGATTACGAATAGCGTCCTTAACCCCTTCGCCAGTGAAAATGGCTCAAGACAATTACATTGATCAATTTGGTTATCCAGAGTATTTTTAGCATTTTTATATAAAATCACATCTCATCAGCCTCTAAGGATATATTTGCTTGCTTAGTATCTGTCTAAGTTTTAAAGTCATATGATAGAACTGATCCTATGCAATATGGAACAATTCTTTCTTCCCATGACAAGAATGTATTGCATAAGTCGTTCTTCATTTGATACAACGCAGTTTTTTTTATTTATTTTGTGGATGTTGTTGCTGTTGTTGTTGTTGTTGTTGTTGTTGTTGTTGTTGTTGTTGTTGTTGTTGTTGTTGTTGTTGTTGTTGTTGCTGCTGCTGTTGTTGTGTGTGTGTGTTTGTCCTATACTTTTCTTTGTGTATGTTATGCATCTTCCATCCGATATTATTTATCTACCCATATATGTTATTGCCCGTACTTGCACCAAAATAACACCTTTTAATTGAAGATGCACTTGCCCCAAAATAATACGATTTACATGAGATTAAACAAACATCCTACAATTGATCGCAGCATTTTATCTGAGAATATTTGGCTGAATACATCCTCAAATCGAACTATGGAAATAAATAAGACTGTTTTCTGTATTCATAGCTAAGTAAAGTTTTCTGTATTCATAGCTAAGTAAATCATTATTGTCCTCAGCGCGTTTATCTTGTATTGAGTGTCCCAGTCTGTATAGATGATACGAACGAGACTTTGTTACATCTCTGCCCTCTCAGTTTTCACGGGCTTGGGACCGTCACATGCTGTAATATATGGCACGTGGCCTGATTAAAAAGATTTGAATCCAATACTGGTTCAGGCGGCATTGCCGTGTTAGATTAGTTTAGTAATAAAGTGTTAATAATTGGTTAGTAAAACAATATGTACTCATAATTAGTTAATGCGCAAGATAAATCTGAGAATATAAAGTTGATGTATTAGTAATATACAAGTTCACTTAACATTCAGGCCTGTGTACAAGTATGTCTATCATTGCTGAGATATCCAATTCAAACTGTATTTACATTTTGTTATTGATTATTAACATAACTTATCGTATGAAGGTTTAATGGTTGGTTACTGGTCTACGTGGCGAAGGCGTTCCGGAAGCAATACGTAATCACTATAAGTGGGTTCGAAACACAGCAGTGATGGTGTTTTTGAAAAAGCTATGTTTGCTGGTCGTTTAGAAAATAATGGCAATCTTCTGAACGGAAAACATGCCATGGAATCACGAACAGCCAAAATACTGGGGTTGACTGCTACGTACTGTGAAGGGCATGCAAAAAAATTGTAAAACGCCGGCTCCGTGGCTAAGGGCTTACGAAAGCAGTTCATAATCCCGTATACCCACGTTCGAAACATAGCTGCGGGCGATTGGTAGCAGACGGCATTGAGTTGGTTTTTTATTAAATGAAATGGGTGCCTGTCGTTCAGAAAGCAATGGCAAACTTATGACCGTGAATTTGCCAAGAGATCACAACAGCAAAAATTGCTGGTGTTGACTGCGACAACATGCAAAGGTTATGCAATTAAGTCTTACTCTCTAATTTTAACACATGACCTATATTTATATAATGCTTCATGAACGCTTGTATTAATCAAGTGTTTGCACCATTGTGACTCTGAAAATACTGTTTAGATTTTAATTATATACATATCTGATACTCTAGTGCTACATTAGTATGCTAATATTAGTTCATCAAACTGTTTTTGTTTAAGATTATTATTAATATAATTTTACTAAAGGTAATAAGAAATAAGTAATAATAATTATGTGAAAAAAGTAAACTGAAAACATATTAATGTTGTATTCAATTAAACAAAATTATATTATTAACAGTGTCAGTGCCAAATATAGCCAAGATAATATTCACATGTTACTACTAAATACGGATGACTATTTTAACATTACTGTTTCTGAATATCTTCTAGTATTTAATACGGAAATAAAATGTAACATCTATATGTAAGTATTATTCATTTAGCACTCTAAAATGTATATGTTTTTCATGTTTTTTTTTTATTATTTAAATTATCACTCTGGGTCTAATGATTGTTATTTATAATAAGACACTTCAGCGCAACTAAAAAAAATATTCAGCACATTTAACAACATTAGATGGAACCCTGTGTTAGACAACAAAGTAAGGTTAGTAATAAACTAAACTGCCAAAGTAGTGGCTAAAGATATATGAGAAGAGTTAATATATTTAGTAAATATCGAAAATTAGAAATGAAATGCAAAGCATGCAAAAGAAATGCGTACTTACAGATTGTCAATGAGGTCCTTGTGGATATCACAGCTGTGCATATTCGTCAGTATTGATGCGGCTGAAAGCCTTATCATTGGATCATGATGTAACGAATTAGTCAAGCACCAGGCTTGAGATTTAGGAGCACCTAACATGATAACGGGGTCGTTCAAACACTCGTAGACTTTGTTTGATGTTGGCCTTGTCTTGAACATCATGCACCAGAGAACCACGCCCAAGGAGTAGACGTCTATCTTGTAAGGATCAACCCACGTGAAGCACGATATTTCTGGAGCACGGAAACACTTGGTGCCACCAATGTTTTCTGAAGCAACCACAGTGGAGCTTCGAGGGATGAAAAATGATAATCCAAAATCTCCAAGAACTGCATCGTTGTTTGCGTTGATCAATATATTGTCGGGTTTGATATCGCTATGTACTATTCTCTTCTGATCATTGAGATAACGTACAACACACGCCATCTGGGTGAAGTACTTGACACACAACTCTGAGGTCATGGTTGTAAGCTTGGAAGTCAAGGTTCCGTTAGGGCAGTAGTGAGTACAAATGGCCAAATATTCAGGACACACGGCAGATATAGTATGTTTGAGGACGTGTGGATGAGATAGTCCTATTAAAACGCAAGCCTCTTTATAAAACAACCTCTTGTTTCTATTCCCTCCATCAGAAGTAAGCAATGACAATAATTTCACGGCTCTCTTATGTTTTGCACACAGACGTGAGGTGGCTAGAACAACTTCTCCACTCATTCCACTGCCCAAAACTGGACCACGAGAAAAATTATATGTCGTAAAAAAGTCCCCTGGTAGGTTTACAATTGAAGGTAATTCCATTTCCGAACACAACCACAGTAAAAACTAATTTAGACAATTATCCAATTGAGAAAAATGCACAAGAGAGAATATAATCACGATCTTGCAACAAGCACTCTGGAAAATCCTATGGTGAAATGCGACACTGTTCTCGCTTATATATAGTAGGGGCAGTCGGTAGCCTGGTCTTTGTCGGCGTCCTCGTTACGGCATTGGTTGATAATATTCAATGGGCAATAATGAGAGGCTAGATCTATCAGTCATTATATGGCGTGGTTCTTGTGAATGTGGCATATCTAGACGGATTAGTCTTTCATATCTATACTGCCGCTTCTGATAAAGCGACCTTCAAATAATGTGTCTGTTAATCCTACCTCTTGGCAGCTATTGTCGGCTGACGTGTCAATGTCTGGTGACGTTACTTTGATATCCAACAAAAGGTTCACTTAAAGAAGTGACCTAATTTTGATGTATTAACCTAATCAGGGCATGCGATTATGGTTGAAACATATTTGAAGGTTCTCAAAACACGGGCGGTCACTAACAAAGAAATCAAATATTATTCAACACGTGTGTCTCATTGTGTTTTTGATAAATGAGAACATTTTTAAGGCCAGCTAAGAATGCTTATGCATGACTCCATTAACTCGTGTAAATCTAGGACCTTTAATTTTACATCCAATTAAATTGAATTAGTCGCAACCGTCATTATCTAATTACATTATCTTTATTGTTGTAAGACACTCTTTCGCATCATCATTATCTTCACCATAAACATTATTATTATCAACACAAAAATTATGAATATCTATATTTTTTCATATCCTATTTACAGGACATTGCAGTCAACACCAGCATTTTTATGCTGCTGTTGATTTCTTGGCAAGTTTTACTTTCAGTAGTTTGCCATTGCTTTCTGAACGACTGGCTAACATACCCTTCGTAAGAAACCAACACGCCGCGATCAGCTGCCGAATCTCATGCAGCTGTGTTTCGTACGTGAGTATACGGGATTACGAATAGCGTCCTTAACCCCTTCGCCAGTGAAAATGGCTCAAGACAATTACATTGATCAATTTGGTTATCCAGAGTATTTTTAGCATTTTTATATAAAATCACATCTCATCAGCCTCTAAGGATATATTTGCTTGCTTAGTATCTGTCTAAGTTTTAAAGTCATATGATAGAACTGATCCTATGCAATATGGAACAATTCTTTCTTCCCATGACAAGAATGTATTGCATAAGTCGTTCTTCATTTGATACAACGCAGTTTTTTTTTATTTATTTTGTGGATGTTGTTGCTGTTGTTGTTGTTGTTGTTGTTGTTGTTGTTGTTGTTGTTGTTGTTGTTGTTGTTGCTGCTGTTGTTGTGTGTGTGTGTTTGTCCTATACTTTTCTTTGTGTATGTTATGCATCTTCCATCCGATATTATTTATCTACCCATATATGTTATTGCCCGTACTTGCACCAAAATAACACCTTTTAATTGAAGATGCACTTGCCCCAAAATAATACGATTTACATGAGATTAAACAAACATCCTACAATTGATCGCAGCATTTTATCTGAGAATATTTGGCTGAATACATCCTCAAATCGAACTATGGAAATAAATAAGACTGTTTTCTGTATTCATAGCTAAGTAAAGTTTTCTGTATTCATAGCTAAGTAAATCATTATTGTCCTCAGCGCGTTTATCTTGTATTGAGTGTCCCAGTCTGTATAGATGATACGAACGAGACTTTGTTACATCTCTGCCCTCTCAGTTTTCACGGGCTTGGGACCGTCACATGCTGTAATATATGGCACGTGGCCTGATTAAAAAGATTTGAATCCAATACTGGTTCAGGCGGCATTGCCGTGTTAGATTAGTTTAGTAATAAAGTGTTAATAATTGGTTAGTAAAACAATATGTACTCATAATTAGTTAATGCGCAAGATAAATCTGAGAATATAAAGTTGATGTATTAGTAATATACAAGTTCACTTAACATTCAGGCCTGTGTACAAGTATGTCTATCATTGCTGAGATATCCAATTCAAACTGTATTTACATTTTGTTATTGATTATTAACATAACTTATCGTATGAAGGTTTAATGGTTGGTTACTGGTCTACGTGGCGAAGGCGTTCCGGGAGCAATACGTAATCACTATAAGTGGGTTCGAAACACAGCAGTGATGGTGTTTTTGAAAAAGCTATGTTTGCTGGTCGTTTAGAAAATAATGGCAATCTTCTGAACGGAAAACATGCCATGGAATCACGAACAGCCAAAATACTGGGGTTGACTGCTACGTACTGTGAAGGGCATGCAAAAAAATTGTAAAACGCCGGCTCCGTGGCTAAGGGCTTACGAAAGCAGTTCATAATCCCGTATACCCACGTTCGAAACATAGCTGCGGGCGATTGGTAGCAGACGGCATTGAGTTGGTTTTTTATTAAATGAAATGGGTGCCTGTCGTTCAGAAAGCAATGGCAAACTTATGACCGTGAATTTGCCAAGAGATCACAACAGCAAAAATTGCTGGTGTTGACTGCGACAACATGCAAAGGTTATGCAATTAAGTCTTACTCTCTAATTTTAACACATGACCTATATTTATATAATGCTTCATGAACGCTTGTATTAATCAAGTGTTTGCACCATTGTGACTCTGAAAATACTGTTTAGATTTTAATTATATACATATCTGATACTCTAGTGCTACATTAGTATGCTAATATTAGTTCATCAAACTGTTTTTGTTTAAGATTATTATTAATATAATTTTACTAAAGGTAATAAGAAATAAGTAATAATAATTATATGAAAAAAGTAAACTGAAAACATATTAATGTTGTATTCAATTAAACAAAATTATATTATTAACAGTGTCAGTGCCAAATATAGCCAAGATAATATTCACATGTTACTACTAAATACGGATGACTATTTTAACATTACTGTTTCTGAATATCTTCTAGTATTTAATACGGAAATAAAATGTAACATCTATATGTAAGTATTATTCATTTAGCACTCTAAAATGTATGTTTTTCATGTTTTTTTTTTTATTATTTAAATTATCACTCTGGGTCTAATGATTGTTATTTATAATAAGACACTTCAGCGCAACTAAAAAAAATATTCAGCACATTTAACAACATTAGATGGAACCCTGTGTTAGACAACAAAGTAAGGTTAGTAATAAACTAAACTGCCAAAGTAGTGGCTAAAGATATATGAGAAGAGTTAATATATTTAGTAAATATCGAAAATTAGAAATGAAATGCAAAGCATGCAAAAGAAATGCGTACTTACAGATTGTCAATGAGGTCCTTGTGGATATCACAGCTGTGCATATTCGTCAGTATTGATGCGGCTGAAAGCCTTATCATTGGATCATGATGTAACGAATTAGTCAAGCACCAGGCTTGAGATTTAGGAGCACCTAACATGATAACGGGGTCGTTCAAACACTCGTAGACTTTGTTTGATGTTGGCCTTGTCTTGAACATCATGCACCAGAGAACCACGCCCAAGGAGTAGACGTCTATCTTGTAAGGATCAACCCACGTGAAGCACGATATTTCTGGAGCACGGAAACACTTGGTGCCACCAATGTTTTCTGAAGCAACCACAGTGGAGCTTCGAGGGATGAAAAATGATAATCCAAAATCTCCAAGAACTGCATCGTTGTTTGCGTTGATCAATATATTGTCGGGTTTGATATCGCTATGTACTATTCTCTTCTGATCATTGAGATAACGTACAACACACGCCATCTGGGTGAAGTACTTGACACACAACTCTGAGGTCATGGTTGTAAGCTTGGAAGTCAAGGTTCCGTTAGGGCAGTAGTGAGTACAAATGGCCAAATATTCAGGACACACGGCAGATATAGTATGTTTGAGGACGTGTGGATGAGATAGTCCTATTAAAACGCAAGCCTCTTTATAAAACAACCTCTTGTTTCTATTCCCTCCATCAGAAGTAAGCAATGACAATAATTTCACGGCTCTCTTATGTTTTGCACACAGACGTGAGGTGGCTAGAACAACTTCTCCACTCATTCCACTGCCCAAAACTGGACCACGAGAAAAATTATATGTCGTAAAAAAGTCACCTGGTAGGTTTACAATTGAAGGTAATTCCATTTCCGAACACAACCACAGTAAAAACTAATTTAGACAATTATCCAATTGAGAAAAATGCACAAGAGAGAATATAATCACGATCTTGCAACAAGCACTCTGGAAAATCCTATGGTGAAATGCGACACTGTTCTCGCTTATATATAGTAGGGGCAGTCGGTAGCCTGGTCTTTGTCGGCGTCCTCGTTACGGCATTGGTTGATAATATTCAATGGGCAATAATGAGAGGCTAGATCTATCAGTCATTATATGGCGTGGTTCTTGTGAATGTGGCATATCTAGACGGATTAGTCTTTCATATCTATACTGCCGCTTCTGATAAAGCGACCTTCAAATAATGTCTGTTAATCCTACCTCTTGGCAGCTATTGTCGGCTGACGTGTCAATGTCTGGTGACGTTACTTTGATATCCAACAAAAGGTTCACTTAAAGAAGTGACCTAATTTTGATGTATTAACCTAATCAGGGCATGCGATTATGGTTGAAACATATTTGAAGGTTCTCAAAACACGGGTGGTCACTAACAAAGAAATCAAATATTATTCAACACGTGTGTCTCATTGTGTTTTTGATAAATGAGAACATTTTTAAGGCCAGCTAAGAATGCTTATGCATGACTCCATTAACTCGTGTAAATCTAGGACCTTTAATTTTACATCCAATTAAATTGAATTAGTCGCAACCGTCATTATCTAATTACATTATCTTTATTGTTGTAAGACACTCTTTCGCATCATCATTATCTTCACCATAAACATTATTATTATCAACACAAAAATTATGAATGTCTATATTTTTTCATATCCTATTTACAGGACATTGCAGTCAACACCAGCATTTTTATGCTGCTGTTGATTTCTTGGCAAGTTTTACTTTCAGTAGTTTGCCATTGCTTTCTGAACGACTGGCTAACATACCCTTCGTAAGAAACCAACACGCCGCGATCAGCTGCCGAATCTCATGCAGCTGTGTTTCGTACGTGAGTATACGGGATTACGAATAGCGTCCTTAACCCCTTCGCCAGTGAAAATGGCTCAAGACAATTACATAGATCAATTTGGTTATCCAGAGTATTTTTAGCATTTTTATATAAAATCACATCTCATCAGCCTCTAAGGATATATTTGCTTGCTTAGTATCTGTCTAAGTTTTAAAGTCATATGATAGAACTGATCCTATGCAATATGGAACAATTCTTTCTTCCCATGACAAGAATGTATTGCATAAGTCGTTCTTCATTTGATACAACGCAGTTTTTTTTTATTTATTTTATGGATGTTGTTGCTGCTGTTGTTGTTGTTGTTGTTGTTGTTGTTGTTGTTGTTGTTGTTGTTGTTGTTGTTGTTGTTGTTGTTGTTGTTGTTGTTGTTGTTGTTGCTGCTGCTGTTGTTGTGTGTGTGTGTTTGTCCTATACTTTTCTTTGTGTATGTTATGCATCTTCCATCCGATATTATTTATCTACCCATATATGTTATTGCCCGTACTTGCACCAAAATAACACCTTTTAATTGAAGATGCACTTGCCCCAAAATAATACGATTTACATGAGATTAAACAAACATCCTACAATTGATCGCAGCATTTTATCTGAGAATATTTGGCTGAATACATCCTCAAATCGAACTATGGAAATAAATAAGACTGTTTTCTGTATTCATAGCTAAGTAAAGTTTTCTGTATTCATAGCTAAGTAAATCATTATTGTCCTCAGCGCGTTTATCTTGTATTGAGTGTCCCAGTCTGTATAGATGATACGAACGAGACTTTGTTACATCTCTGCCCTCTCAGTTTTCACGGGCTTGGGACCGTCACATGCTGTAATATATGGCACGTGGCCTGATTAAAAAGATTTGAATCCAATACTGGTTCAGGCGGCATTGCCGTGTTAGATTAGTTTAGTAATAAAGTGTTAATAATTGGTTAGTAAAACAATATGTACTCATAATTAGTTAATGCGCAAGATAAATCTGAGAATATAAAGTTGATGTATTAGTAATATACAAGTTCACTTAACATTCAGGCCTGTGTACAAGTATGTCTATCATTGCTGAGATATCCAATTCAAACTGTATTTACATTTTGTTATTGATTATTAACATAACTTATCGTATGAAGGTTTAATGGTTGGTTACTGGTCTACGTGGCGAAGGCGTTCCGGAAGCAATACGTAATCACTATAAGTGGGTTCGAAACACAGCAGTGATGGTGTTTTTGAAAAAGCTATGTTTGCTGGTCGTTTAGAAAATAATGGCTATCTTCTGAACGGAAAACATGCCATGGAATCACGAACAGCCAAAATACTGGGGTTGACTGCTACGTACTGTGAAGGGCATGCAAAAAAATTGTAAAACGCCGGCTCCGTGGCTAAGGGCTTACGAAAGCAGTTCATAATCCCGTATACCCACGTTCGAAACATAGCTGCGGGCGATTGGTAGCAGACGGCATTGAGTTGGTTTTTTATTAAATGAAATGGGTGCCTGTCGTTCAGAAAGCAATGGCAAACTTATGACCGTGAATTTGCCAAGAGATCACAACAGCAAAAATTGCTGGTGTTGACTGCGACAACATGCAAAGGTTATGCAATTAAGTCTTACTCTCTAATTTTAACACATGACCTATATTTATATAATGCTTCATGAACGCTTGTATTAATCAAGTGTTTGCACCATTGTGACTCTGAAAATACTGTTTAGATTTTAATTATATACATATCTGATACTCTAGTGCTACATTAGTATGCTAATATTAGTTCATCAAACTGTTTTTGTTTAAGATTATTATTAATATAATTTTACTAAAGGTAATAAGAAATAAGTAATAATAATTATATGAAAAAAGTAAACTGAAAACATATTAATGTTGTATTCAATTAAACAAAATTATATTATTAACAGTGTCAGTGCCAAATATAGCCAAGATAATATTCACATGTTACTACTAAATACGGATGACTATTTTAACATTACTGTTTCTGAATATCTTCTAGTATTTAATACGGAAATAAAATGTAACATCTATATGTAAGTATTATTCATTTAGCACTCTAAAATGTATATGTTTTTCATGTTTTTTTTTTTTATTATTTAAATTATCACTCTGGGTCTAATGATTGTTATTTATAATAAGACACTTCAGCGCAACTAAAAAAAATATTCAGCACATTTAACAACATTAGATGGAACCCTGTGTTAGACAACAAAGTAAGGTTAGTAATAAACTAAACTGCCAAAGTAGTGGCTAAAGATATATGAGAAGAGTTAATATATTTAGTAAATATCGAAAATTAGAAATGAAATGCAAAGCATGCAAAAGAAATGCGTACTTACAGATTGTCAATGAGGTCCTTGTGGATATCACAGCTGTGCATATTCGTCAGTATTGATGCGGCTGAAAGCCTTATCATTGGATCATGATGTAACGAATTAGTCAAGCACCAGGCTTGAGATTTAGGAGCACCTAACATGATAACGGGGTCGTTCAAACACTCGTAGACTTTGTTTGATGTTGGCCTTGTCTTGAACATCATGCACCAGAGAACCACGCCCAAGGAGTAGACGTCTATCTTGTAAGGATCAACCCACGTGAAGCACGATATTTCTGGAGCACGGAAACACTTGGTGCCACCAATGTTTTCTGAAGCAACCACAGTGGAGCTTCGAGGGATGAAAAATGATAATCCAAAATCTCCAAGAACTGCATCGTTGTTTGCGTTGATCAATATATTGTCGGGTTTGATATCGCTATGTACTATTCTCTTCTGATCATTGAGATAACGTACAACACACGCCATCTGGGTGAAGTACTTGACACACAACTCTGAGGTCATGGTTGTAAGCTTGGAAGTCAAGGTTCCGTTAGGGCAGTAGTGAGTACAAATGGCCAAATATTCAGGACACACGGCAGATATAGTATGTTTGAGGACGTGTGGATGAGATAGTCCTATTAAAACGCAAGCCTCTTTATAAAACAACCTCTTGTTTCTATTCCCTCCATCAGAAGTAAGCAATGACAATAATTTCACGGCTCTCTTATGTTTTGCACACAGACGTGAGGTGGCTAGAACAACTTCTCCACTCATTCCACTGCCCAAAACTGGACCACGAGAAAAATTATATGTCGTAAAAAAGTCCCCTGGTAGGTTTACAATTGAAGGTAATTCCATTTCCGAACACAACCACAGTAAAAACTAATTTAGACAATTATCCAATTGAGAAAAATGCACAAGAGAGAATATAATCACGATCTTGCAACAAGCACTCTGGAAAATCGTATGGTGAAATGCGACACTGTTCTCGCTTATATATAGTAGGGGCAGTCGGTAGCCTGGTCTTTGTCGGCGTCCTCGTTACGGCATTGGTTGATAATATTCAATGGGCAATAATGAGAGGCTAGATCTATCAGTCATTATATGGCGTGGTTCTTGTGAATGTGGCATATCTAGACGGATTAGTCTTTCATATCTATACTGCCGCTTCTGATAATGCGACCTTCAAATAATGTGTCTGTTAATCCTACCTCTTGGCATCTATTGTCGGCTGACGTGTCAATGTCTGGTGACGTTACTTTGATATCCAACAAAAGGTTCACTTAAAGAAGTGACCTAATTTTGATGTATTAACCTAATCAGGGCATGCGATTATGGTTGAAACATATTTGAAGGTTCTCAAAACACGGGCGGTCACTAACAAAGAAATCAAATATTATTCAACACGTGTGTCTCATTGTGTTTTTGATAAATGAGAACATTTTTAAGGCCAGCTAAGAATGCTTATGCATGACTCCATTAACTCGTGTAAATCTAGGACCTTTAATTTTACATCCAATTAAATTGAATTAGTCGCAACCGTCATTATCTAATTACATTATCTTTATTGTTGTAAGACACTCTTTCGCATCATCATTATCTTCACCATAAACATTATTATTATCAACACAAAAATTATGAATGTCTATATTTTTTCATATCCTATTTACAGGACATTGCAGTCAACACCAGCATTTTTATGCTGCTGTTGATTTCTTGGCAAGTTTTACTTTCAGTAGTTTGCCATTGCTTTCTGAACGACTGGCTAACATACCCTTCGTAAGAAACCAACACGCCGCGATCAGCTGCCGAATCTCATGCAGCTGTGTTTCGTACGTGAGTATACGGGATTACGAATAGCGTCCTTAACCCCTTCGCCAGTGAAAATGGCTCAAGACAATTACATTGATCAATTTGGTTATCCAGAGTATTTTTAGCATTTTTATATAAAATCACATCTCATCAGCCTCTAAGGATATATTTGCTTGCTTAGTATCTGTCTAAGTTTTAAAGTCATATGATAGAACTGATCCTATGCAATATGGAACAATTCTTTCTTCCCATGACAAGAATGTATTGCATAAGTCGTTCTTCATTTGATACAACGCAGTTTTTTTTTATTTATTTTGTGGATGTTGTTGCTGCTGTTGTTGTTGTTGTTGTTGTTGTTGTTGTTGTTGTTGTTGTTGTTGTTGTTGTTGTTGTTGTTGTTGTTGTTGTTGTTGTTGTTGTTGTTGTTGTTGTTGTTGTTGTTGTTGTTGTTGTTGTTGCTGCTGTTGTTGTGTGTGTGTGTTTGTCCTATACTTTTCTTTGTGTATGTTATGCATCTTCCATCCGATATTATTTATCTACCCATATATGTTATTGCCCGTACTTGCACCAAAATAACACCTTTTAATTGAAGATGCACTTGCCCCAAAATAATACGATTTACATGAGATTAAACAAACATCCTACAATTGATCGCAGCATTTTATCTGAGAATATTTGGCTGAATACATCCTCAAATCGAACTATGGAAATAAATAAGACTGTTTTCTGTATTCATAGCTAAGTAAAGTTTTCTGTATTCATAGCTAAGTAAATCATTATTGTCCTCAGCGCGTTTATCTTGTATTGAGTGTCCCAGTCTGTATAGATGATACGAACGAGACTTTGTTACATCTCTGCCCTCTCAGTTTTCACGGGCTTGGGACCGTCACATGCTGTAATATATGGCACGTGGCCTGATTAAAAAGATTTGAATCCAATACTGGTTCAGGCGGCATTGCCGTGTTAGATTAGTTTAGTAATAAAGTGTTAATAATTGGTTAGTAAAACAATATGTACTCATAATTAGTTAATGCGCAAGATAAATCTGAGAATATAAAGTTGATGTATTAGTAATATACAAGTTCACTTAACATTCAGGCCTGTGTACAAGTATGTCTATCATTGCTGAGATATCCAATTCAAACTGTATTTACATTTTGTTATTGATTATTAACATAACTTATCGTATGAAGGTTTAATGGTTGGTTACTGGTCTACGTGGCGAAGGCGTTCCGGAAGCAATACGTAATCACTATAAGTGGGTTCGAAACACAGCAGTGATGGTGTTTTTGAAAAAGCTATGTTTGCTGGTCGTTTAGAAAATAATGGCAATCTTCTGAACGGAAAACATGCCATGGAATCACGAACAGCCAAAATACTGGGGTTGACTGCTACGTACTGTGAAGGACATGCAAAAAAATTGTAAAACGCCGGCTCCGTGGCTAAGGGCTTACGAAAGCAGTTCATAATCCCGTATACCCACGTTCGAAACATAGCTGCGGGTGATTGGTAGCAGACGGCATTGAGTTGGTTTTTTATTAAATGAAATGGGTGCCTGTCGTTCAGAAAGCAATGGCAAACTTATGACCGTGAATTTGCCAAGAGATCACAACAGCAAAAATTGCTGGTGTTGACTGCGACAACATGCAAAGGTTATGCAATTAAGTCTTACTCTCTAATTTTAACACATGACCTATATTTATATAATGCTTCATGAACGCTTGTATTAATCAAGTGTTTGCACCATTGTGACTCTGAAAATACTGTTTAGATTTTAATTATATACATATCTGATACTCTAGTGCTACATTAGTATGCTAATATTAGTTCATCAAACTGTTTTTGTTTAAGATTATTATTAATATAATTTTACTAAAGGTAATAAGAAATAAGTAATAATAATTATATGAAAAAAGTAAACTGAAAACATATTAATGTTGTATTCAATTAAACAAAATTATATTATTAACAGTGTCAGTGCCAAATATAGCCAAGATAATATTCACATGTTACTACTAAATACGGATGACTATTTTAACATTACTGTTTCTGAATATCTTCTAGTATTTAATACGGAAATAAAATGTAACATCTATATGTAAGTATTATTCATTTAGCACTCTAAAATGTATATGTTTTTCATGTGTTTTTTTTATTATTTAAATTATCACTCTGGGTCTAATGATTGTTATTTATAATAAGACACTTCAGCGCAACTAAAAAAAATATTCAGCACATTTAACAACATTAGATGGAACCCTGTGTTAGACAACAAAGTAAGGTTAGTAATAAACTAAACTGCCAAAGTAGTGGCTAAAGATATATGAGAAGAGTTAATATATTTAGTAAATATCGAAAATTAGAAATGAAATGCAAAGCATGCAAAAGAAATGCGAACTTACAGATTGTCAATGAGGTCCTTGTGGATATCACAGCTGTGCATATTCGTCAGTATTGATGCGGCTGAAAGCCTTATCATTGGATCATGATGTAATGAATTAGTCAAGCACCAGGCTTGAGATTTAGGAGCACCTAACATGATAACGGGGTCGTTCAAACACTCGTAGACTTTGTTTGATGTTGGCCTTGTCTTGAACATCATGCACCAGAGAACGACGCCCAAGGAGTAGACGTCTATCTTGTATGTATCAACCCACGTGAAGCACGATATTTCTGGAGCACGGAAACACTTGGTGCCACCAATGTTTTCTGAAGCAACCACAGTGGAGCTTCGAGGGATGAAAAATGATAATCCAAAATCTCCAAGAACTGCATCGTTGTTTGCGTTGATCAATATATTGTCGGGTTTGATATCGCTGTGTACTATTCTCTTCTGATCATTGAGATAACGTACAACACACGCCATCTGGGTGAAGTACTTGACACACAACTCTGAGGTCATGGTTGCAAGCTTGGAAGTCAAGGTTCCGTTAGGGCAGTAGTGAGTACAAATGGCCAAATATTCAGGACACACGGCAGATATAGTATGTTTGAGGACGTGTGGATGAGATAATCCTATTAAAACGCAAGCCTCTTTATAAAACAACCTCTTGTTTCTATTCCCTCCATCAGAAGTAAGCAATGACAATAATTTCACGGCTCTCTTATGTTTTGCACACAGACGTGAGGTGGCTAGAACAACTTCTCCACTCATTCCACTGCCCAAAACTGGACCACGAGAAAAATTATATGTCGTAAAAAAGTCCCCTGGTAGGTTTACAATTGAAGGTAATTCCATTTCCGAACACAACCACAGTAAAAACTAATTTAGACAATTATCCAATTGAGAAAAATGCACAAGAGAGAATATAATCACGATCTTGCAACAAGCACTCTGGAAAATCGTATGGTGAAATGCGACACTGTTCTCGCTTATATATAGTAGGGGCAGTCGGTAGCCTGGTCTTTGTCGGCGTCCTCGTTACGGCATTGGTTGATAATATTCAATGGGCAATAATGAGAGGCTAGATCTATCAGTCATTATATGGCGTGGTTCTTGTGAATGTGGCATATCTAGACGGATTAGTCTTTCATATCTATACTGCCGCTTCTGATAAAGCGACCTTCAAATAATGTGTCTGTTAATCCTACCTCTTGGCATCTATTGTCGGCTCACGTGTCAATGTCTGGTGACGTTACTTTGATATCCAACAAAAGGTTCACTTAAAGAAGTGACCTAATTTTGATGTATTAACCTAATCAGGGCATGCGATTATGGTTGAAACATATTTGAAGGTTCTCAAAACACGGGCGGTCACTAACAAAGAAATCAAATATTATTCAACACGTGTGTCTCATTGTGTTTTTGATAAATGAGAACATTTTTAAGGCCAGCTAAGAATGCTTATGCATGACTCCATTAACTCGTGTAAATCTAGGACCTTTAATTTTACATCCAATTAAATTGAATTAGTCGCAACCGTCATTATCTAATTACATTATCTTTATTGTTGTAAGACACTCTTTCGCATCATCATTATCTTCACCATAAACATTATTATTATCAACACAAAAATTATGAATGTCTATATTTTTTCATATCCTATTTACAGGACATTGCAGTCAACACCAGCATTTTTATGCTGCTGTTGATTTCTTGGCAAGTTTTACTTTCAGTAGTTTGCCATTGCTTTCTGAACGACTGGCTAACATACCCTTCGTAAGAAACCAACACGCCGCGATCAGCTGCCGAATCTCATGCAGCTGTGTTTCGTACGTGAGTATACGGGATTACGAATAGCGTCCTTAACCCCTTCGCCAGTGAAAATGGCTCAAGACAATTACATTGATCAATTTGGTTATCCAGAGTATTTTTAGCATTTTTATATAAAATCACATCTCATCAGCCTCTAAGGATATATTTGCTTGCTTAGTATCTGTCTAAGTTTTAAAGTCATATGATAGAACTGATCCTATGCAATATGGAACAATTCTTTCTTCCCATGACAAGAATGTATTGCATAAGTCGTTCTTCATTTGATACAACGCAGTTTTTTTTTATTTATTTTGTGGATGTTGTTGCTGTTGTTGTTGTTGTTGTTGTTGTTGTTGTTGTTGTTGTTGTTGTTGTTGTTGTTGTTGTTGCTGCTGTTGTTGTGTGTGTGTGTTTGTCCTATACTTTTCTTTGTGTATGTTATGCATCTTCCATCCGATATTATTTATCTACCCATATATGTTATTGCCCGTACTTGCACCAAAATAACACCTTTTAATTGAAGATGCACTTGCCCCAAAATAATACGATTTACATGAGATTAAACAAACATCCTACAATTGATCGCAGCATTTTATCTGAGAATATTTGGCTGAATACATCCTCAAATCGAACTATGGAAATAAATAAGACTGTTTTCTGTATTCATAGCTAAGTAAAGTTTTCTGTATTCATAGCTAAGTAAATCATTATTGTCCTCAGCGCGTTTATCTTGTATTGAGTGTCCCAGTCTGTATAGATGATACGAACGAGACTTTGTTACATCTCTGCCCTCTCAGTTTTCACGGGCTTGGGACCGTCACATGCTGTAATATATGGCACGTGGCCTGATTAAAAAGATTTGAATCCAATACTGGTTCAGGCGGCATTGCCGTGTTAGATTAGTTTAGTAATAAAGTGTTAATAATTGGTTAGTAAAACAATATGTACTCATAATTAGTTAATGCGCAAGATAAATCTGAGAATATAAAGTTGATGTATTAGTAATATACAAGTTCACTTAACATTCAGGCCTGTGTACAAGTATGTCTATCATTGCTGAGATATCCAATTCAAACTGTATTTACATTTTGTTATTGATTATTAACATAACTTATCGTATGAAGGTTTAATGGTTGGTTACTGGTCTACGTGGCGAAGGCGTTCCGGAAGCAATACGTAATCACTATAAGTGGGTTCGAAACACAGCAGTGATGGTGTTTTTGAAAAAGCTATGTTTGCTGGTCGTTTAGAAAATAATGGCAATCTTCTGAACGGAAAACATGCCATGGAATCACGAACAGCCAAAATACTGGGGTTGACTGCTACGTACTGTGAAGGACATGCAAAAAAATTGTAAAACGCCGGCTCCGTGGCTAAGGGCTTACGAAAGCAGTTCATAATCCCGTATACCCACGTTCGAAACATAGCTGCGGGCGATTGGTAGCAGACGGCATTGAGTTGGTTTTTTATTAAATGAAATGGGTGCCTGTCGTTCAGAAAGCAATGGCAAACTTATGACCGTGAATTTGCCAAGAGATCACAACAGCAAAAATTGCTGGTGTTGACTGCGACAACATGCAAAGGTTATGCAATTAAGTCTTACTCTCTAATTTTAACACATGACCTATATTTATATAATGCTTCATGAACGCTTGTATTAATCAAGTGTTTGCACCATTGTGACTCTGAAAATACTGTTTAGATTTTAATTATATACATATCTGATACTCTAGTGCTACATTAGTATGCTAATATTAGTTCATCAAACTGTTTTTGTTTAAGATTATTATTAATATAATTTTACTAAAGGTAATAAGAAATAAGTAATAATAATTATATGAAAAAAGTAAACTGAAAACATATTAATGTTGTATTCAATTAAACAAAATTATATTATTAACAGTGTCAGTGCCAAATATAGCCAAGATAATATTCACATGTTACTACTAAATACGGATGACTATTTTAACATTACTGTTTCTGAATATCTTCTAGTATTTAATACGGAAATAAAATGTAACATCTATATGTAAGTATTATTCATTTAGCACTCTAAAATGTATATGTTTTTCATGTTTTTTTTTTTTATTATTATTTAAATTATCACTCTGGGTCTAATGATTGTTATTTATAATAAGACACTTCAGCGCAACTAAAAAAAATATTCAGCACATTTAACAACATTAGATGGAACCCTGTGTTAGACAACAAAGTAAGGTTAGTAATAAACTAAACTGCCAAAGTAGTGGCTAAAGATATATGAGAAGAGTTAATATATTTAGTAAATATCGAAAATTAGAAATGAAATGCAAAGCATGCAAAAGAAATGCGAACTTACAGATTGTCAATGAGGTCCTTGTGGATATCACAGCTGTGCATATTCGTCAGTATTGATGCGGCTGAAAGCCTTATCATTGGATCATGATGTAATGAATTAGTCAAGCACCAGGCTTGAGATTTAGGAGCACCTAACATGATAACGGGGTCGTTCAAACACTCGTAGACTTTGTTTGATGTTGGCCTTGTCTTGAACATCATGCACCAGAGAACGACGCCCAAGGAGTAGACGTCTATCTTGTATGGATCAACCCACGTGAAGCACGATATTTCTGGAGCACGGAAACACTTGGTGCCACCAATGTTTTCTGAAGCAACCACAGTGGAGCTTCGAGGGATGAAAAATGATAATCCAAAATCTCCAAGAACTGCATCGTTGTTTGCGTTGATCAATATATTGTCGGGTTTGATATCGCTGTGTACTATTCTCTTCTGATCATTGAGATAACGTACAACACACGCCATCTGGGTGAAGTACTTGACACACAACTCTGAGGTCATGGTTGCAAGCTTGGAAGTCAAGGTTCCGTTAGGGCAGTAGTGAGTACAAATGGCCAAATATTCAGGACACACGGCAGATATAGTATGTTTGAGGACGTGTGGATGAGATAATCCTATTAAAACGCAAGCCTCTTTATAAAACAACCTCTTGTTTCTATTCCCTCCATCAGAAGTAAGCAATGACAATAATTTCACGGCTCTCTTATGTTTTGCACACAGACGTGAGGTGGCTAGAACAACTTCTCCACTCATTCCACTGCCCAAAACTGGACCACGAGAAAAATTATATGTCGTAAAAAAGTCCCCTGGTAGGTTTACAATTGAAGGTAATTCCATTTCCGAACACAACCACAGTAAAAACTAATTTAGACAATTATCCAATTGAGAAAAATGCACAAGAGAGAATATAATCACGATCTTGCAACAAGCACTCTGGAAAATCGTATGGTGAAATGCGACACTGTTCTCGCTTATATATAGTAGGGGCAGTCGGTAGCCTGGTCTTTGTCGGCGTCCTCGTTACGGCATTGGTTGATAATATTCAATGGGCAATAATGAGAGGCTAGATCTATCAGTCATTATATGGCGTGGTTCTTGTGAATGTGGCATATCTAGACGGATTAGTCTTTCATATCTATACTGCCGCTTCTGATAAAGCGACCTTCAAATAATGTGTCTGTTAATCCTACCTCTTGGCATCTATTGTCGGCTCACGTGTCAATGTCTGGTGACGTTACTTTGATATCCAACAAAAGGTTCACTTAAAGAAGTGACCTAATTTTGATGTATTAACCTAATCAGGGCATGCGATTATGGTTGAAACATATTTGAAGGTTCTCAAAACACGGGCGGTCACTAACAAAGAAATCAAATATTATTCAACACGTGTGTCTCATTGTGTTTTTGATAAATGAGAACATTTTTAAGGCCAGCTAAGAATGCTTATGCATGACTCCATTAACTCGTGTAAATCTAGGACCTTTAATTTTACATCCAATTAAATTGAATTAGTCGCAACCGTCATTATCTAATTACATTATCTTTATTGTTGTAAGACACTCTTTCGCATCATCATTATCTTCACCATAAACATTATTATTATCAACACAAAAATTATGAATGTCTATATTTTTTCATATCCTATTTACAGGACATTGCAGTCAACACCAGCATTTTTATGCTGCTGTTGATTTCTTGGCAAGTTTTACTTTCAGTAGTTTGCCATTGCTTTCTGAACGACTGGCTAACATACCCTTCGTAAGAAACCAACACGCCGCGATCAGCTGCCGAATCTCATGCAGCTGTGTTTCGTACGTGAGTATACGGGATTACGAATAGCGTCCTTAACCCCTTCGCCAGTGAAAATGGCTCAAGACAATTACATTGATCAATTTGGTTATCCAGAGTATTTTTAGCATTTTTATATAAAATCACATCTCATCAGCCTCTAAGGATATATTTGCTTGCTTAGTATCTGTCTAAGTTTTAAAGTCATATGATAGAACTGATCCTATGCAATATGGAACAATTCTTTCTTCCCATGACAAGAATGTATTGCATAAGTCGTTCTTCATTTGATACAACGCAGTTTTTTTTTATTTATTTTGTGGATGTTGTTGCTGTTGTTGTTGTTGTTGTTGTTGTTGTTGTTGTTGTTGTTGTTGTTGTTGTTGTTGTTGTTGTTGTTGTTGCTGCTGTTGTTGTGTGTGTGTGTTTGTCCTATACTTTTCTTTGTGTATGTTATGCATCTTCCATCCGATATTATTTATCTACCCATATATGTTATTGCCCGTACTTGCACCAAAATAACACCTTTTAATTGAAGATGCACTTGCCCCAAAATAATACGATTTACATGAGATTAAACAAACATCCTACAATTGATCGCAGCATTTTATCTGAGAATATTTGGCTGAATACATCCTCAAATCGAACTATGGAAATAAATAAGACTGTTTTCTGTATTCATAGCTAAGTAAAGTTTTCTGTATTCATAGCTAAGTAAATCATTATTGTCCTCAGCGCGTTTATCTTGTATTGAGTGTCCCAGTCTGTATAGATGATACGAACGAGACTTTGTTACATCTCTGCCCTCTCAGTTTTCACGGGCTTGGGACCGTCACATGCTGTAATATATGGCACGTGGCCTGATTAAAAAGATTTGAATCCAATACTGGTTCAGGCGGCATTGCCGTGTTAGATTAGTTTAGTAATAAAGTGTTAATAATTGGTTAGTAAAACAATATGTACTCATAATTAGTTAATGCGCAAGATAAATCTGAGAATATAAAGTTGATGTATTAGTAATATACAAGTTCACTTAACATTCAGGCCTGTGTACAAGTATGTCTATCATTGCTGAGATATCCAATTCAAACTGTATTTACATTTTGTTATTGATTATTAACATAACTTATCGTATGAAGGTTTAATGGTTGGTTACTGGTCTACGTGGCGAAGGCGTTCCGGAAGCAATACGTAATCACTATAAGTGGGTTCGAAACACAGCAGTGATGGTGTTTTTGAAAAAGCTATGTTTGCTGGTCGTTTAGAAAATAATGGCAATCTTCTGAACGGAAAACATGCCATGGAATCACGAACAGCCAAAATACTGGGGTTGACTGCTACGTACTGTGAAGGACATGCAAAAAAATTGTAAAACGCCGGCTCCGTGGCTAAGGGCTTACGAAAGCAGTTCATAATCCCGTATACCCACGTTCGAAACATAGCTGCGGGTGATTGGTAGCAGACGGCATTGAGTTGGTTTTTTATTAAATGAAATGGGTGCCTGTCGTTCAGAAAGCAATGGCAAACTTATGACCGTGAATTTGCCAAGAGATCACAACAGCAAAAATTGCTGGTGTTGACTGCGACAACATGCAAAGGTTATGCAATTAAGTCTTACTCTCTAATTTTAACACATGACCTATATTTATATAATGCTTCATGAACGCTTGTATTAATCAAGTGTTTGCACCATTGTGACTCTGAAAATACTGTTTAGATTTTAATTATATACATATCTGATACTCTAGTGCTACATTAGTATGCTAATATTAGTTCATCAAACTGTTTTTGTTTAAGATTATTATTAATATAATTTTACTAAAGGTAATAAGAAATAAGTAATAATAATTATATGAAAAAAGTAAACTGAAAACATATTAATGTTGTATTCAATTAAACAAAATTATATTATTAACAGTGTCAGTGCCAAATATAGCCAAGATAATATTCACATGTTACTACTAAATACGGATGACTATTTTAACATTACTGTTTCTGAATATCTTCTAGTATTTAATACGGAAATAAAATGTAACATCTATATGTAAGTATTATTCATTTAGCACTCTAAAATGTATATGTTTTTCATGTTTTTTTTTTATTATTTAAATTATCACTCTGGGTCTAATGATTGTTATTTATAATAAGACACTTCAGCGCAACTAAAAAAAATATTCAGCACATTTAACAACATTAGATGGAACCCTGTGTTAGACAACAAAGTAAGGTTAGTAATAAACTAAACTGCCAAAGTAGTGGCTAAAGATATATGAGAAGAGTTAATATATTTAGTAAATATCGAAAATTAGAAATGAAATGCAAAGCATGCAAAAGAAATGCGAACTTACAGATTGTCAATGAGGTCCTTGTGGATATCACAGCTGTGCATATTCGTCAGTATTGATGCGGCTGAAAGCCTTATCATTGGATCATGATGTAATGAATTAGTCAAGCACCAGGCTTGAGATTTAGGAGCACCTAACATGATAACGGGGTCGTTCAAACACTCGTAGACTTTGTTTGATGTTGGCCTTGTCTTGAACATCATGCACCAGAGAACGACGCCCAAGGAGTAGACGTCTATCTTGTATGGATCAACCCACGTGAAGCACGATATTTCTGGAGCACGGAAACACTTGGTGCCACCAATGTTTTCTGAAGCAACCACAGTGGAGCTTCGAGGGATGAAAAATGATAATCCAAAATCTCCAAGAACTGCATCGTTGTTTGCGTTGATCAATATATTGTCGGGTTTGATATCGCTGTGTACTATTCTCTTCTGATCATTGAGATAACGTACAACACACGCCATCTGGGTGAAGTACTTGACACACAACTCTGAGGTCATGGTTGCAAGCTTGGAAGTCAAGGTTCCGTTAGGGCAGTAGTGAGTACAAATGGCCAAATATTCAGGACACACGGCAGATATAGTATGTTTGAGGACGTGTGGATGAGATAATCCTATTAAAACGCAAGCCTCTTTATAAAACAACCTCTTGTTTCTATTCCCTCCATCAGAAGTAAGCAATGACAATAATTTCACGGCTCTCTTATGTTTTGCACACAGACGTGAGGTGGCTAGAACAACTTCTCCACTCATTCCACTGCCCAAAACTGGACCACGAGAAAAATTATATGTCGTAAAAAAGTCCCCTGGTAGGTTTACAATTGAAGGTAATTCCATTTCCGAACACAACCACAGTAAAAACTAATTTAGACAATTATCCAATTGAGAAAAATGCACAAGAGAGAATATAATCACGATCTTGCAACAAGCACTCTGGAAAATCGTATGGTGAAATGCGACACTGTTCTCGCTTATATATAGTAGGGGCAGTCGGTAGCCTGGTCTTTGTCGGCGTCCTCGTTACGGCATTGGTTGATAATATTCAATGGGCAATAATGAGAGGCTAGATCTATCAGTCATTATATGGCGTGGTTCTTGTGAATGTGGCATATCTAGACGGATTAGTCTTTCATATCTATACTGCCGCTTCTGATAAAGCGACCTTCAAATAATGTGTCTGTTAATCCTACCTCTTGGCATCTATTGTCGGCTCACGTGTCAATGTCTGGTGACGTTACTTTGATATCCAACAAAAGGTTCACTTAAAGAAGTGACCTAATTTTGATGTATTAACCTAATCAGGGCATGCGATTATGGTTGAAACATATTTGAAGGTTCTCAAAACACGGGCGGTCACTAACAAAGAAATCAAATATTATTCAACACGTGTGTCTCATTGTGTTTTTGATAAATGAGAACATTTTTAAGGCCAGCTAAGAATGCTTATGCATGACTCCATTAACTCGTGTAAATCTAGGACCTTTAATTTTACATCCAATTAAATTGAATTAGTCGCAACCGTCATTATCTAATTACATTATCTTTATTGTTGTAAGACACTCTTTCGCATCATCATTATCTTCACCATAAACATTATTATTATCAACACAAAAATTATGAATGTCTATATTTTTTCATATCCTATTTACAGGACATTGCAGTCAACACCAGCATTTTTATGCTGCTGTTGATTTCTTGGCAAGTTTTACTTTCAGTAGTTTGCCATTGCTTTCTGAACGACTGGCTAACATACCCTTCGTAAGAAACCAACACGCCGCGATCAGCTGCCGAATCTCATGCAGCTGTGTTTCGTACGTGAGTATACGGGATTACGAATAGCGTCCTTAACCCCTTCGCCAGTGAAAATGGCTCAAGACAATTACATTGATCAATTTGGTTATCCAGAGTATTTTTAGCATTTTTATATAAAATCACATCTCATCAGCCTCTAAGGATATATTTGCTTGCTTAGTATCTGTCTAAGTTTTAAAGTCATATGATAGAACTGATCCTATGCAATATGGAACAATTCTTTCTTCCCATGACAAGAATGTATTGCATAAGTCGTTCTTCATTTGATACAACGCAGTTTTTTTTTATTTATTTTGTGGATGTTGTTGCTGTTGTTGTTGTTGTTGTTGTTGTTGTTGTTGTTGTTGTTGTTGTTGTTGTTGTTGTTGTTGTTGTTGCTGCTGTTGTTGTGTGTGTGTGTTTGTCCTATACTTTTCTTTGTGTATGTTATGCATCTTCCATCCGATATTATTTATCTACCCATATATGTTATTGCCCGTACTTGCACCAAAATAACACCTTTTAATTGAAGATGCACTTGCCCCAAAATAATACGATTTACATGAGATTAAACAAACATCCTACAATTGATCGCAGCATTTTATCTGAGAATATTTGGCTGAATACATCCTCAAATCGAACTATGGAAATAAATAAGACTGTTTTCTGTATTCATAGCTAAGTAAAGTTTTCTGTATTCATAGCTAAGTAAATCATTATTGTCCTCAGCGCGTTTATCTTGTATTGAGTGTCCCAGTCTGTATAGATGATACGAACGAGACTTTGTTACATCTCTGCCCTCTCAGTTTTCACGGGCTTGGGACCGTCACATGCTGTAATATATGGCACGTGGCCTGATTAAAAAGATTTGAATCCAATACTGGTTCAGGCGGCATTGCCGTGTTAGATTAGTTTAGTAATAAAGTGTTAATAATTGGTTAGTAAAACAATATGTACTCATAATTAGTTAATGCGCAAGATAAATCTGAGAATATAAAGTTGATGTATTAGTAATATACAAGTTCACTTAACATTCAGGCCTGTGTACAAGTATGTCTATCATTGCTGAGATATCCAATTCAAACTGTATTTACATTTTGTTATTGATTATTAACATAACTTATCGTATGAAGGTTTAATGGTTGGTTACTGGTCTACGTGGCGAAGGCGTTCCGGAAGCAATACGTAATCACTATAAGTGGGTTCGAAACACAGCAGTGATGGTGTTTTTGAAAAAGCTATGTTTGCTGGTCGTTTAGAAAATAATGGCAATCTTCTGAACGGAAAACATGCCATGGAATCACGAACAGCCAAAATACTGGGGTTGACTGCTACGTACTGTGAAGGACATGCAAAAAAATTGTAAAACGCCGGCTCCGTGGCTAAGGGCTTACGAAAGCAGTTCATAATCCCGTATACCCACGTTCGAAACATAGCTGCGGGCGATTGGTAGCAGACGGCATTGAGTTGGTTTTTTATTAAATGAAATGGGTGCCTGTCGTTCAGAAAGCAATGGCAAACTTATGACCGTGAATTTGCCAAGAGATCACAACAGCAAAAATTGCTGGTGTTGACTGCGACAACATGCAAAGGTTATGCAATTAAGTCTTACTCTCTAATTTTAACACATGACCTATATTTATATAATGCTTCATGAACGCTTGTATTAATCAAGTGTTTGCACCATTGTGACTCTGAAAATACTGTTTAGATTTTAATTATATACATATCTGATACTCTAGTGCTACATTAGTATGCTAATATTAGTTCATCAAACTGTTTTTGTTTAAGATTATTATTAATATAATTTTACTAAAGGTAATAAGAAATAAGTAATAATAATTATATGAAAAAAGTAAACTGAAAACATATTAATGTTGTATTCAATTAAACAAAATTATATTATTAACAGTGTCAGTGCCAAATATAGCCAAGATAATATTCACATGTTACTACTAAATACGGATGACTATTTTAACATTACTGTTTCTGAATATCTTCTAGTATTTAATACGGAAATAAAATGTAACATCTATATGTAAGTATTATTCATTTAGCACTCTAAAATGTATATGTTTTTCATGTTTTTTTTTTTATTATTATTTAAATTATCACTCTGGGTCTAATGATTGTTATTTATAATAAGACACTTCAGCGCAACTAAAAAAAATATTCAGCACATTTAACAACATTAGATGGAACCCTGTGTTAGACAACAAAGTAAGGTTAGTAATAAACTAAACTGCCAAAGTAGTGGCTAAAGATATATGAGAAGAGTTAATATATTTAGTAAATATCGAAAATTAGAAATGAAATGCAAAGCATGCAAAAGAAATGCGAACTTACAGATTGTCAATGAGGTCCTTGTGGATATCACAGCTGTGCATATTCGTCAGTATTGATGCGGCTGAAAGCCTTATCATTGGATCATGATGTAATGAATTAGTCAAGCACCAGGCTTGAGATTTAGGAGCACCTAACATGATAACGGGGTCGTTCAAACACTCGTAGACTTTGTTTGATGTTGGCCTTGTCTTGAACATCATGCACCAGAGAACGACGCCCAAGGAGTAGACGTCTATCTTGTATGGATCAACCCACGTGAAGCACGATATTTCTGGAGCACGGAAACACTTGGTGCCACCAATGTTTTCTGAAGCAACCACAGTGGAGCTTCGAGGGATGAAAAATGATAATCCAAAATCTCCAAGAACTGCATCGTTGTTTGCGTTGATCAATATATTGTCGGGTTTGATATCGCTGTGTACTATTCTCTTCTGATCATTGAGATAACGTACAACACACGCCATCTGGGTGAAGTACTTGACACACAACTCTGAGGTCATGGTTGCAAGCTTGGAAGTCAAGGTTCCGTTAGGGCAGTAGTGAGTACAAATGGCCAAATATTCAGGACACACGGCAGATATAGTATGTTTGAGGACGTGTGGATGAGATAATCCTATTAAAACGCAAGCCTCTTTATAAAACAACCTCTTGTTTCTATTCCCTCCATCAGAAGTAAGCAATGACAATAATTTCACGGCTCTCTTATGTTTTGCACACAGACGTGAGGTGGCTAGAACAACTTCTCCACTCATTCCACTGCCCAAAACTGGACCACGAGAAAAATTATATGTCGTAAAAAAGTCCCCTGGTAGGTTTACAATTGAAGGTAATTCCATTTCCGAACACAACCACAGTAAAAACTAATTTAGACAATTATCCAATTGAGAAAAATGCACAAGAGAGAATATAATCACGATCTTGCAACAAGCACTCTGGAAAATCGTATGGTGAAATGCGACACTGTTCTCGCTTATATATAGTAGGGGCAGTCGGTAGCCTGGTCTTTGTCGGCGTCCTCGTTACGGCATTGGTTGATAATATTCAATGGGCAATAATGAGAGGCTAGATCTATCAGTCATTATATGGCGTGGTTCTTGTGAATGTGGCATATCTAGACGGATTAGTCTTTCATATCTATACTGCCGCTTCTGATAAAGCGACCTTCAAATAATGTGTCTGTTAATCCTACCTCTTGGCATCTATTGTCGGCTCACGTGTCAATGTCTGGTGACGTTACTTTGATATCCAACAAAAGGTTCACTTAAAGAAGTGACCTAATTTTGATGTATTAACCTAATCAGGGCATGCGATTATGGTTGAAACATATTTGAAGGTTCTCAAAACACGGGCGGTCACTAACAAAGAAATCAAATATTATTCAACACGTGTGTCTCATTGTGTTTTTGATAAATGAGAACATTTTTAAGGCCAGCTAAGAATGCTTATGCATGACTCCATTAACTCGTGTAAATCTAGGACCTTTAATTTTACATCCAATTAAATTGAATTAGTCGCAACCGTCATTATCTAATTACATTATTTTTATTGTTGTAAGACACTCTTTCGCATCATCATTATCTTCACCATAAACATTATTATTATCAACACAAAAATTATGAATGTCTATATTTTTTCATATCCTATTTACAGGACATTGCAGTCAACACCAGAATTTTTATGCTGCTGTTGATTTCTTGGCAAGTTTTACTTTCAGTAGTTTGCCATTGCTTTCTGAACGACTGGCTAACATACCCTTCGTAAGAAACCAACACGCCGCGATCAGCTGCCGAATCTCATGCAGCTGTGTTTCGTACGTGAGTATACGGGATTACGAATAGCGTCCTTAACCCCTTCGCCAGTGAAAATGGCTCAAGACAATTACATTGATCAATTTGGTTATCCAGAGTATTTTTAGCATTTTTATATAAAATCACATCTCATCAGCCTCTAAGGATATATTTGCTTGCTTAGTATCTGTCTGAGTTTTAAAGTCATATGATAGAACTGATCCTATGCAATATGGAACAATTCTTTCTTCCCATGACAAGAATGTATTGCATAAGTCGTTCTTCATTTGATACAACGCAGTTTTTTTTTATTTATTTTGTGGATGTTGTTGCTGTTGTTGTTGTTGTTGTTGTTGTTGTTGTTGTTGTTGTTGTTGTTGTTGTTGTTGTTGTTGTTGCTGCTGTTGTTGTGTGTGTGTGTTTGTCCTATACTTTTCTTTGTGTATGTTATGCATCTTCCATCCGATATTATTTATCTACCCATATATGTTATTGCCCGTACTTGCACCAAAATAACACCTTTTAATTGAAGATGCACTTGCCCCAAAATAATACGATTTACATGAGATTAAACAAACATCCTACAATTGATCGCAGCATTTTATCTGAGAATATTTGGCTGAATACATCCTCAAATCGAACTATGGAAATAAATAAGACTGTTTTCTGTATTCATAGCTAAGTAAAGTTTTCTGTATTCATAGCTAAGTAAATCATTATTGTCCTCAGCGCGTTTATCTTGTATTGAGTGTCCCAGTCTGTATAGATGATACGAACGAGACTTTGTTACATCTCTGCCCTCTCAGTTTTCACGGGCTTGGGACCGTCACATGCTGTAATATATGGCACGTGGCCTGATTAAAAAGATTTGAATCCAATACTGGTTCAGGCGGCATTGCCGTGTTAGATTAGTTTAGTAATAAAGTGTTAATAATTGGTTAGTAAAACAATATGTACTCATAATTAGTTAATGCGCAAGATAAATCTGAGAATATAAAGTTGATGTATTAGTAATATACAAGTTCACTTAACATTCAGGCCTGTGTACAAGTATGTCTATCATTGCTGAGATATCCAATTCAAACTGTATTTACATTTTGTTATTGATTATTAACATAACTTATCGTATGAAGGTTTAATGGTTGGTTACTGGTCTACGTGGCGAAGGCGTTCCGGAAGCAATACGTAATCACTATAAGTGGGTTCGAAACACAGCAGTGATGGTGTTTTTGAAAAAGCTATGTTTGCTGGTCGTTTAGAAAATAATGGCAATCTTCTGAACGGAAAACATGCCATGGAATCACGAACAGCCAAAATACTGGGGTTGACTGCTACGTACTGTGAAGGACATGCAAAAAAATTGTAAAACGCCGGCTCCGTGGCTAAGGGCTTACGAAAGCAGTTCATAATCCCGTATACCCACGTTCGAAACATAGCTGCGGGCGATTGGTAGCAGACGGCATTGAGTTGGTTTTTTATTAAATGAAATGGGTGCCTGTCGTTCAGAAAGCAATGGCAAACTTATGACCGTGAATTTGCCAAGAGATCACAACAGCAAAAATTGCTGGTGTTGACTGCGACAACATGCAAAGGTTATGCAATTAAGTCTTACTCTCTAATTTTAACACATGACCTATATTTATATAATGCTTCATGAACGCTTGTATTAATCAAGTGTTTGCACCATTGTGACTCTGAAAATACTGTTTAGATTTTAATTATATACATATCTGATACTCTAGTGCTACATTAGTATGCTAATATTAGTTCATCAAACTGTTTTTGTTTAAGATTATTATTAATATAATTTTACTAAAGGTAATAAGAAATAAGTAATAATAATTATATGAAAAAAGTAAACTGAAAACATATTAATGTTGTATTCAATTAAACAAAATTATATTATTAACAGTGTCAGTGCCAAATATAGCCAAGATAATATTCACATGTTACTACTAAATACGGATGACTATTTTAACATTACTGTTTCTGAATATCTTCTAGTATTTAATACGGAAATAAAATGTAACATCTATATGTAAGTATTATTCATTTAGCACTCTAAAATGTATATGTTTTTCATGTTTTTTTTTATTATTTAAATTATCACTCTGGGTCTAATGATTGTTATTTATAATAAGACACTTCAGCGCAACTAAAAAAAATATTCAGCACATTTAACAACATTAGATGGAACCCTGTGTTAGACAACAAAGTAAGGTTAGTAATAAACTAAACTGCCAAAGTAGTGGCTAAAGATATATGAGAAGAGTTAATATATTTAGTAAATATCGAAAATTAGAAATGAAATGCAAAGCATGCAAAAGAAATGCGAACTTACAGATTGTCAATGAGGTCCTTGTGGATATCACAGCTGTGCATATTCGTCAGTATTGATGCGGCTGAAAGCCTTATCATTGGATCATGATGTAATGAATTAGTCAAGCACCAGGCTTGAGATTTAGGAGCACCTAACATGATAACGGGGTCGTTCAAACACTCGTAGACTTTGTTTGATGTTGGCCTTGTCTTGAACATCATGCACCAGAGAACGACGCCCAAGGAGTAGACGTCTATCTTGTATGGATCAACCCACGTGAAGCACGATATTTCTGGAGCACGGAAACACTTGGTGCCACCAATGTTTTCTGAAGCAACCACAGTGGAGCTTCGAGGGATGAAAAATGATAATCCAAAATCTCCAAGAACTGCATCGTTGTTTGCGTTGATCAATATATTGTCGGGTTTGATATCGCTGTGTACTATTCTCTTCTGATCATTGAGATAACGTACAACACACGCCATCTGGGTGAAGTACTTGACACACAACTCTGAGGTCATGGTTGCAAGCTTGGAAGTCAAGGTTCCGTTAGGGCAGTAGTGAGTACAAATGGCCAAATATTCAGGACACACGGCAGATATAGTATGTTTGAGGACGTGTGGATGAGATAATCCTATTAAAACGCAAGCCTCTTTATAAAACAACCTCTTGTTTCTATTCCCTCCATCAGAAGTAAGCAATGACAATAATTTCACGGCTCTCTTATGTTTTGCACACAGACGTGAGGTGGCTAGAACAACTTCTCCACTCATTCCACTGCCCAAAACTGGACCACGAGAAAAATTATATGTCGTAAAAAAGTCCCCTGGTAGGTTTACAATTGAAGGTAATTCCATTTCCGAACACAACCACAGTAAAAACTAATTTAGACAATTATCCAATTGAGAAAAATGCACAAGAGAGAATATAATCACGATCTTGCAACAAGCACTCTGGAAAATCGTATGGTGAAATGCGACACTGTTCTCGCTTATATATAGTAGGGGCAGTCGGTAGCCTGGTCTTTGTCGGCGTCCTCGTTACGGCATTGGTTGATAATATTCAATGGGCAATAATGAGAGGCTAGATCTATCAGTCATTATATGGCGTGGTTCTTGTGAATGTGGCATATCTAGACGGATTAGTCTTTCATATCTATACTGCCGCTTCTGATAAAGCGACCTTCAAATAATGTGTCTGTTAATCCTACCTCTTGGCATCTATTGTCGGCTCACGTGTCAATGTCTGGTGACGTTACTTTGATATCCAACAAAAGGTTCACTTAAAGAAGTGACCTAATTTTGATGTATTAACCTAATCAGGGCATGCGATTATGGTTGAAACATATTTGAAGGTTCTCAAAACACGGGCGGTCACTAACAAAGAAATCAAATATTATTCAACACGTGTGTCTCATTGTGTTTTTGATAAATGAGAACATTTTTAAGGCCAGCTAAGAATGCTTATGCATGACTCCATTAACTCGTGTAAATCTAGGACCTTTAATTTTACATCCAATTAAATTGAATTAGTCGCAACCGTCATTATCTAATTACATTATTTTTATTGTTGTAAGACACTCTTTCGCATCATCATTATCTTCACCATAAACATTATTATCATCAACACAAAAATTATGAATGTCTATATTTTTTCATATCCTATTTACAGGACATTGCAGTCAACACCAGAATTTTTATGCTGCTGTTGATTTCTTGGCAAGTTTTACTTTCAGTAGTTTGCCATTGCTTTCTGAACGACTGGCTAACATACCCTTCGTAAGAAACCAACACGCCGCGATCAGCTGCCGAATCTCATGCAGCTGTGTTTCGTACGTGAGTATACGGGATTACGAATAGCGTCCTTAACCCCTTCGCCAGTGAAAATGGCTCAAGACAATTACATTGATCAATTTGGTTATCCAGAGTATTTTTAGCATTTTTATATAAAATCACATCTCATCAGCCTCTAAGGATATATTTGCTTGCTTAGTATCTGTCTGAGTTTTAAAGTCATATGATAGAACTGATCCTATGCAATATGGAACAATTCTTTCTTCCCATGACAAGAATGTATTGCATAAGTCGTTCTTCATTTGATACAACGCAGTTTTTTTTTATTTATTTTGTGGATGTTGTTGCTGTTGTTGTTGTTGTTGTTGTTGTTGTTGTTGTTGTTGTTGTTGTTGTTGTTGTTGTTGTTGCTGCTGTTGTTGTGTGTGTGTGTTTGTCCTATACTTTTCTTTGTGTATGTTATGCATCTTCCATCCGATATTATTTATCTACCCATATATGTTATTGCCCGTACTTGCACCAAAATAACACCTTTTAATTGAAGATGCACTTGCCCCAAAATAATACGATTTACATGAGATTAAACAAACATCCTACAATTGATCGCAGCATTTTATCTGAGAATATTTGGCTGAATACATCCTCAAATCGAACTATGGAAATAAATAAGACTGTTTTCTGTATTCATAGCTAAGTAAAGTTTTCTGTATTCATAGCTAAGTAAATCATTATTGTCCTCAGCGCGTTTATCTTGTATTGAGTGTCCCAGTCTGTATAGATGATACGAACGAGACTTTGTTACATCTCTGCCCTCTCAGTTTTCACGGGCTTGGGACCGTCACATGCTGTAATATATGGCACGTGGCCTGATTAAAAAGATTTGAATCCAATACTGGTTCAGGCGGCATTGCCGTGTTAGATTAGTTTAGTAATAAAGTGTTAATAATTGGTTAGTAAAACAATATGTACTCATAATTAGTTAATGCGCAAGATAAATCTGAGAATATAAAGTTGATGTATTAGTAATATACAAGTTCACTTAACATTCAGGCCTGTGTACAAGTATGTCTATCATTGCTGAGATATCCAATTCAAACTGTATTTACATTTTGTTATTGATTATTAACATAACTTATCGTATGAAGGTTTAATGGTTGGTTACTGGTCTACGTGGCGAAGGCGTTCCGGAAGCAATACGTAATCACTATAAGTGGGTTCGAAACACAGCAGTGATGGTGTTTTTGAAAAAGCTATGTTTGCTGGTCGTTTAGAAAATAATGGCAATCTTCTGAACGGAAAACATGCCATGGAATCACGAACAGCCAAAATACTGGGGTTGACTGCTACGTACTGTGAAGGACATGCAAAAAAATTGTAAAACGCCGGCTCCGTGGCTAAGGGCTTACGAAAGCAGTTCATAATCCCGTATACCCACGTTCGAAACATAGCTGCGGGCGATTGGTAGCAGACGGCATTGAGTTGGTTTTTTATTAAATGAAATGGGTGCCTGTCGTTCAGAAAGCAATGGCAAACTTATGACCGTGAATTTGCCAAGAGATCACAACAGCAAAAATTGCTGGTGTTGACTGCGACAACATGCAAAGGTTATGCAATTAAGTCTTACTCTCTAATTTTAACACATGACCTATATTTATATAATGCTTCATGAACGCTTGTATTAATCAAGTGTTTGCACCATTGTGACTCTGAAAATACTGTTTAGATTTTAATTATATACATATCTGATACTCTAGTGCTACATTAGTATGCTAATATTAGTTCATCAAACTGTTTTTGTTTAAGATTATTATTAATATAATTTTACTAAAGGTAATAAGAAATAAGTAATAATAATTATATGAAAAAAGTAAACTGAAAACATATTAATGTTGTATTCAATTAAACAAAATTATATTATTAACAGTGTCAGTGCCAAATATAGCCAAGATAATATTCACATGTTACTACTAAATACGGATGACTATTTTAACATTACTGTTTCTGAATATCTTCTAGTATTTAATACGGAAATAAAATGTAACATCTATATGTAAGTATTATTCATTTAGCACTCTAAAATGTATATGTTTTTCATGTTTTTTTTTATTATTTAAATTATCACTCTGGGTCTAATGATTGTTATTTATAATAAGACACTTCAGCGCAACTAAAAAAAATATTCAGCACATTTAACAACATTAGATGGAACCCTGTGTTAGACAACAAAGTAAGGTTAGTAATAAACTAAACTGCCAAAGTAGTGGCTAAAGATATATGAGAAGAGTTAATATATTTAGTAAATATCGAAAATTAGAAATGAAATGCAAAGCATGCAAAAGAAATGCGAACTTACAGATTGTCAATGAGGTCCTTGTGGATATCACAGCTGTGCATATTCGTCAGTATTGATGCGGCTGAAAGCCTTATCATTGGATCATGATGTAATGAATTAGTCAAGCACCAGGCTTGAGATTTAGGAGCACCTAACATGATAACGGGGTCGTTCAAACACTCGTAGACTTTGTTTGATGTTGGCCTTGTCTTGAACATCATGCACCAGAGAACGACGCCCAAGGAGTAGACGTCTATCTTGTATGGATCAACCCACGTGAAGCACGATATTTCTGGAGCACGGAAACACTTGGTGCCACCAATGTTTTCTGAAGCAACCACAGTGGAGCTTCGAGGGATGAAAAATGATAATCCAAAATCTCCAAGAACTGCATCGTTGTTTGCGTTGATCAATATATTGTCGGGTTTGATATCGCTGTGTACTATTCTCTTCTGATCATTGAGATAACGTACAACACACGCCATCTGGGTGAAGTACTTGACACACAACTCTGAGGTCATGGTTGCAAGCTTGGAAGTCAAGGTTCCGTTAGGGCAGTAGTGAGTACAAATGGCCAAATATTCAGGACACACGGCAGATATAGTATGTTTGAGGACGTGTGGATGAGATAATCCTATTAAAACGCAAGCCTCTTTATAAAACAACCTCTTGTTTCTATTCCCTCCATCAGAAGTAAGCAATGACAATAATTTCACGGCTCTCTTATGTTTTGCACACAGACGTGAGGTGGCTAGAACAACTTCTCCACTCATTCCACTGCCCAAAACTGGACCACGAGAAAAATTATATGTCGTAAAAAAAGTCCCCTGGTAGGTTTACAATTGAAGGTAATTCCATTTCCGAACACAACCACAGTAAAAACTAATTTAGACAATTATCCAATTGAGAAAAATGCACAAGAGAGAATATAATCACGATCTTGCAACAAGCACTCTGGAAAATCGTATGGTGAAATGCGACACTGTTCTCGCTTATATATAGTAGGGGCAGTCGGTAGCCTGGTCTTTGTCGGCGTCCTCGTTACGGCATTAGTTGATAATATTCAATGGGCAATAATGAGAGGCTAGATCTATCAGTCATTATATGGCGTGGTTCTTGTGAATGTGGCATATCTAGACGGATTAGTCTTTCATATCTATACTGCCGCTTCTGATAAAGCGACCTTCAAATAATGTGTCTGTTAATCCTACCTCTTGGCATCTATTGTCGGCTCACGTGTCAATGTCTGGTGACGTTACTTTGATATCCAACAAAAGGTTCACTTAAAGAAGTGACCTAATTTTGATGTATTAACCTAATCAGGGCATGCGATTATGGTTGAAACATATTTGAAGGTTCTCAAAACACGGGCGGTCACTAACAAAGAAATCAAATATTATTCAACACGTGTGTCTCATTGTGTTTTTGATAAATGAGACCATTTTTAAGGCCAGCTAAGAATGCTTATGCATGACTCCATTAACTCGTGTAAATCTAGGACCTTTAATTTTACATCCAATTAAATTGAATTAGTCGCAACCGTCATTATCTAATTACATTATCTTTATTGTTGTAAGACACTCTTTCGCATCATCATTATCTTCACCATAAACATTATTATTATCAACACAAAAATTATGAATGTCTATATTTTTTCATATCCTATTTACAGGACATTGCAGTCAACACCAGCATTTTTATGCTGCTGTTGATTTCTTGGCAAGTTTTACTTTCAGTAGTTTGCCATTGCTTTCTGAACGACTGGCTAACATACCCTTCGTAAGAAACCAACACGCCGCGATCAGCTGCCGAATCTCATGCAGCTGTGTTTCGTACGTGAGTATACGGGATTACGAATAGCGTCCTTAACCCCTTCGCCAGTGAAAATGGCTCAAGACAATTACATTGATCAATTTGGTTATCCAGAGTATTTTTAGCATTTTTATATAAAATCACATCTCATCAGCCTCTAAGGATATATTTGCTTGCTTAGTATCTGTCTAAGTTTTAAAGTCATATGATAGAACTGATCCTATGCAATATGGAACAATTCTTTCTTCCCATGACAAGAATGTATTGCATAAGTCGTTCTTCATTTGATACAACGCAGTTTTTTTTTTTTAATTTTGTGGATGTTGTTGCTGTTGTTGTTGTTGTTGTTGTTGTTGTTGTTGTTGTTGTTGTTGTTGTTGTTGTTGTTGTTGTTGTTGTTGTTGCTGTTGTTGTGTGTGTGTGTGTGTGTTTGTCCTATACTTTTCTTTGTGTATGTTATGCATCTTCCATCCGATATTATTTATCTACCCATATATGTTATTGCCCGTACTTGCACCAAAATAACACCTTTTAATTGAAGATGCACTTGCCCCAAAATAATACGATTTACATGAGATTAAACAAACATCCTACAATTGATCGCAGCATTTTATCTGAGAATATTTGGCTGAATACATCCTCAAATCGAACTATGGAAATAAATAAGACTGTTTTCTGTATTCATAGCTAAGTAAAGTTTTCTGTATTCATAGCTAAGTAAATCATTATTGTCCTCAGCGCGTTTATCTTGTATTGAGTGTCCCAGTCTGTATAGATGATACGAACGAGACTTTGTTACATCTCTGCCCTCTCAGTTTTCACGGGCTTGGGACCGTCACATGCTGTAATATATGGCACGTGGCCTGATTAAAAAGATTTGAATCCAATACTGGTTCAGGCGGCATTGCCGTGTTAGATTAGTTTAGTAATAAAGTGTTAATAATTGGTTAGTAAAACAATATGTACTCATAATTAGTTAATGCGCAAGATAAATCTGAGAATATAAAGTTGATGTATTAGTAATATACAAGTTCACTTAACATTCAGGCCTGTGTACAAGTATGTCTATCATTGCTGAGATATCCAATTCAAACTGTATTTACATTTTGTTATTGATTATTAACATAACTTATCGTATGAAGGTTTAATGGTTGGTTGGTTACTACGTGGCGAAGGCGTTCCGGAAGCAATACGTAATCACTATAAGTGGGTTAGAAACACAGCAGTGATGGTGTTTTTGAAAAAGCTATGTTTGCTGGTCGTTCAGAAAATAATGGCAATCTTCTGAACGGAAAAACTGCCATGGAATCACGAACAGCCAAAATACTGGGGTTGACTGCTACGTACTGTGAAGGACATGCAAAAATATTGTAAAACGCCGGCTCCGTGGCTAAGGGCTTACGAAAGCAGTTCATAATCCCGTATACCCACGTTCGAAACATAGCTGTGGGCGATTGGTAGCAGACGGCACTGAGTTGGTTTTTTATTAAATGAAATGGGTGCCTGTCGTTCAGAAAGCAATGGCAAACTTATGACCGTGAATTTGCCAAGAGATCACAACAGCAAAAATTGCTGGTGTTGACTGCGACAACATGCAAAGGTTATGCAATTAAGTCTTACTCTCTAATTTTAACACATGACCTATATTTATATAATGCTTCATGAACGCTTGTATTAATCAAGTGTTTGCACCATTGTGACTCTGAAAATACTGTTTAGATTTTAATTATATACATATCTGATACTCTAGTGCTACATTAGTATGCTAATATTAGTTCATCAAACTGTTTTTGTTTAAGATTATTATTAATATAATTTTACTAAAGGTAATAAGAAATAAGTAATAATAATTATGTGAAAAAAGTAAACTGAAAACATATTAATGTTGTATTCAATTAAACAAAATTATATTATTAACAGTGTCAGTGCCAAATATAGCCAAGATAATATTCACATGTTACTACTAAATACGGATGACTATTTTAACATTACTGTTTCTGAATATCTTCTAGTATTTAATACGGAAATAAAATGTAACATCTATATGTAAGTATTATTCATTTAGCACTCTAAAATGTATATGTTTTTCATGTTTTTTTTTTATTATTATTTAAATTATCACTCTGGGTCTAATGATTGTTATTTATAATAAGACACTTCATCGCAACTAAAATAAATTTCAGCACATTTAACAACATTAGATGGAACCCTGTGTTAGGCAACAAAGTAAGGTTAGTAATAAACTAAACTGCCAAAGTAGTGGCTAAAGATATATGAGAAGAGTTAATATATTTAGTAAATATCGAAAATTAGAAATGAAATGCAAAGCATGCAAAAGAAATGCGTACTTACAGATTGTCAATGAGGTCCTTGTGGATATCACAGCTGTGCATATTCGTCAGTATTGATGCGGCTGAAAGCCTTATCATTGGATCATGATGTAACGAATTAGTCAAGCACCAGGCTTGAGATTTAGGAGCACCTAACATGATTACGGGGTCGTTCAAACACTCGTAGACTTTGTTTGATGTTGGCCTTGTCTTGAACATCATGCACCAGAGAACCACGCCCAAGGAGTAGACGTCTATCTTGTATGGATCAACCCACGTGAAGCACGATATTTCTGGAGCACGGAAACACTTGGTGCCACCAATGTTTTCTGAAGCAACCACAGTGGAGCTTCGAGGGATGAAAAATGATAATCCAAAATCTCCAAGAACTGCATCGTTGTTTGCGTTGATCAATATATTGTCGGGTTTGATATCGCTGTGTACTATTCTCTTCTGATCATTGAGATAACGTACAACACACGCCATCTGGGTGAAGTACTTGACACACAACTCTGAGGTCATGGTTGCAAGCTTGGAAGTCAAGGTTCCGTTAGGGCAGTAGTGAGTACAAATGGCCAAATATTCAGGACACACGGCAGATATAGTATGTTTGAGGACGTGTGGATGAGATAGTCCTATTAAAACGCAAGCCTCTTTATAAAACAACCTCTTGTTTCTATTCCCTCCATCAGAAGTAAGCAATGACAATAATTTCACGGCTCTCTTATGTTTTGTACACAGACGTGAGGTGGCTAGAACAACTTCTCCACTCATTCCACTGCCCAAAACTGGACCACGAGAAAAATTATATGTCGTAAAAAAGTCCCCTGGTAGGTTTACAATTGAAGGTAATTCCATTTCCGAACACAACCACAGTAAAAACTAATTTAGACAATTATCCAATTGAGAAAAATGCACAAGAGAGAATATAATCACGATCTTGCAACAAGCACTCTGGAAAATCGTATGGTGAAATGCGACACTGTTCTCGCTTATATATAGTAGGGGCAGTCGGTAGCCTGGTCTTTGTCGGCGTCCTCGTTACGGCATTGGTTGATAATATTCAATGGGCAATAATGAGAGGCTAGATCTATCAGTCATTATATGGCGTGGTTCTTGTGAATGTGGCATATCTAGACGGATTAGTCTTTCATATCTATACTGCCGCTTCTGATAAAGCGACCTTCAAATAATGTGTCTGTTAATCCTACCTCTTGGCATCTATTGTCGGCTCACGTGTCAATGTCTGGTGACGTTACTTTCATATCCAACAAAAGGTTCACTTAAAGAAGTGACCTAATTTTGATGTATTAACCTAATCAGGGCATGCGATTATGGTTGAAACATATTTGAAGGTTCTCAAAACACGGGCGGTCACTAACAAAGAAATCAAATATTATTCAACACGTGTGTCTCATTGTGTTTTTGATAAATGAGAACATTTTTAAGGCCAGCTAAGAATGCTTATGCATGACTCCATTAACTCGTGTAAATCTAGGACCTTTAATTTTACATCCAATTAAATTGAATTAGTCGCAACCGTCATTATCTAATTACATTATCTTTATTGTTGTAAGACACTCTTTCGCATCATCATTATCTTCACCATAAACATTATTATTATCAACACAAAAATTATGAATGTCTATATTTTTTCATATCCTATTTACAGGACATTGCAGTCAACACCAGCATTTTTATGCTGCTGTTGATTTCTTGGCAAGTTTTACTTTCAGTAGTTTGCCATTGCTTTCTGAACGACTGGCTAACATACCCTTCGTAAGAAACCAACACGCCGCGATCAGCTGCCGAATCTCATGCAGCTGTGTTTCGTACGTGAGTATACGGGATTACGAATAGCTGCCTTAACCCCTTCGCCAGTGAAAATGCCTCAAGACAATTACATTGATCAATTTGGTTATCCAGAGTATTTTTAGCATTTTTATATAAAATCACATCTCATCAGCCTCTAAGGATATATTTGCTTGCTTAGTATCTGTCTAAGTTTTAAAGTCATATGATAGAACTGATCCTATGCAATATGGAACAATTCTTTCTTTCCATGACAAGAATGTATTGCATAAGTCGTTCTTCATTTGATACAACGCAGTTTTTTTTTTAATTTTGTGTTGTTGTTGTTGTTGCTGTTGTTGTTGTTGTTGTTGTTGTTGTTGTTGTTGTTGTTGTTGTTGTTGTTGTTGTTGTTGTTGTTGCTGTTGTTGCTGTTGTTGTGTGTGTGTGTGTTTGTCCTATACTTTTCTTTGTGTATGTTATGCATCTTCCATCCGATATTATTTATCTACCCATAAATGTTATTGCCCGTACTTGCACCAAAATAACACCTTTTAATTGAAGATGCACTTGCCCCAAAATAATACGATTTACATGAGATTAAACAAACATCCTACAATTGATCGCAGCATTTTATCTGAGAATATTTGGCTGAATACATCCTCAAATCGAACTATGGAAATAAATAAGACTGTTTTCTGTTTTCATAGCTAAGTAAAGTTTTCTGTATTCATAGCTAAGTAAATCATTATTGTCCTCAGCGCGTTTATCTTGTATTGAGTGTCCCAGTCTGTATAGATGATACGAACGAGACTTTGTTACATCTCTGCCCTCTCAGTTTTCAAGGGCTTGGGACCGTCACATGCTGTAATATATGGCACGTGGCCTGATTAAAAAGATTTGAATCCAATACTGGTTCAGGCGGCATTGCCGTGTTAGATTAGTTTAGTAATAAAGTGTTAATAATTGGTTAGTAAAACAATATGTACTCATAATTAGTTAATGCGCAAGATAAATCTGAGAATATAAAGTTGATGTATTAGTAATATACAAGTTCACTTAACATTCAGGCCTGTGTACAAGTATGTCTATCATTGCTGAGATATCCAATTCAAACTGTATTTACATTTTGTTATTGATTATTAACATAACTTATCGTATGAAGGTTTAATGGTTGGTTACTGGTCTACGTGGCGAAGGCGTTCCGGAAGCAATACGTAATCACTATAAGTGGGTTCGAAACACAGCAGTGATGGTGTTTTTGAAAAAGCTATGTTTGCTGGTCGTTCAGAAAATAATGGCAATCTTCTGAACGGAAAACATGCCATGGAATCATGAACAGCCAAAATACTGGGGTTGACTGCTACGTACTGTGAAGGACATGCAAAAATATTGTAAAACGCCGGCTCCGTGGCTAAGGGCTTACGAAAGCAGTTCATAATCCCGTATACCCACGTTCGAAACATAGCTGTGGGCGATTGGTAGCAGACGGCATTGAGTTGGTTTTTTATTAAATGAAATGGGTGCCTGTCGTTCAGAAAGCAATGGCAAACTTATGACCGTGAATTTGCCAAGAGATCGCAACAGCAAAAATTGCTGGTGTTGACTGCGACAACATGCAAAGGTTATGCAATTAAGTCTTACTCTCTAATTTTAACACATGACCTATATTTATATAATGCTTCATGAACGCTTGTATTAATCAAGTGTTTGCACCATTGTGACTCTGAAAATACTGTTTAGATTTTAATTATATACATATCTGATACTCTAGTGCTACATTAGTATGCTAATATTAGTTCATCAAACTGTTTTTGTTTAAGATTATTATTAATATAATTTTACTAAAGGTAATAAGAAATAAGTAATAATAATTATGTGAAAAAAGTAAACTGAAAACATATTAATGTTGTATTCAATTAAACAAAATTATATTATTAACAGTGTCAGTGCCAAATATAGCCAAGATAATATTCACATGTTACTACTAAATACGGATGACTATTTTAACATTACTGTTTCTGAATATCTTCTAGTATTTAATACGGAAATAAAATGTAACATCTATATGTAAGTATTATTCATTTAGCACTCTAAAATGTATATGTTTTTCATGTTTTTTTTTTATTATTATTTAAATTATCACTCTGGGTCTAATGATTGTTATTTATAATAAGACACTTCATCGCAACTAAAATAAATTTCAGCACATTTAACAACATTAGATGGAACCCTGTGTTAGGCAACAAAGTAAGGTTAGTAATAAACTAAACTGCCAAAGTAGTGGCTAAAGATATATGAGAAGAGTTAATATATTTAGTAAATATCGAAAATTAGAAATGAAATGCAAAGCATGCAAAAGAAATGCGTACTTACAGATTGTCAATGAGGTCCTTGTGGATATCACAGCTGTGCATATTCGTCAGTATTGATGCGGCTGAAAGCCTTATCATTGGATCATGATGTAACGAATTAGTCAAGCACCAGGCTTGAGATTTAGGAGCACCTAACATGATTACGGGGTCGTTCAAACACTCGTAGACTTTGTTTGATGTTGGCCTTGTCTTGAACATCATGCACCAGAGAACCACGCCCAAGGAGTAGACGTCTATCTTGTAAGGATCAACCCACGTGAAGCACGATATTTCTGGAGCACGGAAACACTTGGTGCCACCAATGTTTTCTGAAGCAACCACAGTGGAGCTTCGAGGGATGAAAAATGATAATCCAAAATCTCCAAGAACTGCATCGTTGTTTGCGTTGATCAATATATTGTCGGGTTTGATATCGCTGTGTACTATTCTCTTCTGATCATTGAGATAACGTACAACACACGCCATCTGGGTGAAGTACTTGACACACAACTCTGAGGTCATGGTTGCAAGCTTGGAAGTCAAGGTTCCGTTAGGGCAGTAGTGAGTACAAATGGCCAAATATTCAGGACACACGGCAGATATAGTATGTTTGAGGACGTGTGGATGAGATAGTCCTATTAAAACGCAAGTCTCTTTATAAAACAACCTCTTGTTTCTATTCCCTCCATCAGAAGTAAGCAATGACAATAATTTCACGGCTCTCTTATGTTTTGTACACAGACGTGAGGTGGCTAGAACAACTTCTCCACTCATTCCACTGCCCAAAACTGGACCACGAGAAAAATTATATGTCGTAAAAAAGTCCCCTGGTAGGTTTACAATTGAAGGTAATTCCATTTCCGAACACAACCACAGTAAAAACTAATTTAGACAATTATCCAATTGAGAAAAATGCACAAGAGAGAATATAATCACGATCTTGCAACAAGCACTCTGGAAAATCCTATGGTGAAATGCGACACTGTTCTCGCTTATATATAGTAGGGGCAGTCGGTAGCCTGGTCTTTGTCGGCGTCCTCGTTACGGCATTAGTTGATAATATTCAATGGGCAATAATGAGAGGCTAGATCTATCAGTCATTATATGGCGTGGTTCTTGTGAATGTGGCATATCTAGACGGATTAGTCTTTCATATCTATACTGCCGCTTCTGATAAAGCGACCTTCAAATAATGTGTCTGTTAATCCTACCTCTTGGCATCTATTGTCGGCTCACGTGTCAATGTCTGGTGACGTTACTTTGATATCCAACAAAAGGTTCACTTAAAGAAGTGACCTAATTTTGATGTATTAACCTAATCAGGGCATGCGATTATGGTTGAAACATATTTGAAGGTTCTCAAAACACGGGCGGTCACTAACAAAGAAATCAAATATTATTCAACACGTGTGTCTCATTGTGTTTTTGATAAATGAGAACATTTTTAAGGCCAGCTAAGAATGCTTATGCATGACTCCATTAACTCGTGTAAATCTAGGACCTTTAATTTTACATCCAATTAAATTGAATTAGTCGCAACCGTCATTATCTAATTACATTATCTTTATTGTTGTAAGACACTCTTTCGCATCATCATTATCTTCACCATAAACATTATTATTATCAACACAAAAATTATGAATGTCTATATTTTTTCATATCCTATTTACAGGACATTGCAGTCAACACCAGCATTTTTATGCTGCTGTTGATTTCTTGGCAAGTTTTACTTTCAGTAGTTTGCCATTGCTTTCTGAACGACTGGCTAACATACCCTTCGTAAGAAACCAACACGCCGCGATCAGCTGCCGAATCTCATGCAGCTGTGTTTCGTACGTGAGTATACGGGATTACGAATAGCGTCCTTAACCCCTTCGCCAGTGAAAATGGCTCAAGACAATTACATTGATCAATTTGGTTATCCAGAGTATTTTTAGCATTTTTATATAAAATCACATCTCATCAGCCTCTAAGGATATATTTGCTTGCTTAGTATCTGTCTAAGTTTTAAAGTCATATGATAGAACTGATCCTATGCAATATGGAACAATTCTTTCTTCCCATGACAAGAATGTATTGCATAAGTCGTTCTTCATTTGATACAACGCAGTTTTTTTTTTTTTAATTTTGTGGATGTTGTTGCTGTTGTTGTTGTTGTTGTTGTTGTTGTTGTTGTTGTTGTTGTTGTTGTTGTTGTTGTTGTTGTTGTTGTTGTTGTTGTTGTTGTTGTTGCTGTTGTTGTGTGTGTGTGTGTGTGTTTGTCCTATACTTTTCTTTGTGTATGTTATGCATCTTCCATCCGATATTATTTATCTACCCATATATGTTATTGCCCGTACTTGCACCAAAATAACACCTTTTAATTGAAGATGCACTTGCCCCAAAATAATACGATTTACATGAGATTAAACAAACATCCTACAATTGATCGCAGCATTTTATCTGAGAATATTTGGCTGAATACATCCTCAAATCGAACTATGGAAATAAATAAGACTGTTTTCTGTATTCATAGCTAAGTAAAGTTTTCTGTATTCATAGCTAAGTAAATAATTATTGTCCTCAGCGCGTTTATCTTGTATTGAGTGTCCCAGTCTGTATAGATGATACGAACGAGACTTTGTTACATCTCTGCCCTCTCAGTTTTCACGGGCTTGGGACCGTCACATGCTGTAATATATGGCACGTGGCCTGATTAAAAAGATTTGAATCCAATACTGGTTCAGGCGGCATTGCCGTGTTAGATTAGTTTAGTAATAAAGTGTTAATAATTGGTTAGTAAAACAATATGTACTCATAATTAGTTAATGCGCAAGATAAATCTGAGAATATAAAGTTGATGTATTAGTAATATACAAGTTCACTTAACATTCAGGCCTGTGTACATGTATGTCTATCATTGCTGAGATATCCAATTCAAACTGTATTTACATTTTGTTATTGATTATTAACATAACTTATCGTATGAAGGTTTAATGGTTGGTTGGTTACTACGTGGCGAAGGCGTTCCGGAAGCAATACGTAATCACTATAAGTGGGTTAGAAACACAGCAGTGATGGTGTTTTTGAAAAAGCTATGTTTGCTGGTCGTTCAGAAAATAATGGCAATCTTCTGAACGGAAAAACTGCCATGGAATCACGAACAGCCAAAATACTGGGGTTGACTGCTACGTACTGTGAAGGACATGCAAAAATATTGTAAAACGCCGGCTCCGTGGCTAAGGGCTTACGAAAGCAGTTCATAATCCCGTATACCCACGTTCGAAACATAGCTGTGGGCGATTGGTAGCAGACGGCACTGAGTTGGTTTTTTATTAAATGAAATGGGTGCCTGTCGTTCAGAAAGCAATGGCAAACTTATGACCGTGAATTTGCCAAGAGATCACAACAGCAAAAATTGCTGGTGTTGACTGCGACAACATGCAAAGGTTATGCAATTAAGTCTTACTCTCTCATTTTAACACATGACCTATATTTATATAATGCTTCATGAACGCTTGTATTAATCAAGTGTTTGCACCATTGTGACTCTGAAAATACTGTTTAGATTTTAATTATATACATATCTGATACTCTAGTGCTACATTAGTATGCTAATATTAGTTCATCAAACTGTTTTTGTTTAAGATTATTATTAATATAATTTTACTAAAGGTAATAAGAAATAAGTAATAATAATTATGTGAAAAAAGTAAACTGAAAACATATTAATGTTGTATTCAATTAAACAAAATTATATTATTAACAGTGTCAGTGCCAAATATAGCCAAGATAATATTCACATGTTACTACTAAATACGGATGACTATTTTAACATTACTGTTTCTGAATATCTTCTAGTATTTAATACGGAAATAAAATGTAACATCTATATGTAAGTATTATTCATTTAGCACTCTAAAATGTATATGTTTTTCATGTTTTTTTTTTTATTATTATTTAAATTATCACTCTGGGTCTAATGATTGTTATTTATAATAAGACACTTCATCGCAACTAAAATAAATTTCAGCACATTTAACAACATTAGATGGAACCCTGTGTTAGGCAACAAAGTAAGGTTAGTAATAAACTAAACTGCCAAAGTAGTGGCTAAAGATATATGAGAAGAGTTAATATATTTAGTAAATATCGAAAATTAGAAATGAAATGCAAAGCATGCAAAAGAAATGCGTACTTACAGATTGTCAATGAGGTCCTTGTGGATATCACAGCTGTGCATATTCGTCAGTATTGATGCGGCTGAAAGCCTTATCATTGGATCATGATGTAACGAATTAGTCAAGCACCAGGCTTGAGATTTAGGAGCACCTAACATGATTACGGGGTCGTTCAAACACTCGTAGACTTTGTTTGATGTTGGCCTTGTCTTGAACATCATGCACCAGAGAACCACGCCCAAGGAGTAGACGTCTATCTTGTAAGGATCAACCCACGTGAAGCACGATATTTCTGGAGCACGGAAACACTTGGTGCCACCAATGTTTTCTGAAGCAACCACAGTGGAGCTTCGAGGGATGAAAAATGATAATCCAAAATCTCCAAGAACTGCATCGTTGTTTGCGTTGATCAATATATTGTCGGGTTTGATATCGCTGTGTACTATTCTCTTCTGATCATTGAGATAACGTACAACACACGCCATCTGGGTGAAGTACTTGACACACAACTCTGAGGTCATGGTTGCAAGCTTGGAAGTCAAGGTTCCGTTAGGGCAGTAGTGAGTACAAATGGCCAAATATTCAGGACACACGGCAGATATAGTATGTTTGAGGACGTGTGGATGAGATAGTCCTATTAAAACGCAAGTCTCTTTATAAAACAACCTCTTGTTTCTATTCCCTCCATCAGAAGTAAGCAATGACAATAATTTCACGGCTCTCTTATGTTTTGTACACAGACGTGAGGTGGCTAGAACAACTTCTCCACTCATTCCACTGCCCAAAACTGGACCACGAGAAAAATTATATGTCGTAAAAAAGTCCCCTGGTAGGTTTACAATTGAAGGTAATTCCATTTCCGAACACAACCACAGTAAAAACTAATTTAGACAATTATCCAATTGAGAAAAATGCACAAGAGAGAATATAATCACGATCTTGCAACAAGCACTCTGGAAAATCCTATGGTGAAATGCGACACTGTTCTCGCTTATATATAGTAGGGGCAGTCGGTAGCCTGGTCTTTGTCGGCGTCCTCGTTACGGCATTAGTTGATAATATTCAATGGGCAATAATGAGAGGCTAGATCTATCAGTCATTATATGGCGTGGTTCTTGTGAATGTGGCATATCTAGACGGATTAGTCTTTCATATCTATACTGCCGCTTCTGATAAAGCGACCTTCAAATAATGTGTCTGTTAATCCTACCTCTTGGCATCTATTGTCGGCTCACGTGTCAATGTCTGGTGACGTTACTTTCATATCCAACAAAAGGTTCACTTAAAGAAGTGACCTAATTTTGATGTATTAACCTAATCAGGGCATGCGATTATGGTTGAAACATATTTGAAGGTTCTCAAAACACGGGCGGTCACTAACAAAGAAATCAAATATTATTCAACACGTGTGTCTCATTGTGTTTTTGATAAATGAGAACATTTTTAAGGCCAGCTAAGAATGCTTATGCATGACTCCATTAACTCGTGTAAATCTAGGACCTTTAATTTTACATCCAATTAAATTGAATTAGTCGCAACCGTCATTATCTAATTACATTATCTTTATTGTTGTAAGACACTCTTTCGCATCATCATTATCTTCACCATAAACATTATTATTATCAACACAAAAATTATGAATGTCTATATTTTTTCATATCCTATTTACAGGACATTGCAGTCAACACCAGCATTTTTATGCTGCTGTTGATTTCTTGGCAAGTTTTACTTTCAGTAGTTTGCCATTGCTTTCTGAACGACTGGCTAACATACCCTTCGTAAGAAACCAACACGCCGCGATCAGCTGCCGAATCTCATGCAGCTGTGTTTCGTACGTGAGTATACGGGATTACGAATAGCTGCCTTAACCCCTTCGCCAGTGAAAATGCCTCAAGACAATTACATTGATCAATTTGGTTATCCAGAGTATTTTTAGCATTTTTATATAAAATCACATCTCATCAGCCTCTAAGGATATATTTGCTTGCTTAGTATCTGTCTAAGTTTTAAAGTCATATGATAGAACTGATCCTATGCAATATGGAACAATTCTTTCTTTCCATGACAAGAATGTATTGCATAAGTCGTTCTTCATTTGATACAACGCAGTTTTTTTTTTAATTTTGTGTTGTTGTTGTTGTTGCTGTTGTTGTTGTTGTTGTTGTTGTTGTTGTTGTTGTTGTTGTTGTTGTTGTTGTTGTTGTTGTTGTTGTTGTTGTTGCTGTTGTTGTGTGTGTGTGTTTGTCCTATACTTTTCTTCGTGTATGTTATGCATCTTCCATCCGATATTATTTATCTACCCATATATGTTATTGCCCGTACTTGCACCAAAATAACACCTTTTAATTGAAGATGCACTTGCCCCAAAATAATACGATTTACATGAGATTAAACAAACATCCTACAATTGATCGCAGCATTTTATCTGAGAATATTTGGCTGGATACATCCTCAAATCGAACTATGGAAATAAATAAGACTGTTTTCTGTATTCATAGCTAAGTAAAGTTTTCTGTATTCATAGCTAAGTAAATCATTATTGTCCTCAGCGCGTTTATCTTGTATTGAGTGTCCCAGTCTGTATAGATGATACGGACGAGACTTTGTTACATCTCTGCCCTCTCAGTTTTCACGGGCTTGGGACCGTCACATGCTGTAATATATGGCACGTGGCCGGATTAAAAAGATTTGAATCCAATACTGGTTCAGGCGGCATTGCCGTGTTAGATTAGTTTAGTAATAAAGTGTTAATAATTGGTTAGTAAAACAATATGTACTCATAATTAGTTAATGCGCAAGATAAATCTGAGAATATAAAGTTGATGTATTAGTAATATACAAGTTCACTTAACATTCAGGCCTGTGTACAAGTATGTCTATCATTGCTGAGATATCCAATTCAAACTGTATTTACATTTTGTTATTGATTATTAACATAACTTATCGTATGAAGGTTTAATGGTTGGTTACTGGTCTACGTGGCGAAGGCGTAGCTATGTTTGCTGGTCGTTTAGAAAATAATGGCAATCTTCTGAACGGAAAACATGCCATGGAATCACGAACAGCCAAAATACTGGGGTTGACTGCTACGTACTGTGAAGGACATGCAAAAAAATTGTAAAACGCCGGCTCCGTGGCTAAGGGCTTACGAAAACAGTTCATAATCCCGTATACCCACGTTCGAAACATAGCTGCGGGCGATTGGTAGCAGACGGCATTGAGTTGGTTTTTTATTAAATGAAATGGGTGCCTGTCGTTCAGAAAGCAATGGCAAACTTATGACCGTGAATTTGCCAAGAGATCACAACAGCAAAAATTGCTGGTGTTGACTGCGACAACATGCAAAGGTTATGCAATTAAGTCTTACTCTCTAATTTTAACACATGACCTATATTTATATAATGCTTCATGAACGCTTGTATTAATCAAGTGTTTGCACCATTGTGACTCTGAAAATACTGTTTAGATTTTAATTATATACATATCTGATACTCTAGTGCTACATTAGTATGCTAATATTAGTTCATCAAACTGTTTTTGTTTAAGATTATTATTAATATAATTTTACTAAAGGTAATAAGAAATAAGTAATAATAATTATGTGAAAAAAGTAAACTGAAAACATATTAATGTTGTATTCAATTAAACAAAATTATATTATTAACAGTGTCAGTGCCAAATATAGCCAAGATAATATTCACATGTTACTACTAAATACGGATGACTATTTTAACATTACTGTTTCTGAATATCTTCTAGTATTTAATACGGAAATAAAATGTAACATCTATATGTAATTATTATTCATTTAGCACTCTAAAATGTATATGTTTTTCATGTTTTTTTTTTTTATTATTTAAATTATCACTCTGGGTCTAATGATTGTTATTTATAATAAGACACTTCAGCGCAACTAAAAAAAATATTCAGCACATTTAACAACATTAGATGGAACCCTGTGTTAGACAACAAAGTAAGGTTAGTAATAAACTAAACTGCCAAAGTAGTGGCTAAAGATATATGAGAAGAGTTAATATATTTAGTAAATATCGAAAATTAGAAATGAAATGCAAAGCATGCAAAAGAAATGCGTACTTACAGATTGTCAATGAGGTCCTTGTGGATATCACAGCTGTGCATATTCGTCAGTATTGATGCGGCTGAAAGCCTTATCATTGGATCATGATGTAACGAATTAGTCAAGCACCAGGCTTGAGATTTAGGAGCACCTAACATGATAACGGGGTCGTTCAAACACTCGTAGACTTTGTTTGATGTTGGCCTTGTCTTGAACATCATGCACCAGAGAACCACGCCCAAGGAGTAGACGTCTATCTTGTAAGGATCAACCCACGTGAAGCACGATATTTCTGGAGCACGGAAACACTTGGTGCCACCAATGTTTTCTGAAGCAACCACAGTGGAGCTTCGAGGGATGAAAAATGATAATCCAAAATCTCCAAGAACTGCATCGTTGTTTGCGTTGATCAATATATTGTCGGGTTTGATATCGCTGTGTACTATTCTCTTCTGATCATTGAGATAACGTACAACACACGCCATCTGGGTGAAGTCCTTGACACACAACTCTGAGGTCATGGTTGCAAGCTTGGAAGTCAAGGTTCCGTTAGGGCAGTAGTGAGTACAAATGGCCAAATATTCAGGACACACGGCAGATATAGTATGTTTGAGGACGTGTGGATGAGATAGTCCTATTAAAACGCAAGCCTCTTTATAAAACAACCTCTTGTTTCTATTCCCTCCATCAGAAGTAAGCAATGACAATAATTTCACGGCTCTCTTATGTTTTGCACACAGACGTGAGGTGGCTAGAACAACTTCTCCACTCATTCCACTGCCCAAAACTGGACCACGAGAAAAATTATATGTCGTAAAAAAGTCCCCTGGTAGGTTTACAATTGAAGGTAATTCCATTTCCGAACACAACCACAGTAAAAACTAATTTAGACAATTATCCAATTGAGAAAAATGCACAAGAGAGAATATAATCACGATCTTGCAACAAGCACTCTGGAAAATCGTATGGTGAAATGCGACACTGTTCTCGCTTATATATAGTAGGGGCAGTCGGTAGCCTGGTCTTTGTCGGCGTCCTCGTTACGGCATTGGTTGATAATATTCAATGGGCAATAATGAGAGGCTAGATCTATCAGTCATTATATGGCGTGGTTCTTGTGAATGTGGCATATCTAGACGGATTAGTCTTTCATATCTATACTGCCGCTTCTGATAAAGCGACCTTCAAATAATGTGTCTGTTAATCCTACCTCTTGGCATCTATTGTCGGCTCACGTGTCAATGTCTGGTGACGTTACTTTGATATCCAACAAAAGGTTCACTTAAAGAAGTGACCTAATTTTGATGTATTAACCTAATCAGGGCATGCGATTATGGTTGAAACATATTTGAAGGTTCTCAAAACACGGGCGGTCACTAACAAAGAAATCAAATATTATTCAACACGTGTGTCTCATTGTGTTTTTGATAAATGAGAACATTTTTAAGGCCAGCTAAGAATGCTTATGCATGACTCCATTAACTCGTGTAAATCTAGGACCTTTAATTTTACATCCAATTAAATTGAATTAGTCGCAACCGTCATTATCTAATTACATTATCTTTATTGTTGTAAGACACTCTTTCGCATCATCATTATCTTCACCATAAACATTATTATTATCAACACAAAAATTATGAATGTCTATATTTTTTCATATCCTATTTACAGGACATTGCAATCAACACCAGCATGTTTATGCTGCTGTTGATTTCTTGGCAAGTTTTACTTTCAGTAGTTTGCCATTGCTTTCTGAACGACTGGCTAACATACCCTTCGTAAGAAACCAACACGCCGCGATCAGCTGCCGAATCTCATGCAGCTGTGTTTCGTACGTGAGTATACGGGATTACGAATAGCGTCCTTAACCCCTTCGCCAGTGAAAATGGCTCAAGACAATTACATTGATCAATTTGGTTATCCAGAGTATTTTTAGCATTTTTATATAAAATCACATCTCATCAGCCTCTAAGGATATATTTGCTTGCTTAGTATCTGTCTAAGTTTTAAAGTCATATGATAGAACTGATCCTATGCAATATGGAACAATTCTTTCTTCCCATGACAAGAATGTATTGCATAAGTCGTTCTTCATTTGATACAACGCAGTTTTTTTTTTTTAATTTTGTGGATGTTGTTGCTGTTGTTGTTGTTGTTGTTGTTGTTGTTGTTGTTGTTGTTGTTGCTGCTGCTGTTGTTGTGTGTGTGTGTGTTTGTCCTATACTTTTCTTTGTGTATGTTATGCATCTTCCATCCGATATTATTTATCTACCCATATATGTTATTGCCCGTTCTTGCACCAAAATAACACCTTTTAATTGAAGATGCACTTGCCCCAAAATAATACGATTTACATGAGATTAAACAAACATCCTACAATTGATCGCAGCATTTTATCTGAGAATATTTGGCTGAATACATCCTCAAATCGAACTATGGAAATAAATAAGACTGTTTTCTGTATTCATAGCTAAGTAAAGTTTTCTGTATTCATAGCTAAGTAAATCATTATTGTCCTCAGCGCGTTTATCTTGTATTGAGTGTCCCAGTCTGTATAGATGATACGAACGAGACTTTGTTACATCTCTGCCCTCTCAGTTTTCACGGGCTTGGGACCGTCACATGCTGTAATATATGGCACGTGGCCTGATTAATTAAAAAGATTTGAATCCAATACTGGTTCAGGCGGCATTGCCGTGTTAGATTAGTTTAGTAATAAAGTGTTAATAATTGGTTAGTAAAACAATATGTACTCATAATTAGTTAATGCGAAAGATAAATCTGAGAATATAAAGTTGATGTATTAGTAATATACAAGTTCACTTAACATTCAGGCCTGTATACAAGTATGTCTATCATTGCTGAGATATCCAATTCAAACTGTATTTACATTTTGTTATTGATTATTAACATAACTTATCGTATGAAGGTTTAATGGTTGGTTACTGGGCTACGTGGCGAAGGCGTTCCGGAAGCAATACGTAATCACTATAAGTGGGTTCGAAACACAGCAGTGATGGTGTTTTTGAAAAAGCTATGTTTGCTGGTCGTTCAGAAAATAATGGCAATCTTCTGAACGGAAAACATGCCATGGAATCACGAACAGCCAAAATACTGGGGTTGACTGCTACGTACTGTGAAGGACATGCAAAAATATTGGAAAACGCCGGCTCCGTGGCTAAGGGCTTACGAAAGCAGTTCATAATCCCGTATACCCACGTTCGAAACATAGATGTGGGCGATTGGTAGCAGACGGCATTGAGTTGGTTTTTTATTAAATGAAATGGGTGCCTGTCGTTCAGAAAGCAATGGCAAACTTATGACCGTGAATTTGCCAAGAGATCACAACAGCAAAAATTGCTGGTGTTGACTGCGACAACATGCAAAGGTTATGCAATTAAGTCTTACTCTCTAATTTTAACACATGACCTATATTTATATAATGCTTCATGAACGCTTGTATTAATCAAGTGTTTGCACCATTGTGACTCTGAAAATACTGTTTAGATTTTAATTATATACATATCTGATACTCTAGTGCTACATTAGTATGCTAATATTAGTTTATCAAACTGTTTTTGTTTAAGATTATTATTAATATAATTTTACTAAAGGTAATAAGAAATAAGTAATAATAATTATGTGAAAAAAGTAAACTGAAAACATATTAATGTTGTATTCAATTAAACAAAATTATATTATTAACAGTGTCAGTGCCAAATATAGCCAAGATAATATTCACATGTTACTACTAAATACGGATGACTATTTTAACATTACTGTTTCTGAATATCTTCTAGTATTTAATACGGAAATAAAATGTAACATCTATATGTAAGTATTATTCATTTAGCACTCTAAAATGTATATGTTTTTCATGTTTTTTTTTTTATTATTATTTAAATTATCACTCTGGGTCTAATGATTGTTATTTATAATAAGACACTTCAGCGCAACTAAAATAAATTTCAGCACATTTAACAACATTAGATGGAACCCTGTGTTAGACAACAAAGTAAGGTTAGTAATAAACTAAACTGCCGAAGTAGTGGCTAAAGATATATGAGAAGAGTTAATATATTTAGTAAATATCGAAAATTAGAAATGAAATGCAAAGCATGCAAAAGAAATGCGTACTTACAGATTGTCAATGAGGTCCTTGTGGATATCACAGCTGTGCATATTCGTCAGTATTGATGCGGCTGAAAGCCTTATCATTGGATCATGATGTAACGAATTAGTCAAGCACCAGGCTTGAGATTTAGGAGCACCTAACATGATAACGGGGTCGTTCAAACACTCGTAGACTTTGTTTGATGTTGGCCTTGTCTTGAACATCATGCACCAGAGAACCACGCCCAAGGAGTAGACGTCTATCTTGTAAGGATCAACCCACGTGAAGCACGATATTTCTGGAGCACGGAAACACTTGGTGCCACCAATGTTTTCTGAAGCAACCACAGTGGAGCTTCGAGGGATGAAAAATGATAATCCAAAATCTCCAAGAACTGCATCGTTGTTTGCGTTGATCAATATATTGTCGGGTTTGATATCGCTGTGTACTATTCTCTTCTGATCATTGAGATAACGTACAACACACGCCATCTGGGTGAAGTACTTGACACACAACTCCGAGGTCATGGTTGCAAGCTTGGAAGTCAAGGTTCCGTTAGGGCAGTAGTGAGTACAAATGGCCAAATATTCAGGACACACGGCAGATATAGTATGTTTGAGGACGTGTGGATGAGATAGTCCTATTAAAACGCAAGCCTCTTTATAAAACAACCTCTTGTTTCTATTCCCTCCATCAGAAGTAAGCAATGACAATAATTTCACGGCTCTCTTATGTTCTGCACACAGACGTGAGGTGGCTAGAACAACTTCTCCACTCATTCCACTGCCCAAAACTGGACCACGAGAAAAATTATATGTCGTAAAAAAGTCCCCTGTTAGGTTTACAATTGAAGGTAATTCCATTTCCGAACACAACCACAGTAAAAACTAAGTGAGACAATTATCCAATTGAGAAAAATGCACAAGAGAGAATATAATCACGATCTTGCAACAAGCACTCTGGAAAATCGTATGGTGAAATGCGACACTGTTCTCGCTTATATATAGTAGGGGCAGTCGGTAGCCTGGTCTTTGTCGGCGTCCTCGTTACGGCATTGGTTGATAATATTCAATGGGCAATAATGAGAGGCTAGATCTATCAGTCATTATATGGCGTGGTTCTTGTGAATGTGGCATATCTAGACGGATTAGTCTTTCATATCTATACTGCCGCTTCTGATAAAGCGACCTTCAAATAATGTGTCTGTTAATCCTACCTCTTGGCATCTATTGTCGGCTCACGTGTCAATGTCTGGTGACGTTACTTTCATATCCAACAAAAGGTTCACTTAAAGAAGTGACCTAATTTTGATGTATTAACCTAATCAGGGCATGCGATTATGGTTGAAACATATTTGAAGGTTCTCAAAACACGGGCGGTCACTAACAAAGAAATCAAATATTATTCAACACGTGTGTCTCATTGTGTTTTTGATAAATGAGAACATTTTTAAGGCCAGCTAAGAATGCTTATGCATGACTCCATTAACTCGTGTAAATCTAGGACCTTTAATTTTACATCCAATTAAATTGAATTAGTCGCAACCGTCATTATCTAATTACATTATCTTTATTGTTGTAAGACACTCTTTCGCATCATCATTATCTTCACCATAAACATTATTATTATCAACACAAAAATTATGAATGTCTATATTTTTTCATATCCTATTTACAGGACATTGCAGTCAACACCAGCATTTTTATGCTGCTGTTGATTTCTTGGCAAGTTTTACTTTCAGTAGTTTGCCATTGCTTTCTGAACGACTGGCTAACATACCCTTCGTAAGAAACCAACACGCCGCGATCAGCTGCCGAATCTCATGCAGCTGTGTTTCGTACGTGAGTATACGGGATTACGAATAGCTGCCTTAACCCCTTCGCCAGTGAAAATGCCTCAAGACAATTACATTGATCAATTTGGTTATCCAGAGTATTTTTAGCATTTTTATATAAAATCACATCTCATCAGCCTCTAAGGATATATTTGCTTGCTTAGTATCTGTCTAAGTTTTAAAGTCATATGATAGAACTGATCCTATGCAATATGGAACAATTCTTTCTTTCCATGACAAGAATGTATTGCATAAGTCGTTCTTCATTTGATACAACGCAGTTTTTTTTTTTAATTTTGTGTTGTTGTTGTTGTTGCTGTTGTTGTTGTTGTTGTTGTTGTTGTTGTTGTTGTTGTTGTTGTTGTTGTTGTTGTTGTTGTTGCTGTTGTTGCTGTTGTTGTGTGTGTGTGTGTTTGTCCTATACTTTTCTTTGTGTATGTTATGCATCTTCCATCCGATATTATTTATCTACCCATAAATGTTATTGCCCGTACTTGCACCAAAATAACACCTTTTAATTGAAGATGCACTTGCCCCAAAATAATACGATTTACATGAGATTAAACAAACATCCTACAATTGATCGCAGCATTTTATCTGAGAATATTTGGCTGAATACATCCTCAAATCGAACTATGGAAATAAATAAGACTGTTTTCTGTTTTCATAGCTAAGTAAAGTTTTCTGTATTCATAGCTAAGTAAATCATTATTGTCCTCAGCGCGTTTATCTTGTATTGAGTGTCCGTCTGTATAGATGATACGAACGAGACTTTGTTACATCTCTGCCCTCTTAGTTTTCAAGGGCTTGGGACCGTCACATGCTGTAATATATGGCACGTGGCCTGATTAAAAAGATTTGAATCCAATACTGGTTCAGGCGGCATTGCCGTGTTAGATTAGTTTAGTAATAAAGTGTTAATAATTGGTTAGTAAAACAATATGTACTCATAATTAGTTAATGCGAAAGATAAATCTGAGAATATAAAGTTGATGTATTAGTAATATACAAGTTCACTTAACATTCAGGCCTGTGTACAAGTATGTCTATCATTGCTGAGATATCCAATTCAAACTGTATTTACATTTTGTTATTGATTATTAACATAACTTATCGTATGAAGGTTTAATGGTTGGTTACTGGTCTACGTGGCGAAGGCGTTCCGGAAGCAATACGTAATCACTATAAGTGGGTTCGAAACACAGCAGTGATGGTGTTTTTGAAAAAGCTATGTTTGCTGGTCGTTCAGAAAATAATGGCAATCTTCTGAACGGAAAACATGCCATGGAATCATGAACAGCCAAAATACTGGGGTTGACTGCTACGTACTGTGAAGGACATGCAAAAATATTGTAAAACGCCGGCTCCGTGGCTAAGGGCTTACGAAAGCAGTTCATAATCCCGTATACCCACGTTCGAAACATAGCTGTGGGCGATTGGTAGCAGACGGCATTGAGTTGGTTTTTTATTAAATGAAATGGGTGCCTGTCGTTCAGAAAGCAATGGCAAACTTATGACCGTGAATTTGCCAAGAGATCGCAACAGCAAAAATTGCTGGTGTTGACTGCGACAACATGCAAAGGTTATGCAATTAAGTCTTACTCTCTAATTTTAACACATGACCTATATTTATATAATGCTTCATGAACGCTTGTATTAATCAAGTGTTTGCACCATTGTGACTCTGAAAATACTGTTTAGATTTTAATTATATACATATCTGATACTCTAGTGCTACATTAGTATGCTAATATTAGTTCATCAAACTGTTTTTGTTTAAGATTATTATTAATATAATTTTACTAAAGGTAATAAGAAATAAGTAATAATAATTATGTGAAAAAAGTAAACTGAAAACATATTAATGTTGTATTCAATTAAACAAAATTATATTATTAACAGTGTCAGTGCCAAATATAGCCAAGATAATATTCACATGTTACTACTAAATACGGATGACTATTTTAACATTACTGTTTCTGAATATCTTCTAGTATTTAATACGGAAATAAAATGTAACATCTATATGTAAGTATTATTCATTTAGCACTCTAAAATGTATATGTTTTTCATGTTTTTTTTTTATTATTATTTAAATTATCACTCTGGGTCTAATGATTGTTATTTATAATAAGACACTTCATCGCAACTAAAATAAATTTCAGCACATTTAACAACATTAGATGGAACCCTGTGTTAGACAACAAAGTAAGGTTAGTAATAAACTAAACTGCCGAAGTAGTGGCTAAAGATATATGAGAAGAGTTAATATATTTAGTAAATATCGAAAATTAGAAATGAAATGCAAAGCATGCAAAAGAAATGCGTACTTACAGATTGTCAATGAGGTCCTTGTGGATATCACAGCTGTGCATATTCGTCAGTATTGATGCGGCTGAAAGCCTTATCATTGGATCATGATGTAACGAATTAGTCAAGCACCAGGCTTGAGATTTAGGAGCACCTAACATGATAACGGGGTCGTTCAAACACTCGTAGACTTTGTTTGATGTTGGCCTTGTCTTGAACATCATGCACCAGAGAACCACGCCCAAGGAGTAGACGTCTATCTTGTAAGGATCAACCCACGTGAAGCACGATATTTCTGGAGCACGGAAACACTTGGTGCCACCAATGTTTTCTGAAGCAACCACAGTGGAGCTTCGAGGGATGAAAAATGATAATCCAAAATCTCCAAGAACTGCATCGTTGTTTGCGTTGATCAATATATTGTCGGGTTTGATATCGCTGTGTACTATTCTCTTCTGATCATTGAGATAACGTACAACACACGCCATCTGGGTGAAGTACTTGACACACAACTCCGAGGTCATGGTTGCAAGCTTGGAAGTCAAGGTTCCGTTAGGGCAGTAGTGAGTACAAATGGCCAAATATTCAGGACACACGGCAGATATAGTATGTTTGAGGACGTGTGGATGAGATAGTCCTATTAAAACGCAAGCCTCTTTATAAAACAACCTCTTGTTTCTATTCCCTCCATCAGAAGTAAGCAATGACAATAATTTCACGGCTCTCTTATGTTTTGCACACAGACGTGAGGTGGCTAGAACAACTTCTCCACTTATTCCACTGCCCAAAACTGGACCACGAGAAAAATTATATGTCGTAAAAAAGTCCCCTTTTAGGTTTACAATTGAAGGTAATTCCATTTCCGAACACAACCACAGTAAAAACTAAGTGAGACAATTATCCAATTGAGAAAAATGCACAAGAGAGAATATAATCACGATCTTGCAACAAGCACTCTGGAAAATCGTATGGTGAAATGCGACACTGTTCTCGCTTATATATAGTAGGGGCAGTCGGTAGCCTGGTCTTTGTCGGCGTCCTCGTTACGGCATTGGTTGATAATATTCAATGGGCAATAATGAGAGGCTAGATCTATCAGTCATTATATGGCGTGGTTCTTGTGAATGTGGCATATCTAGACGGATTAGTCTTTCATATCTATACTGCCGCTTCTGATAAAGCGACCTTCAAATAATGTGTCTGTTAATCCTACCTCTTGGCATCTATTGTCGGCTCACGTGTCAATGTCTGGTGACGTTACTTTCATATCCAACAAAAGGTTCACTTAAAGAAGTGACCTAATTTTGATGTATTAACCTAATCAGGGCATGCGATTATGGTTGAAACATATTTGAAGGTTCTCAAAACACGGGCGGTCACTAACAAAGAAATCAAATATTATTCAACACGTGTGTCTCATTGTGTTTTTGATAAATGAGAACATTTTTAAGGCCAGCTAAGAATGCTTATGCATGACTCCATTAACTCGTGTAAATCTAGGACCTTTAATTTTACATCCAATTAAATTGAATTAGTCGCAACCGTCATTATCTAATTACATTATCTTTATTGTTGTAAGACACTCTTTCGCATCATCATTATCTTCACCATAAACATTATTATTATCAACACAAAAATTATGAATGTCTATATTTTTTCATATCCTATTTACAGGACATTGCAGTCAACACCAGCATTTTTATGCTGCTGTTGATTTCTTGGCAAGTTTTACTTTCAGTAGTTTGCCATTGCTTTCTGAACGACTGGCTAACATACCCTTCGTAAGAAACCAACACGCCGCGATCAGCTGCCGAATCTCATGCAGCTGTGTTTCGTACGTGAGTATACGGGATTACGAATAGCTGCCTTAACCCCTTCGCCAGTGAAAATGCCTCAAGACAATTACATTGATCAATTTGGTTATCCAGAGTATTTTTAGCATTTTTATATAAAATCACATCTCATCAGCCTCTAAGGATATATTTGCTTGCTTAGTATCTGTCTAAGTTTTAAAGTCATATGATAGAACTGATCCTATGCAATATGGAACAATTCTTTCTTTCCATGACAAGAATGTATTGCATAAGTCGTTCTTCATTTGATACAACGCAGTTTTTTTTTTAATTTTGTGTTGTTGTTGTTGTTGCTGTTGTTGTTGTTGTTGTTGTTGTTGTTGTTGTTGTTGTTGTTGTTGTTGTTGTTGTTGTTGTTGTTGTTGCTGTTGTTGCTGTTGTTGTGTGTGTGTGTGTTTGTCCTATACTTTTCTTTGTGTATGTTATGCATCTTCCATCCGATATTATTTATCTACCCATAAATGTTATTGCCCGTACTTGCACCAAAATAACACCTTTTAATTGAAGATGCACTTGCCCCAAAATAATACGATTTACATGAGATTAAACAAACATCCTACAATTGATCGCAGCATTTTATCTGAGAATATTTGGCTGAATACATCCTCAAATCGAACTATGGAAATAAATAAGACTGTTTTCTGTTTTCATAGCTAAGTAAAGTTTTCTGTATTCATAGCTAAGTAAATCATTATTGTCCTCAGCGCGTTTATCTTGTATTGAGTGTCCCAGTCTGTATAGATGATACGAACGAGACTTTGTTACATCTCTGCCCTCTCAGTTTTCAAGGGCTTGGGACCGTCACATGCTGTAATATATGGCACGTGGCCTGATTAAAAAGATTTGAATCCAATACTGGTTCAGGCGGCATTGCCGTGTTAGATTAGTTTAGTAATAAAGTGTTAATAATTGGTTAGTAAAACAATATGTACTCATAATTAGTTAATGCGCAAGATAAATCTGAGAATATAAAGTTGATGTATTAGTAATATACAAGTTCACTTAACATTCAGGCCTGTGTACAAGTATGTCTATCATTGCTGAGATATCCAATTCAAACTGTATTTACATTTTGTTATTGATTATTAACATAACTTATCGTATGAAGGTTTAATGGTTGGTTACTGGTCTACGTGGCGAAGGCGTTCCGGAAGCAATACGTAATCACTATAAGTGGGTTCGAAACACAGCAGTGATGGTGTTTTTGAAAAAGCTATGTTTGCTGGTCGTTCAGAAAATAATGGCAATCTTCTGAACGGAAAACATGCCATGGAATCATGAACAGCCAAAATACTGGGGTTGACTGCTACGTACTGTGAAGGACATGCAAAAATATTGTAAAACGCCGGCTCCGTGGCTAAGGGCTTACGAAAGCAGTTCATAATCCCGTATACCCACGTTCGAAACATAGCTGTGGGCGATTGGTAGCAGACGGCATTGAGTTGGTTTTTTATTAAATGAAATGGGTGCCTGTCGTTCAGAAAGCAATGGCAAACTTATGACCGTGAATTTGCCAAGAGATCGCAACAGCAAAAATTGCTGGTGTTGACTGCGACAACATGCAAAGGTTATGCAATTAAGTCTTACTCTCTAATTTTAACACATGACCTATATTTATATAATGCTTCATGAACGCGTGTATTAATCAAGTGTTTGCACCATTGTGACTCTGAAAATACTGTTTAGATTTTAATTATATACATATCTGATACTCTAGTGCTACATTAGTATGCTAATATTAGTTCATCAAACTGTTTTTGTTTAAGATTATTATTAATATAATTTTACTAAAGGTAATAAGAAATAAGTAATAATAATTATGTGAAAAAAGTAAACTGAAAACATATTAATGTTGTATTCAATTAAACAAAATTATATTATTAACAGTGTCAGTGCCAAATATAGCCAAGATAATATTCACATGTTACTACTAAATACGGATGACTATTTTAACATTACTGTTTCTGAATATCTTCTAGTATTTAATACGGAAATAAAATGTAACATCTATATGTAAGTATTATTCATTTAGCACTCTAAAATGTATATGTTTTTCATGTTTTTTTTTTTATTATTATTTAAATTATCACTCTGGGTCTAATGATTGTTATTTATAATAAGACACTTCATCGCAACTAAAATAAATTTCAGCACATTTAACAACATTAGATGGAACCCTGTGTTAGACAACAAAGTAAGGTTAGTAATAAACTAAACTGCCGAAGTAGTGGCTAAAGATATATGAGAAGAGTTAATATATTTAGTAAATATCGAAAATTAGAAATGAAATGCAAATCATGCAAAAGAAATGCGTACTTACAGATTGTCAATGAGGTCCTTGTGGATATCACAGCTGTGCATATTCGTCAGTATTGATGCGGCTGAAAGCCTTATCATTGGATCATGATGTAACGAATTAGTCAAGCACCAGGCTTGAGATTTAGGAGCACCTAACATGATAACGGGGTCGTTCAAACACTCGTAGACTTTGTTTGATGTTGGCCTTGTCTTGAACATCATGCACCAGAGAACCACGCCCAAGGAGTAGACGTCTATCTTGTAAGGATCAACCCACGTGAAGCACGATATTTCTGGAGCACGGAAACACTTGGTGCCACCAATGTTTTCTGAAGCAACCACAGTGGAGCTTCGAGGGATGAAAAATGATAATCCAAAATCTCCAAGAACTGCATCGTTGTTTGCGTTGATCAATATATTGTCGGGTTTGATATCGCTGTGTACTATTCTCTTCTGATCATTGAGATAACGTACAACACACGCCATCTGGGTGAAGTACTTGACACACAACTCCGAGGTCATGGTTGCAAGCTTGGAAGTCAAGGTTCCGTTAGGGCAGTAGTGAGTACAAATGGCCAAATATTCAGGACACACGGCAGATATAGTATGTTTGAGGACGTGTGGATGAGATAGTCCTATTAAAACGCAAGCCTCTTTATAAAACAACCTCTTGTTTCTATTCCCTCCATCAGAAGTAAGCAATGACAATAATTTCACGGCTCTCTTATGTTTTGCACACAGACGTGAGGTGGCTAGAACAACTTCTCCACTCATTCCACTGCCCAAAACTGGACCACGAGAAAAATTATATGTCGTAAAAAAGTCCCCTTTTAGGTTTACAATTGAAGGTAATTCCATTTCCGAACACAACCACAGTAAAAACTAAGTGAGACAATTATCCAATTGAGAAAAATGCACAAGAGAGAATATAATCACGATCTTGCAACAAGCACTCTGGAAAATCGTATGGTGAAATGCGACACTGTTCTCGCTTATATATAGTAGGGGCAGTCGGTAGCCTGGTCTTTGTCGGCGTCCTCGTTACGGCATTGGTTGATAATATTCAATGGGCAATAATGAGAGGCTAGATCTATCAGTCATTATATGGCGTGGTTCTTGTGAATGTGGCATATCTAGACGGATTAGTCTTTCATATCTATACTGCCGCTTCTGATAAAGCGACCTTCAAATAATGTGTCTGTTAATCCTACCTCTTGGCATCTATTGTCGGCTCACGTGTCAATGTCTGGTGACGTTACTTTCATATCCAACAAAAGGTTCACTTAAAGAAGTGACCTAATTTTGATGTATTAACCTAATCAGGGCATGCGATTATGGTTGAAACATATTTGAAGGTTCTCAAAACACGGGCGGTCACTAACAAAGAAATCAAATATTATTCAACACGTGTGTCTCATTGTGTTTTTGATAAATGAGAACATTTTTAAGGCCAGCTAAGAATGCTTATGCATGACTCCATTAACTCGTGTAAATCTAGGACCTTTAATTTTACATCCAATTAAATTGAATTAGTCGCAACCGTCATTATCTAATTACATTATCTTTATTGTTGTAAGACACTCTTTCGCATCATCATTATCTTCACCATAAACATTATTATTATCAACACAAAAATTATGAATGTCTATATTTTTTCATATCCTATTTACAGGACATTGCAGTCAACACCAGCATTTTTATGCTGCTGTTGATTTCTTGGCAAGTTTTACTTTCAGTAGTTTGCCATTGCTTTCTGAACGACTGGCTAACATACCCTTCGTAAGAAACCAACACGCCGCGATCAGCTGCCGAATCTCATGCAGCTGTGTTTCGTACGTGAGTATACGGGATTACGAATAGCTGCCTTAACCCCTTCGCCAGTGAAAATGCCTCAAGACAATTACATTGATCAATTTGGTTATCCAGAGTATTTTTAGCATTTTTATATAAAATCACATCTCATCAGCCTCTAAGGATATATTTGCTTGCTTAGTATCTGTCTAAGTTTTAAAGTCATATGATAGAACTGATCCTATGCAATATGGAACAATTCTTTCTTTCCATGACAAGAATGTATTGCATAAGTCGTTCTTCATTTGATACAACGCAGTTTTTTTTTTAATTTTGTGTTGTTGTTGTTGTTGCTGTTGTTGTTGTTGTTGTTGTTGTTGTTGTTGTTGTTGTTGTTGTTGTTGTTGTTGTTGTTGTTGTTGTTGTTGCTGTTGTTGCTGTTGTTGTGTGTGTGTGTGTGTTTGTCCTATACTTTTCTTTGTGTATGTTATGCATCTTCCATCCGATATTATTTATCTACCCATAAATGTTATTGCCCGTACTTGCACCAAAATAACACCTTTTAATTGAAGATGCACTTGCCCCAAAATAATACGATTTACATGAGATTAAACAAACATCCTACAATTGATCGCAGCATTTTATCTGAGAATATTTGGCTGAATACATCCTCAAATCGAACTATGGAAATAAATAAGACTGTTTTCTGTTTTCATAGCTAAGTAAAGTTTTCTGTATTCATAGCTAAGTAAATCATTATTGTCCTCAGCGCGTTTATCTTGTATTGAGTGTCCCAGTCTGTATAGATGATACGAACGAGACTTTGTTACATCTCTGCCCTCTTAGTTTTCAAGGGCTTGGGACCGTCACATGCTGTAATATATGGCACGTGGCCTGATTAAAAAGATTTGAATCCAATACTGGTTCAGGCGGCATTGCCGTGTTAGATTAGTTTAGTAATAAAGTGTTAATAATTGGTTAGTAAAACAATATGTACTCATAATTAGTTAATGCGAAAGATAAATCTGAGAATATAAAGTTGATGTATTAGTAATATACAAGTTCACTTAACATTCAGGCCTGTGTACAAGTATGTCTATCATTGCTGAGATATCCAATTCAAACTGTATTTACATTTTGTTATTGATTATTAACATAACTTATCGTATGAAGGTTTAATGGTTGGTTACTGGTCTACGTGGCGAAGGCGTTCCGGAAGCAATACGTAATCACTATAAGTGGGTTCGAAACACAGCAGTGATGGTGTTTTTGAAAAAGCTATGTTTGCTGGTCGTTCAGAAAATAATGGCAATCTTCTGAACGGAAAACATGCCATGGAATCATGAACAGCCAAAATACTGGGGTTGACTGCTACGTACTGTGAAGGACATGCAAAAATATTGTAAAACGCCGGCTCCGTGGCTAAGGGCTTACGAAAGCAGTTCATAATCCCGTATACCCACGTTCGAAACATAACTGTGGGCGATTGGTAGCAGACGGCATTGAGTTGGTTTTTTATTAAATGAAATGGGTGCCTGTCGTTCAGAAAGCAATGGCAAACTTATGACCGTGAATTTGCCAAGAGATCGCAACAGCAAATATTGCTGGTGTTGACTGCGACAACATGCAAAGGTTATGCAATTAAGTCTTACTCTCTAATTTTAACACATGACCTATATTTATATAATGCTTCATGAACGCTTGTATTAATCAAGTGTTTGCACCATTGTGACTCTGAAAATACTGTTTAGATTTTAATTATATACATATCTGATACTCTAGTGCTACATTAGTATGCTAATATTAGTTCATCAAACTGTTTTTGTTTAAGATTATTATTAATATAATTTTACTAAAGGTAATAAGAAATAAGTAATAATAATTATGTGAAAAAAGTAAACTGAAAACATATTAATGTTGTATTCAATTAAACAAAATTATATTATTAACAGTGTCAGTGCCAAATATAGCCAAGATAATATTCACATGTTACTACTAAATACGGATGACTATTTTAACATTACTGTTTCTGAATATCTTCTAGTATTTAATACGGAAATAAAATGTAACATCTATATGTAAGTATTATTCATTTAGCACTCTAAAATGTATATGTTTTTCATGTTTTTTTTTTTATTATTATTTAAATTATCACTCTGGGTCTAATGATTGTTATTTATAATAAGACACTTCATCGCAACTAAAATAAATTTCAGCACATTTAACAACATTAGATGGAACCCTGTGTTAGACAACAAAGTAAGGTTAGTAATAAACTAAACTGCCGAAGTAGTGGCTAAAGATATATGAGAAGAGTTAATATATTTAGTAAATATCGAAAATTAGAAATGAAATGCAAATCATGCAAAAGAAATGCGTACTTACAGATTGTCAATGAGGTCCTTGTGGATATCACAGCTGTGCATATTCGTCAGTATTGATGCGGCTGAAAGCCTTATCATTGGATCATGATGTAACGAATTAGTCAAGCACCAGGCTTGAGATTTAGGAGCACCTAACATGATAACGGGGTCGTTCAAACACTCGTAGACTTTGTTTGATGTTGGCCTTGTCTTGAACATCATGCACCAGAGAACCACGCCCAAGGAGTAGACGTCTATCTTGTAAGGATCAACCCACGTGAAGCACGATATTTCTGGAGCACGGAAACACTTGGTGCCACCAATGTTTTCTGAAGCAACCACAGTGGAGCTTCGAGGGATGAAAAATGATAATCCAAAATCTCCAAGAACTGCATCGTTGTTTGCGTTGATCAATATATTGTCGGGTTTGATATCGCTGTGTACTATTCTCTTCTGATCATTGAGATAACGTACAACACACGCCATCTGGGTGAAGTACTTGACACACAACTCCGAGGTCATGGTTGCAAGCTTGGAAGTCAAGGTTCCGTTAGGGCAGTAGTGAGTACAAATGGCCAAATATTCAGGACACACGGCAGATATAGTATGTTTGAGGACGTGTGGATGAGATAGTCCTATTAAAACGCAAGCCTCTTTATAAAACAACCTCTTGTTTCTATTCCCTCCATCAGAAGTAAGCAATGACAATAATTTCACGGCTCTCTTATGTTTTGCACACAGACGTGAGGTGGCTAGAACAACTTCTCCACTCATTCCACTGCCCAAAACTGGACCACGAGAAAAATTATATGTCGTAAAAAAGTCCCCTTTTAGGTTTACAATTGAAGGTAATTCCATTTCCGAACACAACCACAGTAAAAACTAAGTGAGACAATTATCCAATTGAGAAAAATGCACAAGAGAGAATATAATCACGATCTTGCAACAAGCACTCTGGAAAATCGTATGGTGAAATGCGACACTGTTCTCGCTTATATATAGTAGGGGCAGTCGGTAGCCTGGTCTTTGTCGGCGTCCTCGTTACGGCATTGGTTGATAATATTCAATGGGCAATAATGAGAGGCTAGATCTATCAGTCATTATATGGCGTGGTTCTTGTGAATGTGGCATATCTAGACGGATTAGTCTTTCATATCTATACTGCCGCTTCTGATAAAGCGACCTTCAAATAATGTGTCTGTTAATCCTACCTCTTGGCATCTATTGTCGGCTCACGTGTCAATGTCTGGTGACGTTACTTTCATATCCAACAAAAGGTTCACTTAAAGAAGTGACCTAATTTTGATGTATTAACCTAATCAGGGCATGCGATTATGGTTGAAACATATTTGAAGGTTCTCAAAACACGGGCGGTCACTAACAAAGAAATCAAATATTATTCAACACGTGTGTCTCATTGTGTTTTTGATAAATGAGAACATTTTTAAGGCCAGCTAAGAATGCTTATGCATGACTCCATTAACTCGTGTAAATCTAGGACCTTTAATTTTACATCCAATTAAATTGAATTAGTCGCAACCGTCATTATCTAATTACATTATCTTTATTGTTGTAAGACACTCTTTCGCATCATCATTATCTTCACCATAAACATTATTATTATCAACACAAAAATTATGAATGTCTATATTTTTTCATATCCTATTTACAGGACATTGCAGTCAACACCAGCATTTTTATGCTGCTGTTGATTTCTTGGCAAGTTTTACTTTCAGTAGTTTGCCATTGCTTTCTGAACGACTGGCTAACATACCCTTCGTAAGAAACCAACACGCCGCGATCAGCTGCCGAATCTCATGCAGCTGTGTTTCGTACGTGAGTATACGGGATTACGAATAGCTGCCTTAACCCCTTCGCCAGTGAAAATGCCTCAAGACAATTACATTGATCAATTTGGTTATCCAGAGTATTTTTAGCATTTTTATATAAAATCACATCTCATCAGCCTCTAAGGATATATTTGCTTGCTTAGTATCTGTCTAAGTTTTAAAGTCATATGATAGAACTGATCCTATGCAATATGGAACAATTCTTTCTTTCCATGACAAGAATGTATTGCATAAGTCGTTCTTCATTTGATACAACGCAGTTTTTTTTTTAATTTTGTGTTGTTGTTGTTGTTGCTGTTGTTGTTGTTGTTGTTGTTGTTGTTGTTGTTGTTGTTGTTGTTGTTGTTGTTGTTGTTGTTGCTGTTGTTGCTGTTGTTGTGTGTGTGTGTGTTTGTCCTATACTTTTCTTTGTGATGCATCTTCCATCCGATATTATTTATCTACCCATAAATGTTATTGCCCGTACTTGCACCAAAATAACACCTTTTAATTGAAGATGCACTTGCCCCAAAATAATACGATTTACATGAGATTAAACAAACATCCTACAATTGATCGCAGCATTTTATCTGAGAATATTTGGCTGAATACATCCTCAAATCGAACTATGGAAATAAATAAGACTGTTTTCTGTTTTCATAGCTAAGTAAAGTTTTCTGTATTCATAGCTAAGTAAATCATTATTGTCCTCAGCGCGTTTATCTTGTATTGAGTGTCCCAGTCTGTATAGATGATACGAACGAGACTTTGTTACATCTCTGCCCTCTCAGTTTTCAAGGGCTTGGGACCGTCACATGCTGTAATATATGGCACGTGGCCTGATTAAAAAGATTTGAATCCAATACTGGTTCAGGCGGCATTGCCGTGTTAGATTAGTTTAGTAATAAAGTGTTAATAATTGGTTAGTAAAACAATATGTACTCATAATTAGTTAATGCGCAAGATAAATCTGAGAATATAAAGTTGATGTATTAGTAATATACAAGTTCACTTAACATTCAGGCCTGTGTACAAGTATGTCTATCATTGCTGAGATATCCAATTCAAACTGTATTTACATTTTGTTATTGATTATTAACATAACTTATCGTATGAAGGTTTAATGGTTGGTTACTGGTCTACGTGGCGAAGGCGTTCCGGAAGCAATACGTAATCACTATAAGTGGGTTCGAAACACAGCAGTGATGGTGTTTTTGAAAAAGCTATGTTTGCTGGTCGTTCAGAAAATAATGGCAATCTTCTGAACGGAAAACATGCCATGGAATCATGAACAGCCAAAATACTGGGGTTGACTGCTACGTACTGTGAAGGACATGCAAAAATATTGTAAAACGCCGGCTCCGTGGCTAAGGGCTTACGAAAGCAGTTCATAATCCCGTATACCCACGTTCGAAACATAGCTGTGGGCGATTGGTAGCAGACGGCATTGAGTTGGTTTTTTATTAAATGAAATGGGTGCCTGTCGTTCAGAAAGCAATGGCAAACTTATGACCGTGAATTTGCCAAGAGATCGCAACAGCAAAAATTGCTGGTGTTGACTGCGACAACATGCAAAGGTTATGCAATTAAGTCTTACTCTCTAATTTTAACACATGACCTATATTTATATAATGCTTCATGAACGCTTGTATTAATCAAGTGTTTGCACCATTGTGACTCTGAAAATACTGTTTAGATTTTAATTATATACATATCTGATACTCTAGTGCTACATTAGTATGCTAATATTAGTTCATCAAACTGTTTTTGTTTAAGATTATTATTAATATAATTTTACTAAAGGTAATAAGAAATAAGTAATAATAATTATGTGAAAAAAGTAAACTGAAAACATATTAATGTTGTATTCAATTAAACAAAATTATATTATTAACAGTGTCAGTGCCAAATATAGCCAAGATAATATTCACATGTTACTACTAAATACGGATGACTATTTTAACATTACTGTTTCTGAATATCTTCTAGTATTTAATACGGAAATAAAATGTAACATCTATATGTAAGTATTATTCATTTAGCACTCTAAAATGTATATGTTTTTCATGTTTTTTTTTTTATTATTATTTAAATTATCACTCTGGGTCTAATGATTGTTATTTATAATAAGACACTTCATCGCAACTAAAATAAATTTCAGCACATTTAACAACATTAGATGGAACCCTGTGTTAGACAACAAAGTAAGGTTAGTAATAAACTAAACTGCCGAAGTAGTGGCTAAAGATATATGAGAAGAGTTAATATATTTAGTAAATATCGAAAATTAGAAATGAAATGCAAAGCATGCAAAAGAAATGCGTACTTACAGATTGTCAATGAGGTCCTTGTGGATATCACAGCTGTGCATATTCGTCAGTATTGATGCGGCTGAAAGCCTTATCATTGGATCATGATGTAACGAATTAGTCAAGCACCAGGCTTGAGATTTAGGAGCACCTAACATGATAACGGGGTCGTTCAAACACTCGTAGACTTTGTTTGATGTTGGCCTTGTCTTGAACATCATGCACCAGAGAACCACGCCCAAGGAGTAGACGTCTATCTTGTAAGGATCAACCCACGTGAAGCACGATATTTCTGGAGCACGGAAACACTTGGTGCCACCAATGTTTTCTGAAGCAACCACAGTGGAGCTTCGAGGGATGAAAAATGATAATCCAAAATCTCCAAGAACTGCATCGTTGTTTGCGTTGATCAATATATTGTCGGGTTTGATATCGCTGTGTACTATTCTCTTCTGATCATTGAGATAACGTACAACACACGCCATCTGGGTGAAGTACTTGACACACAACTCCGAGGTCATGGTTGCAAGCTTGGAAGTCAAGGTTCCGTTAGGGCAGTAGTGAGTACAAATGGCCAAATATTCAGGACACACGGCAGATATAGTATGTTTGAGGACGTGTGGATGAGATAGTCCTATTAAAACGCAAGCCTCTTTATAAAACAACCTCTTGTTTCTATTCCCTCCATCAGAAGTAAGCAATGACAATAATTTCACGGCTCTCTTATGTTTTGCACACAGACGTGAGGTGGCTAGAACAACTTCTCCACTTATTCCACTGCCCAAAACTGGACCACGAGAAAAATTATATGTCGTAAAAAAGTCCCCTTTTAGGTTTACAATTGAAGGTAATTCCATTTCCGAACACAACCACAGTAAAAACTAAGTGAGACAATTATCCAATTGAGAAAAATGCACAAGAGAGAATATAATCACGATCTTGCAACAAGCACTCTGGAAAATCGTATGGTGAAATGCGACACTGTTCTCGCTTATATATAGTAGGGGCAGTCGGTAGCCTGGTCTTTGTCGGCGTCCTCGTTACGGCATTGGTTGATAATATTCAATGGGCAATAATGAGAGGCTAGATCTATCAGTCATTATATGGCGTGGTTCTTGTGAATGTGGCATATCTAGACGGATTAGTCTTTCATATCTATACTGCCGCTTCTGATAAAGCGACCTTCAAATAATGTGTCTGTTAATCCTACCTCTTGGCATCTATTGTCGGCTCACGTGTCAATGTCTGGTGACGTTACTTTCATATCCAACAAAAGGTTCACTTAAAGAAGTGACCTAATTTTGATGTATTAACCTAATCAGGGCATGCGATTATGGTTGAAACATATTTGAAGGTTCTCAAAACACGGGCGGTCACTAACAAAGAAATCAAATATTATTCAACACGTGTGTCTCATTGTGTTTTTGATAAATGAGAACATTTTTAAGGCCAGCTAAGAATGCTTATGCATGACTCCATTAACTCGTGTAAATCTAGGACCTTTAATTTTACATCCAATTAAATTGAATTAGTCGCAACCGTCATTATCTAATTACATTATCTTTATTGTTGTAAGACACTCTTTCGCATCATCATTATCTTCACCATAAACATTATTATTATCAACACAAAAATTATGAATGTCTATATTTTTTCATATCCTATTTACAGGACATTGCAGTCAACACCAGCATTTTTATGCTGCTGTTGATTTCTTGGCAAGTTTTACTTTCAGTAGTTTGCCATTGCTTTCTGAACGACTGGCTAACATACCCTTCGTAAGAAACCAACACGCCGCGATCAGCTGCCGAATCTCATGCAGCTGTGTTTCGTACGTGAGTATACGGGATTACGAATAGCTGCCTTAACCCCTTCGCCAGTGAAAATGCCTCAAGACAATTACATTGATCAATTTGGTTATCCAGAGTATTTTTAGCATTTTTATATAAAATCACATCTCATCAGCCTCTAAGGATATATTTGCTTGCTTAGTATCTGTCTAAGTTTTAAAGTCATATGATAGAACTGATCCTATGCAATATGGAACAATTCTTTCTTTCCATGACAAGAATGTATTGCATAAGTCGTTCTTCATTTGATACAACGCAGTTTTTTTTTTAATTTTGTGTTGTTGTTGTTGTTGCTGTTGTTGTTGTTGTTGTTGTTGTTGTTGTTGTTGTTGTTGTTGTTGTTGTTGTTGTTGTTGTTGTTGCTGTTGTTGCTGTTGTTGTGTGTGTGTGTGTTTGTCCTATACTTTTCTTTGTGTATGTTATGCATCTTCCATCCGATATTATTTATCTACCCATAAATGTTATTGCCCGTACTTGCACCAAAATAACACCTTTTAATTGAAGATGCACTTGCCCCAAAATAATACGATTTACATGAGATTAAACAAACATCCTACAATTGATCGCAGCATTTTATCTGAGAATATTTGGCTGAATACATCCTCAAATCGAACTATGGAAATAAATAAGACTGTTTTCTGTTTTCATAGCTAAGTAAAGTTTTCTGTATTCATAGCTAAGTAAATCATTATTGTCCTCAGCGCGTTTATCTTGTATTGAGTGTCCCAGTCTGTATAGATGATACGAACGAGACTTTGTTACATCTCTGCCCTCTCAGTTTTCAAGGGCTTGGGACCGTCACATGCTGTAATATATGGCACGTGGCCTGATTAAAAAGATTTGAATCCAATACTGGTTCAGGCGGCATTGCCGTGTTAGATTAGTTTAGTAATAAAGTGTTAATAATTGGTTAGTAAAACAATATGTACTCATAATTAGTTAATGCGCAAGATAAATCTGAGAATATAAAGTTGATGTATTAGTAATATACAAGTTCACTTAACATTCAGGCCTGTGTACAAGTATGTCTATCATTGCTGAGATATCCAATTCAAACTGTATTTACATTTTGTTATTGATTATTAACATAACTTATCGTATGAAGGTTTAATGGTTGGTTACTGGTCTACGTGGCGAAGGCGTTCCGGAAGCAATACGTAATCACTATAAGTGGGTTCGAAACACAGCAGTGATGGTGTTTTTGAAAAAGCTATGTTTGCTGGTCGTTCAGAAAATAATGGCAATCTTCTGAACGGAAAACATGCCATGGAATCATGAACAGCCAAAATACTGGGGTTGACTGCTACGTACTGTGAAGGACATGCAAAAATATTGTAAAACGCCGGCTCCGTGGCTAAGGGCTTACGAAAGCAGTTCATAATCCCGTATACCCACGTTCGAAACATAGCTGTGGGCGATTGGTAGCAGACGGCATTGAGTTGGTTTTTTATTAAATGAAATGGGTGCCTGTCGTTCAGAAAGCAATGGCAAACTTATGACCGTGAATTTGCCAAGAGATCGCAACAGCAAAAATTGCTGGTGTTGACTGCGACAACATGCAAAGGTTATGCAATTAAGTCTTACTCTCTAATTTTAACACATGACCTATATTTATATAATGCTTCATGAACGCTTGTATTAATCAAGTGTTTGCACCATTGTGACTCTGAAAATACTGTTTAGATTTTAATTATATACATATCTGATACTCTAGTGCTACATTAGTATGCTAATATTAGTTCATCAAACTGTTTTTGTTTAAGATTATTATTAATATAATTTTACTAAAGGTAATAAGAAATAAGTAATAATAATTATGTGAAAAAAGTAAACTGAAAACATATTAATGTTGTATTCAATTAAACAAAATTATATTATTAACAGTGTCAGTGCCAAATATAGCCAAGATAATATTCACATGTTACTACTAAATACGGATGACTATTTTAACATTACTGTTTCTGAATATCTTCTAGTATTTAATACGGAAATAAAATGTAACATCTATATGTAAGTATTATTCATTTAGCACTCTAAAATGTATATGTTTTTCATGTTTTTTTTTTTATTATTATTTAAATTATCACTCTGGGTCTAATGATTGTTATTTATAATAAGACACTTCATCGCAACTAAAATAAATTTCAGCACATTTAACAACATTAGATGGAACCCTGTGTTAGACAACAAAGTAAGGTTAGTAATAAACTAAACTGCCGAAGTAGTGGCTAAAGATATATGAGAAGAGTTAATATATTTAGTAAATATCGAAAATTAGAAATGAAATGCAAAGCATGCAAAAGAAATGCGTACTTACAGATTGTCAATGAGGTCCTTGTGGATATCACAGCTGTGCATATTCGTCAGTATTGATGCGGCTGAAAGCCTTATCATTGGATCATGATGTAACGAATTAGTCAAGCACCAGGCTTGAGATTTAGGAGCACCTAACATGATAACGGGGTCGTTCAAACACTCGTAGACTTTGTTTGATGTTGGCCTTGTCTTGAACATCATGCACCAGAGAACCACGCCCAAGGAGTAGACGTCTATCTTGTAAGGATCAACCCACGTGAAGCACGATATTTCTGGAGCACGGAAACACTTGGTGCCACCAATGTTTTCTGAAGCAACCACAGTGGAGCTTCGAGGGATGAAAAATGATAATCCAAAATCTCCAAGAACTGCATCGTTGTTTGCGTTGATCAATATATTGTCGGGTTTGATATCGCTGTGTACTATTCTCTTCTGATCATTGAGATAACGTACAACACACGCCATCTGGGTGAAGTACTTGACACACAACTCCGAGGTCATGGTTGCAAGCTTGGAAGTCAAGGTTCCGTTAGGGCAGTAGTGAGTACAAATGGCCAAATATTCAGGACACACGGCAGATATAGTATGTTTGAGGACGTGTGGATGAGATAGTCCTATTAAAACGCAAGCCTCTTTATAAAACAACCTCTTGTTTCTATTCCCTCCATCAGAAGTAAGCAATGACAATAATTTCACGGCTCTCTTATGTTTTGCACACAGACGTGAGGTGGCTAGAACAACTTCTCCACTCATTCCACTGCCCAAAACTGGACCACGAGAAAAATTATATGTCGTAAAAAAAGTCCCCTGGTAGGTTTACAATTGAAGGTAATTCCATTTCCGAACACAACCACAGTAAAAACTAATTTAGACAATTATCCAATTGAGAAAAATGCACAAGAGAGAATATAATCACGATCTTGCAACAAGCACTCTGGAAAATCGTATGGTGAAATGCGACACTGTTCTCGCTTATATATAGTAGGGGCAGTCGGTAGCCTGGTCTTTGTCGGCGTCCTCGTTACGGCATTGGTTGATAATATCCAATGGGCAATAATGAGAGGCTAGATCTATCAGTCATTATATGGCGTGGTTCTTGTGAATGTGGCATATCTAGACGGATTAGTCTTTCATATCTATACTGCCGCTTCTGATAAAGCGACCTTCAAATAATGTGTCTGTTAATCCTACCTCTTGGCATCTATTGTCGGCTCACGTGTCAATGTCTGGTGACGTTACTTTCATATCCAACAAAAGGTTCACTTAAAGAAGTGACCTAATTTTGATGTATTAACCTAATCAGGACATGCGATTATGGTTGAAACATATTTGAAGGTTCTCAAAACACGGGCGGTCACAAACAAAGAAATCAAATATTATTCAACACGTGTGTCTCATTGTGTTTTTGATAAATGAGAACATTTTTAAGGCCAGCTAAGAATGCTTATGCATGACTCCATTAACTCGTGTAAATCTAGGACCTTTAATTTTACATCCAATTAAATTGAATTAGTCGCAACCGTCATTATCTAATTACATTATCTTTATTGTTGTAAGACACTCTTTCGCATCATCATTATCTTCACCATAAACATTATTATTATCAACACAAAAATTATGAATGTCTATATTTTTTCATATCCTATTTACAGGACATTGCAGTCAACACCAGCATTTTTATGCTGCTGTTGATTTCTTGGCAAGTTTTACTTTCAGTAGTTTGCCATTGCTTTCTGAACGACTGGCTAACATACCCTTCGTAAGAAACCAACACGCTGCGATCAGCTGCCGAATCTCATGCAGCTGTGTTTCGTACGTGAGTATACGGGATTACGAATAGCGTCCTTAACCCCTTCGCCAGTGAAAATGGCTCAAGACAATTACATTGATCAATTTGGTTATCCAGAGTATTTTTAGCATTTTTATATAAAATCACATCTCATCAGCCTCTAAGGATATATTTGCTTGCTTAGTATCTGTCTAAGTTTTAAAGTCATATAATAGAACTGATCCTATGCAATATGGAACAATTCTTTCTTCCCATGACAAGAATGTATTGCATAAGTCGTTCTTCATTTGATACAACGTAGTTTTTTTTTTTAATTTTGTGGATGTTGTTGCTGCTGTTGTTGTTGTTGTTGTTGTTGTTGTTGTTGTTGTTGTTGTTGTTGTTGTTGTTGTTGTTGTTGCTGCTGTTGTTGTGTGTGTGTGTTTGTCCTATACTTTTCTTTGTGTATGTTATGCATCTTCCATCTGATATTATTTATCTACCCATATATGTTATTGCCCGTACTTGCACCAAAATAACACCTTTTAATTGAAGATGCACTTGCCCCAAAATAATACGATTTACATGAGATTAAACAAACATCCTACAATTGATCGCAGCATTTTATCTGAGAATATTTGGCTGAATACATCCTCAAATCGAACTATGGAAATAAATAAGACTGTTTTCTGTATTCATAGCTAAGTAAAGTTTTCTGTATTCATAGCTAAGTAAATCATTATTGTCCTCAGCGCGTTTATCTTGTATTGAGTGTCCCAGTCTGTATAGATGATACGAACGAGACTTTGTTACATCTCTGCCCTCTCAGTTTTCAAGGGCTTGGGACCGTCACATGCTGTAATATATGGCACGTGGCCTGATTAAAAAGATTTGAATCCAATACTGGTTCAGGCGGCATTGCCGTGTTAGATTAGTTTAGTAATAAAGTGTTAATAATTGGTTAGTAAAACAATATGTACTCATAATTAGTTAATGCGCAAGATAAATCTGAGAATATAAAGTTGATGTATTAGTAATATACAAGTTCACTTAACATTCAGGCCTGTGTACAAGTATGTCTATCATTGCTGAGATATCCAATTCAAACTGTATTTACATTTTGTTATTGATTATTAACATAACTTATCGTATGAAGGTTTAATGGTTGGTTACTGGTCTACGTGGCGAAGGCGTTCCGGAAGCAATACGTAATCACTATAAGTGGGTTCGAAACACAGCAGTGATGGTGTTTTTGAAAAAGCTATGTTTGCTGGTCGTTTAGAAAATAATGGCAATCTTCTGACCGGAAAACATGCCATGGAATCACGAACAGCCAAAATACTGGGGTTGACTGCTACGTACTGTGAAGGACATGCAAAAAAATTGTAAAACGCCCGCTCCGTGGCTAAGGGCTTACGAAAGCAGTTCATAATCCCGTATACCCACGTTCGAAACATAGCTGCGGGCGATTGGTAGCAGACGGCATTGAGTTGGTTTTTTATTAAATGAAATGGGTGCCTGTCGTTCAGAAAGCAATGGCAAACTTATGACCGTGAATTTGCCAAGAGATCACAACAGCAAAAATTGCTGGTGTTGACTGCGACAACATGCAAAGGTTATGCAATTAAGTCTTACTCTCTAATTTTAACACATGACCTATATTTATATAATGCTTCATGAACGCTTGTATTAATCAAGTGTTTGCACCATTGTGACTCTGAAAATACTGTTTAGATTTTAATTATATACATATCTGATACTCTAGTGCTACATTAGTATGCTAATATTAGTTCATCAAACTGTTTTTGTTTAAGATTATTATTAATATAATTTTACTAAAGGTAATAAGAAATAAGTAATAATAATTATGTGAAAAAAGTAAACTGAAAACATATTAATGTTGTATTCAATTAAACAAAATTATATTATTAACAGTGTCAGTGCCAAATATAGCCAAGATAATATTCACATGTTACTACTAAATACGGATGACTATTTTAACATTACTGTTTCTGAATATCTTCTAGTATTTAATACGGAAATAAAATGTAACATCTATATGTAAGTATTATTCATTTAGCACTCTAAAATGTATATGTTTTTCATGTTTTTGTTTTTTTTAATTATTTAAATTATCACTCTGGGTCTAATGATTGTTATTTATAATAAGACACTTCAGCGCAACTAAAAAAATTTCAGCACATTTAACAACATTAGATGGAACCCTGTGTTAGACAACAAAGTAAGGTTAGTAATAAACTAAACTGCCAAAGTAGTGGCTAAAGATATATGAGAAGAGTTAATATATTTAGTACATATCAAAAATTAGGAATGAAATGCAAAGCATGCAAAAGAAATGCGTACTTACAGATTGTCAATGAGGTCCTTGTGGATATCACAGCTGTGCATATTCGTCAGTATTGATGCGGCTGAAAGCCTTATCATTGGATCATGTTGTAACGAATTAGTCAAGCACCAGGCTTGAGATTTAGAAGCACCTAACATGATAATGGGGTCGTTCAAACACTCGTAGACTTTGTTTGATGTTGGCCTTGTCTTGAACATCATGCACCAGAGAACCACGCCCAAGGAGTAGACGTCTATCTTGTAAGGATCAACCCACGTGAAGCACGATATTTCTGGAGCACGGAAACACTTGGTGCCACCAATGTTTTCTGAAGCAACCACAGTGGAGCTTCGAGGGATGAAAAATGATAATCCAAAATCTCCAAGAACTGCAACGTTGTTTGCGTTGATCAATATATTGTCGGGTTTGATATCGCTGTGTACTATTCTCTTCTGATCATTGAGATAACGTACAACACACGCCATCTGGGTGAAGTACTTGACACACAACTCCGAGGTCATGGTTGCAAGCTTGGAAGTCAAGGTTCCGTTAGGGCAGTAGTGAGTACAAATGGCCAAATATTCAGGACACACGGCAGATATAGTATGTTTAAGGACGTGTGGATGAGATAGTCCTATTAAAACGCAAGCCTCTTTATAAAACAACCTCTTGTTTCTATTCCCTCCATCAGAAGTAAGCAATGACAATAATTTCACGGCTCTCTTATGTTTTGCACACAGACGTGAGGTGGCTAGAACAACTTCTCCACTCATTCCACTGCCCAAAACTGGACCACGAAAAAAATTATATGTCGTAAAAAAGTCCCCTGGTAGGTTTACAATTGAAGGTAATTCCATTTCCGAACACAACCACAGTAAAAACTAAGTGAGACAATTATCCAATTGAGAAAAATGCACAAGAGAGAATATAATCACGATCTTGCAACAAGCACTCTGGAAAATCGTATGGTGAAATGCGACACTGTTCTCGCTTATATATAGTAGGGGCAGTCGGTAGCCTGGTCTTTGTCGGCGTCCTCGTTACGGCATTGGTTGATAATATTCAATGGGCAATAATGAGAGGCTAGATCTATCAGTCATTATATGGCGTGGTTCTTGTGAATGTTGCATATCTAGACGGATTAGTCTTTCATATCTATACTGCCGCTTCTGATAAAGCGACCTTCAAATAATGTGTCTGTTAATCCTACCTCTTGGCATCTATTGTCGGCTCACGTGTCAATGTCTGGTGACGTTACTTTGATATCCAACAAAAGGTTCACTTAAAGAAGTGACCTAATTTTGATGTATTAACCTAATCAGGGCATGCGATTATGGTTGAAACATATTTGAAGGTTCTCAAAACACGGGCGGTCACTAACAAAGAAATCAAATATTATTCAACACGTGTGTCTCATTGTGTTTTTGATAAATGAGAAAATTTTTAAGGCCAGCTAAGAATGCTTATGCATGACTCCATTAACTCGTGTAAATCTAGGACCTTTAATTTTACGTCCAATTAAATTGAATTAGTCGCAACCGTCATTATCTAATTACATTATCTTTATTGTTGTAAGACACTCTTTCGCATCATCATTATCTTCACCATAAACATTATTATTATCAACACAAAAATTATGAATGTCTATATTTTTTTCATATCCTATTTACAGGACATTGCAGTCAACACCAGCATTTTTATGCTGCTGTTGATTTCTTGGCAAGTTTTACTTTCAGTAGTTTGCCATTGCTTTCTGAACGACTGGCTAACATACCCTTCGTAAGAAACCAACACGCCGCGATCAGCTGCCGAATCTCATGCAGCTGTGTTTCGTACGTGAGTATACGGGATTACGAATAGCGTCGTTAACCCCTTCGCCAGTGAAACCGGCTCAAGACAATTACATTGATCAATTTGGTTATCCAGAGTATTTTTAGCATTTTTATATAAAATCACATCTCATCAGCCTCTAAGGATATATTTGCTTGCTTAGTATCTGTCTAAGTTTTAAAGTCATATGATAGAACTGATCCTATGCAATATGGAACAATTCTTTCTTCCCATGACAAGAATGTATTGCATAAGTCGTTCTTCATTTGATACAACGCAGTTTTTTTTTTTAATTTTGTGGATGTTGTTGCTGTTGCTGTTGCTGTTGTTGTTGTTGTTGTTGTTGTTGTTGTTGTTGTTGTTGTTGTTGTTGTTGTTGTTGTTGTGTGTGTGTTTGTCCTATACTTTTCTTTGTGTATGTTATGCATCTTCCATCCGATATTATTTATCTACCCATATATGTTATTGCCCGTACTTGCACCAAAATAACACCTTTTAATTGAAGATGCACTTGCCCCAAAATAATACGATTTACATGAGATTAAACAAACATCCTACAATTGATCGCAGCATTTTATCTGAGAATATTTGGCTGAATACATCCTCAAATCGAACTATGGAAATAAATAAGACTGTTTTCTGTATTCATAGCTAAGTAAAGTTTTCTGTATTCATAGCTAAGTAAATCATTATTGTCCTCAGCGCGTTTATCTTGTATTGAGTGTCCCAGTCTGTATAGATGATACGATCGAGACTTTGTTACATCTCTGCCCTCTCAGTTTTCACGGGCTTGGGACCGTCACATGCTGTAATATATGGCACGTGGCCTGATTAAAAAGATTTGAATCCAATACTGGTTCAGGCGGCATTGCCGTGTTAGATTAGTTTAGTAATAAAGTGTTAATAATTGGTTAGTAAAACAATATGTACTCATAATTAGTTAATGCGCAAGATAAATCTGAGAATATAAAGTTGATGTATTAGTAATATACAAGTTCACTTAACATTCAGGCCTGTGTACAAGTATGTCTATCATTGCTGAGATATCCAATTCAAACTGTATTTACATTTTGTTATTGATTATTAACATAACTTATCGTATGAAGGTTTAATGGTTGGTTACTGGTCTACGTGGCGAAGGCGTTCCGGAAGCAATACGTAATCACTATAAGTGGGTTCGAAACACAGCAGTGATGGTGTTTTTGAAAAAGCTATGTTTGCTGGTCGTTCAGAAAATAATGGCAATCTTCTGAACGGAAAACATGCCTTGGAATCACGAACAGCCAAAATACTGGGGTTGACTGCTACGTACTGTGAAGGACATGCAAAAAAATTGTAAAACGCCGGCTCCGTGGCTAAGGGCTTACGAAAGCAGTTCATAATCCCGTATACCCACGTTCGAAACATAGCTGCGGGCGATTGGTAGCAGACGGCATTGAGTTGGTTTTTTATTAAATGAAATGGGTGCCTGTCGTTCAGAAAGCAATGGCAAACTTATGACCGTGAATTTGCCAAGAGATCACAACAGCAAAAATTGCTGGTGTTGACTGCGACAACATGCAAAGGTTATGCAATTAAGTCTTACTCTCTAATTTTAACACATGACCTATATTTATATAATGCTTCATGAACGCTTGTATTAATCAAGTGTTTGCACCATTGTGACTCTGAAAATACTGTTTAGATTTTAATTATATACATATCTGATACTCTAGTGCTACATTAGTATGCTAATATTAGTTCATCAAACTGTTTTTGTTTAAGATTATTATTAATATAATTTTACTAAAGGTAATAAGAAATAAGTAATAATAATTATGTGAAAAAAGTAAACTGAAAACATATTAATGTTGTATTCAATTAAACAAAATTATATTATTAACAGTGTCAGTGCCAAATATAGCCAAGATAATATTCACATGTTACTACTAAATACGGATGACTATTTTAACATTACTGTTTCTGAATATCTTCTAGTATTTAATACGGAAATAAAATGTACCATCTATATGTAAGTATTATTCATTTAGCACTCTAAAATGTATATGTTTTTCATGATTTTTTTTTTATTATTTAAATTATCACTCTGGGTCTAATGATTGTTATTTATAATAAGACACTTCAGCGCAACTAAAAAAAAATTCAGCACATTTAACAACATTAGATGGAACCCTGTGTTAGACAACAAAGTAAGGTTAGTAATAAACTAAACTGCCAAAGTAGTGGCTAAAGATATATGAGAAGAGTTAATATATTTAGTAAGTATCGAAAATTAGAAATGAAATGCAAAGCATGCTAAAGAAATGCGTACTTACAGATTGTCAATGAGGTCCTTGTGGATATCACAGCTGTGCATATTCGTCAGTATTGATGCGGCTGAAAGCCTTATCATTGGATCATGATGTAACGAATTAGTCAAGCACCAGGCTTGAGATTTAGGAGCACCTAACATGATAACGGGGTCGTTCAAACACTCGTAGACTTTGTTTGATGTTGGCCTTGTCTTGAACATCATGCACCAGAGAACCACGCCCAAGGAGTAGACGTCTATCTTGTAAGGATCAACCCACGTGAAGCACGATATTTCTGGAGCACGGAAACACTTGGTGCCACCAATGTTTTCTGAAGCAACCACAGTGGAGCTTCGAGGGATGAAAAATGATAATCCAAAATCTCCAAGAACTGCATCGTTGTTTGCGTTGATCAATATATTGTCGGGTTTGATATCGCTGTGTACTATTCTCTTCTGATCATTGAGATAACGTACAACACACGCCATCTGGGTGAAGTACTTGATACACAACTCCGAGGTCATGGTTGCAAGCTTGAAAGTCAAGGTTCCGTTAGGGCAGTAGTGAGTACAAATGGCCAAATATTCAGGACACACGGCAGATATAGTATGTTTGAGGACGTGTGGATGAGATAGTCCTATTAAAACGCAAGCCTCTTTATAAAACAACCTCTTGTTTCTATTCCCTCCATCAGAAGTAAGCAATGACAATAATTTCACGGCTCTCTTATGTTTTGCACACAGACGTGAGGTGGCTAGAACAACTTTTCCACTCATTCCACTGCCCAAAACTGGACCACGAGAAAAATTATATGTCGTAAAAAAGTCCCCTGGTAGGTTTACAATTGAAGGTAATTCCATTTCTGAACACAACCACAGTAAAATCTAAGTGAGACAATTATCCAATTGAGAAAAATGCACAAGAGAGAATATAATCACGATCTTGCAACAAGCACTCTGGAAAATCGTATGGTGAAATGCGACACTGTTCTCGCTTATATATAGTAGGGGCAGTCGGTAGCCTGGTCTTTGTCGGCGTCCTCGTTACGGCATTGGTTGATAATATTCAATGGGCAATAATGAGAGGCTAGATCTATCAGTCATAAAATGGCGTGGTTCTTGTGAATGTGGCATATCTAGACGGATTAGTCTTTCATATCTATACTGCCGCTTCTGATAAAGCGACCTTCAAATAATGTGTCTGTTAATCCTACCTCTTGGCATCTATTTTCGGCTCACGTGTCAATGTCTGGTGACGTTACTTTGATATCCAACAAAAGGTTCACTGAAAGAAGTGACCTAATTTTGATGTATTAACCTAATCAGGGCATGCGATTATGGTTGAAACATATTTGAAGGTTCTCAAAACACGGGCGGTCACTAACAAAGAAATCAAATATTATTCAACACATGTGTCTCATTGTGTTTTTGATAAATAAGAACATTTTTAAGGCCAGCTAAGAATGCTTATGCATGACTCCATTAACTCGTGTAAATCTAGGACATTTAATTTTACATCCAATTAAATTGAATTAGTCGCAACCGTCATTATCTAATTACATTATCTTTATTGTTGTAAGATACTCTTTCGCATCATCATTATCTTCACCATAAACATTATTATTATCAACACAAAAATTATGAATGTCTATATTTTTTCATATCCTATTTACAGGACATTGCAGTCAACACCAGCATTTTTATGCTGCTGTTGATTTCTTGGCAAGTTTTACTTTCAGTAGTTTGCCATTGCTTTCTGAAAGACTGGCTAACACACCCTTCGTAAGAAACCAACTCGCCGCGATCAGCTGTCGAATCTCATGCACCTTAACCCCTTCGCCAGTGAAACCGGCTCAAGACAATTACATCGATCAATTTGGTTATCCAGAGTAAGTTTAGAATTTTTATATAAAATCACATCTCATCAGCCTCTAATGATATATTTGCTTGCTTAGTATCTGTCTAAGTTTTAAAGTCATATGATAGAACTGACGCTATGCAATATGGAACAATTCTTTCTTCCCATGACAAGAATGTATTGCATAAGTCGTTCTTCATTTGATACAACGCAGTTTTTTTTTTTTAATTTTGTGGATGTTGTTGTTGTTGTTGTTGTTATGTTGTTGTGTGTGTGTGTGTTTGTCCTATACTTTTCTTTGTGTATGTTATGCATCTTCCATCCGATATTATTTATGTAACCATATATGTTATTGCCTGTACTTGCACCAAAATAACACCTTTTAATTGAAGATGCACTTGCCCCAAAATAATACGATTTACATGAGATTAAACAAACATCCTACAATTGATCGCAGCATTTTATCTGAGAATATTTGGCTGAATACATCCTCAAATCGAACTATGGAAATAAATAAGACTGTTTTCTGTATTCATAGCTAAGTAAAGTTTTCTGTATTCATAGCTAAGTAAATCATTATTGTCCTCAGCGCGTTTATCTTGTATTGAGTGTCCCAGTCTGTATAGATGATACGAACGAGACTTTGTTACATCTCTGCCCTCTCAGTTTTCACGGGCTTTGGACCGTCACGTGCTGTAATATATGGCACGTGGCATGATTAAAAAGATTTGAATCCAATACTGGTTCAGGCGGCATTGCCGTGTTATATTAGTTTAGTAATAAAGTGTTAATAATTGGTTAGTAAAACAATATGTACTCATAATTAGTTAATGCGCAAGATAAATCTGAGAATCTAAAGTTGATGTATTAGTAATATACAAGTTCACTTAACATTCAGGCCTGTGTACAAGTATGTCTATCATTGCTGAGATATCCAATTCAAACTGTATTTACATTTTGTTATTGATTATTAACATAACTTATCGTATGAAGGTTTAATGGTTGGTTACTGGTCTACGTGGCGAAGGCGTTACGGAAGCAATACGTAATGAACAATCTAAGTATTTAATTAGAAAAATTATTTGTGCAAGATTAATATGATATGATAATATATGTGTGGCGAAGTGGTCAAGCCGTTTAACTCGTGTCCGAAGGTTGTGGGTTCGAATCCGGGCCGCGCCCTTCGGTTTACGAGTTAAATGTTTCGGAGACTCCTGTGGGTCGTCGCTAAAAGCTACGGAGTTCGTGCTTTGTGCGACGCTTTCCGCGCTGCGGAAAGAGACCGAGCCATATAGGATAAAACCCGGTGCGATGAAGTCGACCCTGTCGACTTTTAAGCGACTTTATTTTAAAGTAATTTATTAGTTAACGTGGTTATATTAATTAATACTATATTAGTATAGTTTGTATTTTGATCATTAGTTCATTGGTTAATCATAGTTAATTATTGAATTTAGGATTCATTTGTGTTTAGCGGAATATCCACACTAGAATAGATCTCTAAAGTATCTCAGTGCATAGATCGTCTACCTTACCTACAGGCATATGATGGAAAAGCAAGTAATATATACATGGACAGCGACAACGGTCAACAGCAACGGATATGGATTGCTTGGAACCCCAGTAATACCCTCGTCCGAAACTCATGGTATTACCTAGAGTGAGGACACTTGTCTACTAGGACAAGGTAGGGACTAATGAAGATTAGTTGGACTGACCTCCCCATGGGTCGGCCACACGACGTCCAACGGAGGATTGGATAGGTGGGCGTGCCCGTCATATAACTTTATTTTTTTTTAAGGGTGGAAAACGGGGAACCATAAGCATTTCAGCTGGTGTTGTAATTGTTGTAGTAAGGATATGAGATATAATTACAAGTTGTGTATATATACATATAGATATAAAAAAAAATGATTTAATAATTATTTTTTTTTTGTCTGGGAGGAGGCATAATGCCATGTGACGGGCACACACCAGAAGAAGATACATAAAAGGAGAAAAGGGATTTTCCATAAGGACACACCAAACTGAACGATCAACACGGAAACCAAGAGAAACAGTAGACGTCAGAGGACAACAAGTAAACAGACGTTGTGAGATTCTGCTACGGCGCGGATGTGTCTTCGTGAAGCCCGTGTTTGGTGAAGAGCTGGATGCAATGATTGCGAGGTTCGGTAAGTAAATAACAGGAGGAGGAATCTAGTGACAAGGAAACTATCAATATAAGGACCAAACCTAGACCAATCCTGAATTCGGAACGGCGAAATAGAAGACTGTGCTTCGAGGTGAAATGGATAGAATAGGGCACCTAGTCATAGACAATAGATAAACACCGACCCTGTTTAAAAGGGCAGTTTACAGTCTAGGAGGCTATAGCCTATTATTGTTATCCAGCACATTAATAAACGTGTGATATTGTTCGCTGGATTGCGTCAGTCTGTTTTCACATTTGTTCCCGAAATTAAGGTGAGAAGTTACTATTATTCTCTATTGACGAGTTCAAAAGCAATTGATGTTAATTTCCATGTTCAATATTAATGGAGTTACGTCGAGGCAGCCACCACTCGCCACCTGCTCGTGGAGGCGAGGTCTCGGAGGTTTGACGCTGAGCCGCCAGCGTCTGCAGCCTACCTTCTTCCAGACGTATTGGTTACCCATTCCTCTGGGTCAAACGAGGCAAGACCGAGAGAGGGAACATGTCGTTTGGGCACCACATGTTCTCTGAAGCTCTGCCCAGGCATTGTGATGGAATTTTGGCCAAATTCCAACTCACATACTTTGGTCTGTCAAGACTGCAAGGTGCCACTCACTACATGCCCTATGCACTTAAGACGTGACAATGTCTGCTCTACATTACTTTCCCTAAAACACATAATGTATTATGTCCTTTTCTAACAGTTTCACCTGTGACTGCACAAGCACGGGATATCAAGGGACCACCTGTGAGGTGGACATAGAATGGTGCGTGCTTGACAGGTGTCAGCATGGCGGCACGTGTGTTGATCATCTCAAGGTAGCTATTTTGATTTTGACTTGATGATTTTGATAATTTCTGTCGGAGATAAAAATGTGGAGAAGAATTGTCTTAAAGACACTTAACGATGATGATGATGATGATGATGATGATGATGATGATGACGATGACGACGACGAAGACGACGACAACGACGACGACGACGACGACGATGATGATGATGATGATGATGATGATGATGATGATGATGATGATGATGATGATGATGATGATGATGATGATGATCATGACGATGATGATGATGATGATGATGATGATGATGATGATGATGATGATGATGATGATGACGATGACGATGACGACGACGACGACGACGATGATGATGATGATGATGATGATGATGATGATGATGATGATGATGATGATGATGATGATGATGATGATGATGATGATGATGATGATGTTATGTGTACACCTCTATGTATTTTTCACGAAATAGAAATGATGTATGTGAAAAAAGATAGAAGATGACAGAGAGGGAAGATTTTTGACAACTTTGTATGAAAGCAAGGGCATATGTCAGTATATGAAGAGAGCCAAAATTGCCTACACCAACTGGCGAGATTGATTGGACTTTGCAGCTATGTTTTTCAATGAACTGGGGAAGCCAACATCACGCCCAACCCTCCTTCGTCGACTATTGCGACATGTAGGGCAGGTTATGGAGCGTTATTATTCTTTGTTTCACTTATGGCTCCCGGTAACACACGGGTGAAAGCCTCCCTAGTTGTGTGTTACGACATGCATGGTAGGTTATAGTGTTACTATTCCTTGTTCACCTCAGACTCCCAATAGGTTACAGTGTTACTATTCTTTGCGTCCCCTCATACTCCCAGTAGGTTACAGTGTTACTATTATTTGCTTAACTTCAGACTGAGCATGTCTATTGTTTGTTTCAAGGACTTCGCATGCGTATGCCTGCCTGGATACTCGGGCGCCAGATGTGAAGTTGACATCCCAGAGTGCAGTCCCAACCCGTGCGCCTACAACAGCCAATGCCTGGTGTATTCCAACACCTCGCTTTACGACAAAGGCGACCTACATTTTGTCAACTTTACTTATGAAAATGCAGCAGGATATCGGTGCGTCTGTCCTTTAGGATTACTGGGTAAGGATTGACAAAGGTGCAGTTGCTACAATAGTCCTAGTGATGCTAGTATAGTTGTTACTATAGTGTAGATGCAATAATTATGGTTGGTATGAATAGTGTTGGTTTTATTAGTATTGGTGTGACAAGTGTAGTTGTTATAATTGTGTTCGTGTAATTAAAGTAGTTGTAAAATCTTAGTGTGACAAGTGTAGTTGTTATAATTGTGTTCGTGTAACTAAAGTAGTTGTAAAATCTTAGTGTCACAAGTGTAGTTGTTATAATTGTGTTCGTGTAACTAAAGTAATTGTAAAATCTTAGTGTCACAAGTGTAGTTGGTATAATTGTGTTCGTGTAACTAAAGTAGTTGTAAAATCTTAGTGTCACAAGTGTAGTTGTTATAATTGTGTTCGTGTAACTAAAGTAGTTGTAAAATCTTAGTATGACAAGTGTAGTTGTTATAATTGTGTTCGTGTAACTAAAGTAGTTGTAAAATCTTAGTGTCACAAGTGTAGTTGTTATAATTGTGTTCGTGTAACTAAAGCAGTTGTAAAATCTTAGTGTGACAAGTGTAGTTGTTATAATTGTGTTCGTGTAACTAAAGTAGTTGTAAAATCTTAGTGTGATAAGTGTAGTTGTTATAATTGTGTTCGTGTAACTAAAGTAGTTGTAAAATCTTAGTGTGACAAGTGTAATTGTTATAATTGTGTTCATGTAACTAAAGTAGTTGTAAAATCTTAGTGTCACAAGTGTAGTTGTTATAATTGTGTTCGTGTAACTAAAGTAGTTGTAAACTCTTAGTGTCACAAGTGTAGTTGTTATAACTGCGTTCGTGTAACTAAAGTAGTTGTAAAATCTTAGTGTGACAAGTGTAGTTGTTATAATTGTGTTCGTGTAACTAAAGTAGTTGTAAAAGTTTAGTGTGACAAGTGTAGTTGTTATAATTGTGTTCGTGTAACTAAAGTAGTTGTAAAATCTTAGTGTCACAAGTGTAGTTGTTATAATTGTGTTCGTGTAACTAAAGTAGTTGTAAAATCTTAGTGTGACAAGTGTAGTTGTTATAACTGTGTTCGTGTAACTAAAGTAGGTGTAAAAGTCTTAGTGTGACAAGTGTAGTTGTTATGACTGTGTTCGTGCAACTAAAGCAGTTATAATAGTCTTAGTATGACAAATGCTAGTTGTTAAAACGAATGTTAGTGTCACAAGTGTAGTTGTTAAACCGAATGTTAGTGTCACAAGTGTAGTTGTTAAAACGAATGTTAGTGTTACATGTGTAGTTGTTATAATTAGTATTAATGTGACTAGTATAGTTATAATAGTCTTAGCGTGACTAAAGAACTTGTTTTAATAGTCTTTGTGTGACTCTGTGTTCGCCGTTAAATGTTATGGATAGACATGTTCACCAATGCCACACGTCATGGAATAGAAGAAGATACGGAAAAAGAAGAAGCCTTAACATCCAGTTTAAATTCTTTTAAACATCATCACCAGCCTGGGATCTGGTCTGTATTCTTGTTCCGAATAGCCATGTGGCCAGGAAATCCAGGTACAGTGAAAATTCGATTAACCGTCACAGTCCTGACCAGGGCTGCGACTGATAACCGAATAGATGGATAATAGAAATCTCTTAATGAACATTTTCAGTAACGTGATTTCACTGCGGGCTTGGGACGAAAATGAAAATAAAAATATTTTAAAAGATAATAGTACATACACATTATATTTAGTTTTACAAAACAATCAATATAAACTTCAATATAACAGTATTAATGTAGTTAAATGTATTGTAATGGTATAAACCTACGTTACTTTATAATAATCTATCATCCCCTTCTGTGTCTTTGAGGCTCAAGCTTTCTGCGCGGCGATGTTCCGTATATTACGCAGAAGTAGGATCTGTGTTACATTTTCCTCCTCTTGCATTTCAAACAAGTCGATGCACATCGATAACATTGTTTCTGCTTCTGAGTGGCTAATTGCAGGTGTTTGGGTAAGAACTGATCCTTCATTCATCAATTTCTTCTTCTTCAATGGTAGTCACACAAGAAACAATTCCATCATCTTTCAAAATTTCAAAACCTCCATCCATATTGTTACATTCCAATCAATCTTCTGTCGTAAATGTTTTCACTGTGTAGTCCTACATTGTTGCAGGTTGCACAATTTCGTCAACACTAACAGTCTCAGTTCCTTCAGTTTCGTCAGTAGATTCAGGCAAGTGTTTATTCCACCCATTCTTTAGGTTAGATACTGTAGCGTCCGCCAGGCAGTGGCAACATTGAAAATAGCGTCCTTTATGTTGTATCTCTCCTTTTTTTAAAAAAAACAATGACTGATAACAGAAAGTGACGGTTAAACGAGTGATGGTTAATCGATATTTTACTGTATTTATCTGTCTGTCTTCCCGTTGTTCTTCCCCTATTAAGTTTGCCACTTGTCACCCGGTTTTATTTCTTCTCATTACATGCTGAAGAATTGTTTTTGTTTTAAATTCTTGGTTCTCCTAAGTATACCAAACAATAAACTGTGCAATATATGCCTAAGCTTTCATTATTTAAGAATTGTCCAATTTACTTAGATGTTACAGTGTGGTATGTCTGTATTGTAAACACACTAAACTATTCGATTAATGTTTCCAATTTGTGTTTTCATCAGGTGTTAATTGTACAGAGGATAAAGATGAGTGCCTGTTTGAACCATGTCAAAACAATGCCACATGCCGGAACATATTCAAAGACGGCTTTACCTGCATGTGCACACAAGGCTACGGCGGCCCTCTGTGTGACAATGAAATCAACGAATGCAACTTGTACAAACCTTGCAAGAATCGCGGAGTATGTACGGACAAGTTGGCAGATTACGCTTGTACCTGTCCTGAACCTCGACCCAAAAGGATGAACTATGGTGGCAGAAACTGTACCACACTTTTAGCTGGCTGTTCGGGTCCACCACATTGTGCACATGGAGATTGTATCCCACACTTGCACAGCGAAACAAGAGATATTCACACATTTAGCTGCGACTGCTTCCCGGGGTATGCCGGGAAATACTGCACCGAATCAACAACTGTCAGCTTCAACAGCAGCGGTGTTAATTATATGATGATCCCGGTAGCTCCTGCCTACTTTACGTTGAGTCTGAGGTTTCGAAACTCGGTGCCTAAAGCGGTCTTGGTGTTGTGGAAATTTTGAAGTACAGCTTTTGTATCCGTGGAGCTGAGCGATGGAAAGGTATGTTTTCTTATGTCGTATAGTGGCCTTCATGGGTAGTGGCTGTGATGTAAAGACGATCTTGTCAATGTTCTCCCCCTGTTCCTTAACATGAGCAATTGACTGGAGGGTGAGTAACAATTTGACCTTTTACACGCTCTCAGGTGTATGATACATATGGTATATTAAATGTTGCATGTACCGCGAAGGTCGTTGCCTTCAACGCCAGGTTGATTTGGTAATTTTACGTTTAGTAGTTTGCCATTGCTTTCTGATCGAGACGTGAACATATAAATCCAACAGACCGATGTACTGTTGAATCATCTAACCTAACCCCAGATGTTGAAGCTCAAGCGCATTAATCCACAGGGCTACAAAAACCCCCGTATATGGAAATAGCTGGGTTTAATCTGCATTGGGCGGATTCGACATTTTTAAAAATCTACATTCGTTACCATCTCAAACCAGCCTCAAATAGCTATCAGAAAATGTAGTTATGAGCAAAGGAGACCTCTATGATACTGACACATCTACAGAGAGTGCAGATCGGTCTATTAAATATTGGTCAAAATCAAATGCCAAAGGCGCCTTAAACCGTGTATAACTTTAATTGCATATGTTTATAGATCAGTGAGATTCCCGAGAAGAATACTCAACCTGTCAAGAAGAGAGAAAAAAAATAAATGGTGAAATAAATACTAAAGTGAGGGTAATAGCAACACCACATTTCATTAGAAAACAGCAAATGAAATGGTTCGGAAACAAAACTAGGCTACCAGCTGACATTATATCATAACAAGCAATGATGTGCAGACCAAATGGAACCAAGAGAAGGGACCAACGATGTACACGATGGACATCCGGAATAACAATGGAATCTCGATATAAAAAGAAAAAAAAACATAAATAGGCACTCTCCCGTTGTTATGCTTCACCCCAACACAGCAAGGTACAAGAGAAACACGATGCAATGAGCTGATGAATTGACACTCGGGATGTGGTGAGGTCAATCTCAGGTCGGTGTAGATTTGTTACACTCATCAGAGTTAGCAGTTCGATCCAGCCCATAATAGGCGCCCGGAAATGTAATAAAAAGTAACGTATTGGGTTGAAAATAGGGGACCCCACTTTATATCTAATACGACTAATGGAGTGAGCGGTGCTTTACTTTTACTTGCTATGTATGTGTTTGTGTGTGAGATCCTGAAGATGATGGCACGAAACATGTAGTGATGATAAACATGACTCGTGATAAACATGTGTTCTTTACTTTACTTCCTGTCTATTTGTGTTTGTGCTTATAAGATCCTGAAGATCCTTTTGTGTTACTCTAAACGCACGTCTATGTCTTTTTGTAACTCTATAGGCACTCAATGTTTCTTTTTAATCTACATCTATACACTTTTGTAAGTCTAGAAGTACTTCTATGCCATTTTGTAACTCAAGAAGTACTTTTATACCTCTTAGTATAACACACACACACACAAAACAACAACAACAACAAAAATATGTCTATGCCTCCTTTTAACTTTAGCCGTACTTATATATCTCTTTGATCTTGAGATATACTGCCTTATTTCCCTTGTATCTTTAGAAGTGCTTGCATATGTATCATGGTATCTCTGCCTCCACAGATCCTCATACAGTACAAAGACACATCAGGCTACCAGGTCTGCACCCTCAACACCCTTTCCCCAGTCAACAACTCCGAATACCATCAGCTCAACCTAAAAAGCAGCGAGAAGAGCCAACTGTTGCTACCCAATGAGAACTGTACTGATGAAGCATGCAGCTCCCTGGGTTGTCACACATCTTTCACTTTCAGGGAGAGCCAGCCACACAATGAAACTGAAATATACATCGGCAAAGGAAGTTCAGTCACGGTTGACGATCCAGAGATGCCTTCTGGCTTTGTGGGCTGCGTGGAAGATGTTGTCGTCGATGGTATCCACTTTTACCCTGGAATGAACTCTGGTGAGATGTTCTCCTTTTCCTCTTAGTAAAATTAACAAGTAACAGACCTTTGTACACGCAGAGACGTATTCGGTATATTGTGCTAAATCCATATGATAACCCAATGGACACTGGATGAGTGAAGTGGGCAATATCACAGTGGCTGCCTTTATTTTCCAGGGCATTTTCATGTAACAATTGTAGACTGGCTCGACATGGGATGCTGTTCAATTTTAACAATCTGTCTCAATGCAAACTCAAACCAGCCACCATCAGGTCTACAGTATAGCAAGAGTATAGCCACTACACCACCGCCGCAATCTGTATGTATAGTGTTAGCCTCATACTTGTATAGATCAATCGGTACTTGATGAGTGATGTGGTCAGTATAACATGGGATGTACGGGGTAGGGTACGGTTGGGGGGAGAGAGGGGTACGGTGTGTCAGGCATTGGTAGTACGTTTGGTAAGGATGACTCTCATGTCCTTTTCAGGACACATCCCCCAATGGTGCAAGCCTGACACCCAGCTCACGCCTTTGGCTCCTAGTAGCTGTCAACATGCGACAGCGGCCATCCCCGGGCAACAGCTGTGAGAGGCTAGCACAACCAAGCATGGGTAGCCGATTTAGTGTCAAACCAAGCGGTGAACTAGGGTATGCCTACCCAGCATGTGAAGACAGGATTCGGCATACTGCGCAGATGAAATCACTGATGATTCAACGGGCAAGAAGGCGTTTACCTGTAAAGCGTTGTGGAACGTAATGAGCACGGCAAGGCACGTAGAGCGCCCAGGTCAACCACTGCATCTGTATTCGTCTCCAGTCGTCTTGACTTGTCTTGCCACTGGACTCAGATGGACTCAGGCGAGAGAGTGGGGTCGACGAATTGCGAAACTCTTCCTCACTTTAATCCAATTAATCACGCAAGTCATTCTTCATCCAACTTCATATATCACCTTCAAGCCCTGTGGCCATGGGCGAGCGGCTAAGCTGCAGGCGTGGGTACGCTGGCAGTCATATCGCAGAACTGCACACAGGCGGCTCAAGCCATATGGTCGTTTTCTACTGACCGGAGCAGCAGTGGGATTCGGCAGCCCCCTGAGTGACTGAGCAGCACTCTATAGGAAAGCACTGCTCATCTCCATCGCATGAAGAAGGGCTAGAAAAAGTGCCCTAAACATTGTCTGCTCTATAATTACCTAACCTGCAAGCCGCGGTTGGTGGGTAACCTATACTGCGGTCGACATACAAGCAAAGTAAAAACAGGTAAAGCTAAAAGAGCTAACCATATTCGCTTGATAATAGGAACTTGGAATGTACGCACCCTACTTGATAGAGACGGCGCGCCTGGCCCAGAGGCACGAACAGCACTGATTGGGAGAAAGCTAGGCAACATCGACATTGCAGTCTTCGCGAGACACGACTTGCAGAAGAAGGCCAAATCTGTAAAATAGGTGCCGGCTACACATTTTTCTGGAGTGGAAGGAAAAGCGAGGAAAGACGCCAATCCGGTGTGGGAATTGCCATTACGTCGGCCCTGGTTGGCAAACTAGCTGAATTCCCGAAGGCAATAAATGACAGGATTATGACTATTAAGTACCCCTGCTGAAAGGGAAGAAGCATGTAACCTTCCTGAGTGTCTACGCATCAACCATGACAAATGAAGATGACGCCAAAAAAAAGTTATAGGACACACAACACAACGTATTAACATCTGTTCCCAAAGGAGACATACTTATACTCATTGGGGGCTTCAATGCCAGAGTAAGCAAGGACACCGCCTCTTGGAGTAGCATCATGGGAAAGTACGGAATCGGAAATTGTAACAGCAATGGGTTCCTCCTCCTTCAGACCTGTGCCGGACACGATCTCCTGATCACCAACACAATTTTCCATCTTCCCACGAGAAATAGGACATCATGAATGCACCCTCGCTCGAAATACTGGCACCTCATTGACTATGTCATCGTCAGGAGGAGTAACAGACAAGATGTTCGTGTGACAAAATCCATGTGTGGTGCCGAATGTTGGACAGACCATTGTCTCATTATTTCGAAAATAAACATACACATCAAACCACCACAGCTTTCTCAGGGGGTAAAAATGCCTTTAAAGAAAAAAAAATCAAAGAAAATTAAATGTAACCCGCCTAAACAGCAAAAAAATGCAGCAGTCGTTTTAAAACATGCTGGAAGACCGCTTCAAGCTAAATGCTGCAGCTAAACAGGATGTGGCAACAGAGAGGAGTGCCCTAAAGGACATAATTTACATACAACACTGATGTGGAAATCCTGGGTCCAGCCATTCCCCCCCCCCCCCCCCCCCGAAAGCATAAAGATTGGTTGGATGAAAATTCTGAAGACATCAACCAATTGTTGGCCGAGAAACATCTTCTCCTCAAGACACATTTGAATGACCCGAAGTCAACATAAAAAAAAGAAGCATTTAATAACATTCAGAGAGTAGTGCAGCAGAAACTTCGGCATATGCGGGACTCCTGGCTGAGCAACAAAGCTGATGAATTTCAAGGCTTTGCTGACAGACATGATATGAAAAACTTCTACAACTCACTGAAAGCGGTCTACGGTCCTCCATCACCAGGCATAGTTCCCCTCCTCAGTGCAGATGGTGGAACATTGGTCACCATTAAGAAAGAAATCCTTAAACTCTGGGGAGAACATTTCATTAACATCTTAAATGCAACTTCCTTCTTCGATGATGAAACCATCAACTGCCTTCCTCAGGTTCCCATAAACGATACACTTGATGACCTACTAACCATAGTGGAACTAATCAAAGCGATCCAGCAACATTCCCATGGAAAGGCGCTTGGTCCTGACTCCATCCCAGCAGAGATATACAAGGCAGGTGGACCAGTCCTAATAGAGTATCTTCACCAAGTCTTTACAAACATATGGATGAACGAGACTATGCCACAAGATTTCAAGGACGCTTCAATAGTCCACCTTTAAAAACGTAAAGGAAACCGCCAATCCTTTGATAACCACCGAGGCATCTCCTTACTCTCATTCGCAGGGAAGATACTCGCCAGAATTCTTCTCAATCACTTCACGGCCCATCTCAATCAAGGTCTTCTTCCTGAGAGTTAATGTGGCTTCAGTAAAGAACGAGGAACTGTTGACAGGATTTTCGCTGCAAGGCAGCTGCAAGAGAAATGCTAGGAACAGAACTCTGAAATGTTCTCCACTTTCATTGACCTTACCAAGGCTTTTGATTCAGTCAGCAGAGAAAGACTGTGGAAGATTATGTCGATATATGGCTGTCCACAAAAGTTTGTCCAAATAGTGCTGCTATTTCATGATGGTATGCAGGCAAGAGTACAGGAAAATGGTGAACTGTCTGAGCCCTTTCATGTCACCAATGGAGTGAAGCAAGGATGTGCCCTGACACCAACACTGTTCTGCCTCATGTTTTCAGCTATGCTGACGAATGCCTTAGAAAACAATGACATTGGAATAGACAACAACTACCGCATGGATGGAAAGTTGTTCAATCTCAGAAGGCTGAAAGCCAAAACCAAAACTAACAGCGACACCGTCAGAGAACTGTTGTTTGCTGATGATTGCGCTCTATATGCCAATTCAGAGGCAGACATGCAACACAATGTTTCAGCTTTCTCATATGCTTGTGCCAACTTTGGGCTCAATATCATCTTGGAGAAGACTGTAGTTATGTACCAGCCAGCTTTAGGGAATAACCACGCCGTGACGAATATCAAGGTGAACGGTCATAGACTAAGTGTTGTAGATAAATTCACCTAACTTGGCAGCACTGTGTCACAAACTGCTACAATTGATGACGAAGTGAATGCAAGAATCTCCAAGGCTAGCGCGGCCTTTGGCAGACTGAACAAGAATGTATGGGACAGAAATGGAATAAGCCTGCAAACAAAGCTGAAAATCTATAACGCAGTTGTATTATCCACACTGATATATGCTTTTGAAACATGGACTGTTTATCAGCGACATGCTAGGAAATTAAACCACTTCAACACAGTCTGCCTTAGGAAGCTATTGAAGATTAAATGGCAAGACAAGATCCCAGACACTGAAGTTCTAGAAAGAGTGTCCATGCCCAGTATCCACACTCTACTGATGAAAAATCAGATTCGCGGGGCTGGTCACTTAACTCGTATGCCAGATCACAGGCTCCCTAAACGATTTTTTTACAGCGGGTTGCGTTGTGGTAAACGCTCCCTAGGCGGCCAGAGGAAACACTTTAAAGACATTCTGAAAATCTCAAAGAAAGCTTTCGGAATTCATCCTGACGCCTGGTAGACTGCTGCTAAAGACCGTAATTCGTGGCATACATCATTACGCAAGGGTGCAGTCACTTTTGAAGCAACCAGGACTGCAAGAGCTGTGAAGAAAAGGCTGGACAGAAAAATCACTGCTGGAGATCCTTCTCCTGGAATGTCAAACATTCTTTGCCCACATTGTCAAAGAACATTTCGAGCCAAACTAGGCTTTATCAGCCATCTTAGAACTCACGGCTCCATACTTTCAACCCCACTGGATGGAATGAATGGTCATCATCATTCTTGATGCAGAAACAACATAACATGGGATACCTTTATTTCCCAGGATATTTATGCTTCCCATTCTAGGTTGGGTCGACCTAGAGCCCGGGTCAATTTTAAAAAATGTGAATCTACCCCAGAGAGGATGGATCTCCTGACCGCCGGCATGGCAAACGAGTGTCTAGCCACTACGTTGCCGCTGCTTCTCAACATTAGATTTCATGCCGTTTAATGTAGGAAATCATGATTCGCCATCAGACACGATCATACGTCTTATATCAGATCAAGGGAGTGGGGGAGGGGGGGGGGGGGGGGGGTAGGGACCGTTGAGGCCTCTAAGACAAGTACATAAATAAAACACACATAGTATTATTTGGCGCTCACAGAAGGAGAAGAAGGAAGTAGAGACTAGAAGATGCGTTCTATGAGCGCCTAATAATACTATGTGTGTTTATTTATGTAATTGTCTTAGTGGCCTCAACGGTTCTCCCCCCCCCCCCCCCCCCATTGATTTCTTTTGTTTACGTGTACAGCATTAGAACCGACCAATCATTTTTTTCTTTAAATGTTTGTTCATATATACTCAACAACAGCATTACGGTCCGGTGTGTGTCTTTGTTTGTTGTTTGACCTATGCTGGTTTAATATAAATTATGAGACCTAAGGTGATATCTCAATGATTTTATAAGGCGAATTTTGTCCGTATTCCATAGTTGTTAGGTTTATGTGAATGATAGACATGACCAATGAAGACACTTTTTTGGAGTGTCTAGTTGGTTGTGCGTCGAAGTACACTTGTTCCTGCAGCGAGGTGCCGTCGTCATTTGGAGGCAACAGGTTCGATCCCGGTCGGTAACTATAGCTGTCAAATTTTATGATGTCTAGTGCGTCTTCAATTTCGTCATCATCAAATCATGATCCAGTGGCTTGTCCCATAACGAAATCATTTCTGTTTCCAATAAATATATTTCAAAATGTCTCTTTATTATAAGCAAGATGTCCTGTAACTTTTGAGGTCTTGTGTGAATTATCTATCACATTTTGAATCCATATACGCTGCGGTTATCTCCTCCTCCGCCTTCCTGGTACGCCTCTCTCCACAGTTACGGTTTTCAGATAATCATGCCTGTTCTAATGCTAAATATATGTAATTGCCCTCAGTTTTATTCATCTTATTAACCATTGTTATCGAAAACCGAGCTCTTATTTGATAGATGTGTTTATTATCTTTTTCACCCATCGAACTTATAATACTGTTCAGTGAAACTTATATTCAAAGATGGATATGTGGTCTTCAGCTGGGTTGTAAACTATCTAAGTTTCACTCCCGTAAATTGGACTACAGTTGAATTCTCGTCCTTGACCTTGGGAAGTAAATTACAAGTACATCTGAAGTCAGATATGGTTCGCCTGATGGCGAGGGACACTGGTAATAGGGAAAGCTAATCTACATACAAACATCAGCCCAGTCTATTAGACGTGGTAGCAGGTACATGGACTACGCTTGAGTTCAAAGCGAGCGATCGCAAATAAAACAGTAACCGTATGTTCTAGAACTCTGACATGTGTTGTTCTATCATTTGTTGTTATTTCATTTGCTGTTATTTCATTTGTTGTTCCATCATTTGTTGTTCTATCATTTGTTGTTCTATCATTTGTTGTTCTATCATTTGTTGTTCTATCATGTGTTGTTCCAACATTTGTTGTTCTATCATGTGTTTTTCCAACATTTGTTGTTCTGTTATTTGCTGTTCTATCATTTGTTGTTCTATCATGTGTTGTTCTATCATTTGTTGTTCTATCATTTGTTGTTATTTCATTTGGTTTTCTATCATTTGTTGTTCTATCATTTGTTGTTCTAGCATTTGTTGTTCCATCATTTGATGTTATTTCATTTGTTGTTCCATTATTTGTTGTTCTATCATTTGTTGTTCTATCATTTGTTGTTATTTCATTTGTTGTTCTATCATTTGTTTTATCATTTGTTCTTTCAACATTTGTTGTTCTATCATTTGTTGTTAATTCATTTGTTGTTCTATCATTTGTGGTTCTATCATTTGTTGTTATTTCATTTGCTGTTATTTCATTTGTTGTTCCATCATTTGTTGTTCTATCATTTGTTGTTCTATCATTTGTTGTTCCATCATTTGATGTTATTTTATTTGCTGTTATTTCATTTGTTGTTCCATTATTTGTTGTTCTATCATTTGTTGTTCTATCATTTGTTGTTCTATCATTTGTTGTTCTTTCATTTGTTGTTCTATCATTTGTTATTTCATTTGTTGTTCTATCATTTGTTATTCTGTCATTTGTTGTTCTATCATTTGTTGTTATTTCATTTGTTGTTATTTCATTTGTTGTTATTTCATTTGTTGTTCTATCATTTGTTGTTCTATCATTTGTTGTTCTATCATTTGTTGTTCTATCATGTGTTGTTCCAACATTTGTTGTTCTATCATGTGTTTTTCCAACATTTGTTGTTCTGTTATTTGCTGTTCTATCATGTGTTGTTCTATCATGTGTTGTTCTATCATTTGTTGTTCTATCATTTGTTGTTATTTCATTTGGTTTTCTATCATTTGTTGTTCTATCATTTGTTGTTCTAGCATTTGTTGTTCCATCATTTGATGTTATTTCATTTGTTGTTCCATTATTTGTTGTTCTATCATTTGTTGTTCTATCATTTGTTGTTATTTCATTTGTTGTTCTATCATTTGTTTTATCATTTGTTCTTTCAACATTTGTTGTTCTATCATTTGTTGTTAATTCATTTGTTGTTCTATCATTTGTGGTTCTATCATTTGTTGTTATTTCATTTGCTGTTATTTCATTTGTTGTTCTATCATTTGTTGTTCTATCATGTGTTGTTCCAACATTTGTTGTTCTATCATGTGTTTTTCCAACATTTGTTGTTCTGTTATTTGCTGTTCTATCATTTGTTGTTCTATCATGTGTTGTTCTATCATTTGTTGTTATTTCATTTGTTGTTCCATCATTTGGTTTTCTATCATTTGTTGTTCTATCATTTGTTGTTCTATCATTTGTTGTTCCATCATTTGATGTTATTTCATTTGCTGTTATTTCATTTGTTGTTCCATTATTTGTTGTTCTATCATTTGTTGTTCTATCATTTGTTGTTCTATCATTTGTTGTTATTTCATTTGTTGTTCTATCATTTGTTCTTTCAACATTTGTTGTTCTATCATTTGTTGTTAATTCATTTGTTGTTCTATCATTTGTGGTTCTATCATTTGTTGTTATTTCATTTGCTGTTATTTCATTTGTTGTTCCATCATTTGTTGTTCCATCATTTGTTGTTCCATCATTTATTGTTCTATCATTTGTTGTTCTATCATTTGATGTTATTTCATTTGCTGTTATTTCATTTGTTGTTCTATCATTTGTTGTTCTATCATTTGTTGTTCTATCATTTGTTGTTATTTCATTTGTTGTTCTATCATTTGTTATATCATTTGTTCTTTCAACATTTGTTGTTCTATCATTTGTTGTTAATTCATTTGTTGTTCTATCATTTGTGGTTCTATCATTTGTTGTTATTTCATTTGCTGTTATTTCATTTGTTGTTCCATCATTTGTTGTTCTATCATTTGTTGTTCTATCATTTGTTGTTCTATCATTTGTTGTTCTATCATTTGTTATTTCCATCATTTGTTGCTCTATCATTTGTTGTTATTGCATTTGTTGATCTATTATTTGTTGTTGTTATTTGTTGTTCTATCATTTGTTGTTCTATCATTTGTTGTTATATCATTTGTAGTTCTATCATTTGTTGTTCCAACATTTGTTGTTCTATCATTTGTTGTTCTATCATTTGTTGTTCTATCATTTGTTGTTATTTCATTTGTTGTTCTATCATTTGTTCTATCATTTGATGTTTCAACATTTGATTTCTATCATTTGTTTTTCTATCATTTGTTGTTCTATCATTTCCTGTTATTTCATTTCTTGTTCTATAATTTGTTGTTCTATCATTTGTTGTTCTATGATTAGTGTTTCTATCAATTGTTGTTCTATCATTTGTTGTTCTATCATTTGTTGTTCTATCATTTGTTGTTTTATCATTTGTTGTTCTATTATTTGTTGTTCCAACATTTGTTGTACTATCATTTGTTGTTCTATCATTTGTTGTTCTATCATTTGTTGTTCTATCATTTGTTGTTTTATTATTTGTTGCTCTATCATTTGTTGTTCTATCATTTGTTGTTATTTCATTTGTTGTTCTATCATTTGTTGTTTATTCATTTGTTGTTCTATCATTTGCTGTTCTATCATTTGTTGTTCCATCATTTGTTGTTCCATCATTTGTTATTATTTCATTTGTTGTTCCATCATTTGTTGTTATTTCATTTGTTGTTCTATCATGTGTTGTTATTTCAATTGTTGTTCTATCATTTGTTGTTATTTCATTTTTGTTCTATCAGTTGTTGTTCCATCATTTGTTGTTGTTTCATTTGTTGTTCCATCATTTGTTGTTATTTCATTTGTTGTTCTATCATTTCTTGTTATTTCATTGTGTGTTCTATCAGTTGTTGTTCGATAATTTGTTGTTATTTCATTTGTTCTATCATTTCTTGTTATTTCATTTGTTTTTCTATCATTTGCTGTTATTTTAGGTGGTGTTCTATTATTTGCTGTTCTATCATCTGTTGTTCTATCATTTGTTGTTCTATCATTTGTTGTTATTTTATTTGCTGTTCTATCATCTGTTGTTCTATCATTTGTTGTTCTATTATGTGTTGTTCTATCGTTTGTTGTTCTATCATTTGTTGTTCTATCATCTGTTGTTCTATCATTTGTTGTTCTATCATTTGTTGTTCTATCAATTGTTGTTCTATCATTTGTTGTTCTATCATCTGTTCTTCTATCATTTGTTGTTCTATCATCTGTTGTTCTATCACTTGTTGTTCTATCATTTGCTGTTCTATCATCTGTTGTTCTATTATTTGTTGTTCTATCATTTGTTGTTCTATCATTTGCTGTTCTATCATCTGGTGTTCTATCATTTGTTGTTCTATCATCTGTTGTTCTAACATTCGCTCTACAGGACAATACTACGTTGGTTCTGGTTGTCCCAGAGTTCCACAGTGTTTGCCGGATTTGTGTAGTGGGCGTGGCTTCTGTGAGGACCTGTGGGATTCATATACGTGTCATTGTGATAGCCCTTACTATGGGAAAAACTGTGAGAACGGTAAGTACTACAAAAGAGTACAATAATGCTGAGCAGTGTAAAGTTTAGTAAAGTAAAGTTGAGTAAAGTAAAGTTGAGTAAAGTAAACATGAAGTGAAGTGAAGTGAAAAGGAAAGGAGACAGAAAATATGGAAATAAAAACAAGGAAATGAAATAAAAAGAAACGTGTCATAATTACTCAACTTGTTATGGGGCAAACTGTGAGAAAGGTGAGTAGTAAGGTAAAGTAATGCAATTTAAAACTGAGTAAAGTAGTGAAAAGTAAAGCAAAGTATTGTGTAATAAAATAAAGTTATAGATGAAGTGGCATGACGTGAAACGAGAAGTAAAATAAAGAATAATAAGCAAATGAAAGAAAGGAATGGAAAGAAAGGATATGACAGGAGAGGAGAGTAGAAAAACAGGAAAGTGGTCTTTTTACAAAGCAACTTCCATCATACATTATGACTGTTTCGACATAGTTGTATCGACCCACTTATTTACGAATATTCCAATTTACTTGAATGATACATTGCGGTATTCCTTTCTTCTTGGGGACGACCATAATCTCTGTTTTCTTATAATCTAATTGTAAACCTATTTGCTCCAAGTGTACAATCACCACATCAACAAAATGTTGCAGATCCTGTTGGTTGTCGGCAATCAATACTGTATCATCCACACATCTTATATTATTGATCTAATATCCTCCGATATTTAATTACTCTCATATCCTCTGAATTGTTCAAACTATTTTCACTATATGAGGAAACAAGATCTCGAGATATTACGCACCCATATCGCACACCTCTTTTGATAGGCTGTTACTGACCTGCGTCATTATTAACTTTTATAGCAGCTTGTTGTTACCAATATATGATGTTAACAAGTCTAAGATTTTTCCCATCAATGTGTAGATCTGCAAGGATATTTATCATGTCGACATGTCTGATGTCGGAATTCCCATGTTTCTTCAATTCTTATCTTTGACCTTTCATAAACGATGTTTAATTCTCACACGTTCGTTGAATTCTCATTTGTCCCCTGCATTCTCATATACCCTTCGAATTCTTATTTGTCCCCTGAATTCCGATAGATCTTCAGAATTATAATATGTCACGTGAATTCCCATACACCTCTAGAAATTGTCATGCCCGCCTTGAATTATCATATATTCTTGTTAATATCATATACCCTTTGTTTCCGTATGTTTCCTGAATCCTTACGTGGTTTTGAATTTGCAAATTCTCCTTGAATTATCAGGTGCTCTCTAAGTGTGCTCCTGTAATTATCTTACGGTGATTAGGTTCTCAGACACTTCTTCAATTCGCATATGTTCCTAGAACTGTCATGCGTCCCTATAATTCTCATATGTCCCTTGTTTTGTCATACGTCCCGTGAATTCACATACGTCCATCGAGTTCTTATATGTTCTTGATTGCTTATATTTTCCCTGAAAACGACTATTTCCCCACAAATTCTCATATGTTCTTTGACTACTTTTATGTTCCTTTCATATTGCTGTCTCAGAAATTAGCATATGGTCTTTCACATCTCACCTATTTCTGTCTCCAGCGTGATCAAGTCGTGACGGGGAAGTCCTTGCTCAAGTAAACCTAGCTGGCTGTTCATACATGAGTTAAATCCCTTCGTTGCAGTAAAAACAGCCAAGAAAGAAAGATGTGGTACGGCATGACAACACGAAGAAGACATTATGCTCTGCAACAATATTGGGCAAATATTAACGATCAAATAAACAGCTATTCAATACTTACTGACTGATTTACTGAATGATTGATTGACTTCATTTGTTTTATTATACCTGTGCTTCATTTTCCTTTAAAGCTGTCTTAATCAGTTAGTAAGAGCAAAGGAAGCGCTACTAGAAGAGACATGGTGCAATGCAGAGAAAGTCCAGAGGAGTGAAGATCGCAGAGTGTTCCTAAAAACTCAATGAGAAGAGAAGTAGAAACAGAAATTAACAAAATGGGAAGGTCATTGACAGAGCTGCATCATGGGATAGCTAAAATAAAGAGGACTTGAAGTGAGTTGGTTGATGACCTTTGCTCCAGTGAGGGAATTGAGGGAAAAAGAAGAAGAAGAAGGATCGTTTATCACAATAATTGCACACGTCATTATTTATTTGTTTTATTTCTCATACATAGATGCTTTTTCTAATTATTTTTCTGGTCTTTATTCTTAAGCATGCGTGTATCAATGTTCTCATTTGTCATTAATTATTCTTGTATTTAAATTCTTATAATTTAATATTACATCTGTGCCCACCCGCTTCTGTTTCATGTTTAATAGTTGTGAGATGTTGTTTTCTGTTTACCAGACGAAGACGCAAAAGGAACATTTGATTTGTACTTGTATTTATTTATACCGAAGGATCGCTAACATAGTTTTTAAAATGTTTTTTAACTTCTTTTTGGATATGTCCTCTTTGTTTCTGTCTCTCTCTGTGCATCTCTCTCGCTCTCTCTCTCTCTCTCTCTCTCTCTCTCTCGCTCTCTTTCTCTATGTGTTTCTCGCTGTTTACCTTTCTCTGTCTCTCTTTTTCTGTGTGCGTCTCTCTCTCTCTCTCTCTCTCTCTCTCTCTCTCTCTCTCTCTCTGTGTCAGTGTTTGCCTGTGTCTGTGTGTGTCCATGTCTGTCTATCTCTCTGTCTCTATTTTGTCTGGCTGATTGTGTCGCTGTTTATATCTCTATGTCTCCCCTGTCTGTCTCTCTCTATCTCTGTCTGTCTGTCTCTCACTCTCTCGCTCTTTATTGCTCTCTCTCTCTCACATACACACAAGCACACACACGCACACACACACACACACACACACACACACTGTCTCTGTAGATATCACATTGTAAGTCAAGTAACAGACGCCTTCTCGCCCCATGAGATGTATCAGATTTGTAGTGGTCCACATATTGTTAGACCAATCAACACTCGATGAAAGATGTGATCAATATCACGCTGGTCGTCTTTATGTCCCATAATATTTTCTGGTACCTACATAAGACTGAGTCTACTTGAGATCTTAGGTAAGTGAAAGACATCCCGGCCTCAAAGGGGATAGAACACATGAACCCACCAGGCTGTCGGGCAAGCGTGTAACAAATAATTCAAGTAACGTTTCGACAGTTTTCCGATTCTCATCTTTAGGGTCTAAAAATCGTACAAGAAACTAAACATTTCACCCTCCATTGATTTAGACTTCCACCACTGGACCTAAGTATAGTAAAATTAAACAACTCTTCATACTTGGTGTATGATGTTAAGTCCATATTTTTGTAGGCTGGATGGCTGACGAAATCGTTTCTAGTCGATGTTTCCAGTGTGCTGTCCCGACGCTTTATGACTTATTTATGTATTCGCGACGCTAACTACCGCCGCTGTCCCGTGAACTGGGGAGTTGTTTTCGTGTTACTGAATTGTCTGTCATCTGTCCATTCAGCGGTATGTTAACTAATTCTCTACCGTCTTACTGGTTAGTGTGGTTCACCCAAGTCTATTCTATTTTAACTCTTATCCAGTCACTTTTAGAACATGGCAGTGATCATGTCCGTCCACAGCTTTCTGTCTCATGGACTACCAATCTTCTTATAGTCTTTGCCGTGTGGGGCTGGTGATCATATTTGTCCACAGCTTTCTGTCTTATGTGCTGCCAATCTTCTTATAGTCCTTGCTGTGTAGGGCAGGTGATCATGTCTGTCCACACCCTTCTGTTTCCAAACCGTCTCATTTCAACTACCGCTGTTCCACCAGGCCATGATCTCAAACTGCCGAAAATCTTTTCTCCTCGTCTGTCGAACCTCTTTTTCTTTCCAACTTGGCTGTTATCACCATGTCCTTCAGGCAGCTTACCCCCCCCCCCCCCCCCACATTTTCCCACGTTATTCCCAAAGATTGTGGCTTTCTTGATTTTATGAGAGTAACCAGCACTATTGATTGACCCCCCTCCCCTCTCCCCGTGCAGTATTTACCTCACCACAAGCTGCCGCGGTTTGAATCGTCCAAAGAATTTTGGAAATAAAATGTGCTAATCAATGTTGTGCCGCCTCTGCTATTTCTTTCAAGAAACATCGAAGACGTGTGGAAACTTCTGCGAGTTTCGTAAGAAATAGATTTGTGCTTTTACCGATGTTGATATTTCAGAAGTGTTAGTTTGTCTATAGTAATGTAATCAGCACACCGCCGCATTAGTTTATCGTTAAACTAAAAACCTGAACTGATATAATTGAATATTCTTTTTAGTTATTAGCCCTGTGTCTTGACAAGTAACTAATTTAGCCAGTCGTAGAGACAGTAATCATAGAATTATATAATTGTTTATGAACGAATGCGTTCCAGCAAAGAGTGTGTTTTTATTCATTGAACAGGAGCATAATGTACACGATTAACGACCAACAATAACCAACATCACTTTTATAGCCAGTTGATATTCAGTCAAATGTCTATAGAATTGCAATGATAAATATAAAATAATGGGGCTGTTAACAGACAGTGCTACCTTTGTTTCCACAATCCCTCCAAGCACCTGAGAATTACAGCAACAATTACGGCAAGTAGCATTTGAAAACCAAAGTGAAAATTAAAATTAACAATGTCTTTCTTTTTTTTTCTTCTGAAGCTCATAATTGCCCTATTTTTTTTTTTTTTTTTTTTTATTATCGAGCACAGATGAGAGCTGTGTATTCTAAGTATAATATAAAACTATTTATTTATTTTTTTTTTAGCCTGTTTTATTTCTATTTGACAATTGCTAATCTAACTCTGTAATACATTTTCTACATATCTCCACTTTCAAGATCCGGTCTAGGAAAACTGCCCTAATTAAGCTTAGCTTTTGTTATATGTCGACGTCTGTGACCTGGGATTTAATGAATATAAAACTGCCAAGTAAATAAGAAACAGCCAATCAATTCTGAGACTGGCAACGTCCTGGAAATGGTCATGCAATTAACTTTTTATATGTTGTATAAATACATGATAAATACCCAGGTGACTTAGCCACATGGCATAAATTGGGACAAGGCTCAATAAAGTGTGTGATGGCGAATCGTGACGGACCACAATTATCGGCATGGCACAAGATGATGATGACAATAATGATGATATACTGTATGTTAGAGCACATACGTTTCTGATTTTTTTTAAATCCGATATATTCATGCATTAAAGCATCGGAAATGTAAAGAATACATTAATACAAGTTAGAACTATAAAAACTTTAAGATGTCACATAGTCAAACTACTGATATTTCAATGACAAATGGTGTCACACAATCTATACTTGCCAATGAGGACATTATTCAAACTGTATATCAAGTATTTAACTACGGTTTAATTCCTTGTACTAGCTTGATCGAGTTAGTTGGAAATGTTACCAGTATTGTCATACTGACCCGACAGGGATTCCGGAAAAGTTCTGATATACTGGTCGTGGCTTTGGCTGTCTCTGATGTTCTATTTCTTGTGGTATAAACAACATCCCTGCGCATCTTTACGTTGAAAATACGCCACAAGGATTCGTATTCTCAGAAGCCATCAATTACATGTTGTATATATTGTATATGATGTTTTTATGTGCTCACAGTGTGGGTGTCCAGACGACAATGCTAATCCCCGTTCTAATAACAGGAGAACGTATATTAGCCATATTTTGCCCACTGAAAGTCTATTTTATCTTAACGCCGCGACGTACACTTATTATTCTTTCCTGTCTGTATATTTTAAATGGGATTTTCTTTATTTATCGCTTCGTATTATGTATACAATTGAAGCAATTTACCATAGAAGGCCACTCTATAGGTATGTTTACTTATACCGATATATATCTAGCTGATGTTAACAGCGGCCTTTATCAGATGATAGAAAGTATAGTTAATTATATGACAGGAATAATACCGATTAGTCTGGTGGCCATTGGTTGTGTTATAATTGGAATCCAAGTCGCAATAATTACTAACAGACGCAAGCAACTCACGTTCTTTCACAAAACCACAACCACAAGGAAATCAGTATCGAAGGCAACTAAAATGCTACTCAGTATCTGTGTGTTATTCATTGTATGTAGTGGTTTCGGGTTTGTTCTGGTATATGTTGTAAACATGACACCGGATACCGATGACATGTCACAAGTTTTATCCTCCGTTCAAGCCATGCTTATTTGTATTAACTGTATTGGAGACTGTATTATTTACATTCCTGCTAATTGCAGTCTATCAAGGATAATTAAACTGGGGCATTCAAAGTATTAAGTAATTCAGTGCCGACGGATAATATATCGCCAAATAGAGCCTGACGTTTGTACACAAGGACGATATATAGCTATTATAAAGTCATCGATTTTTTTGTTCAGTTTCGTGGTGTCTTAAATGCTCAGTGAGCGTAAATGTACATTATCGTATTTGTTTATTTGATTGTGTACTATGTTTGGTGCAAACTTACTTTTCGTTTGGCACTGAATCGGTTGGTATGAAGAAAAATTAAATAACATCCAAGACATGTTTTTGCACGTTTGCCTGTCACCCTGTGATCAACAGTTTGAATTTGCCTCGAAGAAATCTTTAGCATTGACTGAGCGAACAGGTGGACACAGGTCTAAGCTGGACACCAGGAAATATTTTGATGGATGAAGGTGTCTGGGGTGACACTGACCACGTCATCGTTCGAGTGCCGATTGTCTTTTACAAATATGGGGGTGGGGGTATCACCATATATCATGTACGCCACAATGCCTGTAAGAAGGATCATTTACTTTTATTGTAAAAGAAAAGTTTAAAAAAATAATTAATTTTTACTGCATGTAGTACCTTGCATGATCTCCAGATGGGTGTATCAGACGCGGGACATCTTGCTTGTGATCGAGAAGTTTTCCGGAGGGTTGTTATGGGAGCGAGGTTCTGTAAAGGACATGCTACTGAATGAATGAATGAGTACCTTGCAGTGTAGGGTAAAATGGAAGAAGAGGGGTGGGGGTGTAGGGGAAGGGGGGTCTTGAGCCTTAGGAATTCATGCCCCCTGGCTAGTGCTGTCCGACGCGAAACTGTGTAGGTTAGGATTTTTTTTTTTACCCCTGAGAGAAAATAAATCCACACCTTACCGAGGATTCGAACCCTGGTCTACGGAAGAAGAAACCGGCGTTTTTGCCACTCGGCCAGTCGTCTCTTATTTATTTTTTATTAATTCATATTATTGTCAAATGGTGCCTGGGTCGGGCATTATATCAACTACACACAATACTAACTAATTTGTGAAATTGGCTTTTCATAATTTAACAAATAACGGGATTTGAAACCCCAAGGCCCTTCTGACGTGTCTCCACCTAGCCGTGGTAGAGGGGCTTGCGTGTCCCAATGACGCCAAGAGCTATGCCGACGGAAGCACAACTACATGTCGACCAGATCTTGGGATAGGGTCCAGACCAAGAGAGACACAACCTGCTGCCTTGCAGGTAGACTTAGGACAGGCAGCCAAAAGTCCGAATAACGCGTACGATGCCATAACATTCTTGGTCCGAACACATATTCTACGGTTCTTAGCCGAGGGATATGGTTGAATGTCTCTAAGCCAATGTCTCCCGGATCGGATGTGAGGGCAGGGTCGATACTAACAGACTACAAAATGGTAGTGTGATGCTGAGCCTGCTGCATGCTTGGTCCAGACACTTGTTCGAAGGCTCTCAGCCGAGGGATATGTGGGATGAGAGGGCCTGGCAGTTACTCGCTCTCTGCTGCAAGGAGGTAAGGTGTTAAGCCGGCAGCACATGTAGCCTATCTCGAGAGCGTTACTAAAGGTGGGAAAAGCGTTCCAATAGCACGCATTAATTTGAATTAACTTGAATTATTCGCAACCGTCATTACCTAATTACATTATCTTTATTGACGTAAGACAATCTTTTGAATCATCATTATCTTCACCATAAACATTATTATTATCAACACAAAAAGTAAGCATGTCTATATTTATTTCATATCCTATTTACAGGACATTGCAGTCAACACCAGAATGTTTATGCTGGTGTTGATGTGTAGGCAAGTTTTACGTTCAGTTATTGGTCATTTCTTTCTGAACGACCGGCTAACTCACCCTTCGTAAGAAAGCAACACGCCGCATAGGCACGGAACTTTTCAGAAATCCCTGTATTTCGACGGTTTCATCTGTAACTTGCTCTGGGTTTACCCATGAGGCTTGTACAATTGCGTCAAAAAATAAACCTGTATTATAGAGACATTCCACTGTCTATCCGTTCAGGTTGACAGATTCTATGACTGGCAGATTGGAGTTGGTGTTCCGTTGCGTGTCCATATTGTAACGTGCATTACGGTTCCTTGTCGCTGCTTTAGGTTTTACCGCACAGACTGTGGTAAGAGGTTGAGGCTTCTTTCTGCAATCCTTTGTGTTAACAGTATGAATTTTACAATAGCTGCAGTAGAGCTTCTTCTCCCACTTGACCTGCTGGTTCTGATTTGTAGTGGTCTTATTTGATCCATTCGATCCATTTGGTTAGCCGGATTTCGGTTCTTCTTTATCTTTGGTCTTCTGAGGGAATTCGCGAGGAAGATTATTGGTAGTTCGTTAATTACCTCCTCTTTCTGCGACTTTTCATATCTCTCTGCCAAAGTAATGATACACTCCAATCTCTCAGCTCTATTTTGTGTTAAAAATGTCCTGAGACATTTTCTGTTTAAGTTGATCTATTAGAAACATTTCTTGTAGATCTCGGTAGGTTTCCTCAAATCTAGACATGGTACGCCATTTGTTTAGGTAGGATTTTAATCGTTCTACATATTGGAAAAAGTTCTCTCCGGCTTCATTCCGAGCAGTCCTGAACTGTTTCTTGTAGTTCTCTCCGTCTATTTCAAATCTGGCTAATAAGGCTTGTTTTAGGATGTTATAATTGCCAAACTCCTCCAGTCGTATTCTAGAAAATACTTCGTAAGAAATTCCGCGAAGTCCTTGTGACAATTTAACTGCCCATTTGGTCTCCTCCAATCAGCACATCACACACATCCTCTCAAATCTTGATAAATAATTTTCGATGATGTCTGTTTGTTCGTTGAAATGATACAAAGGAAAAGACATGGCGTTCACTTTAACTGAAGCTGTTTCTCCTGGTGGTTCAGCTGAAGATCTAATTTGATCTGTTGAGGAGTTATGTTGATTCATGATTTCAAGTCGTCGTAACTCTGTTTCATTGTCCAGCTTCCTCATTTCCAGTTCATGTTGTCGCCTTTCTCTCTCTGCTTGTCTATCATTCTCCTTATTTTCTAATTCAACTTGTAGTCGTCTTTCATCCTTTTCCTTCTCAGCTTGTAGACGCTTTTCTTCCTTTTCCTTCTCAGCTTGTAGACGTTCGTATTTCTCGAACTCTTCGCTAACATGCTGAGCTAACTCCTTAACTCATAGGTTGCACTGCTTACCAGTCTCCATGAAAATATTTCTCAGTCTGGCGGTGTCTGCCATTCTTACCTTTTTCTTGTCTTCTCTGAAGGTGAATACGCCTGTATACCAGAAGAATAGACTTTAAGCAAAGCACGTATGTCTGATTAGAGTTGTCTACCTAACTTTATCAATATCTAATGATATGATACTTCTGACTAAGTGAATGTTAATATTCCAACATGTTATTTCCTACTTCCTGAGTAAATAAATCCCCGGACTTAAAGCCTCCACTTGTCGGATAAATAGTTGATGGCCCAACCCCAAAAAGATCAAAGATCCAGAGTTCCTCTTTCTCAATGTGATCCTGCCCGTTAAAATTAATTTAGCTGTTACTGGCTCAATGATTTGAGACCATTAAATAGAGTTTTGGAGAACCAAGTGATACCTCGAGCGAAAAAAATGAAATTTTTACCGAGTATCCCAAATGTCTTTAGGGATGGTTCCTTGCCTCTCCTCTACCAACTAAATAATTAATCTAGGGTAATTACTTACAACAATTTTACTATGACAAGAGAACTCTCAAAAGAGAAAATAACCCGTAATTTTCATCATTTATTATATCTATATAAATGAAGTTGCTGCATGTACATGTAATAACATACAACAATCAATGCAGTACAATTACCAGATTATTTACATATTCATCTCTAACTAATTATCTATCTCCTGGCTGTGCCACTGTATCATACATGGTCCTTAAGGTTGCATCCGTTCTTAATTATAAATATTGGGCCTCTTCTGCTGGCCTAATCTGTGGAAAGAAACTGGGTACACCCTGGTTGGTTTACCATCCAGTTCTTGGATCTCGGTAGCATTCAGTCAGTGTAGAATATTCTGGAGAGTTCTTTTATTTTTTTTCCCCGGTTTTATTTAATTTCGTGTCTCACTGTGTTTCTTCCACCTATACCTAGGGAAAAGGATATTTAATACGTGTCATGGAAGGGTGGTAAAAATTGGCAGGAATTTGCAGTGGAATAGTATTTGGCCTCACTATCTCAGCTGCCTCACTCAGTAAAGTGGCAACTGCATTCAGTCAAGCTGCTACAACTACTTTTACAAAGTGCTGCATTCACAAAGTCAGGTCTGGATAATGACCACTACCTGAAATTTTAGCATCCATCGTAAATCTAAAAATATCAGCAATATGAACGTCAGAACTGAAATTTTCTATGTTTTTCTCAAGAACATCACGAAGAAAATACCTAAAAGAATTGTGATCCTAGGAAATAAACAGTGGAAGGTAAAGAGTCTTGGTGCTGTCAAATAGTTATCCACAACATTATTTGTTGCTCTCCATTCCATCTTCCATTATATTTTGTTCAAGTTTTAGACTAGCAGATGTGCAGTTTCATCTTCACCTATGCCTGTCCTCAGGTCTACCGGTTAAGTAATACCTTGATTGATTTGGAATTTACAACTATGTTTCCCATCCCATTCTGTGCCTAGTTAATTCTCTTCTTCATCTTTTTCTATTCAAGAAAAAGGGTGTCATACATTAAGGGCTTTTAAAAATCAGTTCCCATTTTAATGAGTATTTGCTTATACACAATATAAGTACATTATGGTATCATTCTTGTATAGCATTCAGGTGTATTCTTCTTCATTAGATGCTTCAAGTGAGAAGTTTTCTTCCACTTTCATGGATGTAATATTTATTATCATCATCAACATCATCATGGTTTCTTCATATCACTGTAATTACAATCATTATCATTATTATCATGCTTATGACATTAGAAATCATTAAATCATTATAACATTATCATCATAATCATTATTACATCATTATCATTACATTCATCATATCTGTTAACAGGAGTGACATGAACTACAAAGAGGGATTTCGCTTAAATAACAAACACAGATACGGGTAGTATGCATAATGTATGATATTGGTTGTGTCGTGCTTAGCGCACAAAACCAGATGATTATAGCATGAATGATATTTTATACAAAGTGTTGTTATGTGCCGGAGTGTACTAAATTATTATTTAGTTTATGGGTTACACCGAACCAGTTCTCTTGTGATAGTCATGGCATTTCACATCAAGTTGCCGGCTATCCTGAGATTGACTGTTGGCCTATACTCTCTCTCTCTCTCAGCATGTAACTTCACTCACTCACTCACTCAAACTCCTCATGCGTCAATCAACATATCCATCTGTGCATGTGGGGTCAATTCATTCATAGCAGACATCATTCATATGTTTGGATGATCATTTCACTTAGTCTATAGACACATTCATTTCGGTATGGGTGATCATATAGGAATCATTCATCACACATACTTCATGCTGGCATGTAATTATACTTATGTGATTTCACAATGATAACTTAATTGTTTACCATCATTGATATCACAATGAAATATCTTCTAGCACAATCACTCATCATACACATATCTGTAGGAATGACAATTATACCTATGGAGGTGCTTTACACAGAATACCTTCACAGGTGTTTAACAATAATGAAACCCACATGACACAAGCATGCTCTTCAATGACATAGATATGTGATCATTAGGCACACTTATGAAATTCACCAAGGATTTAGCAACATGAAATCTATGAGTCACCATATGCTCTCATCAAATGCATACAATTTATGTGATATACTCCAATTCCCATTAAGGCATTATGAATCATAATCATTCTTGTATAGCGGTTGATTACGCACTATTATGTGGCACAAATATTATTATCCCCATGTTTGACAACATTGAAATATATTTGCCCCACCAATTGGGTGCTTTAACTCAACACACAAAATTATGATCCTCGTAGAATATATCTGGTTCTCGTGTGTTCATGAATTACAAGAAAACTATTTGTTTCTCCATGGGCTCATGTCAAAAAGTAAATCAACTGACTAATGTGCTCAAATCTACTTGACTAAACACATTGCACTAATTTCTCTATCAGTACTGACACAGGTAAACTAGTTTTAAATCTTACCAGGGGCACATGTACCATATGTACTTACCACTGTACTAAGAATTCTGAGTTTCCTTAAGTCTTAAGTTACTCTAATTCATTGTAGATTGAGTTTCATACTTAAGAAATAAAATGTATAACATGTGTCTAATGTTTTATATATTAACTAAGTTGTTTAGCTGGGAGAAAATAAAACACTGTAGTTTTCTCCTAATGTACTGTTTATCTTATGACTATGATAACTGAGTATAATATTATTTAGTTTCTATTAGATTAATTTCTTAAGAACTCACCATTCTAAATCATTGTAGATTGAGTTGCTTAAGAAATAAAATGTATAGCTTGGACTAATGCTTATACATTACATCAGTTGTTTACTTTGGGAGAAAATAAAACTCACTATGGGTATCCTTAATGAATAGTTTATCTCTAAACTATAACAATTAAATATATTATAATTAACTTCTTAAGGACTCACCACACGTGTTCAACAAGTCGACTTACCAACTCCTCTTCTGAGAGAAAGACTCACACTAATCTAAAATTTAAATAATTATTACTGTTTATCTTTCATGTAAAATTAATTTCTTCCACACTTCCACTTTTCCAATGCGATGTCATGGGCTGATGTTTGTCTTCATCTATATAACTTATACTAAATTATCTTTGGTAAGTTGATTTTGAAGAGACTATCACTCCCTTCGCTCATCGAATCTCCCCGTTCCTTTGCTTGGGTGGTAAACAAAACAGGATGTGTTCCGGTTGTTCACTGCTATATACGTTATATACGGTTCACGTCTTTCATTGCCAATGGGTATATTAAATCTTGGATCTTACAGTTGTGGAACAAACAATCCTGTTGTGATGTTCAGGCTTTAATTGTCGACGGGAAATTACAGCATGTTAAGTTTGTGAAAATAAAGTATATCACAGTAAGTAACAAACTAACTTGTCAAAATAGTGGCTAAAGATATATGAGAAGAGTTAATATATTTAGTAAATATCAAAAATTAGAAATGAAATCCAAAGCATACCAAAGAAATGCGTACCTACAGACTGTGAATGAGGTCCTTGTGGATATCACAGCTGTGCATATTCGTCAGTATTGATGCGGCTGAAAGCCTTATCGTTGGATCATGTTGTAACGAATTAGTCAAGCCCCAGGCTTGCGTTTTAGGAGCACCTAACATGATAACGGGGTCGTTCAAACACTCGTAGACTTTGTTTGTTGTCGGCCTAGTCCTGAACATCATGCACCAGAGAACCACGCCCAAGGAGTAGACGTCTATCTTGTAAGGATCAACCCACGTGAAGCACGATATTTCTGGAGCACGTGGTGCCACCAATGTTTACCGTAGTAACCACAATGGAGCTTCAAGGAATGAAAAATGATAATCCAAAATCTCCAAGAACTGCATCGCTGTTTGCGTTGATCAAAATATTCTCGGGTTTGATATCGATGTATACTATTCTCTTTTGATCATTGAGATAACGTACAACACACGCCATCTGGTTGAAGTACTTGACACACAACTCCGAGGTCAAGGTTCCGTTAGGGCAGTAGTGAGTACAAATGGCCAAGTATTCAGGACTAACGGCAGATATAGTATGTTTGAGGACGTGTGGATGAGATAGTCCTATTAAAACGCAAGCCTCTTTATAAAACAACCTCTTGTTTCTAATCCCTCCATCAGAAGTAAGCAATGACAATAATTTCACGGCTCTCTAATGTTTTGCACACAGACGTGAGGTGGCTAGAACAATTTCTCTACTCATTCCACTGCCTAAAACTGGACCACGAGAAAAATTATATATCGTAAAACAGTCCCAAGGTAGGTTTACAATTGAAGTTAATTCTATTTCCTAGCACAACCACAGTAAACACTAGTTAGATAGTTAGTTAGTCGACAGATCATCCTCATTGCACATCGAACCATTCAGTCCATAAATGCTCGGATCCCCTCCTCAGCAAATCCCGCAGCGTGTAGCGGCTAACGACGCCAGTTCTGTGTTGGCATTAAGTGAGACAACTATACAATTGATAAAAAATACACAAGAGAGTATATGAGCACGATCTTGCAACAAGCACTCTGGAAAATGGTATGGTAAAATGAGACACTGTTCTCGCTTTTATATATAGTAGAGGCCTAACAAAGGCATTTGATGTGGTCAGTCATGAGGGTCTGTTCAAGGCACTAAAGAAGATTGGCTGCCCACCAACTTTTCTGTCCATTGTGGAATAGTTCCCCACAGGCATGAAGGGTATAGTCAAGTTTGATGGTGCAACTTCTGAAGAGTTTGAAATCAAGAGTGGAGTTAAGCAAGGTTGTGTACTAGCTCCCACTCTCTTTGGAATATACTTTTCACTTCTACTGAAATATGCCTTTCGTGATCAGGATGATGGTATATACATTCACTCACGCTCAGATGGCGGCCTCTACAATGCTCAGAGATTGAAGGCTAAGACCAAAATTAGGAGGGTACTGATCAGAGAGTTGCTTTTTGCAGGTGATGCTGCAGTTACGACCAACTCTGAGGAAGAATTGCAATGTCTTCTATCTGCATTCTCCAATGCTTTTTCTGAATTTGGTTTAACAATTAGCAAAAAGAAGACACAGGTTATGTCACAAGGTGCACAAGGGGTACCGCCAATCTTTATTGACAACGCCGAACTAGAGATGGTAGATCATTTTACATATTTAGGATCAGTGGTAAATAGCAAATTATCCCTAGATCAGGAAATCAACATCCGGATTGGTAAGGCAGCAACAACAATGAACAGGTTAAGAAAAAGAGTCTGGGAGAACAGGAAGCTTACTGCCAAAACAAAATATCTTGTCTGTCAAGCCTGTGTCCTTAGTACTCTTCTTTATGGCAGTGAAACCTGGACAACTTACTCACACCAAGAGAAACGTTTAAACAGCTTTCATATGCGGTGTCTGCGAAGAATTCTTGGTGTTAAGTGGCAAGACAAAATCACAAATACTGAAGTATTGGAAACATCAAGTTGTGTGACGGTTTATTCCATGCTCAGTCTTCGTAGACTTAGGTGGATGTGACATCTTAGGAGGATGGATGATGGTAGAATACCAAAGGAAATCTTTTTTGGTGAATTAAAGATAGGTAAGAGATCTCAGGGTCGGCCTCTACTACGATACAAAGATGTGTGTAAGCGGGACGTGATTGATACAGGCATTGATAATGCACAGTGGGAGCAAGTCGCCGCTGAACGTGTTGCGTGGAGGGGGCAAAGATCAGAAATGGAATAAAGACTAAGGAGAAAATTATTGCAGATAAGTCACACACCGAGCGTGTGAGACCCAAGATGGTGCATGATGGTGGAAATGACCACGTGTTCACATGCACCCACAGTGATCGAACATTTACAGCGCGAATTGGCCTTATCAGTCACATTCGCTACCGACATAGGTAAAAGTTATTATGCCTTTTTAAAGCACAAACTATCGTCTGTCAAGACGGCAAGGTGCCAATGTATAGTAGAGGTAGTCGGTAGCCTGGTCTTTGTCGGCATCCTCGTTATGACATTGGTTGATAATATTCAATGGGCAATAATGAGAGGCTAGATCTATCAGTCATTATGTGGCGTGTTTCTTGTGAATGTGGCATATCTAGACGGATTAGACTTTCATATCTATACTGCCGCATCTGATAAAGCGACCTTCAAATAATTTGTCTGATAATCCTACCTCTTGGCATTTGTTGTCAGCTCACCTGTCAATGTCTGGTGACGTAACTTGGATATCCTAACACAAGGTTCACTAAAAGAAGTGACCTACATTTGATGTATTAACCTAATCAGGGCATGCGATTAAAGTTGAAACATATGTGAAGGTCATCAAAACACCGGCGGTCACTAACAAAGAAATCAAATATTGTTCAACACGTGTGTCTCATTGTGTTTTTGATAAATGAGAATATTTTTAAGGCCAGCTAAGAATGCTTATTCATGACACCATTAACTCGTATAAATCTAGGACCTTTACTTTTACATCCAACTAAATTGAATTAGTCAAAATCGCCATTACCTAATTATATTATCTTTATTGACGTAAGACAATCTTTCGGATCATCATTATCTTCACCATACACATTATTATTATTAACACAAAAAGTAAGGATGTCTCTATTTTTTTCATATCCTATTTACAGAACATTGCAGTCAACACCAGCATTTTTATGCTGCTGTTGATGTCTTGGAAATTTTTACGTTCAGTAGTTTGCCATTGTTTTCTGAACGACCGGCTGACATACCCTTCGTAAGAAACCAACGCGCCGTGTTCCGCTGTCGAATCTCGCGCAGCTGTGTTTCGTACGTGAGCATACGGGATTACGAATAGCGTCCTTAACCACATTGTCAGTGAGACTAGCTCAAAACGATTACATCGATCAATTTGGTTATCCAGAGTATTTTTATCATTTTTCTATAAAATGACATCTCATCAGCCTCTATGGATATATTTGCTTGTTTACTATTTGTATAAGTTTTAAATCCACATGCTAGAACTGATCCTATACAATATGGAACAATTCCTTCTTCCCATGACAAAAATGTATTCATAAGACGTTCTTCATTTGATACAATGCATGTTTTTTTTTAAATTTTGTTGTTGTTGTTGTTGCCGCTGCTGCTGCTGCTGCTGTTGTTGTTGTTGTTGTGTCCTATTCTGTTCTTTGTATATGTTATGCATCTTCCGTCCGGTCTTATTCATCTACCCGTATATGTGATTATGCGCACTTGCCCCAAAATAACACCTTTTACTTGAAGATAAACCTGCCCCAGAATAGCACCATTTACATGAGATTAAACAAATATCCTACAGTTGATCGCAGCATTTTATCTGAGAATATTTGGCCGAATACAACATCCTCAAAACGAATTATAGAAATACAATATATTTAGTAAATATCAAAAATTAGCTAAGTATATCATTATTACCCTCACAGCGTATATCTTATATTGAGTGTTCTAGTATGTATAGAGGATAAGAACGTGACTTTGTTTCATCTCTGCCCTCTCAGTTTTCACGGGTTTGGGACCGTCACGTGTAGTAACATACGGCACGTGGCCTGATTAAAAAGATTTGAATCCAATACTGGTTCAGGTGGCATTGCAATGTTGGATTAGTTTAATAATAAAGCATTAATAACTGGTTAGTAAAACAATATGTACTCATAATTAGTTAATGCGCAACATAAATCTGAGATGGAATAGAAAGAAAAAGCAGCGGCTGCAGCAAGATATAACAATATAAATTGAAAACAAATAGGTGTTTTAAGCTCCCGCGAGAAGAAACGTAATAAACATCAACACGTTACACATACCTTACAAGGAGATCCATCGTATCCCGAAATACAGGTGAAAATCCGAAATCAGAAGCACTCAATTAATATATAAAATGAATAATAAAATAAAATACACACAAACGCGTACAATACGACACACAGGACGGCCGACGTTTCGATTCTCAGTATCTTTGTCAAGGACAGGACAACACGGATAGATAGGACAACGAAATATAAAAAAGCACAAAAATTAAAAGCACAACCACTACGTATCCATGTGGGAGCAGAAAAGACGGATTTGCCAGGTGCGAAGGCACTCTTTGGCTACAGAGTTTAAGCATACTAGGTTGCCAGATAGGATTTACGTCGCCAAAAATATGCGAACAGTCTGATATGAAAATATAGGGGTGTGGAGGCGGTTAGGTATGAATATGGGGGGGGGGGGGGAGGGAGAGGACAGCATAGTAATAGACAGTGTAAACCGTTGGAGAAGATGGCACAGTTATACAGTAGCGTCCACAACAGTATTGATACCTGCTGGATGGACGCATCCCAGATTGTTGATTAGCTGGGATTCAATTTTGAGCCTAACGGAACTGTTGAAGTAGCAGGGTTTCAATGCGGTGCACATACATCGTCGACTCCATTATGGTTGGAGGAATTGAAATGGTTGGGGACAGGTTTGTCAGCGCCCTGATTGATGTCTCTGAGGTGTTCTCTAAAACGGTCAGCAAGACGTCTGCCATTTTGACCAATGTATTTCATGTCACATCGTGTGCAGATGATGACATATATCAGATTGCGGGATGTACAAGTGAAATTATCTTTCAAGGAGAAGGTGCCTAGGGAAAATGCAATCTCCGGTGTCTGAACAACGTATGGACATGTCAGACAGTTCTTACGATGGCATTCGAATGTGCCCACAGATGAAGTAACTGTGGGGAGGTGACTATGCACAATGTGGTCTCTGAGGCTCTGGTTACGACGGAAAATTACCCTAGGGCCATTGGAGAATACCTCACGAGTGATTGGATCGGATTCCAAGATAGACCAGTGTCTCAGGAAAATGTGCTTGATGGCATAGGCATGAGTATGGAAGGTGAGGATGAGCTTTGGTTCATTGTTAGGAGGTCGCGTTTGTTTGACGAGGGACATTTCCCGCGAGACTTGGGTTATGCGACAGAAAGCTGGGGACAAGATGTCCTCTGGGTAGGACCATCTTCCGCAGACATGTAAGTTAGTCCCACAACAGATTCTACACTTGGAGTGTAAAGTATTCGATCTTCAAATACTAATTCAAGGCTGCGAGGATAACCGGTCTGTATACTTCATGTCTGAAACGTATACTGGTGTGTACCTCAAGTGAACAATTTAAGTTATCCGTGGTACATGTAAACCGAACTTATCCAGTAATATTTTAATCATTATGAAATTAACGAGTGATCGAAACAATTGTGACAGTTATACCACTGTAGAACATTGTAATCCAGAAGTTTCCAATGAAACATCGAACACACCAGCTAGTTATAACAACTTGACATTCTGAGTATTGTTGCATCCTTATGGAACAAGTGTGTGAAGAACTTTAGTTTACATCAGCTGTGCGTGTGTACTTCCGGAAAGTTATAAATTTATACAAAAATCTAGCAGACTATGAACAAACACTTAAAAATTAATGACGCCTGTAAAATATTTGTGAAACACGAATTTGAAATACACGAATTGTGTATTATTATTTTTGTAGTAGTGTAATCTGAGAATCATATCTTGATCAACTTGTTCACAACAGCGACATTTGTTTCGCGATTGTGAAGAAGCATCAAGCTATGACGCTGAGAAATATAGTAATAAATGTAATTTATTGTGTTTAATAGATGTTTAAATTATTTCCCTTTTATTTAATTGTTGTCACATATTACACCAAACGGCAGTAAATCGAAATAGATGGTAATGTGTAAGGTATAAAAATAGCCTTTGTGTTGCCAGGTTGTCAACACTCCAAGATGACATCAGCTGGGCATGGAAGAGTTTGCTGAAGTTGTAGACCAACATGAGATGTCCCTGTCAAGTTTGGGTAGATCTCAAAGGTTGAAGTCGTCTCACATTGGGACATCTTACAGTCTAACCTGACGTTTTCGGGCGTATTATGAATTTTTTTTATTATTGGTTGCGAGGTAGTTGCATTGAATGCTGGTGCTACCGGTCTGAGTGTGTCATAATTGCAACGGACGTGATCATCCATCGAGAGGATGGTACTTGGCAAGTGTTACGTTTTGGATACCACATGACTTGACTTAATATGTATAACTTGCAATACCTATGTATTTCAATTAAACCTATGCCAATGTAGATGACAACCAATGGGAAGATTCTGACTGGGTTAAAATATTACCCCTAAATTTACACAGAGCACACATGAAAGGTAAAACCTTTCATGAATGGAAGGCGGGGAGATAGTCATAATCCCCCATTGTTGTGCCGTGGCGTCGTTACGTGCGAAACACCAGTTACCTATCCACAGGTTTGCTGGTGAGTTAAGAGTAACCGTCAGCGGTCAAGCTAGTACAAGCATGATGCATGCAGTTCTCGCTGGACTCGACCCCACAGGGCAAGCACTGTGAGTGAGAAACGGCAGACGAGGCTTGGGTATTCAGACAGGACAGACGTGGTTTGAGAGAGGCTTGTATTATTTCTGTGCCTGAATGTCGATTGCTAGTTTCTCTTGTGAGAAGATGGAAGACTGTGCGGCTGTGGTTTGAGTCTGTGAGTGTAGTGATTCATTGACTGTATGTATTATTATATTCATCTTGTGGTGGCAACTTGCCGAGTTAGACTGTGTTGCATGTAAAGTGTAAATAAAACGTTGAACTTAGTGTATTATTTCTGTGCCTGAATGTCGATTGCTAGTTTCTCTTGTGAGAAGATGGAAGACTGTGCGGCTGTGGTTTGAGTCTGTGAGTGTAGTGATTCATTGACTGTATGTATTATTATATTCATCTTGTGGTGGCAACTTGCCGAGTTAGACTGTGTTGCATGTAAAGTGTAAATAAAATGTTGAACTTAGTGTTACCGTGTGTCAAGTCAAATCATTCTTTGACTGTGTATGTCTCGCATATGTTGGGTCAAGCGAGCCAGATTCATCCTTAGATGTAAGAACCTGACACACCCCCTATTTGTAAATGTACAGGCTAAAATTATGGGCAAACCTACACAATTGTATATACATAGTATGTAGTATATACACTATAGAAAAATGGTTTACACTGGTTGTTAGGGGAGGGAAGACCAGCTAAGCAAACATATTTGACCACCATCACTTTCATTGAGTTAGTTAACTACCATAAATAATTTGGTATGTGCTTTATGGCTGTTCCTGTCAAGATCACTGTGATAGCTTTCTCAATGTGATACCCCACATTAGAGACTAATGAGTGTTGAGTCAAGAGGAACACAACAACCATAAACATCACAACCGTGAAAGTAAAGTCAAGGACCAGCTCTCACACCATGAGCTGTACTGGGTATATGGTGCTAGCCACATTTTTAGACTAATTTACATTCAATGGGTGATATGGCTGATTTGTTAAGGTATATAGTTATAATTTTGGAGAATTTTAGAGCTAAAGTTTTAATTAAACTGAAATCAAAAATAATATATTTCTAAAGTTTAAACACAGAAGGCACAAACAATATGTTGTCCAATTTATTGCCTGGCATACTTCACTGCATCTTCTCAGGTGCATACTGCAGTTACATATCATATGAAGTGAATACATTAATTATACTAGGGCTGAAATACTTAAAAAACACAGTCACTGATATTGTTTGAATGTGGAGCATCAGTATTCACAATGGTAATTGCAAATTTAAAATGAAGACTTTCTGTTTGCATAAAACTGGCTGGAATCATCTAATTACTAATGCCTTGATGTATTTGAGCAATCATTTATTAATCAAATACAATATACAAGATATCTTCTCTTTTTTAACTTTATGATGGCTATTAAACAAGATTCCTGAAGACTGAGTAAATCTGTTTCCCATCCGTACAGGTATATGTTTTGTTAGACACTACATTGTCTTTCCATTCTACCTATGTAAATTGCTTGCTGGAATTGATAAATGCAGTCAGATTTGGCATACAGAGACAATAGTTTTCACAAATGAGTACTATCTAAGTGGTACTATATCTGGTCACTGGTTCAGCAACAAAGAATGTGTGCTTTTCGCTGTATATTTGTTTAATTAATGTCCCCTCAAAAGGTTAGCTGGAAAAAAAAACACTTGAGGTGTGGGGACCGATGATTCTATGGAAGTAGGTTTGGGTGGCTGATAATGACGTTTGATGAAGTCAGTTGACTGTATAAGGGGAGTTCGTTTGAAATCCATTCGTGCCGCACGGCACATAATTGCGTATGTTGAACATGATCATGTCATAGTCATGTGATAAGTACTGACCAATTAATAAAAAGCATGTGCTTACCATCCCATGATGCATAGGTTCTGTTTCTGACCACAGAGAAAATGGTCGGGTTGATACAAAATCCGTCCAAAGAAGTTCAAAGAGTGGTGATTCAGTTTCTTTCATTTGAAGGATGTCTCTCTCCTGTGTGCGTTCTCTTATGGTCCTTCAGACTGCCAGCTTCAGTAAAAGAAGGACCGCAGTCATCACACTTGTAAGGTTTCTCTCCTGTATGTGTTCTCTTATGTCTCTTCAGATTGCCAGCTTCAGTAAAAGAAGCACCGCAATCATCACACTTGTAAGATTTCTCTCCTGTATGTGTTCTCTTATGGACCTTCAGATGGCCAGCTTGAGTACAAGAAGCACCACAAACATCACACTTGTAAGGTTTCTCTCCTGTATGTGTTCTCTTATGTCTCTTCAGATTGCCAGCTTCAGTAAAAGAAGCACCGCAATCATCACACTTGTAAGATTTCTCTCCTGTATGTGTTCTCTTATGGACCTTCAGATGGCCAGCTTGAGTACAAGAAGCACCACAAACATCACACTTGTAAGGTTTCTCTCCTGTATGTGATCTCTTATGGCCCTTCAGATGGTCAGCTTTAATAAAAGAAGCACCACAAATATCACACTTGTAAGGTCTCTCTCCTGTATGTATTCTCTTATGGACCAGCAGATTGCCAGATTCAGTAAAAGAAGCTCCACAAATATCACACTTGTAAGTTTTCTCTCCTGTATGTGTTCTCTTATGTCTCTTCAGACTGCCAGCTTCAGTAAAAGAAGCACCACAAACATCACACTTGTAAGGTTTCTCTCCTGTATGTGTTCTCTTATGGACCTTCAGATGGCCAGCTTGAGTACAAGAAGCACCACAAACATCACACTTGTAAGGTTTCTCTCCTGTATGTGTTCTCTTATGTCTCTTCAGATTGCCAGCTTCAGTAAAAGAAGCACCGCAATCATCACACTTGTAAGATTTCTCTCCTGTATGTGTTCTCTTATGGACCTTCAGATGGCCAGCTTGAGTACAAGAAGCACCACAAACATCACACTTGTAAGGTTTCTCTCCTGTATGTGATCTCTTATGGCCAGCTTTAATAAAAGAAGCACCACAATCATCACACTTGTAAGGTCTCTCTCCTGTGTGCGTTCTCTTATGTGCCTTCAGATCGCCAGCTTCAGTAAAAGAAGCACCGCAATCATCACACTTGTAAGTTTTCTCTCCTGTATGTGTTCTCTTATGTCTCTTCAGACTGCCAGCTTCAGTAAAAGAAGCACCACAAACATCACACTTGTAAGGTTTCTCTCCTGTATGTGTTCTCTTATGTCTCTTCAGATGGCCAGCTTCAGTAAAAGATGCACAACAGACATCACACTTGTGAGGTCTCTCTCCTGTGTGTGTTCTCTTGTGGATCATCAGACTGCCAGCTGCAGTAAAAGAAGCACCACAATCACACTTGTAAGGTTTCTCTCCTGTGTGCATTCTCTTATGGTCCTTCAGACTGCCAGCCCAAGTAAAAGAAGCACCGCAGTCATCACACTTGTAAGGTTTCTCTCCTGTATGTGTTCTCTTATGTCTCTTCAGACTGCCAGCTTCAGTAAAAGAAGCACCACAAACATCACACTTGTAAAGTTTCTCTCCTGTATGTGTTCTCTTATGTCTCTTCAGATGGTCAGCTTTAGTAAAAGATGCACAACAGACATAACACTTGTAAGGTCTCTCTCCTGTGTGCGTTCTCTTGTGGATCATCAGACTGCCAGTTTGAATAAAAGAAGCACCACAATCATACTTGTAATGTTTCTCTCCTATATTCATGTTCTTTTTGCACTCTAGATGGTCATCTTGAATCAAAAGACCATCCCATTCATTACATTTGTTTAACATCACTTCACTATGTGTTCTCTTATATCTGTCTGCACAAACATTTGGGCTAGAAACATCAGACAAGTCTCCTGTGTGAGTTCTTTGAGAGCTATAACTGACATAACCAAATATGTCATCAAGAGACCTTGCAAAGCACTGTGTATGTTTTTCTTGTGTTTCCTTATTTTGCTGCTGACAATTCTCAATAGCTAGAGATAGTTTATTATTTGTATCAATCACAGAAGACACATTTTCTGAAATTTGACAATAATTTTCATGTTTTACTGATACCTTACAACTGTTCTCAAGCATTCTTGATTCTGAGTTACCGTGTTCTGTCATTTCTTGAATGATGCTACCTCCAGCTACGTCTACTATTTTACCGAATCTGTGACTCTTGTCTTCACACAGAACATCTGGTAGTTCTTGTTTCACAACCTTCATATCTATGCTGTCATATGTCCACTTTTGTGAATGCTCTTGTATGGAGTGGTAATGACTCCTAGGAGACCAAGAGTTTGTTTCTGAAACCCACAAAAGTAAATAATTAATAGTCTCATTAATATACAAGATATTGAACAGATGTGCTTATGTAATCAAACAATCAAACATTGCAGCTATAGGCAATCAATTTCAAGTGAACGAAAGATGGAGAAGAAGAATTATTAATGTGCTCATGTATAATTAATTTAAACTGATGTATCATCTAGGCTGATGTATGATCTAAGAGAGATGAAGTGACTGTTTATGAGTAAATAAACAGATGAACAAGTACTATATGTTTCATTTATTACTGACATTTTCCACAGATCTATTTTAAGTCAGTTATTTCTACTGAACGACTTATAACAGCAAGCAATATTGATATTTCATTGCAGTCATAATTAGGAATGCTACCCTCCTGCCTGAAACTAACATTTATGGTGCAGTTTTAGGTGAGATATGAAAGAAAACAAACTAACTAACTTGGTACGAAAGAAAACAAAAACAATTTGAGATGGAATATCAGAATGCCTAAAAATAAAACAGCCACATTGTAACTCAAATTTTGTACTGTTCAATGCTGCTCAGTGTTACTGTTCCTCATTTTTTTGGACCACTCATCTACTACAGTGCACTAAACTCCATAAGGTGATCACCTTCCCATTAGGTAAGCAGAAACACCAGCTGTTCAGATTAAACTTTTAGAGGACAAGGTTATGAAACCACTGCTCATTGGCTGATGCTCACTGACTAGATTCATACATTCATCATTATCATGTGCCTTCCTGGCTAATGTAAGCATTCATATCTCTCTACAGACCTCGGTCCCTGGTGCTCAGAATCAAATCTGCTGATGATATCCCACCATCCCACTGTCTCAGTCCATCCAGCATGCAATCATCACAGTGTTTTCCAATTCCACTCTTCTCACAACTTGACCAAAGAATGATGTTTGTCTCCTTATATTTGTATATAATGTTTTAATCACATTAGCCTTTACCAGGCGATCATTGTTAGTTACACTTGAGATCCAACGTATTTACAACATTAGTATCAGCATCCATATCTCCGTTGTTTCTAAGTTGTTCTGAATTTGTTTATTCATGTTCCATGATTCACTGCCATACAGTAAGACAGGTTCTATATAACTGTCACGGTGCAGATAGAATAACTATGATGGAAAGTTCATGGCCAGAGGTGTACCAAATCGGACAGCAATAACGCCACATTCAGGCATGAGGCAGCTTAGCAATAAGCCACACAGGTTAAGGAGTCCTACGAGTAAGAGAGGTTACACATTAGACGCAAGCTGACATGCAAGAACATATTTACAAGTACTTTATTTCACTTAGTATCAACTACACATCCTGTATTTATACTTTAAGTGTATTGTTACAAACATTGTAATCATTTGAGGATGTGTGTGTGTGTAAATGGGGATATACTGAGAGATGGAAAGTCTGATGTTTGCAGCATTACAAGCTGACTTGTGATTTCTGGAGTGATATGTTAACCTTAACATTAACTATGAAGTTCTTGTAACTGGACCAAAGAGTTAGTCATCTTCTTTTCGGCACGTCATCATAAACGCTTGCGAGTTGAGTTGCCTTGTTTTACGTTTACTTAAATTGTAGAAAATTAATGGAACAAATCAGTGTAAAGTGACCTGTGGAAAATGAAACAGGGTACTATTACAGATTTTTTCTGAAGTGAGTCAACTTTGCCTGAAAATATACAATGTAGCGACAGAGAAGAGAACAAAAATGAAAAGTCAGCCAATTCAAGTGTGGTTTGTAATTTTTAAAGATGAAACTGATCAGCATAAAATTAATTATTGAGAAATTGTTAGGTACATATCCTTTACAGGACATTGCAGTCAACCCCAGCATTTTTTGGTAAGTTTATGTTCAGTAGTGTGTCATTGCTTTCTGAATGTGATCTAGATGACAATGAAAGACCTATCATTGAAGATCATCATCATCTTGTTTCCATGCTTGTTGTCAAGCGTCATGGGAAGGAATAGTTAATGTTTTAGAACTGGATTAGTGACACTGGATAGTGTCATTCCATGTGACTGTACAAAGTCTGTGATGCTGTCAGTCCATTTTCTTCTTGGGCGTCCTCTTGCTCTCAAACCAGATCTTCTTTAATATAGCGTCATTGCAGTTAACTGATGATGTTGCATTGAAGATAGCTTGCTTGCTTGTGTTCATTGGCTTGAGCTCCAACGCAAAGTCCTGTATGTCGGATGAAGGCATCCTGTTGTCCAACATCAGTGTGATGTCATACAGGACCTGAGTTTTGCGTGAGTATCCGTTGTCCCATGTCTGGCTTATTGGTGTGCAGACAGGTGGTTCCTCGCCAAACAGGCAGACACTCTCCGACTTCGGAGATCCTATTGACTTCAGTCAGGACCCCGAAGGGACCTGTTGCCCAGGACGCTCGACGAGGACATGTCAATAGGTCTTGGCCAGTATATAACCCAGCCCTGGTGCCTTGGAAACACCTCTGCGTCCCATTGAAGATAGTATTTCTAAATTCCTTCAGTCAAAAATTTCAGCAATCATGGCTAGAACTTCTACCACTGCTGTGCTATGAAGAAAGAATTGTGAAGTGAGCAGTAAGTTTTCCACCAACACTGCAGACCAAAATTCAAAAGTTGTGTTTGGATGTTTGGGACCATTTAAATTGGAAACATACAAAGCACCACAAATCCTATATGCACTTCAAGTGTCAGAAGGCTGAAAGTACAAAGAAAGATCCTGAATGTTCTCCTTTAGCAAAGTGAGATGGATAAAACATGGATGCTAATATGCTGCACCATATGAATGTACATTTCATGGCATTGTACTGTATTGCCAACAATTACAGACCCTACACTGACTTTGAAAGTTTGGTTGCATTGTTAACCAAGTTTAATGTGATTGATTCAGAGAATTGTGTGAATGAACAAACAACAGTGTAGAGAATTTATTTCATACACTGCCTCATATCTTTGTGAAGATTTGATATTGAAATAAAGGAACACCCATATGTAAGTATCTTACTTGATGGACATGCAGACAGATCTGATGATAAGGGGTACTATATATTCATTTTATCAGAGAAAGGAAAGTGAAGGAGACATTTCTTTCTATTGTGCCATTGGATGATGCTACAAGTGCTGGCTACTTTAAAGCTCTAGAGATGTGTGAATAACTCAAGGGTTCTCACAGTGATATCTTTGCGCCTCCAATAATTTATCATTTCAAAATATGTAGCTTTATCTTAGATTCATTCATATTTTTCTTAGCCCGTGTTTAATAAAATGCTGACTCCTGAATCATGTTTACATTTTTTTATGCGCCGCCATATCTATTGTCATAAAATGTTTGTCATTTCACCTCACTACTGTTTTGTGTGTGTTAGTTAGTTAGTCTTTCCTCTTGAGCCTAAGGCGGTGCATAGGACAGAAGTCCTGTCTCTCCATGCTTGGCGGTTTGCTGCTGCCTGTTGTAGATCTTGGATATTTACTTGGCCTTTGAATGAGCCTTCTCTAATGATGGTTCTACGCAGGGTCTCTCTTGGTCTTCCCCGTTTTCTTTTCCCTACTGGTGACCATATGAGGGCAGTCTTGTCTTGTCAATTCTGAGTACATGGCCGATGTAGTTCCAACTTGTACAAAGTGTGTACACTTGTATAATATTAATATCTCTTGGTTTGACTTTTAATTTGACATTAATATCTGATTTAATCAAATAACCATTAACTGATTAAGCTGTTTCCTCATCAAAAATTAGCCCTACTCCTTTTTCATATGTTTTACTTTCTGAGCACATTATTGCACATTTGTCTGTTATTACTTAACCAGATCTCGACCTCATCTCACTCATGCCTAGGATATTAATCTTAATATTTTTCATTTCTTTTATTACATTATGTAACTTTTTTAAAATCTCAACCATGTCCTGACATTGCACATTCCTATTTTAAACTTATCTTGGGAAGATATTCTGGTGGTTTTCCCTTGCCTTTCATATTCACATCGGGGTCTTTTACCTCTGCCTATGACAGCAATTTCTGATTGTCAGGACAAGATAGTGCCCTGCTCTGCTCAACTACTGAGTTATGCACTGATCCCAGTGGATACTTGGTCACACCTATGACCTTATTTTTCCCAATGTCTGAGTAGATTTACATTCTGCTATTGTGTTGATTTCAATGGTATAAGGCTTTGGCCATTCAGAAAGCAATGGCAAACTCTTAAATGTAGAATTATCAAGTAAATCACAAACAGCCAATACATACTGAGGTTGAGTGCAACATCTTGTAAAGAATATTCAACTAATGGTTATGTCATATTGCACTTAATCTTACCTTGACCTATACAGGCTTCAGATTGTTCTATCTTGACACTTGATGGTAGTTTATTCTCCATCTTACGTTTACAGTCGGTCTGAAAGGATTTGTAAGTTACATTTGTATGCAAATACAAACTATATAAATTAATTTGATACTTTGGTTTTTAATATGATACAAAATGTCCAATGATTACTTGAAGACATTATTTCTAATATGTCATTTTTCAAGCCCCATTTAAAAATTTGAGTTTGGGAATCTGTCACAGTGTAATGTTATTGGTATATCATGACAAAGATAACATAACAATACATGACAGCTCTATGGAATATCATTACTTGTGTTACACATCATGCACATATTAAAGTTGATGCAATACTTATAGCTGCAGTTATTCTTTATTTTATCTTTTTCCCTCCTTCCATACATCCAACAATTAAGTCTTCAGTTTGAGAGAAAAACAAGAAAATCTTGTCATCAATGTTCCCTGTAAACTTTTGTTTAGGAGCAGGAATTTTACTTTGTTAGTTTCTAACACAAAATTTGTGAACGTGCCTACATTTGACAATTAGGTACATTTTGTCCCAATATTGTCTGCTTGTGCAGTGAAGCTCGATGGTCTGGATTTTGTTGATGACATCGCCTTTATGCCTCACACACTGAAATGAGATGCAGGATTTAGCTAAACACATTGGATAGGAGGTCACAACAATTAAGTCTAAAAATTCATAGAGACAAAGATAATGAGAATAAATCAAGCAAACAATAACCTATCTCCCTTGGTGAAAGTTCACTTCCAGATGCAGAATTATACACCTATTTAGGTAGCAATGTAGACACAGATGGGTCGACATATAAATATAGTAAAATAAGAATGCAAAGGGCAAGAGGACTTTCATAGCAATTGGACATTTGTGGAAGTCAAAACAATTAAACAAACAGATTGTTCAAGTAAAACATTAAAACAGTATAACTGTATGGATCAGAAACATGGAGAATGACACACAATGATTATTAATAAACCACAAACATTCATTAATTGTTGACTGGGTAAGATAGGTGGATACAAATGGTATGACAGAATCATTAATGTGGAGCTCCTGGAGAGAACTAAACAAATACAAGTGCATCAAGAAGGAATAAAAGATGATGTACTGCATATGACATACTCTGAGAAAACCTGAGAATTGTATCATGTGAAAAGCCTTAGTCCAAAATTGCCACAGCAAATAAAATAAAGGAAGACCTAAAAACACAAGGAGAAGAAAGAGACAAATGAATAATGTCAGGAGGAGATGGGCAGCTGCATGAGCTAGAAAAAATAGACTGGCCTGGACTGAATTGATTGACAGCCCATACCAAATGGGGGATAAAGTGTAAAAGAAAAGGTTTTGATCAAATCCAACGTGGCAAATTCCCTAAATATCATAAAATATAATAGGCTGGCAGCATTTAATCTTTGACCCTTGCCACAAAAGACTTCTTATCTATGTCTTTAGATCCCCGCATTCTTCTTCTTCTTCTTCGTTCATCCGGAGTTGTTTTTTTCCGGATGTGATTGCGTTGTGCCTGATTACAGCAGAGCTGCGTTCTTGCGCCGTTAGGCCGACACACCCGACTTCTGCGGGCATTTGTTGACCGGGTTAACCTTCCCGGGGGATCCCCGCATTCTTTTGACAAAAGTCGACCAACCAGCAAAAGAAGTTATTTGTCAATTCTCTGACTGAAGGACACAATTCATTCACAACCAAATAATAATAACATATTAGGAAGTCTGTTGTCCGTAAAGTCACCTTCATCTTTGTCCCGGGACATGCGGGAGTCAAGGGAAATGAACGAGCTGATAAACTGGCTGGCTCTGCACCCACTGCTGATGATCGTGCCGACGTTATTAACGTCCTTAAAGACATGTCGAGAACAGAAGACTTTGACATCAGTGAATCTACATCGCTGTCCAGGATGAAAGACTTGGGAGCGAGAATTGGCATAGCCAGACACGAGAGGTACATCGGGAAAACAAGGTGCCTCGTTAACAAACACAGAACTGGCACTATTAACCACTGAACGCTGATGCATATGCTGGGGGGAGGATCTGAGCACCTATGGACCTGTCCAGAGTGCATTGAAGATGCCCCAGCTGATAAATGATATCCATTAGATTTAATTATGTCAGTTCTATCCAAATGAGGAGTGGCTGGCCAAGTGGCTAGAATGTCGGATTCTCCTTCGGGAGATCCAGGTTCTAATCCTTGGTGCGTCCACATGGCTGAATGGGTAAGAACACATGTTCTTAAACATCCAGTGTGCTGATGCCGAGGTTAGTGGTTCAACCCCTACACCGGACAGCTGGACTAAAATGTTGACCTATTGTCCTGGACTTTGGGATGTTAATTAAAAGTACCTCTGAAGTCGAAGTGGGTTCGCCTGATAGCGAGAGACACTGTTAAAAGGGAAAGCTAACCCACACCCCATCACTACTATAAATAGTGTGTATGGACTATGCTTGAGTTCAAAGCGAGCGAGCGAAAAAAAAAATCCTTGGTAAGGTGTAAAATGTTTGATGTTGGGGGGGAAAAAAATTAACCTGCACAGTTTGTGGCACTGCACTAGCCAGCCAGTCTTAATTCCTCAGGCTCAAGACCCCCCCCCCCCCCCCCATACACTGCAAGGTACTATATAGGCAGTAAATGACAGAATAACAGTTCTATCCAACTTATTTTTATTGTGTTTTCTTTCCCTGCAAATCTTTTCCCCAAAACAATTAGGGAAATATGAAACTATCTAAAGACACTTGATAGGAGGTCACAACAACTAGGTCTAAAATTCATAGATGAAAAAATTCATCTTGATTAACAAGCCGTCCGACTCACATACTTTCTACTCGAGATCATGGCACTCTACAACTACACCTGACCTGGCTTTTCATTCACCAGACCTGGAGTGGAACATTACACGAATTGTTGGAAAACAACTTGGTGGCAGTGACCATCGGCCAGTCTTTCTAACTGTAGAAAATGAGCTTGTAAGTGAAAGCAGCACCCTCTCGAAGTGGAACTACAAGAAAGCAGACTGGGCAATGTACAAGCATCGCACCAGCATACTGGTTAGAAACCTGAACACTGAGAAAGACATAAATAAAGTAGTTGAAGAGTTTGGGAAATGCATACTACAGGCAGCTCGAGAAACAGTACTAAGAGGAGCCCGTAAACAATATAAACCCTACTGGAGTAGTGAATTGGAACAGTTACATAATGATGTGGAAGTGTGTAGAAAGCAAGCAGAGGCCACACCCAGCCAAGAGCACCACAATAAATTCCAGCATGCAAAAGCCAAATTTCAAAGGGCCAAGCTGCAGGCTAGACGGAAAAGCTGGCAAGAGAAAACGGGAGTCTCTGAACTTTGAAAGAGACACAAGGAAATTGTGGAAGCTAATTAAACAGCTTAATAACGAGGGCACAGGGAGAAACTCAAAAATTGCGCTACATAAAGATGGAAAAATCTTAACAAGAAAGCAAGCAGCTGACTATTTTGCGGACTCATTCACACAAGATAACAATATCAAAATTAGTCCAGAGAAACAACAAGAGATTCGAGAGAAACGACAACATACAGGACAGAGGGAAATAGTACATGAGGTTCTGGAGGCACCCATCACAATCAGCGAACTGGAGCTAGCCATATCAAAACTGAAAATGAGAAAGTCACCAGGAGCTGATGGTATCTCCAATGAAATGATCAGGAACCTAAGAACAGAGGCCAAAACAAAGCTGTTGCAGATCTTCAATAACAGCTGGACCTTAGGCAGTGTTCCACAAGCCTGGAGAGAAGCAAGCAATCATGATACCCCTCCTAAAATCAGGGAAAGATGGTTCCATTGCCTCTAGCTACAGACCATTTAGCCTCACCAGCTGTCTCTGCAAAACACTGGAGCGCATCATCAATCACAGACTGCAGTGGTACATTGAAAGTAAAAACATCCTTGTGCCACAGCAGGCTGGCTTAAGGCAGTGCTACTCTACGGAAGATCAGACAACCTACCACTCTCAAGAAATTGAGGATGCATTCCAAGAGAAGAAGCTGGTGCTTGCGGCATGGATAGATCTGAAGAAAGCCTTTGACAAAGTCTGGAAAGAAGGTCTGATGAAGAAACTGAGAAACTGCAAAGTCAATGGAAGAATGTACAAATGGGTGAAAGCATACTTGCACAACAGAAGAGCCCGAGTACAGATAGACGGACTCAAGAGCAAGAAAGAAATACTGCGTCACAGTGTCCCCCAGGGCGGAGTCTTGTCCCCCACTTTTTCTAATCTTCATCAATGATCTTGTTGCTCACCTACCGCATGGAATTAAAGCGGCAATGTACGCCGATGACCTGGTTCTATGGAGCACAAATGAATATGCATCAGTGGCCACCAGATTGCTACAAAGAGCTGTAGATACATTTGCTGCATAGGCAAATAGATGGTGTGTCAGCATAAACACTGACAAGTGCAGCACTACCCTATTTACCCTCTCTCCAAAACAAAAGGAAGGGACCATCCAGATAAATGGAACACCCCTAAGAGATGATAAAGAACCAACATACCTTGGAGTAACATTTGATGGCAGGCTGACATGGAGAAAGCACATCAACAAATCAGTAGCAAAAGCCAGAAGGAAAATAGCCATTCTGAGAAAGCTAAGTGGAACCACATGGGGAGCCAGTACGAAAATACTAAGCAAAGTTTACCAACAGAGCATACGACCACACCTGGAATTTGGGTCAACTGCGTGGTGTTCAGCATCAAAAACCACACTACAAGAGCCGGACAAGGTGCAAAATCAAGCACTTAGAGTCACCACAGGAGGGATGAGATCAACCCCTATAGTGGAAATGGAGAAGATGGGGAGGACACAAGCACTGAGTGAGCGCAGAGATACAAAAACGCTAATACAAGCAGAAAAGTTCCTCAGCTTGCCAGGCCACCCTATGAAGAACCGATCTGATAACTTGGCTATGGGGCGGTTGAAAAGAAGTAGTCTTATAACTCTTGTAGCTTAAAGAAATGTTAATATTTTGTTGCATTTTTTAATCCCCCGTTCAATTTTACATAAATGTGAAGAGTTTCAACATTGCTGGTGTTTGCTGGCATTCAGGAAAAAATATTTAATGACATGGCCATCATAAAATTCAAGATTGCGGCACCCATACAATAAACTATAGCGGACCTGTATTTATTTATAATTAGAACTGGTAATTTAACTACTAAAATTAAACAGAATACAAGTGTCATTTGTAGCAGTAATGTATCTGTGTAATTGTATAATATTTCAGCATTTGACATGACTGAAAATAATTTTGAAAGCCAGCTTTCAGACCTGTCTGTAAACCTGTAAGTAGTGTAAGTAAGGAGTACTATTTTTCTAAGCAGTGCAGCAGTACGTAATTATTTAAATTTAAATACAGTACTGTAATATAAGTTATATGTTTTAATTAAGTTAGTATTTAATTATTAATTGCTCACTGTTAGATACAGAACAGTGTAATTATAGAGCAGAAGTAGAAATCAATTTTAGCTAATATTTAAATATTTGATATTTTTATTTTTTATTTAGTATAATTAATTAACTGCTACTTAATTTATGTAGCAGTTACAATCTTATTTACTTACATTAATGCATGATATTTAATCAACAAAAGAAAGCGTCGCAATGCAGTTGGTACATTAAGGCAATATGAGTACATTTTCATGAATTGTTCTTTCACTAACGATGAACATTTCACATGACATTTAATTAATATAAATGGGAAGATATTTTTATCTATTAATTAGGTCACATCACATCCTATGGAAAAGTCTGAAAAGTCAAGTGCATTTTTGTCAAACTCTGAGACTTTCGTGCTTTGTACGATGCTTTCGGCAGGCTGCCGTGCGGAAAGAGACCGAGCCATATGGGATAAAACCTGGTGCAATGAAGTTGATCCTCTCAATTCTCTCGACATTCTATCAAAAGAAGAATGGGACCTTTACTTTCCTGTTACCAAAACGCACAATAAAATATACATCTTACCAGGTTTGTTAGCAATGTGACAGACTTTTAATGAATAATAAATTGGTGGCCAGTTTTAATTGCTAATTAGGTCACGGCACATCCTATCGAAAAATACATAATATGTCAAGTTAGGCCTTGCCACCCTGGACGCAATGATATATGGTACTACATTGTCCGTTTAAAAATAAACAAGCCACAGTAATTGAAGACAGAATTTATCAGCTTCCAATTTAATGAGCTGCGAAAAAAAGTCCCCTATCTCTTAGGACATCATTACACTTCCTGGTATTAAATTACGTCACCAAAAAATTCATAACTCTGCTTAGAATTAACGTACACTCTTTGATGAAATACCGTTGGATTCGTCTTGTCAAGCTGTATCCAACTGTTATGATTTCATAAGTAAAAACCCAACATTTAAATATTGACCAAAATTGCTAGAAATTAGAACCATTTTATTTATAGAGATTCCTTTGCACTTCCTGGTTGTAGATCACGACACAAAAATATTAAAAACTCTGCTTAGAATTAACATACAGTCTTCACTGAGATCAGATACCATATGGCATATTGGCTTTGTCTTGTCAAGCTGTATCCAACTGTCATGATTTCATAAGTCCATCGATCATGTGCCATGCCGGTAAGCGTAGGCGGTCATGTTCTGCCATCTCACTCAATCACCAGTGTCGTGGATCAGCTCTGTGTTCCTGTTTTGACCATGCCACGTGGCCAAGCCATCCAGATATTTGCTTCTTGGTCTCCTCCCTTCAATCTTGCCAGTTGTCACCAAGTTCTCCAATTCATTTCTTCTCATAACATGCCCAAAATATTTTGACTGTCTGCATCCAATGACTCTAATCAGTTTATGATCTTCATTTGTTTCTTGAAGGACTTGTTCGTTGGTTTTTCTATCTGTCCATGGTATTCTTTGCATTTTCCTCAGAAACCACATTTCCACAGCCATTAGCTGTTTTTCAGCTTGACTGCTTATTGTCCACACTTCACATCCATACAAAAGTATAGGTTCTATGTAGCATCTCAACACTTTTTTTCTCATTTCAATTGATATCTTTTTGTTGGTCAGTATGTTTTTCATCTTGCAAAAGGCTACCTTCGCAATGGCAATTCTTGTTCTAATCTCTTCAAGACATCTCCCATCAGATGTTATGACTGTAGCAATGTCAGAATTATCGAACTTTCTGGCCTTAGTCTTGGGACTCGATCTTGATTTCATGCGTAATTAGTTGCGTCCAACGATCACTTCCGGTTGGTTTACCATGTCATGCAATAATTTAATTCTTCGAAAGCAGCATGGTCACGTGACTTATCGTCAGTGGCTATATTACATATTTTTGTTGATTGGAAAAATGTATCGTCAGTAGCATAGTTGATAGTGCGCCCGCGTGATGAGCAGGAGCTCGAGGTTCATTTCCTTGCCGGATAATTTTTTTTTTTAATTGTTCAGCAATTAATCTCCGGAGTGTGACAGGTTCGCCTTGGGTGTTGAGAGTTAACCAAGCCCAAAGTGTCCTTGTCACACTCCAAAGATTTGTGGTCTCATCCGGGATATTTACAGGACTCTGTATTTTGATAGGACATCTCGTAGAGATAGAGACTTAGTCTATATCCTCTACCAGTCTACATAAGATTTTACTGCTTCTACCTATCTCGTATCTGTCTGACGGACATTTGTGTTGTGGTGTTGCTTAGTTAATACTATTGATTTGCTATTGATTGTATTTCTTGGCACACACATACACTTAGGTAACCACATCTCATAGTCAACATGTCTGCCCAAGAGTTAGACTTAGCCAAAGTTCGTGCAACTGCGCATGAGTTAGGTCTAGAGGGTGATGCATTGAAATCCAATGTGCAAGGGGTGGAAAGAGATTTACACCAAGAGGAACGAGAGGAGGAGAGCAGAAAGAGAACTTGAAGCCAGTAAAGTGGCTTTAGAGGTGTCAGGGTCTTAAACTTGGCTCGCTAACCTAACACATGTGAGACAGTACAAGTACAACGTGATTTGACGTAAGACTCAACGACACACCGTTCAATGGATTTATTCACACATTAAATACAGAACGATGATCACAACAATATATATTGGATACTTCAATACACTTACATCCACAATACAGCTCACAAGTCTGACTCTCAAGATTTCCAGACACTCGACTTTCAGCACAGAAACCACACAACGCCTTTCTCTCTATCTTGCGTCCGTCCAAGTCCGTGTCCCAGAGCTGTCTGCCGCTAGTTCGCCACTTGCCTCCCACCTCAGGTGGCTTCACGAGGCATGCGTGCATTTAGCGTCGTCCTGGCCTGACCGCTGGTCGCTCGTCAGCCAGCAATCTTGCAGGCCGGTAACTACCACTCGCCTGGCGGCGTAACGAAGTTGCTGCCTCCCTGCTGGGAGCTAAGTCGCCTGGCGGCGTAACGATGTCACTGCATCACTGTACCCTTTCTGGACTCTGACAAGAGGAAAAGAAGATAGCTGCTGACAGCGAGATGAAACGGCTCGAGTTGGAAGCTGATAGAGAGAGACGTGACCATGAGTATTGCATGAAGCTACTTGAGGCACAAGCACCAGCTACTGGTGTAACTGAGGGAGCTATGGGAGGAGATGCACCTCCTGGCTCAGAGTCAAACAGTAGATGTGACTACCAGGCTATGAAGTGGCCTTTACCGCCGTTCAAACCTGAGAAAGAACATAAAGACCAGTACTTAGAGAAGTATGAGGCGATGTCTATACCAAAGGGGTTAGACAAACAGAAATCGTGTTTGAAACTCTCCCAGGGATTTCACGGGGCCGGTTATGAAGTGCATGCATGCTTACCACCGGGAATGCAGAACGATTATGCGGCATTAAAAGCTGCACTGTTGAAGAGATTTGAGATCACAGTGCATTTGTACCGACGGAAGTTCAGAACTTCTAAGCGGGAACCTGGCAAACTGTTTTCAGCATACAGTGTGAGGCTAAACTCATACCTTCTTAGATTGATGGCCTTGGCTGGATTTAAAGAGGAGTATGAAAGTTTGCGTGAGTTGATGGTTGTAGATCAGATGCGAATGCAAATGTCAAAACCCTTGTGAAACTTCTTAGGTGATAATGGGGCTGAGAGATTGGATGTAGTCACTAAGTTAGCTGAAAGGTACGTTGAAGTCTATGGCGAGACTGGAGATACCAGTCCAACAGATCTGAGGTCAAAAGACAGAGATCAAGGTAAGAAAGGTAAGGTTTGGTCTAATGAACAGACCAAACAAGGTAACACTTTAGAGAAGAACTCTAACATCCAACCCGGTAAGAATAGCCCATCTAGCTCTCCAAAGAGGAAGTGGAGTGAACGGTGGTGCAAATTCTGCAAGTCCAGCACTCACAATACCAGTGAGTGCAAGAGTAAGCCTAAAGACGTACACTTTGCTTGCCTGGCAGAGGTTAGGGATAGACCCTGCAGGAAAGTAAAGTCGGGTGATGTGAATCGAGAACCTAAGAGATCCAGTGGTTGAGAGAGTGGAAGTGAATGGGCAACAGGTGATGTGCCTCTATGACACAGGATTGCAATTTCCTGCTGTAATTGCATCCCACCTGACAGGCCCAGAGAAACTCACCAGGGAGATAATGGAGATACAGCCAGCCAGTAAGAGTGCAGTAGCGTTACGTTGCCCAATTGCCAATGTGGAGATTCGGAGCAAGTACGTTACTGGATGCATTCAGGCGGCAGTAGTACCAGACCCAATCTATCCCATGATTCTTGGCTTGAAGTACGTGTTTTTGGGTGAGCCAAAACACCCTAGCAACCCTAAGTCTAGGCAGGTCAGATCTACAAAGGAAGAGGGTCTAGAGAAGGTAAGTCTCCAGAAACCTCAGCCAGATATGATGAGTACTGCTCGGAGCAAGGATGCAATGCTGTGTCCTTGTTCAAACAGGTTGTCCAACGGTATGAACCCATTAAATCAGGGTCAGTTCAACTCTGGAAACCGGTCGCAGTTAATATGGACCGGATCAGAGAAGCGGCAGTGGGAACGTAAGTTGGTTCCTGAAAGCTTCCAAGCTACTCTGCTACAGAAGGTACATGTCAGGTCCCAAACCGGACATCTGACTGTAGGGGCAACCGGTAAGTGTCTTTCCCATTACTATACATGGCCAGGAATGACAGGCGATGTGCACAGATATATCAGATGTTGTCCTGAGTGCCATAAATGCACACCAGAAAAGAGGACGAAGACGAAGATATCCTTGGCGGTTGGAGACCGAGTTCGAGTACTACTCCCAATCGAAGGGAATGAATTCAAAATCGGGTGGCAGGGCCCATTTCTAGTGGATAAAGTGGGGCTCCTCAAGCACTATGGAGTGGCGATCCTGGGAAAGTCTTCTACTTTCCATTCCGCTATCCTCATGCGCCATGAGGGGAAGCCTGATGATAAGTCTGCAAACCAAAGGGCGCAAAGTTTCGCTGAGAATGTGGTTCCGGGTTCAGGTCAGGTAGCGGAAAGCCTGTCACACCATAGGCAGTCCTATATGTATGTGCAGGTACCTTCTTCGGTTCAGACCGGTGATCGGGGGAACATGACCGTCCAAAAGAACACCAGCAGTGCTAGCAACACCGAGAACCGTGGTCAGAAGAGGTAGGCTGTGTCGAATGGTACACAGACCTCTGGTTCCTCAAACCGACCGACTGCAGTCCAGCTGGGTCCTCGAAAGGGGAAGCTGGAATTGCAGAAGTCCAGTAAACTCTGGCATGGATGATCATTAAATCAGATCAAGACGGGAGCTCTGGTCTGCAAGACACTGTGAGTTGACCGATCGCAGAAGCGGAGTAGGCATTGATCACCCATGATACTTGATAACTTGCAACCGCACCAATGGTGGTAAAAGTATCCTATGAATTATTGTCGGGTTAGACTTCCTAATATCCCATCCGGTCTCTAAGAGAGAAGGTTGAACGACTCAGACAACTTCTTGCTAAGAAGTGGAACAACAGGGTCGATCCTCTTTAAGTGGGGGGCCTATGTGATGAAACGGCAATTCATTTGTGCTTTGTCGGGCGAGATTCCACGCGTCATCAGGGACTTTCCCTGCTATTATTAGACTTGAGATAGTCAAGCGGTATTTTCCATCTGGAAGGTTCGAGAAGCACCTGGATTTGGATGCCCAGGGTTGCTTAGCCCAGCAATAATTTCTCGTGCAGCTAGAACCTAGAAATTCCAGTGTGGAAAATAGAGTTTCTCGGGGAGTTAAGACACATCGTGAAGCACTCATTTCTTGTGCGCTTTAGTACGCACATAGGAGAAATGCGGCAGACACAGCTCATTCGCTTCCTTCATCTCATCGTGTGAAGATGTACTGCTTTGGTGTGGCAGTTTGAACATTCTCTCACACTCAACCAAGATGCAGCTGACTGTCGAATCTCACGGCCTGCTGGCTCACAGAGTTATTTTAGCTGACTGGAGATGGTTCTCTGATACAGGTACTTACTTTATTAATTGATTTAATGCTGTAAATTGAACATAGAACGCAATAGTTCAGAACTCATTAATATGCGACTGACGTTGCATCGCTAATGAGGGACCGATCGATAAGCTGGTTGAAAACGAGGGCAGTACACAGCGGTGTGTGTGTTCCTGTGTTTACAAGCCAGAGTGTAACGCTGAAGATTCGTCAACTGTTTAGAAATAACAGTCAATTAGATTGGCAGAATATGTTCAAATGTTACTAATTGATTAGAGGGAGTAGTTGCATATACTATGTTTGCAGTACTATAATAGGGAACAGTAAACTGTTGTGTATAATGAGCCTAATTTATGTCAGTCAGTAAGTGATGTTAGCAGAGCGTTGAAATTAGTCAGGTAAGTTGACAGGTGGAGATTTAGTTAGTGAATTGCTGAAGTGTTAGGAAAATAGAGCACTCAGTGATTAGCCATAGGAAGTGATGTAGCTATTTTGTGAGTGAACTAAATAGTGATTTCATTTCGAGGAACTGGGGAATTCACAGAAGGTAAGTTCTTCAGTGGTACTATATATATATATATATATATATATATATATATATATATATATATATATATATATATATATATATATATATATATGATGTTGTTATCACGTATATATTAGGTCATGTTGTGTAATATGATATGTTGTGATGGGTGATTACCGACCGCCGAATTGGTTAGACGCGAGATACCAATGCGTTACAATCATGATGTAAATATGCATTCTTAATTCTTTTCTTTCCTGTCCTGTTCATACTTGCATGAGTGCGTCAGTGCTGATGTGATGAAGGTATGGAGGAACAAATGGAGGATGAATAAGGCACCGGGAACAAATGGGATATGGGGACTGCATGTGAGTTATTAATGTATGAGACTGGCAATCCAGGTCACCCATGAAGTTTGGCCAAGGCCAAGGCTAACCCGCTTGGAAGGTCAGAACTGGAAAGACCTTTTGGACATGTAAGGAACATGTCTTACTAGAAGGACTTCTTGGCTCTAGGGAAAAGTCTAACAAGAAGAGTTTCGCTACAGAGTGGGCAGGAGGTACCACTAGCGAAATGGATGGTGTATATACATTATATGGTCATGTATTGTTACTATATCCCGAGTGATAGTACATTGATCGGTGTTATGTTTGTTAATGGTTGTATATTGTAAGGATAGGGTCCAGGGACTCCTTACCTTGATATTTAGTTCTCATTAACTTTAGAACAAATACAGTGATGGACTTTAGCGACAACCTTTAGGTGAATAGAGATAGGTGACATTTTAGATCAGACTCGCCATTCTTGATTCTTAATCTGTTTGACGGGCTGTTCTGAAGGGCCAGCTGACTTTGGACTGAGACTCATGCTTTAATCCTATCAGCACAGAGATGATACTCTACTTAGTTGAATAACTAGGTAGCATGACTGAAAGTTGATAGTTAGGGATTTGATGCATGTGGGCCAATGTTTGGAGCCGAATACTTTCAACGATCGCTCTTACTTTCAGGTGTTGCCTATTAGAACCAGAACCAATAACTACAGTGTTGCCGGAAACCACTACATGTGCCATGGCGAATGATCACCATACGTACTTACCACGCCTGACTATGCTACATTGTGCAAGAGGGTGAATCATCAGGAATGACTAATACTCACCATGTGATTCTTGAGCCCTGCAGCAGCACTTGTGGGAAACAGTTTAGTTTAGTTTATGGATCAACATCACGGCACACGGGTGCAACCCATAAGTGCTCCGTTCTCCTCCTAACTCAAACCTGAGTCTGGAGAAACTCAGCTCAGTGCACGAACTCCGTAGCGCCGCCGAGGATCCTGAAATACTTGGGTAGATTTTTAACTCGAAATTTTGCCCGGGCAGCACCGTTAGGCTACTCTTTTTCGATTTCCAACTGCCAAGGGATTTTTTACGTGCGCAACAATACACACGGGCGTCCGATCTCACTACCCAGAGACCAGGGGAAATTACTGGAAATCCCAGTGGATTTTTTAAATAAATCCTGGTCCTCACCGGGGCCTGAACCCAGGACCTCCAGCACTCGAGGCGGACACCATACCTCGAGACCACGCAGCCCCTCCACTTGTGGGAAACGAGATGGTTTGTTTATTTAGGAACTGTTGATAATAATATATTTCAGCAAAGTGTTCAGTTACCTCAACAATCAAGCCGGTGTATACAGACTATAGATGTACGAGGGAAAGATAATAAGAAGCTCGCTCCAGAGAGACTTGCCAAGCTGGGGTAGGCGCAGCTCTGGGAGCTCATCAGTTCCAAGTCACAGTTTATCCGCCTAACCGTCAGAGACTCCAGGCAATTGATTGGCCCTTATCAAGGTGCAGTAACTACGTTGGCATCTTGTGTCCAGTCATGACTAGACCCACACACGCTTGCGTATTTTGTAACACAAACTTGTGAAGGTATACAGGTCAACTCATCCTTGTCCTGAGGAACATTGTGTGCTGAAGGAGAGTTAGTTAATATCAAAGCTCTCTGCCAACTGAGTCCAAGTATTATTGACAGTAGGTTCAGTCACCATGGTCAACCATGTTTCAGAAACTTGTGTGCCTGAACTCCAAGGGAGTAAGAACATTAGTGACTTGGCAGTGTATTGAAATCATCTGCAGGAACATGTGTATATTTCATGAGACTGGGTTGAACTTGCTGCAGTACTGATTCATTACCCAATCAGGGGTAAGCACTTCTATTCCGGGACCATTAGATTGGTCATTTCCTAAGTCTAGGGACATCAAGAGATCAACTGGGGTAACCTCAAGGAGGAGTGTCTCCCAGCCAGGCTGTATGTGGAGAATTGTTTAGAATAGTGAACAGTGACTCATTGTGATATTATAGATTTGGAGTTCATCCAGTCGTGTGTGGTCCAAGTGGTTAATTCCTCTGACATCTGATCTTAGCTCTGGGGACGGAGTGGTCTCCAAAGGTTCCATTCATCATTCTGGAAGAGAGCCGGGTGAGTGTCGGACCGACTGGATGGAACATCTACATCAAATCTGCATCTCAGCCTAGTGATGAAACTAGTAGCATCTCTGATTCTGACTCTGTCTTTAATCTATCCTCTACTATTGTAAATAGAATTATTCTATAAGGGTGTTCAATTCATACCTATTTTCTTTAGGGTAGAATAAACTTTGTTTATGTTGATTTATTATTTTTACAATTATTGAGTGTGGTCTCAGACGATGCCTCAGTGTTCATTGTCCCAAGGGAGAGGGTAGTTAGTGGGGGTCTAGAATCTGGGAGGGGCTTGTAGACATTTGCAACTAATATGAGGTAAACTGCAACCCTCAACACCTAAGGTGAACCTGTCACAGCCCGTGTGATGAGCGGGAGCTCGAGGTTCGTTTAATTGCCGGATAATTTTTTTTAAAAATTGTTCAGCAATTAATTGGATGAAAGTCAAATGTCAATCGTTCGTTTCCTTGCCGGACAATTTTTTTTTAATTGTTCAGCAATTAATTGGGTGAATGTCAATCCTTTATCTCTTTGGGTATTTAGAATTGATTGATTGATTAAAGTGATTAAGTGAGTGTAAGTTAGTTAGTCTTTCTTCTTGAGCCCTGACTTTACTTAACTTAGGTATCAGTACAGAGCAGGGTAGGTGGTCGCTTCTATAATCCCCAAGGACACTCCATTTTATGTCTGATGCCGTCTCTTGTGATACAAGTGCCAGGTCGATGGCCGTGTCAGGGTGCCCCGGTCTCATTGCCTGCCTAGTTGGTGTCCCATCATTTAGACAGACAACATCCGTCTCAAGCGAGGCCTCAGCAAGAGCATTGCCCTGCGTGTTCCCTCCCGACCTGTCCCACTCTTTGGAGCATGCACTGAAGTAACCACATAACATAACAGATAGGTAAATGAAGAACAAGTTGAGTTGAGTTTAGTTGAGTTAAGAACCGACATCACTGCACTCAGGACATTCTCATACGTGCTCCGTCCCCTCGTTCAACAGCCAGCAAAGAGTCATACTACTAATTGTTCCACCGCTATCTGATTAAAAGTTCTCCTGGTCTTCCCTCTCAGTTTTGAGATTCTTCCAGAACCCCTTCCGATCCGCCACAATCTCATTCTTTCCACATATGAGTTCTCAATCTGTTCTCAATCATTCTACATGAAACATTCCTTTCTCCACCTTGCTAAGCATACACTTGTCCTCGTTGCTTTGCACTACGGCAATTCCAATACCCAACCCGTTTCTTTTCCTTCCCCCCTCTCCCCTACCTCTTCTCCTCCACTCCCCGCTGGCTGTTGTCAAAAGTATCGAGCACAAAGCACGTACTCAGTTGCTTCGGCGATAATTCTATATATTATTCATAGTTGGTTAGGTAGGTGGGTAGTTAGACAGATAGATGGTTAGATAGTCAGATATGTGGGTAGGTAGACAGGTAGGTAGTTAAGTAAGCAGGTATGTGGGTAGCTAGGCAGGTAGGTGGATGAGTAGGTACGCAGATAGATGAGTAGCTAGATCCAACCCAACACTCGCTCGTCGATCATCTGTGTTCCACCATACAAATTCATACATCTCTTTCAACCACTCCCTGCAATAATCTGAACAGGCGAGAGAGAGAGAGAGAGAGAGAGAGAGAGAGAGAGAGAGAGAGAGAGAGAGAGAGAGAGAGAGAGAGAGAGAGAGAGAGAGAGAGAGAGAGAGAAGGGGGGAGGCATTCAGAGATACAGGGATATATAAAATGGCAGACAGATAGCAGACAGATAGAGAGTCAGACACACGCATACATACACACAGATAGTCAGCCAGACATACATATGGAAAGACAGACAGAAAGACAGTTTGTTAGACATAGATTCAGATAGACATATATACAAATGGTAGGAAATATATAAATAGTAGGTCGGTAACGTAAACAAAGATGGATGCCTGTAAACAGTAAGTGTACAGAAACGCAAGTTAACAGTTCTTAAACTCGCCTGGGACACAATTATTTGTATTGCGGATACCAATCTGGAAAATTATTTTTGATATTTAAACAGCCATACTTCAACTAAGTATAAAGTATTGATTCATAGCGCACTATGTATAAACAAAGTGTCTATTCATAGGGCCCTATGTATAAATAAAGTGTCTATTCATAGGACCCTATGTATAAACTCTCCCTAAAATACTGTGAAATAAGTTATGGGTTTTTTAAATTAGTATTTAATTATTAATTGCTCACTTCTAGACACAGAACAGTGTAATTATTGAGCAGAAGTAGAAATCCATTATTAGCGAATACTTTATTTACTTATTTTTTTTTTAAATTTAATATTTTAATAATTAATTAACTACTGCTTAATTTATACAGCAGTTACAAACTTATTTACTTACATTAATGCATGATATTTAATCAACAAAAGAAAGCTGTTGCAAAGCAGTTGGTACATTAAGACAATATGAGTACATTTTCATGAATTGTTCTTTCACTAACGACGAACATTTCACATGGCATTTAATTAATATAAATGGGACTACTGCCCTATGTGCCGCCTTGGGCTCAAGAGGAAAGACTTATATATTGCAGGAAATGTTATCAACAATAGAAAGATAATGCAGTGTATAGTGAACAGATCAAAGAAATGTGAGTACATTTTCATTTAATTTTTAGGGAGGATCATTAATTGTTAATTAGGTCACGGCACATTCTATCGAAAAATGAAAAATATGTCAAGTTAGGCCTTGCCGCCCCAGACACAATGATATATGGCACAACGTTGTCCGTTTAAAAATAAACAAGCCACGGTAATAGAAGGCAAATAATAAACAATTGGCGGCCATTTTAAATTGTTAATTAGGTCAAGGCACATCCTATAGAAAAATTAAAAATACGTCAAGTTAGGCCTCGCCGCCCCGGACACAATGATATATGGCACAACATTGTCCGTTTAAAAGTAAACAAGCCACGGTAATAGAAGACAGACTTCCTCAGCTTCCAATTTTAGGGCCGCGAGAAAATTTTACTTATCTCTTAGGTTATCATTGGACTTCCTGTTATTAAATTACGTTACCAAAAGATTCATAACTGTTTAGAATTAAGTACACTCTTCGTTGAGATACCGTTGGATTCATCTTGTCAAGCTCTATGTAACTGATGATATGATTTCACAATTAAAAACCCATGTGCCGAGATAACAGTATCGATTCACTTGTTTCATAAGTAACAACCCAATTTTTAAGTATTGTCTAAGGACTAAGGGTTTCCGTGGTTCATTTCAGATGTCCGTGGCCAAAGGCTTGTGAACGCGGTTCGTGAGCCGCTTACCAGGCGTTTGAAACGCAGCCACGACTGATTTGTGCAGCAGACCGTGTCGCGTTGTGTCTTGTCTTAGTATTGGTCATTGGAGCCGGTCTTTTTCAGAAAGCAATGGCACAAACTACTGAAGGTAACATTTGCCTAACATCAACAGCAGCTGAAAAATGATGGTGTTGACTGCAACGTCCTGTAAGGGATATGCAAAATAAAAAATAAAAAATTGCTAGGTAATAAATGTATTAATTATCTACACCTACCCAGTTTTCCGTGTCCGACGACTTCTGAACCCAAACCGGCGTTTGATAGTAAACAGTTGTGGTGAAATGCAACCACTGATGATCTTTGTGCTGAACCGGAACCGGAGGTACTGAACCGGAAGACTGTAGCCCATAGTTGCCATTCTAGATATTTTATATCCAGATCTAGAGGTTTTTGCCGGCATCTGGATACCGTTTTCTGACGTTTGGATGCTGGATGCAATTCTAGATACTTTTCATTTGGAGTCAGATATTTTGAATACTTTCTAGATTTTACTTGTCTTTCGGTGTCATTTACCCATTGTATGTTTGGTCTGGACGCGCGTAAATTATGGTAACTGCCATTATTTAAACTTTGAACTGACTTGGGTCAACGCTCAACAATCTGGCAACCCCCCCCCCCCCCCCATCCCCCGTAATGAGTAAAATGGCGCATAAGGGCACTGAAGAAACTTTTGGTCCGTAAACATTTAAACTTAAAGAATTTGGCTGCAATTGGAACCGACAATGCATCGGTAATGGTCGGTATCAACCATGGAGTGTATGCAAAATTGAAGGAAGATATCCCATCTTTAATCCTCATGAAATGTGTATGTCATTCCTTGCAGCTAGCATTATCACATGCCTCATCAGTCAGAATGTTTACCAAGGAATTTGGAATTCCTTATTGCTGAAACACATAACTGGTTCTCCAAATCATCTGTCAGACAACAGCAACATAATAATTTATATAAAGCATTAAATGATAGTTCCTCATCACTGAAAATTCTGTAATATTGCAAAACTAGATGGTTATCAATTCAACCAGCTGTTGAAGTAATTGTGAACCGATGGTTGGAGTTGAAGATACACTTCGAAATTGATTGATTGATTGATTGATTTAGGAATCGACATCACAGCATTCGGGGCATTCCCATAAGTGCTCCGTCCCCATCCTCAGCAGCCAGCGAAGAGTTCCAACACTAATAGTACCAGTAGCAATCCGATTATTAGTCCGGCTCGCCTTTCCTCTGAGCGTTGAGCGTCGGCCAGATCCCTTCGTCACTCCTCGTTGTCTCATTCTTGCCAGACCATGGTAATCCATTTGCTCCTCCGAGGTGTGCACGTACTACCACAAGGCCGCAACCACGTCTGCCTTGTCATGTATCAATACTCCAACCATCTGTGTAGATAATCACATCACTCGAGTGAGCATTGTCCTGACTGCTCCGCTGGCACTCTGACCCACTCCTCTCCACGCCTAATGTTCTCCAAGGGGCACACCTGTCTGATCGTATTCTCCGCCTGAGCCATCCATGATTTCCCTCTTATCAGTCGCTGACCCTTAACTGCGTCCAGCGCCTCATGCAGTGGGTGGTCTGTGTCTGCAGCTACTCTGGGGTAAGCTTTCGCCTGCATCACCTTGAGCCTACCAGCAACAGTCGGCAGACCAAGGATGTAACGCATACACACTACTGGGGTGTCTCTAGTGCATCCCAGAATGACCCGCATAGCTTCGTTCTGTATGCGCTCTAACTTCACCAGCTGACTCTCTGAGACAGTGAGCAGACCTAATCCATAATCAATTACTGGGAGGATCAAGTGCTGGTACAGTGTGAAAAGCATTCTCTGCTCTATGTCCATTGCAGCCATAGTTTTAAGTGCATTGAGTCCCTTTTGAGATCTTGTCACGACCGTCTCCACATGGTCCTTGAAGGATAGGCTCCTGTCAAATGTGATCCCCAGATACTTCAGTTTGTTCTCTCTGCTGACATTTCTACCACCTATCGCGAGGCTTGGGACATCAGCTCTTACAATCCTGTTGTCCAGAGAGCACCACAAAACAGCCGCCTTTTCCGGGTGGATGACAGCATTCATTTCTGTGCACCAGTCAATCATTTTATCTACTGTCGCCTGTAACTCCTGGGCTGTTTGCTCCCTATCTCTCCCCTGCCTATATGCAAGAATATCATCTGCAAATGTGAGTATTCTTCCAACCCCTGGTGCTTCTAGGTTTGCAATCTTGCTCGTATACACATTAAAGAGCACCGGTGAGACTGCAGATCCCTGTGGCAGTCCTGGGGTTAACATATGTGGCTCTGAGGTCCATGCGCCCAGACGGAGAGCAACCCGACGAGAGTGCAGGACGGCTGCTATCCAGTTCACCAACCAGGGATTGACCCCCTTCTCCATCAGTGCGGTCATCAAAATATCATATCGAACTCTATTGTACGCATCCTCGAGATCAAGCGCTACCGCCATCGTTTCCTGTCTACTCTGGAACACCTCATAAACATCAAAGGCAAAAGTGGCTGCATTTGACCAGGTATCTTTTCCTGGCCTGTAGCTCCCCAGGGGTTTATATAACTGGCGTACCCAGGGCAATGGTATTTGTCTGTATTTAGCTCCTGGAGCATGAGGAATAACAAGACAAAATGAAAAGTGCTACACAGCTGAAATACTATATGGAATGTACAGTGATGAAAAACATTTGGCATTCCTTCTCTTTTCACGACCCATTTTAAGTGAAGTACAAAAAGTTAATAAACTATTTGAATCTCAAAATGTTGATAAAGTTAAATTACTTGACGACCTCACTTTGCTATTTCACTCAATTGGTAAAAGACTTATATTGCCAACTTGTAAAGCGGACTTGTTCACTTGCACTATAAACAAGAATGAGGTGAACTGCAGTAAAGCTTAAAAAGGCAATGAATGAATCACCCAAATAAACGAAAAGTAGATTGTGAGCTTTACTAAAACACGACTACAAGAGACAAATTGGACGTTGCGGCCAAAGCCTTCGTCAGCACAGGACAAATAAATACAAACCAACACAAAACTACATGAAACACACTATGACAATATTAAACTATTAAACTAATTAAAATTAAATGTACTCATCTGAATACCGTGTCCTAGCTTGGAAGGTCTGACACACGTAGGGCGCCAGTGGATCAAAAGACCGGATGTATCTTGATGTACCACTTGCACTATAGAGAGCTATTTGGTTCCCAAGCCGTACCTGGGATACCAAATCGAATCAAAAATTGATGATTTAAAAACAAAAGGACTGTTAACAGAAAATGAAGAGAACAACTTAAGAAAGCGCTGTCAAGATTTTCTTGTCTCATTATTCGATCAACTGAAGCAGAGACTTCCTGAAAATTTAGATGTATTGAAAAATATTTCACTCTTTTCTATTAACAACATACCTCAGCCAGTAAAAGACATATCTAAATATTGTCAAGTTATTAGATTTTTAGGGGCTAGTGTGGCGGAAGCAGAATATTAGTTAACGAAAATAAATTTGGTTGACTGGACAAACAAAACAGAAACTGAAGCTTTTTGGAGTGAAGTAAGACAATTTAAAGATTTCTCAGGTAACAGTCCATTCCGCGAGCTCTTTGAATGTGCGCTGTCTGCCATGATACTACCCCATTCAAATGCTGATGCGGAAAGAGTTTTCAGTACTGTGAATTATACAAAATGTAAACTAAGAAACAGGATGAAACTTGATCTCTTAAATGCTATATTGACAATAAGATTTGGCCTGATGAGAGCAGGAAAATGTTGTTCAACTTATCAGCTCCCTGATCATATAATAAAAGAAATTGGAACAGCTAAAGTACACCAGAGTCATTTTGAATGTGAAGCTTCAACTTCATCATCCAAGCTAAGTGCATCTTGTGAGACAGGCATCAGTGAAGATGAGGACATGATTCTATAGGTAAGTCGCACCAATTTTCTTTTTAATGTTGCATATCCCTTACAGGATGGTGCAGTCAACATCAGAATTTTTCAGCTGCTGTTGATGTACAAGGCAAGATTACGCTCAGTAGTTTGCCATTGCTCTCTGAGCGACCGGCTCACATACCCCTGTAAGTTATTTAAATCAATACATATGTAATTTCTTACTTTCTCAATCTGGATATTTTTCCTAGATACTTTGCAACGAAATCTAGATATTTATGGATGTTGTTTGGGCCGTTTCTAGATACTTTTGGTCAAAAAAAAAAAGGCAACCCTGCTGTAGCCTATTTGGCACTTCGACTAACCTGGCATAATTTACAAACACAATGGCATTTAATCAATCGTGCCAAATACCAATGCAATTTAGATGTTTAAATATGTAAAATTACGCAACAGTGTTAATAAAACAGGCAAAGCGTCTAGGAACTATAACTGAATTGAACGAACATCCAACCATAAACTGATTCAGTGCTGAGACAGCGCTCTTCTGAGAGAGAGATAGAGACTATTTCTGAGAGAGAGAGAGAGAGAGAGAGAGAGAGAGAGAGAGAGAGAGAGAGAGAGAGAGAGAGAGAGAGAGCACGTTTATGAGAAAGAAAGAGCTTATAAAAGAGAGAGAGAGGGGGGGGGGGATGCATTTATGGTTAGAAAGAAGACAAAAACGGACATTTCTAACAAAGAAGAAAGCACAGAAGAAAACAAAAGATAGTAGTATAGTAAATCAGAAAGACGTATTTTTGCAGTGCACATCGATGTGCACAGCAAAGGGAAACAACTCCTTCATTATTTTCCGAAAAAGGGAGATAACTCCTTCATTATTTTTCGTCGTCAGGGAGTGCGGTCAAGTGACTCATCAGATTGGATGTAATCAAGTGGTGAGGAGGTGGTCAAGTGGACACGGGATAGTCAAGTGGCCCCTTAAATTGTAGATGAAAGTAAGTCTAGTGACGGGTGGTGGTTAAAATGAACGATAACGTGGTCAAGAGGTTGTCAAGTGGTCAAGGCATAGTCAGATGACCCCTTAAATTGCAGTGGAGGTTACATGTAGTGACTCGGTGGTGGTTAAAGTTAGCGATAACGTGGTCAGCTGGTCAATGGGTGACCAAGTGACCCCTTAAATTGTAGAGGAGTGTACTGTGATACAGTGGTGGCATACTGAGCGATCTTGTGGTCAAGAGATGGTCAATACGTAGTCAAGTGGTCAAGTGTGGTCAAGTTACCCCTTACATTTTAGTGGATTGTACGTCTAGAGACGTAGTGATGGTTAAAGTGAACGATGACGTGGTGAAGAGGTGATAAAGAGGTGGTCAAGTGGTCAAGGGAAGTCAAGTGACCCATTAAATAGTAGGGGAGGGTACGTCTAGTGACGTAGTGATGGTTAAAGTAAACGATTACATGGTCAAAAGGTGTTAAAGGGGTGGTCAATTGGCTAATGGGTGGTCAAGTGACCCCTTAAAATATAGTTGAAGATATGGGCTCTCAGAGTTGGTGTCGGCGAGCGGGTGTGGTCGGCGGTCGGTCGATTATCGTAAGGGTTAGGGGTCTTTTCATGAAAACCTCTAAGAATTAATAATGGCCGCTAGTACTGGCTTTAGAGATTATGGCTTAGTGAAATTCATTGTTAATGGGTGGATGAGTGGTGTAATATCTAGATAAGTGCTTCCGAAAACTATTATCATATGGGTTACAGCTCTTCAAATGACAACCTTAAACAAGTAAAGATATCCGATAGTACTGGTTTTACTGGTATGGCTTAGTGATGTTCGATGTTAAGGGGTGAGAGAGTGAAGGACTATCTAGTGCTTTCGAACACTATCATCATATAGATTACAACTCTTCAAATGAAAAATTTTCAAAAGTAATGATGGCTGGAATTACTGGTTGTATTGGGTATGGCTTAGTTATATTCGTTATACACAAAATGCTCCCCACTGTCCAATTTGAAAAGTGGAATAGACAGGAGTCTCGGCAATCCAACAAGCCCGCACAGGTATACTGTGCATAATGCCGCAGTCAGAATGCCAACACAACATTCATCCACACTCGCCACAGTTCATCGTCGATGGACTCGGCAGTCAACAGGAAATCCTCATTGACCCGGGTTTTCTCACATGGCTTGGACTTTTACAGCAGGGAGATTCGAAGAAAATGTCGCATAAAGCTCGCACTCCGCAGCTTCAGCGCCGACTCCCGGGAGTTCCCGAAAAATGCACTCGTGAACCGAAAGAGCAAAACAGTCAATACAGCAATCGCCGGTAGCCATTGTTCTGAACATGCAGTTCACTGTACAGGACAGATGTAAAAGCAATCCATGCGAATTTCACAGCTCACGGCGTCACCCACGCACTCACTCAGTAGCATAGCGATGGAACCATGTACTACCAGTCCAACATGAGGAGAATGCGATTGTAAACCGTAGCCACAAGCATAAACAAGCGACAAGCCCCAACGGTTCAATACCTAACCGCCATGCTGGTGACCGTTGATATGGATATGATGACAGATCTATACTTACTGTGAAATGTATACGATGACAGATCTATACTAACTGAAGACATGAACATGATTACAGATCTATACTTACTGTTGAAATGTATATGATGACATATCTATACTTACTGGAGACATGAACGTGAAGACAGATCTATACTTACTGGAGACATAGACATGATGACAGATCTATAGTTGCTGGAGAGATGGACAAGATGACAGATCTATACATACTGGAGACACGGACGCGATGATAAATTTATACTTTCTGGAGACATGGACATGATGGTAAATCTATACTTACTAGTGACATGGACAAGATGTCATGTCTATACTTACTGAAGACACGGACACGATTACTGATCTATATTTACTGGATACATGGATATGATGACAGATCTATACTTACTGGAGTCATAGACATACTCTGAGAACTATACTTTCTGTAGAGACACGCATGATGAAAGAACTACACTTACTTGATTCACGGACATACTGAGAGAACTATTCTACTGGACACACAGACAAACTGTATACTTACCTCAGAAGCCGTGTAGTGATGATGGTGTGTCTAGTGAGAATGTTGACTGTGAGTGCTGCAGCACTTGAACACATTGGTGGAAGCTGTGAGGTTAATCATCGGCTCTACTTGTGTACAGACACGCTGTCAGCAAACAATCCTGGTTGGACCCAACAAGTATGCTGCTTACTTCTGATTGTGTTGACAGGGGGATAGAGGCAGACACGTGAACCGCGAGCTTGCATGGTGACCACACTTACAGAGATACCCACTCGTGCGGTATTTACTAATTGAAAAATGGCCAAAACGAGTATTACATAGGGGAAAACCAATTATGGATACATGCATACACAATAACTACATAAATAATAATAATAATAATAATAATAATAATAATAATAATAATAATAATAATAATAATAATACCACTGTGAAAGAAACTTAAGACACGACTAGGGTTAAAGAATTTATTCGGCATGACACGGTGGGCAACACCTGCCTAGTGAGTAAACATGAGCGCATTAATACCATATTGGATGTTAGAATCAAACATGAAGGATCATCACCATCATCATGCTGTTCTGCTAATTGGTGTAAGCGTTTATGTCTTTCCACATGACTTCATCGTTTGTATTATGCTTTAGTTCTGGTGATAATATTACTCCGTGACACCGTCTCACCGTACACATAACAACCGCTCACTGTATCCATGAAGTCATCTCACTACATCCATGACACTATCTCACTGTATCCATGACACTATCTCACTACATCCATGACACCATCTCACTGCATCCTTGACACCTTTCACTGCATCCATGACACAATCTCACTACATCCACGACACCATCTCACTGCATCCATGACACCATCTTACTACATCCATGACACCATCTCGTTACATCCATGACACCATCTCACTACATCCATGACACCATCTCACTACATCCATGGCACCATCTCACTACATCCATGACACCATCTCACTACATCCATGACACCATCTCACTACATCCATGACACCATCTCACTACATCCATGACACTATCTCATTGCATCCGAGACACCTCTCACTACATCCACGACACCATCTCACTAAATCCACGACATCATCTCACTACATCCACGACACCATCTCACTACATCCATGTTACCATCTCACTACATCCATGACACCATCCCACTACATCCATGACACCATCTCACTACATCCATGACACCATCTCACTACATCCATGACACCATCTCACTACATCCATGACACCATCCCACTACATCCACGACACCATCTCACTACATCCATGACACCATCTCACTACATCCATGACACCATCTCACTACATCCATGACACCATCTCACTACATCCATGACACCGTCTCACTACATCCATGACACCATCTCACTACATCCATGACACCATCTCACTACATCCATGGCACCATCTCACTACATCCATGACACCATCTCACTACATCCATGACACCATCTCACTACATCCATGACACCATCTCACTACATCCATGACACCATCTCACTGCATCCAGGACACTATCTCATTGCATCCGAGACACCTCTCACTACATCCACGACACCATCTCACTAAATCCACGACACCATCTCACTACATCCACGACACCGTCTCACTACATCCATGACACTGTCTCTCTGCAGAGACAACTACACAGATAAACAGACACAGATCAAGAGAGATACAGAGAGAGAGAGAGAGAGAGAGAGAGAGAGAGAGAGAGAGAGAGAGAGAGAGAGAGAGATGGAAGAGATAGAATACAGACGTGATGTCTTGAAGGATTATTAAAAACCACTTTACATGTCGGTGAAACTCTCTTAGGTAATCCATTGCAAATGTATGACCGACAGGTGCATACGTTATGATGACAAATAATATTGGGTCAGAGTTCATTGAAAGCATTAGTAATATAAGACATACAAAGGACATGGCAGACAGGGGGCGATACAGGTCTGAGGACCTATTTAAGACAATAAAAGATTGAAAGTTAATGTCTGCATATTCACCCCAAGTTACTACTTAAACACGGCAATCTGTTGTTCCACATTTCAGGACCTGGGTGTTAGATTATGAAAGGGAGCATGTATGTGTGTGGTATCTATAGACAAACATGTCTAATCTAACGTTGTGAGTACAGCAAGCGATTAAGATTGTAGACATATGTCAATGAATTGGGGGGGGGGGGGATCAATAAACATTACAAACAGACTAGTGTACTCTTCGGAGACAGCTTTCCTTGACGCGTGTAAAAAGTGTCCCCGAGAGCTGTTTGCTTAGGATAAATGACGCAATTGCAGAGTTGTCTCTGCATTATAGGAAACATACTTCTTCTAGATAACAATGAGAGAGAAAGACACTTGCATTTAATTCCACATGACGGAACTGTTATCAGATTGCTAACGGTTGTGTATGATAAATAATGGTTGTAAGTAAATGTAGCAAGATCACAAAGGAGCATCGGAGACCACCAGTGTCTGAGACGTGTATGAGTGAGTGCTGCCAGCTATGAAGCCTCAGCAACATTGCCTGGCTGACAACTTTGTATAATATAGAAATAAAATTATTTCAGTGATTTATCACTCGTGTTCAAATGTATTCCTGAAGTTCTGCTATGTCAGCTTATATCCATCACTTATCGAAGCCAGCCAGTGATGGTTACAACAATTTGTGTGTGTGTGTGTGTGTGTGTGTGTGTGTGTGTGTGTGTGCGCATGAATGTGTATGTATGTGTGTACATGCTCGTGCACGCTCGCGCGTGTGTGTGTTTATTCGAGTGAAAAATGTGCTTGGTGTCTCCGCTATGTTTTTTTTTTTTTTTTTAGTTTTGTTTCTTAAGTTCGAAACCAGCTGTGATTAGAATTCGAGCATGTTAAATACTATAAATTACTGCAAAAAAAATATTATATGATCTCATTATTACAGTTTGAGTTAAAGAAAATAAAAAAAAGGCCACGCTCTGAGCTCAAAGCTTACTAAGAAAGCCATGCTTATCAGGTTGGCGTGCGACAACTATCACAGCAGTGAACCAGGGCTAGTGTTAACACTAGAGGCCACCCCAGCTCTGGATGGACGGTTTATTTCCTTATAGTGCTCAGGCGTCCATCCCTGCCTCTCCTCTCCTCCCCAGATTGGTACCCTCGAATCATGTATGTGTTAAGGGAGGAACCTCGCGCGACCCTACGTTTTCCAAACCAGACAGGCCATTGCCTGAGTCTGCGAGGACCTTGACCACACAAAATGACAATGTGACCGGTGAGGTCATGTGGTCTCCACATACCATGTGGTATCCTGCCCACTATTTTTTTTTCTCGATCTTCGGCCCTTCACAAGCCTTTTTTTTTAAAACAAAAACTTGTATTTCATACAAAGCAATGTATATGTACAAGTTGTAGTGTGTGTTTCTTTTGTTTGTGTGTATTACAGAGCGTTGCCGTTTGTTAGTGTCAAGTGTGACATTGTGAATAAAACAAATACATATATACAGTTATGATAGTATGACATTTATGGCGTAGTGCATGTAGATACACATTCCTTGCATATGCTTCACTTCCACTTCCGCAAGCAGAATGCATGAAACACCTGTCCATCTCTCCCTCTCCCCTCTCTTTCTCTCTCTCTCTCTCTCTCTCTCTCTCTCTCTCTCTCTCTCTCTCACACACACACACACATATACACACACACACACACACACACACACAATCTCGTGCTTTCTGGAGACCACAGTACATTAAATGCCCCGCGCTTGGATAATAAACTTTAAACTATCATTTCCATTAAAATGTGGCTTCTTTTAATTTCTGGGTCACTTAGCTACCGAGGCGAAGGTCGTTGGTGTTTTTGCCTGATGACAAATTACAGGGTGACGCTCTAGTCCATGATACCTTTTGTTTGGCGGACAAGAATCAGGGATTTACTATAGCAATTAGAGTCCATGGCCTGTCCCCATTGAGATATTTGGTCCAAAGTTGTGATAGTGTCTGGGTTTCATATACAATGGGAAGGACTTAACACCTGGCCACTAAAAGCCACCTTAGCTTACTGGGTACTTAAAGGGTTTTTCAATTTGTTTATACATGGTGGTGCATAATTTTCTTTTGAAACATATCATTACCATATAACATCATTTTAATACTTGAGATACCGACTTGGTTTAAAGGCTGCTACACGCACGCACTACACACACACACACGCGCGCGCGCGCGCGCGCGCGCGTGCAAATTCATGCACCACACACACACACCTGCATCCACACACAGACGCATACATATGTTACTGCCAACGGCACAGACACCCATCCACAATATATTTCGTGTTGCACATTCAAATATAATAATGGGATAATTAATAATAATAGTATTAATAATAATATAATTTTAAGATTATTAATACGATAAATAAACACATTTACAGTTGTAGTATCCTTTGTTTAAAACAAGTTATTTGCTTCTTCTGTGATATGTGCTGTCTTCAGCCAAAATCCTTTACGAGATTTGGTATCCTGCCTACTAACCAACCGGGTTTCCCCAGTAGGCTGAACAGTCACAATCCAATCCAATCCAATGTTTGGTACGAATGCCCCCTTTCAGCCTTCGTTTTCCGACTTAGCTATGTAGAGTGCTTATGGTGCAGCTTGTAGTATGTCTTTCGTACTTTGGGCTGCTTTTTGTCAGCTTCCCGGTTTCTGATGGGTTGATTTCGTTCGTTGCTGTCTTGATGAGGTTTTACATGTCTAGTCAGAGTCGCCCACTTGTTGAGGCCCGGATTAATTGGGTACCCACCCCGTCATATGGTGCTGCTTACTTCAGGGAGTTTTACCAGTTGTCGTCTCTCCTGGTGTTCCTTCTATTTCCCCGTCGTGAGTTGCCTTCGAATCTTCTCGGCGTACGCCAGTCGGGTCTTGGTGGTGAGCGATATCGTTCTTCCGCTGATGCTTCTTCGTCTGATTGTGCTTTTGTGTCCTCTGGTTCGGGTGTGGCTGCCTGGATCTTGGTCTGGAGCAGGTCGAACGTCTCATTAAAAGTTTCTTGTATTTTAAGTAGCTGGTTATCCATCTCTTCCTTTATAATAGCCATTCGCGCGTAGTCCTAAGCTATCATCTGCTGAACTTGCTTCATTTCGTTGAGGATGCGCTGAGCGTTCGTTTTCTGTGTTTCTTGCTTCTTGTCGTTTTCTTTCTCCCTGCTAGATAGCCTTTCTTCTGTCTCAGCCTGAATAACAGCCATCCGGGCGACATCCTGCTCAATCTTCTGCTGAACTTCCCTCGCCTCTTCCAGGATGCGCTGAGCGGCTGTTATCTGTGTTTCTTGCGTTTTGTTTTTTTCCTCCTCCATGCTGGTGAACTTTGATCGCAGGTCCTTCAGTTGGCCTTCCAGTTGTGCTTTGTCCCTTTTGGTGAGTTGATTGGTGGCCTCGTACTGCCTCCTAGCTTCTTTATAGAAGCAGGTTAGTCTTGATGGCGATCTTCATGGCTTCCTTGCTGTCTTGGTGGTAGGGGCAGCCGAGGTACCTGGCGCCGTGGTTGCCGAGGCAGTTAGTGCATTTTCTGTTATTATTAGGCCTTCTGAAGTCCTTGTCGATCTTTGCATGCTGGCACTGGCTGTATGGATGAGGTCCAGAGCAGTATCTGCAAACCTCAATCTCACTGTTGCAGGTGGCACGGGTGTGCCAAAACTTCTGGCACTTAGAGCACTGCAGCACTCTCGGTATGTAGTGCTCTGGAACTTGGTCTCTCTTGTCCCATCTGATGTATTGAGGGATCAGTCGGTCCTCTGATGTTACGACGACGACAGTAGAGGGGATGCTGTTCTTTCCGATGATCCTCTCGGCACTGGTGATCTTGAGTTTGTGGTTTTCCCTTGTTAGCAACTCCCTGATCTGGTCGTTGGTGAGATGGGTCGTGACTCGTTTGATGACCCATCGTTTCATCATGTTGTGTCGGCTGGCTTCTAATAAGATGCCGTGGTGGAGCTTAATGTCGGCTTTTTCATCTTGTGTTATCTTCTTCATAAGTGCTGTGGTCTTTGGGTTGTTGTTGAGGGAGACCACTACTCCCTCATGTGTCTTGCGCAGCTGGTTGATGCTGTGTCTTCCCAGCTCGTTTTCCAACAGACTGATTAACTTGTCCGTTGGTAGCGCCGACAGTTTAGCTTCACCCACGCTTGTCTGTTTGAGCAGTATTCTGCCGGTGAAGTACTCAGATGTTGCTGTTGTTTCCTCCTGTGTGGAGGTCACTGGTAGTAGTGATAGATTGGGCTGCATCGTCTTGGATGCTGGTTGGAACTTCCCGGCTACTGCTGGTTTGAGATGTGGTTTCTTCATCAACTAAAACGGCTTCAGCTGGTGTAGGAGCCGGACTGCTGTTCGTAGATACAGAGTCAGCAGTCGTAGCGGCCTTCTTCGCTCTACCTTCTTCTTCCCGGCTGTGTATAGCGCGTGTCTCTGCGCGGCACTTTTAACGCGAGGCATCCTCTGCGTTAGCTGATAAGGCGACTTGCTCACAATAGCGCGTCGAGTCGTCAGTGTCTGAACCTCACGTGGTTATTTTATAAGCCAGCACATACACACTATGTCATGCTAACGTGGTTCATCTTATTTTATTATATAACTGAATCAAATTAAATTTTACTTTCTGAACTGCCAGCTCAATAAAGAAATGTAATGCACTAATAACAGCAACTGATACAAGTTATATTTGCTAATGAAGGATAATTGTAACACTAAAATTTATACGAGAATGAAGGAAAAATTAAAATATAAAGTTATCATAATTATTATACCCCTTGAAAATCGGTAGGTCACAAATTAAACTTTTCTTGTTTCCCCTTGTAAACTAAGCTGGGGATAAATAAATAGTCAAGAAAAGTAACACTATTTAAATTACTCCAATCGCTCTTTCTTTATTTGTTATATCTTATTGAGCTGTGCATAAGCATCGTCGCAATTAAACCATGTGTATAATATGTTTGGGACGCAGAGGTGTTTTCAAAGCACCAGGGCCAGGTTCTTCTTCGTTCATCCGGAGTTTTTTTTTTCGGATGTGATAGCGTTGTGCCTGTTTACAGCAGAGCTGCGTTCTTGCGCCGTTAGGCCGACACATCCGACTTCTGCGGGCATTTGTTGACCGGGTTAACCTTCCCGGGGGGTTTCTTAGGACGTTTGACTCTCACTGGTGTGGTGTTATCTCCCATTCTAGCTGGCCCATATAGAACAGCCAAAGACATCCTGGTCAGCCCTCAAGGGAAGGCAGGGGCAGACCATGGGCATTCCCCGCCATCCAAGTAGGCTTCCATAATTGCAGAGCCAACACACAGCGCTCGGGTACTGGGCTCACCCAAGGAATCGTCACGTCCTGCACATGGCTGCTTAGCCTCACTTCCGTATATTGGGTCTTCCGTTCACCATAGGCTGTTCTTCCGGAAACCAGAAGAATGCAGTGTGCAGATGACATCCACACAGTGAGCTTTCAACTCGGACTTTCCGCGTAATGGATTTGCTATCCAAGCAATATTCCATTTCGTGCCACTAGGAAACTTTTTCCAACTTATTTGAAGCCCACACAGTGAGCTTTTGATTCGGACTTTCCACGTAATGGTTTTGCTATCCAAGCAATATTCCATTTCGTGCCACTAGGACACTTTTTCCACCTTTTATGAAGCTCACACAGCGAGCATTTGATTCGGACTTTCCACGTAATGGATTTGCTATCCGAGCAATATTCCATTTCATGCCTCTGGGAGGCTTTTGTAATCGACATACCTGTGGTATGAAGTGTGGCAGTCTGAATACTTCTTCATACACCTTTAAATGTCAACCTGTATGTAGTTAAAGTAAGCTGCGGTCAACTTGAGCTTGTTGATATCTCCATAGAGCTTATCCTCAAATGAAGCAGGTGTGGGTCAAAATATCTTTCTCTGTTCTGCATATATTGGGCAATCCTGCAGCAAATGTTTTGCTGTCATTTTTCCAGATCGGCAATTACATTCATCGGTATCTCCTATTTTTAGTTTATTGAACAAGTGGTATTTCAGCCTGTTATGTCCTGTGCGGAGTCTGAAGATTGCTACTTGTTCTCTTCGGTCGAGTTTGTAATATGCATCATCCTTCTGATGGCCTGGATGCTCTGATTCCCATTTGGTTTTATAGGTGCTTTTTATCAACCTCTTTGCCTCATTGTAAGTTATGTCTATGTCAGGCTGTGGTAGTCGTCCGCCCTCTTTTGCCAGTCTGTCAGCCTCTTCATTTCCAGGTATACTGCAATGTGATGGGATCCACTGTATTACAACTTTTTTGGATTTCTGGCTTAGACCATGAAGTGCTGCTCTTAGGTCAGCTATTTCTGTGCTGTTATTGCTCTTCAGTATTGAGACAGCTGACTTTGCATCTGTGAAGATAGCTATTTGCTTCTCTTTATTTTCCTCCATCAAGAGCATTTCTGCTGCAGTTTTCAGAGCCTCTACCTCTGCTTTGAAGTTACTTGAAAACTTTCCAGTTGCCACTGAATGTGTTTTTGTCACTCCATTGTTCAAATTTAGGAGAATTCCTCCTCCTCCATTCTCTATTGAATTTTTGGCTGATCCATCTGTATATGCATGGGTCCAATTGCTGCTTGGGTAATGTTCTTTTATGTAGTTTAGGGTTATTTCTCTTCTTTCGGTTTCATGCTGAGTGTTCTTTTTCTCAATACCAGGAATGTTTTCTATCATCTCAGGCAGTTGCTGCTGTCTCCAAGCTGGGAAGTTGTGTGCATAGTAAATGGGCTTGACTGTTGAGTACGGGATCTGCCCTAATCTTTCGTTTTGCAGTTTCTACAAAGTTGCTACGCTTCAGTCTTCCTTTTCCAAAACCATTAAACCTGTTATACATAGGGTGGTCTGTCAATCTTCTAAATTTTTCTGCTTGTTGCTGGGCTCTGCTATCTCTTCTGTCCTGCATTGGTTGTAAACAAGTGATCTTTTCTAGTTCATTAATAGGCGTTGTCTTCAGGCTTCCAGTTATGATTCGCATTCCTTGGTTTTGGACTCTACTTATTTTGTTAAAGTTTGACTTAGCTGCTGTTGCCCAAGTTGCAAATATTCCAGTACTGGCCTCACCCGTCCAGTATATAGCTTCTTGAGAACTTTCTCATCTGCTCCCCACGTTGTATCAGCAAGCTTTTTCATGATTGCCATGCTTTGCCTTGCTCTTGTTCGATTTTTCTCAACCTGTGTTTTCCATGTCAGGCGACGATCAAAGGTGACTCAGAGATAGTTTGGATTTTCTTCATGGCGCAATATTTTTCCATTCAATACCAGCTTAGGTTGCTGAGTTTTATTTTAGAGGGAGAACACTGTGCATGTTGTTTTCTCCTCACTTATCTTCACTAGCCATGATTTTGACCAGTCCTCTAGTGCTAATAGGGCTTGCTGTATTCTGCTGTTACCTGTACTAATATATTCTTCAGATGTCCATATGGCTAGGTCATCTGCAAAGGATGATGTGTGTACTCTGGCTGGAAAATTTTCCGTGATGTCGTTTATATATGCTAGGAATAATGTTGGTGAAAGAACTCCTTCTTCGGGGACACCTTGCTCCAACAGCATCATTTTGCTTGTTTGTCCTTGTACTTTTGTCCTGGCAGTTCTGTTCTCAAGGTAGTGGCTGATCCATTTGTACATTTTCTCACAAACATGCATTTTTTGCAGTTTTACTTTCAGTCCTTCCTTCCATACTTTATCAAATGCTTTTTCTAAATCTATCCAGACCGCTAGTGTGTGCTTTTTCTCTTGGAAGGCATCCTCTATTTCCTGAGCTATATTATATAGGTTATTTGATCTTCAGTGGATCTGTACTTTCTGAATCCTGCTTGGTGTGGTGTTAAGAGTTTGTTTTCTTCCAGATGCCATGTTAGCCTGCCATTGATAATGAGTTCCATTAATTTTTCTACACAGCTAAGAAGACTGATAGGTCGATAGCCATTTGGTTCTTCCAGGTCTTTTCCTTTTTTTTTTTTTTTTGGAACTGGTATTAGTATAGCTTCCTTCCATGCCTGTGGGACTATTCCCCTTTTCCAGCTGTAATTTAGGACTGCTAGTAGTTTCTTGTTTGCCTTTGTCCCTAGTCCTATTAGCATTTCATTTGTGATTCCATCCTTTCCTGGTGATTTCTTCTTTTGTAAGGTATTCATTGCCTGTTCCATTTCTTCCATTGTTAGATTTGCCATCATATATTCTGCTGCTGTCTCTGTATTACTATGATGTATCTGTTTATCTTTGATTGCTTTCTTCTGTTCGGTTGTAATATCAATGTGGTTTGCACTGGCATAGTGTTCCATTAGTGCATTTGCAGCCTTTTTTTCCTGTAAGCAAGGCATTTCCTTGTTTAATTGTTATTTGTTTGTTTCTAGGTCCTTCATTGTTCATGGCTTTCACTAGTTTCCATAGTTTGTTTCCATCCCTGTCAAAATTCAGGTTTTCTGTGTTTTCCCTCCAACAATCTCTTGTAGTTTGATTTACTGTTCTTTTATATTTTGTTGAGATGGCTTTGAGAGAGATATTCGCTTCAATTGTTTGTTCTCTCTCTGTCTCTGCTGCCTTCCTGGCATCTTCAAATTTGTCCTCCAAACTTTGTAGTTCTTCAGTCCAGTATGGTTTGTAATTTTTCCTCGCTCCTCTTGGAATGGACTCAGTGGCTGCCTGTATTATCGCTCTGTTTAGACTTTCCACCATTTGCTTCATGTTGCCATATCGTGTATTTATGTTTTCACAATATTTGTCTGTTAGTGTGGCAAATCTGTCCCAATCTGCTCGTTTGTAATTCCAGCGGGGCAAGGGCTTTTGCTCCTGTGGAACATACTCCATATTCATTACAAGCTTGATTGGTCTGTGGTCACTACCTGCTAATTGGTCCAGCACATGGCGGTCGATTTTGTGGAGGATGTCTCCTGTGCAGAAAGCTAAGTCTGGAGTAGAAGTGGTAATCCATCTTCTGGAGTAGAAGCTCGGTGTGTCATCCGCTTTGTTGAGTAGATGGAGATTTGAGTCTATTTCCCAATCCTCCACTTCATCTCCTCTTTTGTCAGTATCTGGGTATCCCCATCTTTCTGAACGGCTATTAAAGTCTCTGACAATAATGCAATTTGTGTCAGTTATTTTCATGTTTGAGAGTGTAAGATCCTTATCTGCTGGGCTATAAAGATTGTAAATTCTTATTTTCACGTCCTTTATCATTATATCAACACCTATAATTTCTGTTTGGTTGTCAGATATCACAGATACTTCGCTGCAAGGTATTGTATTTCGTGTAAGTATTAGAACTCCTCCTTTATGTCCTTCGTGGTCGAAACGTGTGGCCTGATATCCCCTGACTGAAAATTTGCGCTTGGCGTTGAGGTGTGTCTCTTGAATGCATGCCACATTTATTCTATCTTTATGAAGACGCTGTGTCAGGGATTCTTTCTTGTTATAAACTCCTTCGGCATTCCACTGTAGTATGTTGAGTGTCCTTGGTATTTGGTCAATAGCTCTTAACCTACTCCTCTGTGCCTTGACTCCACAGCACAGGGGAAGGTGACCACCAGTAGTCATGGGTGGACCCCCCTCGAGGCAGAGGGCCCGGCACTATCACCGCCTGATGGGACTTCACGGGATTAGCACCGTAACGATTAATTTTCATCTGTGGCATCATGAAATGATAAAGTTACGTTGCACTTCTTTGTCAAGCCTGTGGCTCAGTACATCCGATTTCGACAAGCATTTTTCGGGATGCTTTCCCTAACCTTTGACTGTCCCCAGTCTACCTACAAGGCAGCAGGTTTGTGAGTCACTTCGTCTGGTCCCTCTCCCTTGACCTGTCAACATGGGTGACCCTACCAGTAGGTGTGCTACCGTCGGCATAGCTCTTGGGGTCATTGGAACGGACAAGCCCCTCTACCTCGTCAAGGTGGACGCACGGCAGAGGGGGGGGGGCAGGTTCTATTCTATACTAACCAAGACCTACTAACAGTAACACGCCCTCGCCGTGGGTCCTGGGCAACAGGTTCCTTCGGGGTCCATGCTAAAGTCAATAAGATCGCCGATTTCTCCGAAGTCGGAGAGTGTCTGCCTGCACGGCGAAGAACCACCAGTCTGCACCCCAATAAGCGAGACATGGGACAACGGATACTCACGCAAACCTCACGTCCTGTATGACATTACACAGATGCTGGACAACAGGATGTCTTCATCCTACATACAGGACTTCATGCTGGAGTTCACAGCCAGCGAACATAAGCAAGCAAGCAAAACAATAATATATAATATGTATGTTCCATGGCGTCAGCATAATCGCATCAAGTTTACAAAATGCGCTGCAATTAATTATACCCTTATTTAATAACGAAGAAACTTTACCAAATAGTTATGCCCCTATCGCTATGCAATGTGTGAAAACATGGAATTGTACAATGCTATGGGGATGACTGCGACCTTTGTCAAATAGAACGCTTGTTGCAATGTTTACTGTAAGATCCATTCAATGATACGTGTAAACGTGTTTAAATAAAACTAAGTGTGCGTGTGGACACTTGGAGTATAAAATAATTTATACTGATAAATTTTAGTGTGCATGAGATCAGATAATTACTTCATCATCATCATCACCACCATCATCATCATCATCATCATCATCATCATCATCATCATCATCATCATCATCATCATCATCATCATCATCAAGTAATGTGTAAGCAATTGCATCTTACCATAAATGTAATGGTATTATTATGTGTATATGAATATGTTGAGTTGAGTTGAGTCAAGAACCGACATCACTGCACTATGAATATGTATTAGCAATGAATTTGTTGCCTTAGGAAATGTAAAGGAAAATACACAATGTACACTGTTGTGAACAAATAATTGTTTTAAAAAAGATTGTGATGTCCTACAACTGAAAAACGGGTCATTTTAAAAATGATGTCTAGTAAAGGGATGGGGGGAAATTTAATGTCAAAAGACCTACCTTAATGGACTTAGGCAAATGGAAAAAAATAAGGCGGACTTTCCATCTGGCTTAACATTAGATAATCATATTACTATTATACTGAATATTCTTTCCATGTCAACCAAATCTGGCACAGAAAAACGCATGGACGTATCTAGAGATAAAAATAACAGATATGTTATATCGGTACAAATACAAAACCACTATCTCTGGTAGAAGTACTATAGTCAGCACAAACATAATTATATGTACACAGTTCTAGACCATCCTCCCCCCTCCCCCTCCCATGTCAGGCTTTCACAACCATAAACAATGCGATCAGGCGCGTTGTGTTTGGCAGCACCATCGACAGTACCAACCATACCACACTCATGCAAGACAAACAAAACGGCTGTATATGAGTCAGATGTACCACGTGTGTCCATATGTATTTTTGAAGTCTGGTCATGCCACCACATATTTATCCAAATATCACCATCATCATACCTGTTAACAGATCGAAACCAGACACTGAAGGTCACGACAATATGTGTGTGTGTGTGTGTGTGTGCGCGCGCACGCGCGCGTGCAAGTCTGCGCATGTGTGTGTGTATCTATGTGTGTATTCGAGCGAGACGTTTGCTTGTTCGCCTGTGTTTGTTTGTTTTTAATTTTAAAAACTTGCCTCAATGCGAATTCCAACATATAACCACCGCGATATCAGGGAAGCGTCTAGCCTCTACACTCCAGCTGCTTCTCATGCTGTTATATACACTAATATCATGTAAGTTAGTCCCTCGACAGATTCTACACTTGGAGTGTGAAGTATTCGATCTTCAAATACTAATTCAAGGCTGCGAGGATAACCGGTCTGTATACTTCATGTCTGAAACGTATACTGGGGTGTACATTTCTATGACTGAGAGAGCGCTTTGTTTTCTACAATGTAGTGAGATGTGTACTGCTCTGTTTACCAAAATTGTAGATAGCATTACTCGCCGCGGCCTCATGGTGGCCCTATATACAATATAAATATTAATGACCCCATTCTACACAACAATTTCTCAACATTTTTATAGTCCAATCTTCATGTAGTCAGTTCTACTGAGAATATTTCTTGGTATCCAGTTTAGGCTAATTAGAACAACAATGTAGGCAACGAAAAGTTGAGTGGCGTGACTGGTGACTATGGTCTTGGCGATAGGCATGTGAGAGGTGACAGATTAATTGCATAGATAGAATACCGTTAAAAGATAACTGGTAACACCTGTTTCAATTGTCACGCGCAGCGACTATAAACATGGCAAACTCTGGCGATAATATTCGCAATCAAACTGACTACGTGCTGTTTTGAAAGGGATCCAGAAGCAGTTTAGTAAGAGCAAACACTAGTCCAATGGCAGACGGACATATCGACCAAGAGCAAGTTATAGGAAAGATGAGGTTAAGAATTAAAACTGTGAAGGAAAACCTAAAGAACATCAAATCAGTTTTAACGTTACTTAAAGCGGGCAAAGAAATTGGAGAAAGGTAAACTATTACTGTAAAGAACAGATATAACGTCATGGAGATAATACAGGCTATTTATAAACGACGGGATATGTTGCGAGAATTAATCCAACAGACATCAAAAGAAATCATTCTACCTACACACAGCATTGCAAAAACGAAATGGATGAAAGACGCAATTTTTTAGATGATGAATGAAAGAAGAAGAAAAAGAGAACATAAAGAAGAATATAATAGAATGCATAATGAATAAGTAAACAAATGCAATGAGGCTAAAGAAGTATGATTGAATTAACAATGTACGGGGGTTACTACAAACTGTGTAAAAGAGCCACATTCCATATACGGTATTAACAAACAAATACAATATCAGGTAGGAAACACGAAATATCACTGGCTGTTTAAAATCGAAGAATTGTGCTCAAATAATGGGACGAGACGATATAGTTAATAGATGGACGGTTGGTTTTGAAGAAAAATCAACAACCTGTTAGGAACATTTCAGTGTAATGTCAACTGATTTGTTCTCATTGTACGGTAAGTATATGTTTAGTTTAGTTAGTTTAGTTTAGTCCACGGATCAACATCACGGCACATAGGTGTAACCTACTCCTAACTCAAGTCTGAGTCCAAAGACTCTCAGCTCAGTGCACGAACTCCGCAGCACCGGCGAGGATCCTTAAAATACTTTGGGTAGATTTTTAACTCGAAATTTTGCCCGGGCGGCGCCGTTAGCGCTTTTTCGATTTCCAACTGCCAAGGGATATATTACATGCGCAACAATACACATGGGCATCCGATCTCACTACCCAGAGACCAGGAGAAATTTTTTTACTAGAAGTCCACGTGAAAAAGTCCCGACACTCACCGGGGCTTGAACCCGGGACCTCGAACACTCGAGGCGGACACCATACCTCGAGATCATTCAGGCCGCACGGTAAATATATACTGAGATCTACATGAAATATGTCAGGAATCCTGGTTTGTGGACATAATATAAATAACTTACATTGTGCTGATGACACTGTCTTGATAGCAACCCTCAACAGGAACTACGAGAAATGATAGATACAGTGGTAACTTGCTTGTGTTCGCTGGCTGTGAACTCCTGTAGGTTGGATGAAGACATCCTGTTGTCGTAGGCTATGCTCAAGATGGGTAGCGTTGTGGTATTCTGTTGTGATAATTTGGTGTGTCCAGTGTGTGCCGCGTGGTTACACACCCGCTTCACACGCGTGATCCGGGACTGTTTCCGGATCCGGTCAGGGATATGCACTACTGACGAGCTCAAATGAGGGCGAAACTCGAGTATAGTGCTTCCATATTGACGTGGATAGGCCTTAGGTTCATATCAGAATGCGATCGGCGTTGCCAGTAGTGGGTTGTGCTCAATATTTAAATTTCAAATCCCGAAACAACCACATAATCAATTGATTATTGCTCACTGGATTTAGGAGGCCTGGTGTTCCTTGCCAGTGAGAAGTCCTGATCGTTCGGGTCCCATCGATTGACGGACGTCGGTCGCGGCGATTGGGTAATCTTGAGCATAGCCTACGATGGGTAGCGTTGTGGTATTCTGTTGTGATAATTTGGTGTGTCCAGTGTGTGCCGCGAGGTTACACACCCGCTTCACACGCATGATCCGGGACTGTTTCCGGATCCGGTCAGGGATATGCACTACTGACGAGCTCAAATGAGGGCGAAACTCGAGCATAGTGCTTCCATATTGACGTGGATAGGCCTTAGGTTCATATCAGAATGCGATCGGCGTTGCCAGTAGTGGGTTGTGCTCAATATTTAAATTTCAAATCCCGAAACAACCACATAATCAAATATAATAGTTTCCCCTTATCATTCAATCAAATCAGAGGCCAAGACAACAGCTGTCATTTTACAAGATATATAACAGATTGAAAGAGTTTTTGAGCTTCTAGAAAGTAGAGTTTTATAAAAAAAAAAAAAAAAAACACCTTACAAGTCACAAAAAGAAAAGCCACAAGTAAATCACTAAAGTAAAGGACCTTTTAAAATGCCAGCAGAGGTCATGGGTGTATGGTGCTGCTTTTACTTCCCAAGACATTTCCTGCTGAATGTTTTAGGATGGTTGACTTTGGAGCCCTGGTGAATGTTTTAGGGTGGTTAACTTTGGAGCCCTGGTTAATGTTTTAGGGTGGTTAACTTTGGAGCCCTGGTGAATGTTTTAGGATTGTTGACTTTGGAGCCCTGGTCAATGTTTTAGGGTGGTTGACTTTGGAGCCCTGGTCAATGTTTTAGGATGGTTGACTTTGGAGCCCTGGTCAATGTTTTAAGATGGTTGACTTTGGAGCCCTGGTGAATGTTTTAGGATTGTTGACTTTGGAGCCCTGGTGAATGTTTTAGGGTGGTTAACTTTGGAGCCCTGGTGAATGTTTTAGGATGGTTGACTTTGTGGCCCTGGTCAATGTTTTAGGATGGTTGACTTTGGAGCCCTGGTCAATGTTTTAGGATGGTTGACTTTGGAGCCCTGGTCAATGTTTTAGGATGGTTGACTTTGGAGCCCTGGTCAATGTTTTAGGATGGTTGACTTTGGAGCCCTGGTCAATGTTTTAGGGTGGTTGACTTTGGAGCCCTGGTCAATGTTTTAGGGTGGTTGACTTTGGAGCCCTGGTCAATGTTTTAGGATGGTTGACTTTGGAGCCCTGGTCAATGTTTTAGGATGGTTGACTTTGGAGCCCTGGTCAATGTTTTAGGATGGTTGACTTTGGAGCCCTGGTCAATGTTTTAGGATGGTTGACTTTGGAGCCCTGGTCAATGTTTTAGGATGGTTGACTTTGGAGCCCTGGTCAATGTTTTAGGGTGGTTGACTTTGGAGCCCTGGTCAATGTTTTAGAATGGTTGACTTTGGAGCCCTGGTCAATGTTTTAGGATGGTTGACTTTGGAACCCTGGTGAATGTTTTAGAATGCTTGACTTTGGAGCCCTGGTCAATGTTTTAGGGTGGTTGACTTTGGAGCCCTGGTGAATGTTTTAGGGTGGGTAACTTTGGAGCCCTGGTGAATGTTTTAGGATGGTTGACTTTGTGGCCCTGGTCAATGTTTTAGGATGGTTGACTTTGGAGCCCTGGTCAATGTTTTAGGATGGTTGACTTTGGAGCCCTGGTCAATGTTTTAGAATGGTTGACTTTGGAGCCCTGGTCAATGTTTTAGGATGGTTGACTTTGGAGCCCTGGTCAATTAAAGAAATGCACATATGTTTATTTAAATACATGATCACTGGGAATACTAGTCACTTCACTACCATGGCTACCAACCACAACTACAAACAACTTATTTTATTGTAATAGAAAGCTGACCAAATAGTTTGCAAAGAGACATGTTACAACAGCCTTGAAAGTCACACTCCAAGAGAACAGTGTTTTGAAAACCCCAACAGATGAAACTTAAATATTCGAAGAATATTACCTTTGACACATCGATAACACCACAAGTTATGTTGTCTGTCATTACCACTTCAAAGTAGAAAGTCCCTTACAATAATCTCCACCCCAGTAAGTGAACCAAAGACATTTTTAGTCAGCATTTGCCACAGAGCCACTCACCTGGAGCATAGTCAACAGGGAACAAAAGAAGAAGAAGCATAATCACCAAACTTTATTTGTTTACTTTGCAAAATTAATGTCTGTTACAAAGAATAACAATTTCTAGTTTATTACAGAAGAGCACACAATTCTGGATATACCATCACCAATTAAACAAAGTTGGCAGTGAATTGTAAAATATGATAAACTAAACAACAAAACAGTTTCAAATTTACACAAGAAAAGAAAACAAACACAAAGCAAACAACTGTTACACTTATTCTTGAAAACCCTGGACAGCTCAGTCAGCATCACTGTTTCCCTGTCAGACTGTGGCTGTAACAGTTGCCAACGTGTATGTGATAGACTAGTGTGGCAATATTATTTTGTGTGGGCTCCTAATCAGTTGTGAATCATCATTATTTGTAAATGTCTCATCTCATCATGTTCCTCTTGTACCTTGCCGTGTCGAGGTGAAGTATAAACTTCGTGAGAGTGCCCGATTATGAGCTTCATATATCGATAATCCCATGGACTCTGCTATTCCCTCTGTCCAACGCTTATGTGGTCGGCCTCTTCCTCTGTTTCCATCTGGTCTGTACATCATTGCTTGTTGTGGTATGCTGTTGACTGGTAACCTACTTGCATGGCCAAACCATTTGACTTGCTGCTTTCTAATAAAATCTAGTGCTGCTTTAACCCCCACTTTAGTCCTGATTTCTTCATTTCTGATCTTATCTCTTCTTGATACGTTGAGTATTCTTCTCAAGAACCTCATTTCTGTTGTGATCTTTCTTTTCTCTTTTTCTGTCATTGTCCAGGTGTGGCATTGGTAGCATAGAGTTGGTAGGAAGATTGTGTTGTAAAGTGCTTTCTTAGTAGTTACTGATACATGTTTGTTCTTTAGTATTGGTGCCATTTGTCCAATGAGTTGATTTGCCTTATTGCACCTATTTTCGATCTTGTCTTCTGATCTGCCATTTGATATTATACTTCCCAGGTACTTGAAACTCTTCGCTTGTTTCAAGGGATGTTCGTTTAGGTGAATTGTTGTTGTTTGTTCTTCTTTAGTTATAGTCATTACCTCTGTTTTGTTTGTGCTAATTTTCATGTTATGTTCCCTACACATTTCGTTTAGACTATTCATGTGGTCTTGTAATTCAGCTTCTGATTTTGCTATTAGTGCTTGGTCGTCCGCAAACAGGAGTTCTCTAATGGTTAGATTTGCAGATGGTTCTTCTGTGTTCTCGTAATGTGATATTTTTGCTATCTCTGCTTGGCTGGTTTCTTTACATATGTTGCCTATATATGTTATGAACAAGAGAGGGGACAGGGCACAACCTTGTCGTACTCCAGATCTTATGGTGAAGGGTTCTGAGTGTCCTCCAGTTGCTCTCACTATGCATTCACTGTTGTTGTATAAACATCTACATAGGTTTGTTAGATGTGTACTCACTCCATATTGTTTAAGGATTTGCCACAACTTGTTTCTATCTACTCTATCGAATGCCTTTGTTTGGTCGACAAAGGCTAAGTAGAGTGTTTCATTGAATTCGATTGATTTTTCTATAAGTTGTCTAAGAGCAAAAATTGCATCTGTGCATCCTTTGTTTTTCCTAAATCCAAGTTGTGTTTCGCTTAGCTGGCGTTCTAAAGTAGTTCGTAATCTTTTTTCAAGAATTTTGCAAAATATTTTCCCAGTATGACTCAACAGTGAAATGCCTCTGTATTGTGTGCAGTCTCTTTTGCTGCCTTTGTTTTTCCAAATTGGGATAATTATGGCATTTCCCCAATCTTGTGGTGTCTGTTGTTCTACCCAAACATGATTGAATAGTCTATGTAGCCAAGCTGTTCCTACTTCTCTTGCTGCTTTAATTAGTTCATTTGACATTTCATCCTGTCCTGGTAATTTGTTCAAAGGGGCTAATCTGATGGCTTCTATAATTTCTTCTTTTAGTATGTCTGGTTCTAGTTCTTCGGTGACATCTGTATAGGTCTCTTGAATTCCTGTGACATCTGATGGGATATTGAGAAGTTGTTCGAAATACTGCATCCATCTTATTAGGATTTGTTTTTGTTCACTTATTGGTTCTCCATTTTCGCTGTTAATTATTTCAGTTGGATCAAAGGGTTCTCCTCTGCCTCGCATTGCACCTATCTTTTTGTAGAAGTTTCTAGTTGCTTCCTTGTAGTTTTTATTTAGAGTTTCTCCATAATCTTCCCAGTCCTTTTGTTTTTCCCTCTTTACTATTCTATTCACATGTCTTCTCGCTTTTCTTTATTCTATGTGATCACATTCCTGTTTGCTCTTCAACCACTTTTTATATTTTTTTCCTTTTTGTCTTTTACCGCTTTCTTTACTTCTGTGTTCCACCAACTTGTTATTTTCTGTATCCGTGTTTTGCGTTTTTTCATGGTTCCACATATTTTTGCAGTATTTAAAATGCTTGATTTGAACATCTCCCATTCTTCTTCCACTATTTTTCTCTCTGTAGGTAATTTTTCAAAGAGTTCAGTTAGTTCTTTCTCATAATTTTCCCTTACTGCCTCGTCTTTAAGGTTTTTTCTTCCACTATTTTTCTCGCTGTAGGTAATTTTTCAAAGAGTTCAGTTAGTTCTTTCTCATAATTTTCCCTTACTGCCTCGTCTTTAAGGTTTTTTAAGTTTACTGATTTGCATGGCATGTATTTTCCTGCTCTTTGTTTTCTTCTTCTGATTGTTCTTATTGTGGCAATGACTGCTTTATGATCTGTTTTATACTGAAATTGGGCACTGTCCTTGCATCTAATATATTTCTCTTTCTGTTATTTCTTGTTAATATAAAATCAATTTGGATTTCAGTATCTAGATCGTTCCATGTGTATACTTGTGAATCTTTATGTTTATAGAATGTGTTTGTTATATAGAGGTCGTGTTGGCTGCAAAGCTCTAGTAGTCTACTTCCGTTATCATTCCTTTCATTTTGCTGATCTCCAAATGCTCCCAGATGTTTTTCTATGCCCACTCTGTTATGTCCTAGTCTTGCATTGAAGTCTCCCATAACTATGATGTTCTCCTGCTTATCTATTTTATTAAGAACGTAATGTATGTCTTCGTAGAAGTCCTCGCATTCTTGCTCATTATTGTTTGCATTACATGGTGCGTATATTTGTAAATATGTTGTAATTGTTTGTTCTTTTATTCTCACTGTTATGATTCTTTCTGATATATATTTTATTTCTAGTATTCCTCTTGCTAGCCGTGGTTTGATGACTATTCCCACACCGTGTCTTGCCCTTTCTTGCTGTTCTACTCCAGAGTAAACAAACGTGTAACTGCGGTGGAGCTCCTTGCATCCTTTCCCCTTTGTTCTGGTGTTCGCTATTCCCATCAGTCCAATTTTCCTCTCTTCCATTGTTTTTATAAGCTCCTCTTCTTTACTATTGAAACCACAGACATTGATTGTGCCTATTTTTTGAGTCGCTGATCTATCTCTTAGTCCATTAACATTGCCGGGTCGATATCCGTATTGGTCAGTCCGTTTATACTTCTTAGTTTTTCTATGAGCAGTATGAAGATCCCCTGCAGGCTTGCTAGGCCAGTCGCAGGTTTAGGGCACAAATCTGACCACAGGGAGTTCATCCCCTATGTCGAGCCATAGCCCCGTTAGCCCATGACCTCGCGGTCATGGTTGCCCGGTCTGCACCACGCAGAGGTGGGGGTTGACTTGTGTAGTCTGCGGGTCATCGGCAGGCTACTAATTTCCGCTCTTCACCCCTCCTGGGAGAGGCTAGCAGATCCTACCCCTGCTAATATATTTGTTCACCTGTCATAATCCCCCATTGTTGTGCCGCGGCGTCGTTACGCGCGCCAGACAAACACCAGTTACCTATCCACAGGTTCGCTGGTGAGGTAGAGTAACCGTCAGTGGTCAAGCAAGTACAAGCGTGACGCATGCAGTTCTCGCTGGACTCGACCCCACAGGGCAAGCGCTGTTAGCGAGAAACGGCAGACGAGGCTTGGGTATTCGGACAGGACAGACGTGGTTTGAGAGAGGCTTGTATTATTTCTGTGCCTGAATGTCGATTGCTAGTATCTCTTGTGAGAAGATGGAAGACTGCGAGGCTGTGGTTTGAGTCTGTGAGTGTAGTGATTCATTGGCTGTATGTATTATTATATTCATCTTGTGATTGTTACTTGCCGAGTTAGACTGTGTTGCATGTAAAGTGTAAATAAAACGTTGAACTTAGTGTTACCGTGTGTCAAGTCAAATCATTCTGTGACTGTATATGTTTCGCATATGTTGGGTCAAGCGAGCCAGATTCATCCTTAGATGTAAGAACCTGACATGTGTGAACGTGGGTAGCTCGTCCTCATAGGAATTGAACCGTGGGGGATTTCGTCCAGCCTTAAATTAAATCATAGGATTTGAATGTGTAAACGTGGGGAAACGTCATTGATTGTGTAACTTGTCCTCATAACATTGTGAACATGATGTCTACGTCCTTACTAAATTTAATCTATGTGTAAGCGATGTATCATCATAGTTGCTGAACGTTTAAACATGGCTAATGTGTCTTCGTGAAAGTAGTTGTGTAGAGTAGAAAGCGTGTGGAAGCAGAAAGTTCGAGAAAGAAAGAAACTTGTGGAAATTGTTGAACGACGACATTACGACCAACAATAACACTCGACGGCATACAAACCTAAATCAAAACTTAGTTGACAAGCATACACCTCACAAAAACACAAATTCTAAAAATTTTTCCTCCAAAAGTAAACAGGTTTTTGTGTGTCAACTGAAACTGTTACCCGTAGAGGTCATTTGTCCGAACAATAGCAGCGACCCTAGAGTCTCTGGTCCTGTTTTCACCATTCTCCAGTGTCTCCAGGGCACTTAAGTATTACATTTTTCATATAATTTTGTATGCAAGTTTAGGCACGTGCTGTATTTTCTGAAATATTGTATAAATTGTTCAGATTACTAACACTTTATAACAAACTTGCGTGTGTGAGAATTCATTTTCATTGAAACATTCCATCGTGTCGACTTTAAATGATTTCATTGAGATGGGTTTTAAGTTAAAGTTAACTGGTGATGTGTTGACAAAATGGAGTGAAACAAAATATTCAGAACACCTCCTAGCACAGGAAAAAGCTAGGGACCGCGATGAAAGGGCGGCTGAAAGAGCTGCCAAACAAGCAGGAGAGCTGAAAAAGGCAGAAATAGATGCTGAAGTGAAGAAAGCAGAAATCTTAGCTCAAAGTAAACGAGAAGAGCTCGAACTACAGCTGAAAATCAAACAGCTTGAAGCCGAAACAGCTGTAGACAAAGAGTCTCGTAAATCAGAAAGATTGGAAAAAGAAAACCAGTACAAAAAGTACCAAGGGATCGTGAGAAACTATACCTCGGGGGACTGCATAGCAGCCTTTACCCAGACTTTGAAACGTTAATGGACCATTATCAGACCCCAGAAACTGATTGGAACATCATATACATGAAAAGTTTATCAGGGGAGCCTTTGAAAGTCAGAGACTATCCCTAAAGATCTCAGAAAAGACTATCATTACGTAAAGTCAACAATTATGTCACATTTCCTGTTAGATGAGGCAGGCTACAGAGAACAATTTAGTAAGATATCTCCAAAACCTACACAAACGTTCTCTGATTACATTTCTTTAGTGCAGGAAATGGCTGTCTGCGGCCAAGATTAACAATGACTTTAATAAACTAAAAGATCTCATCCTTAGAGAAAAATTATCTCATCTCTTTCACCTCCATTTTCCAAGTTTCTGCTAGAGTGTCAGTGTGAAAGTGTAGAACAGATAGAAAAACGAGGTTCTGGCTATTTTACAGCCAACAAGCATTGTTTTTCCAGTGGGTTGACTGACTTAAGTTTTGTAGCAGCTGCTACCTATGACAAACCAAGATCAGAGCCCTACAATAGGCAAAGATCATATAAGCCTAGTACTGAGAAATACCAGCAATGTAGATTTTGTCAACTACCACACAATCAGACAGAAATGTGTGATAAGAACTCAGAATATCTAAAATACTTGCAAAACTACGTGAATAAGCAAGACAAAGAGCGAAGAAGCTATAAACGCCTAACCAAATGCTTCCTCTGTAAGGTGTATGGCCACTGGCGCCATTCTTGTTTAGGAAAACAGATGACCAAGAAGGCTAATGCAGCCATGTTTGATAACTCTTCCTCAGATGAAGAACAAGTCGAAGACCACCCTGTGAACTCAGCACAGACTATTGATATATTTAATTTAGAAAAATGTACCACCTGTAATCAATTTCATAAAGATGGCCTTTTGACATGCGGCCACTCAATACCTATCTCCAAAGAAGAAGCTAACCTGGTGATAGACTCCAAAGGCAAGATTAACATCCACCAGGGATATGTTAATGGCAAATCTACTAGTCTTATGGGACAGCGGAAGCACTCTTATCGGTGTAAAAAGAGGGTCCATATTGCCTACAGACTATACAGGCAAGCACATAACATGCAGAACTTTCTCTGGTACCATCGAGAAATATCCACTTGCATGGGTGTATATTGACACCCCATTTATCACAGGAAAGGTCAAGTGTGCACCATTATCCAACCCATGTTGTGATATTATTGTAGGTAACCTTCCTGAGGTGAATGATATGCCTCATAACACCATAACATCTACTGCCAATTGTATTAATGATGAGGTACCATCATTTTCATCTAACTGCAGTATTCAGAGTGTGATATCATTGAATGAATGCATTGTAGCCAATTCTGTAATATCATCACATGAATCCATTGATGTAATTGTTTCACCATCATGTCATGTTACCGATAATGTTAACACAGTAACTAGATCTGCTGCTAGAGTGCAAGATCAAATTGATTCAAACTGAGGCACTACAAATGCTAAGCCCAGTGTTGCTTCCTCCTAACACCATGAAGGAGAACTTTATAAAAGCCCAAAAGGTTGATCCATCATTGAGTAAATATTTTAATCTTATAGGCCAAAAGCCAAGGTTAACCAAAAATGCAAGATGGCATTTTGCTCTAAAAGATTGCATCCTCACAAGGTACTATACCAGAAGCAACAGCACCACGAAGCAAACGGTACTGCCAGTTGAATACCGTAAACAGGCCTTACATCTTGCACATGATATACCTTTTGCAGGGCATATGGCATATTCGAAGACCAGATCTAGATTGTTAACACAGTTTTATTGGCCAAAATTCTGCAATGACACGAAACAATATTGCAGATCCTGTGACATCTGCCAAAAACTAGTGGAAAAGGGTAAACACCCACAGGCTGAATTGCAGGTTACAGATTTAGCCAGTAAACCCTTTGAGAAGATCTCGGTTGACATTATAGGTCCTCTAAATCACGTTACATCTAGAGGAAATAAGTACATAATTACAACAATTGATCTTTGTAGTCGGTGGCCAGAAGCTATTCTCCTCAAGAACATAACTGCCAAAGAGGTGATGGAAGTTATCTTCCATATATTCTCAAGAGTAGGGTTCCCTGACACTATCCTCTCTGATCGTGGAAGTCAATTTATAGTGTCAGCAACACAAGCTTTCACCAAAATGTTAGGTGTTAAGCAATGCTTTAACAGCCCATATCAACCTCACTCCACTGGGATTATAGAAAAAATTAAAGGGGACTTAAAGCATATGCTATATAAAGTCACACAAGAACATCCTGAAGACTGGGATACCTATTTGCCTGCCATATTATTTGCTTATCGCGAAGTTCCTCATGCCAGCGCCGGTTTCTCACCATTTGAACTTGTGTATGGTGCCAAACCACGCGGCACATTATGTATATACAACTCCATGTTAACTGAAACTACACCTGTACATGAACCCATATCATCATACGAACATGTAACATCATTGTGTGAAAGGATAATGAGATCTTGTATCATAGCCAAGGAAGCACTTAAACAATCTGGTGCTATCTATAGACAATACGCAAACAGAGGAAACAGGACAATAACGCTGACACCTGGACAGAACGTTCTTCTTCTTCTACCTAGTGACCGACATTTACTGACAGACTCATGGCCATGGCCATTCAAAGTACTAAGACAGATCTCAACGGTTGACTACAAAATTGCAATCAAAGACAAACACAAAATATTTCACGTCAACATGCTAACACCATACTACAACAGAGACGAAAACCAAGACGAGACAGCAGCCATCGCCACCATAATTGACCATGAAGTCGATGAGGAGACCGACGAAATACCAACACCAGCACTGGACACGACAAACTGTTTACAAGACATTAAAATAAACCCTCATCTGACACAAGCAGAGACTGACAGTTGCAGACAATTAATAGATAACTACAAGACCATTTTTTCTAACCAACCAGGACAGACTTAGTACACCACCACATTACTTTGACATCCAACACACCAATAAAATGCAGACCATACTCCATTCCCATACATTACAAAGAAAAACTACATCAAGAAATTATAGACTTAGAAAAGAACCACATCATCAGACAATCACAGTCACATTTTTGTTCTCCAATAGTCATCATGCGCAAAAAGGACAACACAATAAGACTCTGTGTAGATTATAGGAAACTAAATAAGATCACACAGTTGGATTTAGAACCAATGACTAACTGTGAAGAACTACTGACGGAACTGACAGACTCTAGGTACTTTACGAAACTGAACATGACAAAAGGTTACTGGCATACACCTGACAGCCTTTGCAACACCTTGGGGACTGTACGAATGGTGCAAATTACCATTTGGGCTCGTGAATGCCCCAGCAACATTTGTACGCATGACCAGACTATTACTGACAAACATAACGAATATCATCTCATACATGGACGACATTTGCATACACACAAAGACAATGACAGACCATATAACGACATTGCAACAGACATTTGACCGTATCAAACAGCACGGACTGACAGTTAAACCTGCCAAAGTTGACATAGCCTACCAAGAAATCTCCTTTTTAGGCTATAAAATCTTCAATGGCTTTGTCACGACTGACAACAACATAGTGTCAAAAATTCTAAAACTATCACTTCAGACTACAAAGAAACAAGTCAGAAGTGTGTTAGGACTGCTAAATTACTACAGACAGTTCATACCAGATTTTGCTGAATTGACTGAAAGTTTTACTAACATACTAAAAAAAAAAGAATATCCAAATAAGATTGTGAACAGCGAATGCCTAAAACCTGCATTCAATAAAGTATTATCCTATGTTTCCGATAATAGTGCAAAGAATCCCATTCTAAAACTGCTAAATTTGCATATTCCTTTCAGATTGCGCACAGATGCGAGCTCCATGGCGATTGCGGCGGTACTAGTACAGGAATATGATGGCATTTTGCATCCTGTATATTACCTATCCAGGAAACTCAAACCGAGGGAACGGAGTTGGTCCACACCTCAAAAAGCTCTCGCCCGTGTGTATGCAATCACAAAATTGTCCAGATTCCTCCTTGGGAGGCATTTTATAGTGGAAACCGACAATAGTCCTCTGACGATTATTGCATCAGGTGCGCCGACTAACCACATGATAGCTCGATGGTCGCTTTTGCTCCAAGACTACAGCTTTGAAGTGAGACATATCCCAGGCAAGCTTAATACACTGGCTGATCTTTTGTCCCATTGTCCTGGTGATACCCAGTAGCCACTTATGTCTGAGTGCAGTGTGTCAGAACACTCAGATCATCACAGCAATTAATGGAGTTTTTTTCCAGAGAAGCTGTGAATTATGTGATAGGGACCAGATCCCATTGTAAATAGTGCTATTATCTTATAAATATTGTGATAGTTGTGTTGTATAAATGCGTAGTATGTGGTAGAAAGTGAACATTATTAATTGTAAATATTACGAACAAAGAACAGTGCCACATGCATTCATAACTTACCTCACGTGAACAATTTAAGTTATCCGTGGTACATGTAAACCGAACTTATCCAGTGATATTTTAATCATTATGAAATTAACGAGTGATAGAAACAAACTGTGACAGTTATACCACTGTAGAACATTGTAATCCAGAAGTTTCCAACGAAACATCGAACACACCAGCTAGTTATAACAACTTGACATTCCGAGTATTGTTACATCCTTATGGAACAAGTGTGTGAAGAACTTTCGTTTACATCAGCTGTGCGTGTGTACTTCCGGAAAGTTATAAATTTATACAAAAATCTAGCAGACTATGAACAAAAACTTAAAAATTAATGACATTAATGTAAAATATTTGTGAAACACGAATTTGAAATACATGAATTGTGTATTATTATTTTTGTAGTAGTGTAATCTGAGAATCATATCTTGATCAACTTGATTCACAACAGTGACATTTGTTTCGCGATTGTAAAGAAGCATCAAGCTATGACGCTGAGAAATATATTAATAAATGTAATTTATTGTGTTTAATAGATGTTTAAATTATTTCCCTTTATTTAATTGTTATCACATATTACATCAAAGGGCAGTAAATCGAAATAGATGGTAATGTGTAAGGTATAAATATAGCCTTTGTGTTGCCAGGTTGTCAACACTCCAAGATGACATCAGCTGGGCATGGAAGAGATTGCCAAAGTTGTAGACCACCATGAGATGTCCCTGCCAAGTTTGGGTAGGACTCTAAGGTTGAAGTCGTCTCACATTGGGACGTCTTACAGTCTAACCTGACGTTTTCGGACGTATTATGAATTTTTTTTATTATTGGTTGCGAGATAGTTGCATTGAATGCTGGTGCTACCGGTCTGACTGTGTCATAATTGCAATGGACGTGATCATCCATCGAGAGGATGGTACTTGGCAAGTGTTACGTTTTGGACACCACATGACTTAATATGTATAACTTGCAATACCTATGTATTTCAATTAAACCTATGCCAATGTAGATGGCAACCAATGGGAAGATTCTGACTGGGTTAAAATATTACCCCTAAATTTACACAGAGCACACATGAAAGGTAGAACATTTCATGAATGGAAGGCGGGGAGAGTGTCATAATCCCCCATTGTTGTGCCGTGGCGTCGTTACGCGCGCCAGACAAACACCAGTTACCTATCCACAGGTTTGCTGGTGAGTTAGAGTAACCATCAGCGGTCAAGCTAGTACAAGCGTGACGCATGCAGTTCTCGCTGGACTCGACCCCACAGGGCAAGCACTGTGAGCGAGAAACGGCAGGCGAGGCTTGGGTATTCGGACAGGACAGACGTGGTTTGAGAGAGGCTTGTATTATTTCTGTGCCTGAATGTCGATTGCTAGTTTCTCTTGTGAGAAGATGGAAGACTGCGCGGCTGTGGTTTGAGTCTGTGAGTGTAGTGATTTATTTACTGTATGTATTATTATATACATCTTGTGATGGCAACTTGCCGAGTTAGACTGTGTTGCATGTAAAGTGTAAATAAAACGTTGAACTTCGTGTTACTGTGTGTCAAGTCAAATCATTCTTTGACTGTGTATGTCTCGCATATGTTGGGTCAAGCGAGCCAGATTCATCCTTAGATGTAAGAACCTGACACACCCCCTATTTGTAAATGTACAGGCTAAAATTATGGGCACACCTACACAATTGTATATACATAGTATGTAGTATATACACTAAACAAAAATGGTTTACACTGGCTGTTAGGGCAGGGAAGACCAGATAAGCAAACATATTTGGCCACCATCACTTTCATTGAGTTAGTTAACTACCATAAATATTTTGGTATGTGCTTTGTGGCTGTTCCTGTCAAGATCACTGTGATAGCTTGTTCACTGTGATACCCCACATTAGAGACTTACGAGTGTTGAGTAAAGAGGAACACAACAACCATAAACATCACATCCGTGAAAGTGAAGTAAAGGACCACATATCACACCATGAGCTGTACTGGGTATATGGTGCTAGCCACATATTTTTAGACCAATTGACATTCAATGGGTGATATGGCTGATTTGTTAAGGTATATAGTTATAATTTTGGAGAATTTTAGAGCTAAAGTTTTAATTAAACTGAAATCAAAAAAAATATATTTCTAATGTTTAAACACAGAAGTCACAAACAATATGTTGTCCAATTTATTGCCTGGCATATTTCACTGCATCTTCTCAGGTGCATACAGCAGAGTTACATATCATATGAAGTGAATACATTAATTATACTAGGGCTGAAATACTTAAAAAACACAGTCACTGATATTGTTTGAATGTGGAGCATGTTTTCACAATGGTAATTGCAAATTTAAAATGAAGACTTTCTGTTTGCATAAAACTGGCTGGAATCATCTAATTACTAATGCCTTGATGTATTTGAGCTATCATTTATTGTTAATCAAATATAATATACAAGATATCTTCCTTTTTTTAACTTTATGATTGCTATTAAACAAGAAGAAGACTGAGTAAATCAGTTTCCCATCCATACAGGATATATTTTGTTACTGCATTGTCTTTCCATTCTACCTATGTAAAATGCTTGGCACTCACACTGGAATTGATAAATGCAGTCAGATTTGGCATACAGAGGCAATAGTTCTTTCACAAATGAGTACTATCTAAGTGGTTCTATATCTGGTCACTGGTTCAGCAACAAAGAATGTGTGCTTTTCGCTGTATATTTGTTTAATTAGTGTCCCCTCAAAAGGTTAGCTGGGAAAAAAAAAAAACACTTGAGGTGTGGGGACCGATGATTCTATGGAAGTAGGTTTGGGTGGCTGATAATGACGTTTGATGAAGTCAGTTGACTGTATAAGGGGAGTTCGTTTGAAATCCATTCGTGCCGCACCGCACATAATTGCGTATGTTGAACATGATCATGTCATAGCCATGTGATAAGTACTGACTAATTAATAAAAAGCACGTGCTTACCATCCCATGATGCATAGGTTCTGTTTCTGACCACAGAGAAAATGGTCGGGTTGATACAAAATCCGTTCAAAGAAGTTCAAAGAGCGGTGATTCAGTTTCTTTCATTTGAAGGATGTCTCTCTCCTGTGTGTGTTCTCTTGTGGATCATCAGACTGCCAGCTTCAGTAAAAGAAGCACCACAATCACACTTGTAAGGTTTCTCTCCTGTGTGCGTTCTCTTATGGTCCTTCAGACTGCCAGCTTCAGTAAAAGAAGGACCGCAGTCATCACACTTGTAAGGTTTCTCTCCTGTATGTGTTATCTTATGTCTCTTCAGATTGCCAGCTTCAGCAAAAGAAGCACCGCAATCATCACACTTGTAAGATTTCTCTCCTGTATGTGTTCTCTTATGGACCTTCAGATGGCCAGCTTGAGTACAAGAAGCACCACAAACATCACACTTGTAAGGTTTCTCTCCTGTATGTGATCTCTTATGGCCCTTCAGATGGTCAGCTTTAATAAAAGAAGCACCACAATCATCACACTTGTAAGGTCTCTCTCCTGTATGTATTCTCTTATGGACCAGCAGATTGCCAGCTTCAGTAAAAGAAGCACCACAAATATCACACTTGTAAGGTTTCTCTCCTGTATGTGTTCTCTTATGTCTCTTCAGACTACCAGCTTCAGTAAAAGAAGCACCACAATCATCACACTTGTAAGGTTTCTCTCCTGTATGTAATCTCTTATGGCCCTTCAGATGGCCAGCTTTAATAAAAGAAGCACCACAATCATCACAATTGTAAGGTCTCTCTCCTGTGTGCGTTCTCTTATGTGCCTTCAGATCGCCAGCTTCAGTAAAAGAAGCACCGCAATCATCACACTTGTAAGGTTTCTCTCCTGTATGTGTTCTCTTATGTCTCTTCAGATTGCCAGCTTCAGTAAAAGAAGCACCGCAATCATCACACTTGTAAGTTTTCTCTCCTGTATGTGTTCTCTTATGTCTCTTCAGACTGCCAGTTTCAGTAAAAGAAGCACCACAAACATCACACTTGTAAGGTTTCTCTCCTGTGTGTGTTCTCTTATGTCTCTTCAGATGGCCAGTTTCAGTAAAAGATGCACAACAGACATCACACTTGTGAGGTCTCTCTCCTGTGTGTGTTCTCTTGTGGATCATCAGACTGCCAGCTTCAGTAAAAGAAGCACCACAATCACACTTGTAAGGTTTCTCTCCTGTGTGCGTTCTCTTATGGTCCTTCAGACTGCCAGCTTCAGTAAAAGAAGGACCGCAGTCATCACACTTGTAAGGTTTCTCTCCTGTATGTGTTCTCTTATGTCTCTTCAGATTGCCAGCTTCAGTAAAAGAAGCACCGCAATCATCACACTTGTAAGGTTTCTCTCCTGTATGTGTTCTCTTATGTCTCTTCAGACTGCCAGCTTCAGTAAAAGAAGCACCACAAACATCACACTTGTAAGGTTTCTCTTCTGTATGTGTTTTCTTATGTCTCTTCAGATGGTCAGCTTTAGTAAAAGATGCACAACAGACATCACACTTGTAAGGTCTCTCTCCTGTGTGCGTTCTCTTGTGGATCATCAGACTGCCAGCTTGATTAAAAGAAGCACCACAATCATACTTGTAATGTTTCTCTCCTATATTCATGTTCTTTTTGCACTCTAGATGGTCATCTTGAATCAAAAGACCATCCCATTCATTACATTTGTTTAACATCCCTTCACTATGTGTTCTCTTATATCTGTCTGCACAAACATTTGGGCTAGAAACATCAGACAAGTCTCCTGTGTGAGTTCTTTGAGAGCTATAACTGACATAACCAAAAATGTCATCAAGAGACCTTGCAAAGCTCTGTGTATGTTTTTCTTGTGTTTCCTTATTTTGCTGCTGACAATTCTCAATAGCTAGAGATAGTTTATTATTTGTATCAATCACAGAAGACACATTTTCTGAAATTTGACAATAATTTTCATGTTTTACTGATACCTTACAACTGTTCTCAAGCGTTCTTGATTCTGAGTTACCGTGTTCTGTCATTTCTTGAATGATGCTACCCCGAGCTACGTCTACCATTTTACCGAATCCGTGACTCCTGTCCTCACGCAGAACATCCGGTAGTTCTTGTTTCACAACCTTCATATCTATGCTGTCATATGTCCACTTTTGTGAATGCTCTTGTATGGAGTGGTAATGACTCCTAGGAGACCAAGAGTTTGTTTCTGAAACACACAAAAGTAAATAATTAATAGTCTCATTAATATACAAGGTATTGAACAGATGTGCTTATGTAATCAAACAATCAAACATTGCAGCTATAGGCAATCAATTTCAAGTGAACGAAAGATGGAGAAGAAGAATTATTAATGTGCTCATGTATAATTAATTTAAACTGATGTATCATCTAGGCTGATGTATGATCTAAGAGAGATGAAGTGACTGTTTATGAGTAAATAAACAGATGAACAAGTACTATATGTTTCATTTATTACTGACATTTTCCACAGATCTATTTTAAGTGCAGTTATTTCTACTGAACGACTTATAACAGCAAGCAATATTGATATTTCATTGCAGTCATAATTAGGAATGCTACCCTCCTGCCTGAAACTAACATTTATGGTGCAGTTTTAGGTGACATATGAAAGAAAACAAACTAACTAACTTGGTACGAAAGAAAACAAAAACAATTTGAGATGGAATATCAGAATGCCTAAAAATAAAACAGCCACATTGTGTTCAATGCTGCTCAGTGTTACTGTTCCTCATGTTTTTGGACCACTCATCTGCTACAGTGCACTAAACTCCATAAGGTGATCACCTTCCCATTAGGTAAGCAGAAACACCAGCTGTTCAGATTAAACTTTTAGAGGACAAGGTTATGAAACCACTGCTCATTGGCTGATGCTCACTGACTAGACTCATACATTCATCATTATCATGTGCCTTGCTGGCTAATGTAAGCATTCATATCTCTCTACAGACCTCGGCCCCTGGTGCTCAGAATCAAATCTGCTGATGATATCCCACCATCCCACTGTCTCAGTCCATCCAGCATGCAATCATCACAGTGTTTTCCAATTCCCCTCTTCTCACAACTTGACCAAAGAATGTTGTTTGTCTCCTTATATTTGTATATAATGTTTTAATCACATTAACCTTTACCAGGCGATCATTGTTAGTTACACTTGAGATCCAACGTATTCACAACATTAGTATCAGCATCCACATCTCCGTTGTTTCTAAGTTGTTCTGAATTTGTTTATTCATGATTCACTGCCATACAGTAAGACAGGTTCTATATAACTGTCACAGTGCAGATAGAATAACTACGATGGAAAGTTCATGGCCAGAGTTGAACCAAATCGGACAGCAATAACGCCACATTCAGGCATGAGGCAGCTTAGCAATAAGCCATACAAGTTAAGGAGTCCTACGAGTTAGAGAGGTTACACATTAGACGCAAGCTGACATGCAAGAACTTATTTACAAGTACTTATAATCAACTATACATCCTGTATTTATACTTTAAGTGTATTTTCACAAACATTGTAATCATTTGAGGATGTGTGTGTGTGTAAATGGGGATATACTGAGAGATGGAAAGTCTGATGTTTGCAGCATTGCAAGCCGACTTGTGATTTCTGGAGTGATATGTTAACCTTAACATTAACTATGAAGTTCTTGTAACTGGACCAAAGAGTTAGTCATCTTCTTTTCGACACGTCATCATAAACGCTTGCGAGTTGAGTTGCCTTGTTTTACGTTTACTTAAATTGTAGAAAATTAATGGAACAAATCATGTAAAGTGACCCATGGAAAATAAAACAGTACTATTACAGATTTTTTCTGAAGTGGGTCAATTTTGCCTGAAAATATACAATGTAGCGACAGAGAAGAGAACAAAAATGAAAAGTCAGCCAATTCAAGTGTGGTTTGTAATTTTTAAAGATGAAACTGATCAGCATAAAATTAATTATTGAGAAATTGTTAGGTACATATCCTTTACAGGAAATTGCAGTCAACCCCAGCATTTTTTGGTAAGTTTATGTTCAGTAGTTTGTCATTGCTTTCTGAATGTGATCTAGATGACAATGAAAGACCTATTATTGAAGATCATCATCATCTTGTTTCCATGCTTGTTGTCAAGCGTCATGGGAAGGAATAGTTAACGTTTCAGAACTCGATTAGTGGCACTGGATAGTGTCATTCCATGTGACTGTACAGTCTTTGGTGTTGTCAGTCCATTTTCATCTTGAGCATCCTTGTGTTCTCATACCAAATCTTCTTTGATATAGCGTCATTTCTGTTAACTGATGATGTTGCATTGAAGATAGTATTTCCAAATTCCCTCAGTCAAAAATTCTACCACTGCTGTGCTATGAAGAAAGAATTGTGAAGTAAGCAGTAAGTTTTTCACCAACACTGTAGACCAAAATTCAAAAGTTGTGTTTGGATGTTTGGGACTATTTAAATTGGAAACAAACAAAGCAGCACAAATCCTATATGCACTTCGAGTGTCAGAAGGCTGAAAGTACAAAGAAGAATCCTGAATGTTCTTAAGCAAAGTGAGATGGAAAAAACATGGGTGCTAATATGCTGCAACGTATGAATGTACATTTCATGGCATTGTACTGTATTGCCAACACTTACAGACCCTACACTGACTATGAAGGTTTGGTTGCTTTGTTAACCAAGCTTAATGTGATTGATTCAGAGAAGCCCCCGGAAGGTTAACCCGGTCAACAAATGCCCGCAGAAGTCGGATGCATCGGCCTAACGGCGCAAGAACGCAGCTCTGCTGTAAACAGGCACAATGCAATCACGTCCGGAAAAAAAAAAAATCCGGATGAACGCAGAAGAAGAAGAGAAGATTCAGAGAAGTATGTGAATGAACAAACAGTGTAGAGAATTTATTTCATACACTGCCTCATATCTTTGTGAAGATTTGATACTGAAATAAAGGAAAACTCATATGTAAGTATCTTACTTGATGGACATGCAGACAGATCTGATGATGAGGGGCTGGTACTGTATATTCATTTTATCAGAGAAGGGAAAGTGAAGGAGACATTTCTTTCTATTGTGCCATTGGAAGATGCAACAAGTGCTGGCTACTTTAAAGCTCTAGAGATGCGCGAATAACTCAAGGGTTCTCACAGTGATATTTTTGACTGGGCCTCCAATAATTTAATTGCTCATTTCAAAATATGTAGCTTTATCTTAGATTCATTCATATTTTTCTTAGCCCATGTTTAATAAAATGCTGACTCCTGAATCACGTTTGCATTATTTTATGCGCCGCCATATCTACTGTCATAAAATGTTTGTAATTTCACCTCACTAATACCTGTTTTTGGTGTGTACACTTGTATAATATTAATATCTCTTGGTTTGACTTTTAATTTGACAATAATAACTATCTGATTTAATCAATTAACCATTAACTGATTAAGCTGTTTCCTCATCAAAAATTAGCTCTACTCCTTTTTCATATATATTACTTTCTGAGCACATTATTGCACATTTGTCTGTTATTACTTAACCAGATCTCGACCTCATCTCACTCATGCCTAGGATATTAATCTTAATATTTTTCATTTCTTTTATTACATTATGTAACTTTTTAAAAATATCAACCATGTCCTGACATTCCACATTCCTATTTTAAACTTCTCTTGGGAAGATATTGTGGTGGTTTTCCCTTGCCTTTCATATTCACATTGGGGTCTTTTATCTCTGCCTTTGACAGCAATTTCTGATTGTCAGGACAGTGCCCTGCTCTGCTCAACTACTGAGTTATGCACTGATCCCAGTGGATACTTGGTCACACCTATAACCTTATTTTTCCCAATGTCTGAGTGGATTTACATTCTGCTATTGTGTTGATTGCAATGGCAAAAGGCTGTGACAATTCAAAAAGCAATGGCTGCCATGAGATGGATTGCGCGAAACACGGCAGGTGTGTCAGTTGTGGAAACTGGAGAGATGTGTTGACACACAGTTCAGAAACGCTAACATTAGTGGGCGGAGCTAATGCACCACGTGACGGCGCCCAGGCAAAAGCCGGAAAAACAGTGTGCTTGGTTTTCAGACCGGGCTGGGACGTGCGAGATGAAGGTTGAGATTGTGAGAAAGATCTGAGTCTGAAATTGTTTCGCGATGGACACAGTGATTTGAGATACAGTCAATTGGGAAGGAGTGTCCTTGTGAAGGAGAACGGTGAATGAAGAAACTGGGCACTGAAGGGAATGACCAACTATGGCCCAGTTGATATCGACCAGCTGTGGTGAGAGAACTGACCCCGTGTTGTGAACAAGCCGACAAGAATGGCGGAGCTAGAGACATGCCGTGACACATTCGTCACCAGTGTGAAGTGTGTAAGTAGATAGCACTGATATTCTTGTGTAGCCGTAAAGTGTAGTGATAGTCGACCATGTGTAACCGCACGAACAAATAACGATTAGTGGTGCTAGTTAGTCTTTATGGACGGACAGTGAGTGGGATGGTCGGATACAGAACGCTGAAAGGCAATAGCTAGCGGTGTTCGATGGCAACCACTCTGAGAACTTGATGTAATAAAGTTACTTTGTACTCTAAGGATGCTTTGAACGTGTGTTGTGTGCACGAAAGACTTGTACAGTGATTCTACGAGCCTACTGAGATATTTCTGCTAAATATTATAAAACCTGGACACAAACCCAAGAGGTCGGGCATGATGAGTGAGTTCCGGCTCTTGGCAATGGCAAACTTCTAAATGTAGAATTATCTAGTAAATCACAAACAGCTAATACATGCTGAGGTTGAGTGCAACATACTGTAAAGAATATTCAACTAACAGTTACGTTATATTGCACTTAATCTTACCTTGATCTATACAGGGTTCAGATTGTTCTATCTTGACACTTGATGGTAGTTTATTCTCCATCTTATGTCTACAGTCGGTCTGAAAGGATTTGTAAGTTACATTTGTATGCAAATATAAACTATATAACTTAATTTGATATTTTGGTTTTTAATATGATTAATGATACAAAATGTCTTATGATTACTTCAAGACATTATTTCTAATATGTCATTCCTCAAGTCGCATTTAAGAATTTGAGTTTGGGAATCTATCACAGTGTAATGTTATTGGTATATCATGACAAAGATAACATAACAATACATGACAGCTCTATGGAATATCATTACTTGTGTTACACATCATGAACATATTAAAGTTGATGCAACACTTATAGCTGCAGTTATTCTTTATTTTATCTTTTTCCCTCCTTCCATACATCCAACAATTAAGTCTTCAGTTTGAGAGAAAAACAAGAAAATCTTGTCATCAATGTTCCCTCTAAACTTTTGTTTAGGAGCAGGAATTTTACTTTGTTAGTTTCTAACATGAAATTTGTGAACGTGCCTACATTTGACAATTAGGTACATTTTGTCCCAATATTGTCTGCTTGTGCATTGAAGCTCGATGGTCTGGACTTTGTTGATGACATCGCCTTCTTGCCTCACACATTGAAATGAGATACAAGATTTAGCTAAACACATTGGATAGGAGGTCACAACAATTAAGTCTAAAAATTCACAGGGAAAGGCAAAGATAATGAGAATAAATCAAGCAAACAATAACCTATCTCTCTTGGTGAAAGTTCACTTCCAGATGCAGAATTATACACCTATTTAGGTAGCAATGTAGACACAGATGGGTCGACATATAAATATAGTAAAATAAGAATGCAAAGGGCAAGAGGACTTTCATAGCAATTGGACATTTGTGGAAGTCAAAACAATTAAACAACAGATTGTTCAAGTAAAACATTAAAACAGTATTACTGTATGGATCAGAAACATGGAGAATGACATACAATGATTATTAATAAACCACAAACATTCATTAATTGTTGAATGGGTAAGATAGGTGGATACAAATAGTATGACAGAATCATTAATGTGGAGCTCCTGGAGAGAACTAAACAAATACAAGTGCATCAAGAAGGAATAAAAGATGATGTACAGCATATGACATACTCAGAGAACACCTGAGAATTGTATCATGTGAAAAGCCTTAGTCCAAAATTGCCAGAGCAAATAAAATAAAGGAAGACCTAAAAACACAAGGAGAAGAAAGAGACAAATGAATAATGTCAGGAGGAGATGGGCAGCTGCATGAGCTAGAAAAAATAGACTGGCCTGGACTGAATTGACAGACAGCCCATACCAAATGGGGGATAAAGTGTAAAAGAAAAGATTTTGATAAAATCCAACGTGGCAAATTCCCTAAATATCATAAAATTTATTAGGCTGGCGGCATTTGATCTTTGACCCCTGCCACAAAAGGCTTCTTATCTATGTCCTTGGATCCCCGCATTCTTTTGACAAAAGTCGACCAACCAGCAAAACCAGTTATTTGTCAATTCTGTGACTGAAGGACACAATTCATTCACAACCAAATAATAATAACATATTAGGAAGTCTGTTGTCCCTAAAGTCACCTTCATCTTTGTCCTGGGACATGCGAGAGTCGAGGGAAATGAACGAGCTGATAAACTGGCTGGCTCTGCACCCACTGCTGATGGCCAGCCCATGGATCGTGCCGACGTTATTAACGTCCTTAAATCATTACTGCTGCACATATCAGAAACATGGAGAATGTCTAAAACAATTATTAATGGACTACAAACATTCATTCATTAGTGCCTGTGTAGAATAAAAGGACTAAAGTGGTATGCCATAATCACTATATGGAGTTCATGAAAACAGGTAAATTACAAGTGAAGCAAGAAGTGAGGAATAGATGCTGATGTTATGTAGGTCACAGAATAAGAACACCTAAAAATAGTATACAGCATAACAAGAAAGTCTATTGTATTGACAGTATTGTCTATAATTAGTATAACCGACAGAGCAAATAAAATAGAGGGTATTGAAAGTATTGACTATAATTAGTATAACCCACAGGGCAAATAAAATAGAGGGATGCCTAAATTAAACTAAGCATTTTACTTAACCAATGCAATAAGATCAAAACCGGAAGTAGAATTCAACGCCTGCGCAGAAGGATGTATTGTGTCCCCCCAAAAAAGGCTATTAAATCACTGTGTGTGTTTCTGACAGAATCTATTCATTCAATTATCACATGACAATAACAAACACCATCTTAGCTTCCATAAAATAGGTCAGTCTAACAGTCTGTGCATAGCCTTTAGTTGATATTATATTGTCTTGGAAATAAATTCAATTATTTGGCATACAATAAGTAATTTTTTTTTCTAGCGCTCTTTAAATTAGTCCGTTGATATTTTGAGATGGATTTGCAAATTTTGTATCCATGTTTACATATATGTGGAGAGTGTCATCGATGATCGTCAATGTTTAGTTTAGTTTAGTTAATGGATCAACATCACGGCACAAGGGTGTAACCCATAAGTGCTCCGTTCTACTCCTAGCTTAAGCCTGAGTCCGGAGAAGTTCAGCTCAGTGCACAAACTACGTAGCACCGATGAGGACCCTGAAATACTTTGGGTAGATTTTTATCTCTAAATTTTGCCCGGGTAGCACCGTTAGGCTTCTCTTTTTTGATTTCCAACTGCCAAGGGATTTGTTACGTGTGCAACAATACACATGGGTGTCCGATCTCACTACCCAGAGACCAGGTGAAATTTTATTACTAGACGTCCACGTGAAAAAATCCCGGGGCTTAAACCCAGGACCTCCAGCGCTCGAGGCAGGCACCATACCTCAAGACCTCTCAGCCCCCTGAAACGTCAATGATCTGTGGTAGAAAACAAGTATTCATGCAGTTTTTTTTACTTAAAATGTGCAGTGTGTATTATTTAGTTCTACATCAGTACCATCCTAGGTAATACATACAATATATCACCCCTATGCAATATTCTACAGAATATGTATATTTTTGGAAAAATAAACGACACATTTTATTGTGATTCTATGACGTTTGTTCATTTTTCGCCACAATCTGTTTGTAGTATTAGGCAATGTAACTCAAAAAAAGTTAAAAGTTCACATATTACTGTTCAATTTCACTGTGAGCTTCCTCTATGTGCATTGTATAGTTCATCAGTTTATCACTTGACTTTCATGTTGTCAGTTGTCAAATTATACAATCTGTTAGTGGTGTTCTTGATGATTTTTCGTTACTTCAGCTTCTCTTAATTAACATATTCCGATTGGCATATGATTTTTGCTTGGGGTTATACATTCCAGTTGTTCACATCTCTAGTGCAAGTCCCCATAGTTGCCAGGGAGCGAGATAATGATCTTTATTATTCCCTGGTGCGCTCCAGGTATTGATAGAGGGTGCGTTAATGCCCGATAGTGGTTATTCATAGAGAGTGCCTGACTGCTCACAAGGTCTACAGGGCCATACGCACTCTATGTTTGACCGAAGGCTGACTCGTCTCCGATATATATTTGTTGCTGATATGTTGACTCATGATACTGATCACATCACTCCTGGAGTGTCCATCAGTCTATACAAATATGGGTCAAGTATCATATGCCTGATGCATCTTATAAACCTTTACACATTATAGGAGGCCACAATATGTGAAGTGTTAAACCTTTACACATTCTAGGCCACAATATGTGAAGTGTTAAACCTTTACACATTCTAGGCCACAATATGTGAAGTGTTAAACCTTCACACATTCAAGGCCACAATATGTGAAGTGTTAAACCTTTACACATTTTAGGAGGCCACAATATGTGAAGTGTTAAACCTTTACACATTTTAGGAGGCCACAATATGTGAAGTGTTAAACCTTTACACATTCTAGGAGGCCACAATATGTGAAGTGTTAAACCTTTACACATTCTAGGCCACAATATGTGAAGTGTCAAACCTTTACACATTCTAGGCCACAATATGTGAAGTGTTAAACCACACATTATAGGACACAATAAGTAAAGTGTAATGTGTAAATTTAAATAAAATACCGTGAAATAAGTATGGTTTTTTTTTAAAGTTAGTATTTAATTATTAATTGCTCACTTTTAGAAACAACAGTGTAATTATAGAGCAGAAGTGAAATCAATTATTAGTGAATATTTTTATTATTTAATATTTTAATAATTAATTAACTGCTGCTTAATTTATGCAGCAGTTACAAACATATTTACTTACATTAATGCATAATATTTAATCAACAAAAGAAAGCTTTCGCAATGCAGTGGCAGAATAAACGAAGTCTCTATTCGCAACCAAGTTGCGAATAAACGAAGTCTCGATTCGCAACCAAGAGTAGATACAAACAAGCTGTGGGAAATCCATAAACAATATGGAGTGAGTACACAACTAACAAACCAATGTAGAAGCTTATACAATTAATATTTGTATAAATTTATATTATAAAATATAATCCACATGCAAATATCAGTCCAGTGCACTCTCCAGTAGTGGCAGCTATTAATAGTAGCACGTATATTGGCTATGCTTGCATTCAAAGCGAACGAACAAACAACAACAACAAATTCAAATATCCTGTAAACCTCTCATGATATATTTGATATCTCCGTGTCGATCAATATGTTTCAATGAATTAATCCTGACACAGTGATGTATGGCTTGGTTTGGCAAATCAACAGAATGTGTGTCTGTGTTTGTTTTGTTTTTTTAATTTCCGGGCATGTTTACGTTCAGTAGTTTGCCATTTCTTTCTGAACTACCGGTACTCATACATCTGTATGAAATCCAAAGCAAGGTGGTCTGCTTCCAAATCGCCGCAGCTAGGTTTCGGATGCGGTTTGCAGGATTACGAAATACATTCATAACCACTTCACTACAGACCCGGCGACTATATATGTTTGTTTCAGAAGGTACAGTTAGTTGAATGTCTTTTACAGGACATCACAATCAACCACGGAATTTATTCCAGAAGTTGGTGTTGTTGCCTTCCACTTAGGCCGTTAGGTTAGGCGTCGTGGAGAAAGTTAATTGAAGCGCCTTTCCTCATTTCCTACTGGTTTACCGGATAAATAATTACTATCAGTTACCAGTAAATTAGCTAATTTTGTCAAAATGCCGAACAATTGTCTTTGTACAGTTATCTTGTCGTATTCACTTAATTAATTTCTGAAAAATTGAAAAAAATAAAAAGTTAGCAGGTGGGGAATCAAACCAGGGTAACAACGGTTACGAGCAGAGATGCATACCGCTTTGCTACTGGGACCATGATAAAAGTGTATCACAAATGTCTAATATAGTCAACACATGTTCCGATGACATCACGTATATCATGTGACTAGACTTTGGTTGCGAATAGAGACTTCGTTTATTCACAACTTGGTTGCGAATAGACACTTCGTTTCATGAATTGTTCTTTCACTAACGACAAACATTCCGCATGATATTTAATTAATATAAAGGGGCAGCTATTTTTAACTGTTAATTAGGTCACAGCATATCCTATCGAAGTCTTAAAAATTGAGTGCATTTTTCTCAGATTCTGAGACTCTCATGCTTTGTGCGGTGCTTTCGGCAGGCCGCACTGCAGAAAGAGGCTGAGCCATCTGGGATAAAACCTGGTGCAATTAAACCAGTCCTCTCGACATTCTATCGAAAGAGGAATGTGACCTTTACTTTACTGTTACCAAAATGCACAATAAAATATACATTTTGCTAGGTTCGTTAGTGACAGAATTGTAATAATAAACAATTGGCGGCCATTTTTAATTATTAATTCAATCATGGCACATCCTATCGAAAAATAGATAACATGTCAAGTTAGGCCTCGCCACCCCGGATGCAATGATATATGGTACTGTGTTGTCCATTTAAAAATAAGCAAGCCACAGTAATAGAAGTCAGAATTTCTCAGCTTCCAATTTACTGGGCCACAATAATTAGAACCACTTTATTTACAGATTCCTTCACACTTCCTGATTGCAGATCACGACACAAAAATATTAATAACTCTGCTTAGAATTAACATACAGTCTTCATTGAGATGAGATACCATATGGCATAATTGGCTTCATCTTGTCAAGCTGTATCCAACTGTCATGATTTCATAAGTAAAACCCCAATTTTTAACTAGTATTGTCTATATATTTAAGTGTTTCCGTGGTTTATTTCAGATGTCCGTGGCCAAAGGCGTGTGAACGCGGTTCGTGAGCTGCTTACCAAGGCATTCAAAACGCAGCCGCGACTGATTTTGTGCAGCAGACCGTGTCGCGTTGTGTTATAACGTATTGGTATTGGAACCGGTCGTTCAGAAATAAATGGCAAACTACTGAACGTGAAATTTGCCTAGTACATCAACAGCAAGGGTCTGCAAGGTGTGGAATGCGCCTGGCCCTGCAGCCAGCAGGATTAGGATCGGCTAGCCTCTCCCAGGAGGGGTGAAGAGCGAAAATTAGCAGCCTGCCAATGACCCACAGACTACACAAGTCAACCCCCACCTCCGCGTGGTGCAAACCGGGCAACCATGACCGCGAGGTCATGGGCTAACGGGGCTATGGCTCGCCATAGGGGATGGACTCCCTGTGGTCAGATTTGTGTCCTAAACCTGCGACTGGCCTAGCAAGCCGGCAGGGGATCTTCATACTGCTCATAGAAAAACTAAGAAGTATCTGGAGTACGACAAGGTTGTGTCCTGTCCCCTCTCTTGTTCATAACATATATAGACAACATATGTAAAGAAACCAGCCAAGCAGAGATAGCAAGAATACCACATGACGAGAACACAGAAGAAGAACCATCTGCAAATCTAACCATTATAGAACTCCTGTTTGCGGACGACCGAACACTAATAGCAAAATCAGAAGCTGAATTACAAGACCACATGAATAGTCTAAACGAAATGTGTAGGGAACATAACATGAAAATTAGCACAAGCAAAACAGAGGTAATTACTATAAAACTAAAGAAGAACAATCAACAACAATTCACCTAAACGAACATCCCTTGAAACAGTAAACAGTAAAGAGTTTCAAGTACCTGGGAAGTATAATGGTCAGAAGACGAGATCGAAAATAGGTGCAATAAGGCAAATCAACTCATTGGACAAATGGCACCAATACTAAAGAACAAACATGTATCAATAACTACTAAGAAAGCACTTTACAACACAATCTTCCTACCAACAGTTGTGGTGAAATGCAACCACTGATGATCTTTGTGCTGAACCCGAACCGGAAGTATTGAACCAGAAGACTGTAGCCTATTTGGCACTTCGACTGACCTGGCATAATTTACAAACACAATGGCATTTAATCAATCGTGCCAAATACCAGTGCAATTTAGATGTTTAAAATGTAAAATTACGCAACAGTGTTAAAAAAACAGGCAAAGCGCCTAGGAACTATAAACTGAATTGAACGAACATCCAACCATAATCTGATTCAGTGCTGAGACAGCGCTCTTCTGAGAGAAGTATGAATAAAATTTGGTGGAACTGCGGTAAAGCTGTGAAAGTGTAAACAATATAAAATTACACAAAGTAGTGCAGCTTTACATAACAGAGTTACACATACAGAACGTTGCGGCGGTTAGCCTTCATCAGCAAACAAACACATTCACAAACAAAACAGACATTCAAGGAGAACTCCTGTGACTACATTAGAAGGTGATGACAGGACGAGAGGAACAAATGCATGGAAAAATAGAAGCAATGAAGAGAAAATGAGAATTGAAAAAAATGTTAATTGAAAAGAATGTTAGTTGAAGAAAATGTTTAATAGAAAAAAATGTAAATAGAGAAAAAAAAAACTGCATACTCACCTCACGTACAGATCCGTACGTGAGGTGAGTATGCAGTTTTTTTTTCTCTATTTACAGTTTTTCTATTAAACATTTTCTTCAACTAACATTCTTTTCAATTAACATTTTTTTTCAATTCTCATTTTCTCTTCATTGTTTCTATTTTTCCATGCATTTGTTCCTCTCGTCCTGTCATCACCTTCTAATGTAGTCACAGGAATTCTCCTTGGCTGTAAGTTGTGTTTGTGAATGTGTTTGTTTGCTGATGAAGGCTAACCGCCGCAACGTTCTGTATGTGTCGAAATTCTGTTATGTAAAGCTGCACTACTTTGTGTCATTTTATATTGTTTACTCTTCTGAGAGAGAGAGAGAGAGAGAGAGAGAGAGAGAGAGAGAGAGAGAGAGAGAGACAGACAGACAGAGAGACAGAGAGACAATGAGAGAGACAGAGAGACAGACAGAGAGACAGAGAGAGAGAGAGAGAGAGAGAGAGAGAGAGAGAGAGAGATAATGCACTTATGGTTAGAAAGAAGACAAAAACAGGTATTTCTAACAAAGAAGAAAACAAAAGATAGTAGTATAGTAAATCAGAAAGACATCGATGTGCACTGCAAAGGGAGATAACTCCTTCATTATTTTTCGAAAAATAGGGGTGGTCAGGGAGTGCGGTCAAGTGACTCATCAGATTGGGTGTGATCAAGTGGTGAGGAGGTGGTCAAGTGGACAAGGGGTAGTCAAGTGACCCCTTAAATTGAAGGTGAAGTAAGTCTAGTGACGTGGTGGTGGTTAAAATGAATGCTAACGTGGTCAAGAGGTTGTCAAGTGGTCAAGGCGTAGTCAAGTGACCCCTTAAATTGCATGGGAGGTTGCATGTAGTGACTCGGTGGTGGTTAAAGTGAGCGATAACGTGGTCAAGCGGTGGTCAACTGGTCAATGGGTGGCCAAGTGACCCCTTAAATTGTAGAGGAGCGTATGCGCTGTGACACGGTGGTGGTAAATTGAGCGATCTCGTGGTCAAGAGGTTGTCAATATGCAGTCAAGTGGTCAAGTGTGGTCAAGTTAAACCTTAAATTGTAGGGGATTGTACGTCTAGAGACGTAGTGATGGTTAAAGTGAATGATGACGTGGTCAAGAGGTGGTCAAGTGGTCAAAGGGTAGTCAAGTGACCCATTAAATTGTAAGGGAGGGTACGTCTAGTGACCTAGTGATGGTTAAAGTAAACGATGACATGGTCAAAAGGTATTCAAGGGGTGGTCAATTGGCTAATGGGTGATCAAGTGACCCCTTAAAATGTAGTTGAAGGTATGGGGCTCGCAGAGCTGGTGTCGGCGAGTGGGCGCGGTCTGCGGTCTGCTGTCGGTCGGTTATCATAAGGGTTACGGCTCTTTACATGAAAACCTTTAAGAAGTAATAATGGCCGCTAGTACTGACTGTAGAGATTATGGCTTCGTGAAATTCGTTGTTAATGGGTGTGTGAGTGGTGTATTATCTAGATAAGTGCTTCCAAAAACTATTCTCATAAGGGTTACAGCTCTTCAAATGAAAACCTTAAAAAGGTAAAGATATCCGATAGTACTGGTTTTACTGGTATGGCTTAGTGATGTTCGATGTTAAGGGGTGAGTGAGTGAAGGCGTATCTAGATAAGTGCTTTCGAACACTATCATCATATGGATTACAGCTCTTCAAAAGAAAAACTTTTAAAAGTAATGATGGCTAGAATTACTGGTTGTATTGGTTATGAATTTGTTATTTTCGTTATACACAAAATTCTCCCGACTGTCCAATTTGAAAAGTGGAATAGACAGGAGTCTCGGCAATTCAACAAGCCCGCACATGTACACTGTGCATAATGCCACAGTCAGAATGCCAACACAAAATTCATCCACACTCGCCACAGTTCATCGTCGATAGACTCGGCAGTCACCAGAAAATCATCGTTGACCCGGGTTTTCTCACATGGCTCGGTCTTTTACCGCAGGGAGACCCGCCGAAAGTGTCGCATAAAGCACGAACTCCGCAGCTTCAGCGCCGATTCCCGGGAGTCTCCGAACAAATGCACTCGTGAACTGAAAGGGAAAAACAGTCAATACAGCAATCTCCGGTAGCCATTGTTCTGAACATGCAATTCACTGTACAGGACAGATGTAAAAGCAATCCACGCGAATTTCACAGCTCACGGTGTCACCCACGCACTCACTCAGTAGTAGAGCGACGGAACCATGTACTACCAGTCCAACATGAGGAGAATCCCATTGTAAACCGTAGCCACAAGCATAAACACGCCAGAGGCCCCAACGGTTCAATGCCTAACCGCCATTCTGGAGACCGTTGATATGGATATGATGACAGATCTATACTTACTTTTGAAATGTATACGATGACAGATCTATACTTACTGAAGACATGAACATAATTACAGATCCATACTTACTGTTGAAGTGTATATGATGACATATCTATACTTACTGGAGGCATGGACGTGAAGACAGATCTATACTTACTGGAGACATAGACATGATGACAGATCTATAGTTACTGAAGAGATAGAGAAGATGACATATCTATACTTACTGGAGACACGGACGCGATGACAAATTTATACTTTCTGGAGACATGGACATGATGTTAGATCTATACTTACTAGTGACACGGACAAGATGTCATGTTTATACTTACTGAAGACACGGGCATGATTACTGATCTATATTTACTGGATGCATGGATATGATGACAGATCTATACTTACTGGAGTCGTGGACATACTCTGAGTACTATACTTGCTGTAGAGACACGCATGATGAAAGAACTACACTTACTTGATTCATGAACATACTGAGAGAACTATACAACTGGACACGCTAACAAAGTTTATACTTACCTCAGAAGCCGTGTATTGATGATGGTGTGTCTTGTGAGAATGTTGACTGCGAGTGCTGCAGCTTTTATTGGTGGAAGCTGTGAGTTTAATCATCGGCTCTACTTGTGTACAAGACACGCTGTTAGCAAACAATCCTGGTTGGATCCAACATGTATGCTACTCACTTCTGATTGTGTTGACGGGGGGGGGGGGGATAGAGGCAGACACGTGAACCGCGAGTTTGCATGGTGACCACACTTACAGAGATACCCACTTGTGCCGTATTTATTAATGGAAAATGGCCAAAACGAAACTTCCGTATTACATAGGGGAAAACCAATTATGGATACATTCATACACAATAACTACATAAATAATAATAATAATAATAATAATAATAATAATAATAATAATAATACAAATACAAATATTATTATTAATAATAATAATAATAATAATAATAATAATAATAATAATAAACAATAATAATAATAATAAATAATAATAATAATAATACAACTGTGAAAGAAACTTAAGACACGACTAGCGTTAAAGAATTAATTCAGCATGACACGGTGGACAACACCTGCGTAGGTAGCCCATCATTGTGAGTAAACATGAGCGCATTAATACCATATTGGACGTTAGAACCAAAATGAAGCATCATCATAAATTATCATGCTGTTCTGCTAATTGTTATAAGCGTTTATGTCTTTCCACATGCCTCCGTCGTTTGTATTATGCATTAGCTCTGGTGATAATATTACTCCGTGACACCGTCTCACCGTATACATGACAACCGCTCAATGTATCCAGGACACCATCTCAGTACATCCATGATACTATCTCACTACATCCATGACACCATCTCACTGCATACTTGACACCTCTCACTGCATCCATAACACCCTCTCACTGCATCCATGACACTATCTGACTGCATCCATGACACCTCTTAATGCATCCATTACACCATCTCACTACATCCACGACACCATCTCACTACATCCACGACACCATCTCACTACACCCATGACACCATCTCACTGCATCCATGACACCATCTCACTACATCCATGGCACCATCTCACTACATCCACACCACCATCTCACTACACCCATGACACCATCTCACTACATACATGACACCATCTCACTACATCCATGGCCCCATCTCACTACATCCATGACACCATCTCACTGCATCCATGACATCATCTCACTACATCCATAACACCCTCTCACTGCATCCATGACACCGTCTCACTACATCCATGACACCGTCTCACTACATCCATGACACCCTCTCACTACATCCATGACACCATCTCACTGCATCCATAACACCCTCTCACTGCATCCATGACACCATCTCACTACATCCACGACACCATCTCACTACATCCATGACACCCTCTCACTGCATCCATGACACCATCTCACTACATCCATGACACCATCTCACTACATCCATGACACCATCTCACTACATCCATGACATCATCTCACTACATCCACGACACCATCTCACTACATCCATAACACCCTCTCACTGCATCCATGACACCATCTCACTACATCCACGACACCATCTCACTACATCCATAACACCCTCTCACTGCATCAATGACACCATCTCACTGCATCCACGACACCATCTCACTACATTCACGACACCATTTCACTACATCCATGACACCATCTTACTACATCCATGACACTATCTCACTACATTCATGACACTATCTCACTACATCCATGACACCATCTCACTACATCCACGACACCGTCTCACTACATTCATGACACCATCTCACTACATCCACGACACCATCTCACTACATCCATGACACCATCTCACTACATCCATGACACCATCTCACTACATCCATGACACCATCTCACTACATCCATGACACCTTCTCATACATCCATGACACCATCTCACTACATCCATGACACCATCTCGCTACATCCACGACACCATCTCACTACATCCATGACGAGGGGCTGGTCATGTCTGTTTTGGAGTATGCAATGGCAATCCTGACTTTCAGCCATAAGCAGATAGAAAGGATTGAAAGGATACAGAATGAAGCTATGCGCATTATTCTTGGATGTACAAGAGATACAGCATGCAGGTCGATGCGCTACCTTCTTGATTTTCCAACCATTGAAGAGATAATACAAGTTTGCAGGGCACGCGCCTACCTCAGAATTAACGCAAACACACAACATCCACTGCATAGTGAAATTAGGAAGGTGAAGGGCAGCAGGTTAAAAAGAGGACGGTCGTGGATGGGTCAAGCCGAAGACATTCTTCAACAGGTGTGTTCACTTGAGGACTTAGAACCTGGCGAGGAGTGGGTGCAAGTGCCAACAGACTTCTGCACATCCTTTTCAGTTTCCATCCAACTAGATAGAAAATGCAGACAAGAAAATCCGGCTGCTGTTGAGGCTGAAGTACAAGCGTTGATTTTCGAGAATTCGCTAGACGGTGACGCGGTCATCTACACAGATGGGTCGGTCGTCCGACATGTGAGAAGCTCATGGGCCTTTACAGCTCGGGCCGGAGGGAGAATTGTGAAGGAGGACTCTGGTGCTTTCACTGAAACCACAAGTAGCCTGACCATGGAAGTCATGGCAGTAAGTAAAGCAATAACATGGCTCGAGACACAGACATTCACTAGGGCTTGTTTCCTTAGCGACTCAATGAACATGATCAAGAGGATAGAGGAGGGGTCGATCCGAAGAGAATGGTTGCTGCCTCTGAAGCGGTCTCGGCTGGCAAAGATTAGTTTCATCTTCGTGCCAGGGCATGCGGGAGTACAAGGAAATGAGCGGACTGACAAGCTCGCAGGTGAGGCTACTGTGGAGGGCGGACGCGCCATGGACCATGCTGACATTCTGAATGCTCTACGAGAAGTGAGACTTTTGCGAGAACCAAGTGATGACTGTGAATCTACAACAATGGCCAGACTGCGAGAGCAGCAAATTAAAAGAGGGGTGGCCAAACAAGAACACTACGCAGGAAGCCAAAGAAGATTGATAAACCAACACAGAACTGGCGTCGTTAGCCGCTACACGCTGCGGGATTTGCTGAGGAGGGGATCCGAGCACTTATGGACTGAATGGTTCGATGTGCAACGAGGATGATCTGTCGACTAACTAACTAACTAACTAACATCCATGACACCTCACATAGCATCCATGACACCGTCTCACTGCATCCATGGCATCGTCTCACTGCATCCATGACACCGCCCCAAGGCATGCACGACACTTTCTCACTGCATCCACTTTATGGATCACTGTGTGAACTGAAAAAGACAGTTAAATTCATACCAGAGATAACATTGCAGATATAGACATATTTCAAGCGAACGAAAGAAAAAGAAGAAGAACTGCATCCATGACACCGTTTCACTGCATCCATGACACACAACAAGGCATCCACGACACTTTCTCACTGCATCCATGACACCGTCTCACTTCATCCATGATACCGTCGTATTGCATCCATAGCATCGTCTCACTGCATCCATAACACCGTATCGCTGCATCCATGACACCATCTCAATGCATCCATGACACCGTCTCACTGCATCTATGACACTGTCTCACTGCAGAGACAACTACACAGATAGACAGACACAGTTAGATCAACAGAGACAGAGAGAGATCAAGAGAGAGAGAGAGAGAGAGAGAGAGAGAGAGAGAAAGAGAGAGAGAGAGAGAGAGAGAGAGATGGGAGAGAGATGGGAGAGATAGAATACAGACGTGATGTCTTGAAGGATTATTAAAAACCTCTCTACATGTCGGTGAAACTCTCTTAGGTAATCCATTGCAAATGTATGACCGACAGATGCATACATTGTGATGACAAATAATACTGGGTCAGAGTTCATTGAAAGCATTAGTAATATAAGACATACAAAGGACATTGCGGACAGGGGACGATTCAGGTCTGAGGACCTATTTAAGGCAACAAAAGATTAAAAGTTAATGTCTGAATTTTCACCCCAAGTCACTACTTAAACACGGCAATCTGTTGCTCCACATCTCAACACATAGTTCAGGACCTGGGTGTTAGGTTATGAAAGGGAACATGCATGTGTGTGGTATCTATAGACAAACATGTCTAATCTTACGTTGTGAGAACAGCAAGCGATTAAGATTGTAGACATATGTCAATGGATTGGGTAAACAAAAAAAAAGCAATTAACATTACAAGAAGACTAGTGTACTCTTCGGAGACAGCTTTCCTTGACGCGTGTAAAAAGTGTCCTCGAGAGCTGTTTGTTTTGGACAAATGACGCAATTGCAGTGTCGTCTCTGCATTATAGGAAACATACGTCTTCTAGATAACAATGAGAGAAAGAAAGACACTTGCATTTAATTCCACATGACGGAACTGTCACCAGATTGCTAATGGTTGTGTAATAAATGTAGCAAGATCACAAATGAGCATCGGAGACCACCAGTGTCTGAGATGTGTATGAGTTAGTGCCGCCAGCTATTAAGCCTCAGCAAAATTACCTGACAGACAACTTTGTATAATATAGAAATAAAATGATTTCAATGATTTATCACTCGTGTTCATGTGTATTCCTGAAGTTCTGCTATGTCAGCTTATATCCATCACCCTCACACATGTTAACTTATCGAAGCCAGCCAGTGATGGTTATAACAATGTGTGTGTGTGTGTGTGTGTGTGTGTGTGTGTGTGTGTGTGTGTGTGTGTGTGTGTGTGTGTGTGTACATGCTCGTGCGCGCGCGTATGTGTGTGTTTATTCGAGTGAAAAATGTGCTTGGTTTCTGTGCTTTGTTTTTTGTTTTTTTTTTTTAGTTTTGTTTCTTAAATTTGAAACCAGCTGTGATGAGAATTCAAGCATGTTAAATACTACAAATTACTGCAAAAAATATTACATGAACACATTATTACAGTTTGAGTTAAAGAAAATAACAAAAGGGATAGTGCCGGCCATGCTCTGAGCTCAAAGCTTACTAAGTGATTGATTGATTGATTGATTTAGGAACCGACATCACAGCATTCGGGACATTCCCATAAGCGCTCCGTCCCCATCCCCAGCAGCCAGCGAAGAGTTCCAACACTAATAGTTCCAGTAGCAATCTGATTATATGTCCGTCTCGCCTTTCCTCTGAGCGTCGAGCGTTGGCCAGATCCCCTCATCACACCTCGCTGTGTCATTCTTACCAGACTATGGTGATCCATCTGATCCTCCGAGGTGTACACGTGCTACCACAAGGCCGCAACCACTTACTAAGTAAGCCATGCTTATCAGGTTGGCGTACGACAGCTATCACAGCAGTGAACAAGGGCTAGTGTAAACACTAGAGGCCACCCCAGCTCTGGATGGACGGTTTATTTCCTTATAGTGCTCAGGCGTCCATCCCTGCCCCTCCTCCCTAGACAGGCACCCTCGAACCATGTATGTGTTAAGCGAGGAGCTTCCCGCGACCGTAAGCTTTCCAACCAAGACAGGCCATTGCGAGGACATTGACCACATACCATGGGTATCCTACCCACTAACCAACTGGGTTTCTCCAGAAGGCTGAACAATCACAATCTCACACGATTATTTTAGAAGCCCGCACATACACACTATGTCATGCTAACGTGGTTCATCTTATTTTGTTATACAACTGAATCAAATTAAATTTTATTTTCTAAACCGCCAGCTCAATAAAGAAATGTAATGCACTAATAACAGCAACTGATACAAGTTATATTTGCTAATGAAGGATAATTGTAACACTAAAATGTATACGAGAATGAAGGAAACATTAAAATATAAAGTTATTATAACTATTATACCCCTTGAAAATCGGTAGGACATAAACTAAACTTTTCTTGCTTCCTCTTGTAAACTAACTGGAGATAAATATATCGCCAAGGAAATTAACACTATTTAAACTACTCCAATTGCTCTGTTTTTTATACATTATATCTTATTGAGCTGTGCATAAACATTGTCGCAATTAAACCATGTGTATAATATGTTTGGGACGCAGAGGTGTTTTCAAGGCACCAGGGCCAGGTGTTATACTGGCCAAGACCTACTAATACGCCCTCGCCGTGCGACCTGCGCAACAGGTCCCTTCGGGGTCCTGGCTAACGTAGTAGGATCGCTGATGCTTCCGAAGTCAGAGAGTATCTGCCTGCACGGCGAGGAACCACCAGTCTGCACACCAATAAGCCAGACATGGGACAACGGATACTCACGCAAATCTCACGTCTTGTATGACATCACACAGATGCTGGACAACAGGATGTCTTCATCCGACATGCAGGACTTCATGCTGGAGTTCACAGCCAGCGAACACAAGCAAGCAAGCAAAGCAATAATATATTTATGTTCCATGGAGTCAGCATAATCACATTAAGTTTACAAAATGCGCTGCAATTAATTATACCCTTTTTTAATAATGTAGAAACTTTACCAAATAGTTATGCCCCTATCACTATGCAATGTGGAAAAACATGGAATAGTACAATGCTATGGGGATGACTGCGACCTTTGTCAAATAGAACGCTTGTTGCAATGTTTACTGAGCATAGCCTACGATGGGTAGCGTTGTGGTGTTCTGTTGTGATAATTTGGTGTGTCCAGTGTGTGCCACGTGGTTACACACCCGCTTCACACGCGTGATCCGGGACTGTTTCCGGATCCGGTCAGGGATATGCACTACTGACGAGCTCAAACAAGGGCGAAACTCGAGTATAGTGCTTCCATATTGACGTGGATAGGCCTTAGGTTCATACCGGAATGCGATCGGCGTTGCCAGTAGTGGGTTGTGCTCAATATTTAAGTTTACTGTATGATCCATTCAATGATACGTTTAAACGTGTTTAAATAAAACTAAGTGTGCATGTGGACACTTGGAGTACAAAATAATTTATATTGATAGATTTTAGTATGCATGAGATCAGATAATTACTTCATCATCATCATCATCATCATCAAGTAATGTGTATGTAATTGCACCTTACCATAAATGTAATGGTATTATTATGTGTATATGAATATGTATTAGCAATGAATTTGTTGCATTAGCAAATGTAAAGGAAAATACACAATGTACACTGTTATGAACGAAATAATTGTTTTTAAAAAAAAAACACTGCGATGTCCTACAACTGAAAAACGGGTTGTTTTAAAAATGATGTCTAGTAAAGGGATGAAGAAAAATTTAACTTCCAAAGACCAAACATAACGGGCTTAGGCAAGTGGAAAAAAATAAGGCGGACTTTCCATCTGGCTTAACATCAGACAATCATATTAATATTGTACTGAATAATCTTTTCATGTCAACCAAATCTGGCACAGAAAAACGCATGGACGTATCTAGAGATAAAAATAACAGATATGTTTTATCGGTACAAATACAAAACCACTATCTCTGGTAGAAGTACTATAGTCAGCACAAACATAATTATATGTGCACAGTTCTAGACCATCCTCCCCCCTCCCCCTCCCATGTCAGGCTTTCACAACCATAAACAATGCGATCAGGCGCGTTGTGTTTGGCAGCACCATCGACAGTACCAACCATACCACATTATGCACAGTGTATCTGTGCGGGCTGTTATTTGTCGAGACTCCTGTCTTTTCCACTTTTCACATTGGGCAGTGGGGAGCGTTTTGTGTGATATTCACTGGCACAGGAATGGAGCATAATGGGGACGACCCGTTGCTGTGAAGTTGGAACTGCGACTAACTAACTAACTAACTAACCATACCACACTCATGCAAGTCAAACAAAACGGCTGTGTATGAGTCAGATGTACCACTTGTGTCCATATGTATTTTTGAATTCTGGTCATGCCACCTCATATTTATCAGCATCATTATACCTGTTAACAGATCGAAACCAGACACAGAAGGTCACGACAATATATATATATATATATGTGTGTGTGTGTGTGTGTGAGAGTGTGTGTGCGCGCGCGCATGTATGTGTATCTATGTGTGTATTCGAGCGAGACAGATTCTACACTTGGAGTGTGAAGTATTCCATCTTCAAATACTAATTCAAGGCTGCGAGGATAACCGGTCTGTATACTTCATGTCTGAAACGTATACTGGTGTGTACACTTCTATGACTGAGAGAGTGCTTTGTTTTCTACAATGTAGTGAGGTGTGTACTGCTCTGTTTACCAAAATTGTAGATAGCATTACTCGCCGCGGCCTCATGGTGGCCCTATATACAATATAAATATTAATGACCCCATTCTACACAACAATTTCTCAACATTTTTATAGTCCAATCTTCATGTAGTCAGTTCTACTGAGAATATTTCTTGGTATCCAGTTTAGGCTAATTAGAACAACAATGTAGGCAACGAAAAGTTGAGTGGCGTGACTGGTGACTATGGCCTTGGCGATAGGCATGTGAGAGGTGACAGCTTAATTGCACGGGTAGAATATCGTTAAATGATAATAGGTAACACCTGTTTCAATTATCACCCGCAGCGACTATAAACATGGCAAACTCTGGCGATAATATTCGCAATCAAACTGACTACGTGCTGTTTTGAAAGGGATCCAGAAGCAGTTTAGTAAGAGCAAACACTACTCCAATGGCAGACGGACATATCGACCAAGAGCAAGTTATAGGAAAGATGAGGTTAAGAATTAAAACTGTGAAGGAAAACCTAAAGAACATCAAATCAGTTTTAACGTTACTTAAAGCGGGCAAAGAAATTGGAGAAAGGTAAATTATTACTGTAAAGAACAGATATAACGTCATGGAGATAATACAAGCTATTGATAAACGACGGGATATGTTGCGAGAATTAATCCAACAGACATCAAAAGAAATCATTCTACCTACACACAGCATTGCAAAAACGAAATGGATGAAAGACGCAATTTTTTAGATGATGAATGAAAGAAGAAGAAAAAGAGAACATAAAGAAGAATATAATAGAATGCATAATGAATAAGTAAACAAATGCAATGAGGCTAAAGAAGTATGATTGAATTAACAATGTACGGGGGTTACTACAAACTGTGTAAAAGAGCCACATTCCATATACGGTATTAACAAACAAATACAATATCAGGTAGGAAACACGAAATATCACTGACTGTTTAAAATCGAAGAATTGTGCTCAAATAATGGGACGAGACGATATAGTTCATAGATGGACGGTTGGTTTTGAAGAAAAATCAACAACCTGTTAGGAACATTTCAGTGTAATGTCAACTGATTTGTTCTCATTGTACGGTAAGTATATGTTTAGTTTAGTTAGTTTAGTTTAGTCCACGGATCAACATCACGGCACATAGGTGTAACCTACTCCTAACTCAAGTCTGAGTCCAAAGACTCTCAGCTCAGTGCACGAACTCCGCAGCACCGGCGAGGATCCTTAAAATACTTTGGGTAGATTTTTAACTCGAAATTTTGCCCGGGCGGCGCCGTTAGCGCTTTTTCGATTTCCAACTGCCAAGGGATATATTACTTGCGCAACAATACACATAGGCATCCGATCTCACTACCCAGAGACCAGGAGAAATTTTGTTACTAGAAGTCCACGTGAAAAAGTCCCGACACTCACCGGGGCTTGAACCCGGGACCTCGAACACTCGAGGCGGACACCATACCTCGAGATCATTCAGGCCGCACGGTAAATATATACTGAGATCTACATGAAATATGTCAGGAATCCTGGTTTGTGGACATAATATAAATAACTTACATTGTGCTGATGACACTGTCTTGATAGCAACCCTCAACAGGAACTACGAGAAATGATAGTTACAGTGGTAACTTGCTTGTGTTCGCTGGCTGTGAACTCCTGTAGGTTGGATGAAGACATCCTGTTGTCCAACATCAATATGATGTCATACCGGACCTGAGGTTTGCGTGAATATCCGTTGTCCCATGTCTGGCTTATTGGTGTGCAGACTGGTGGTTCCTCGACATGCAGGCAGATACTCTCTGGGTTCGGAGGAATACAGTGGTAAAATAATAGAGCTAATAATAACGACATCCTTACATAATTGCGTTGATAATAATAACGTTGACGATGACCATAATGTCGCTAAAGTTTTAATAATGTCAGTGAAGATAATATATATATATATATATATATATATATATATATATATATATATATATATATATATATATATATATATACACTAGCTGACCCTGCCCGGCTTCGCCCAGTCCCTGGTGGGAAGCATCTCATTTAATTCATATAAGTAGTCATATAAGTTCCCGTTCCCGTTACCGACTATCTGTCTGTCTGTCTGTCTGTCTGTCTGTCTGTCTGTCTGACCCGGCCCGACATCGCCCAGCTCCTGGTGTGAAGCATCTCATTTAATTTATATAAGTAGTCATATAAGTTCCTGTTCCCGACTGTCTATCTGTCTGTCTGTCTGTCTATCTGTCTGCCTGACCCTGTCCGGCTTCATTAAATTCATACAACAACAAAAAATGTAACTTAAAAGAACGTTCTACCACACACCATCCATTATTTTTAATGAAAACTCTTTCTAATCACCTGCATGACTACAGTAACTTCTTAAGCAAAAAAAGATGAGTTACAATGTTATGCATTGTGCATCATTTTTATGAAAACTTTGAAGATGCCTTACAGATTGTATCATTATTTATTATAACTCATATGCTGGTACATAACTATGGACAAAGAGTTTATAAATCTTTGAAAACGATGCCACAATATGACTATAAGTTATACAGAAAAGTTATGCCCCTTGAAATAACTTTTACAGAGTTAGGTCCCCTGAGATATATGAAATTATGATGAAAAATGAAAAATGAAATAATACTGAGTAAGCAGGCGATTTCACACTAACAAAATATCACAGTTGACAGCTCTGGAATGAAAGGAAGGCGTGTAGAAAATTTCATCTCAATCGGATGGGCCGTTCGCGAACAAATAAAGGACATACATACATACAGAGATACATAAATACGGACGCACATCCTAATTTATATATAAGATATATATATATATATATATATATATATATATATATATATATATATATATATATATATATATATATATATATATATATATATATGTAAAGATAGCGACTTATTGCATAAGATACTCTTCATTTTTTGAAATGCGGCTTTTGCCTCCCCTGTTCTGCTCTTAATCTCTGTTGTACATCTTCCATCTGATGTTATAAGTGCCACTTTTTTTTTCTTCATATCCTTACAGGACATCGCTGTCAACAGCAGCATCTTTCAGCTGTCTGTTGATTTCTTGGCAAGATAACGCTCAGTAGTTTGCCATTGCTTTCTGAGCGGCCGGCTCAGTATCCCGCAAGTCACCAGCGGGGGTCGAACCGCTCCCAGTTCTCTCCCGCTACGAGACTCTACGTGATAAACGGGATTACGGAGAAAGTGTTGTAACCCCATTCAGCCAGAGAGACCGGCATAAGTGCCACTAGGTATTTAAAATTATCCACTTGGTTAAGAATGTCCTCTTCTATGTCGCATTTTGGTGACACCATTTTATTTTATATCACCATTATTACTGTTTTCTTAATATTCAAAGAGAGTCCTTTCTGTTACTACAATGTCCAACAATTATTGTAGGTCTGTTGCATTATCCGACACCAATACTGTGTCATATGCATAGCGTATATTGTTCATATTATAACCTTCGATCACTCCTGATATCACTCCTGAGCCATATAGGGAAAATGTATGCAAAACTTTTGGAACAAAGAGCTAGACCAATAGTTGAACAACAGCTAAGCAAAGCACAATTCAGTTTTCGGAAAGGTAAAAGTTGCACTGATGCATTATTTACACTTAGACAAATTTGTGAAAAAACTATCGAATATAGTGACCAGCAGAATATTGTGTTTGTGGATCAGGAAAAGGCTTTCGATAGAGTAGACAGATACAAATTATGGACCATTCTTGAAGAATATGGGATAGAAGGGCAACTGCTAGAAAACATCATAGCCATGTACCACTCGAGCCAAAGTGCAATAAGAACACAAGAAGGTATATCAAATATGTTCACAGTCAATACAGGAGTGAGGCAGGGATGTGTGCTCTCTCCCTTGCTATTCAATATCTACATGGACAGAATTTCCAAAGAAGCAAGTCTCCACAGAACAGATTCAGAAAATTTAAAACTCTTTGCTCCAGATGAAACAACTGACCCACAAGGAATAAATGAACTTCTATTTGCAGACGATCAGTGCCTGTTTCACAGCGATGAGGGCAGATTACAAAATCATATTACTAATCTGAGTTCAACCTGCAGCAGATACAATATGAGTATAAACACAGCCAAAACCGAAGTAATGCAAGTTAGCAGATCGCCAGGCCCACTAAGTATACAGATAAATAATACACCTCTGAAACAAGTTAAAGAATTCAAATACCTTGGAAGTATGATCACAGAAGACGGCAGATTGGACAGAGAAATAGAAATCAGATGTCAAAAAGCTAGTGCACTTACATATCAACTATCACCCTTACTGAAGCATCCAAACATACCCATGTCCGCAAAACGACAGATAATAAACAGCGTATTCACACCAATCCTATGCTATCAATCTCAAACCTGGACTTTATCCAAATTACACCTTCGCAAAATCAACACCTGCGAAATGGGATGCCTGAGGAGAGCTGCCAACTTAACAATCCGAGACCGAGTAAGAAATGCTACTATCAGACAGACTGTGGGATCAACACCTTGTGCCACATTTATTGAAAGACAGAAGATCAAGTGGTTTGGCCATGTCGTTAGAATGCAACATCAGCAACTACCATCACTGGCCTTACATTAAAGATCATCTGCGACGAGACCACGAGGACGTCCAAGAAGAAAATGGATTGACGACATCAGAGACATTGTACAACCACACGGAATGACACTATCCAGTGCCGTCCACCGGGCGCTGGAACGCAAATTATTCATCCCCAAGACGCTTGACGGCAGAAGTGGAAGATGATGATGATGATGATGATGATAACCTTCGATTCGTATTCCTGGCTTCTCTTTGATCTCTCTCATTACTTTGCTATATTGGGAGAAGAGATCTGGTGACAAGACACACCCCTGTGGTACTTCTAGCTGTATCAGTTTGTAACTACCCTCTTTATTTACCATTTTAATTGCTGCTACTTGGTTCCAGTAAATATTCTTTATTACTCTTAAATCTTTCCCGTCATTGGTTGTTACATTGGCTAGAAATAATAGCTGAAGTAGTAGTAGTTGGCTGTATGACACCGTGTGTTAAACTGGCTGTAATAATAGCTGAACCTAACTATTCTTTTTATTTGTGTCAATAGCTGAACCTAACTATTCTTTTTATTTGTGTCAATACTGCATCTATTCAATGACAAATACTGTACAACAATCAACCATAAACATTGATAGTCAGCATGGCCGAATGGATAAGAGCACTTGCTCTTACACTTCTGATTATCTGATGCTGAGTTAGCGGGTTAAACCCCAACACCTGTCAGTTGGATGAACACGTTGACTTCTTGTCCGTGACTTGAGGACGTAAATTACAATTACCTCTGTAGTCGGAGTTGGGTTGCCTGATGGCGAGGGACTCTGGTAGGAAGAGCTAATTCACACGCAAACATCAGTCGCAGATGAACAAGTAGTAACTGTATAGACTATGCTTCAGTTCAAAGCGAGTGAACTAAAAAAAAAAAAAAATAGTAAGAAGAAAGAAATATAGATAAATAATGAGAAAAGGAATATTCATTGCATTCTTTATAGATAAACCATAAACAGCAAGAAGAAAGTTATATAAATAATAATGAGAAAAGGAATATAGACTACTTGCCACATATGTAAAAAATAACTACTCAATAAACATCAGAACTATAAGGTTTTTCATATATTGTTCATGTAGTTTGTGACCTGGGGACATACCACATCTTCAAATGCAAACTTGTTTTATATATGCCGTTTACAGCCAATTTAATCAATACATGCAGCAAAACTAACACATTTCAAAGGTTTCTAGTGCACGTTTATTAAGTTAGTGTATTTCAAATCTTCATCGTGAATGAAAGAAGCATTAATACTACCATCATTTGTAACATTTTCTTTCTTCGTGTGTTTTCTTGTGGAGTTTCAAATGACCAGTTTAAGTTGAATAAACAAAACTTCAAAATTAACAATGAGATGTAAGCCTTGAGAGAGGCATAGATGAAATAAATATCAGTGCACCAGCCTTAAGAATTGAAATCAAGACTTCTAAAGATTTTCAATAAACAATCTCACTATTGTTCATCATCCTTCATGTAATTATTAATAAATCATCTAAAATCTGTACACTATTCTGTACAACCATTTTATTCAGATTCATTATGACAGATGCATACATTCTCAAGATTACTGATTATCCAACATTGAAAATTTACAACATGCAAATATGACTGTTCTTGTCTGTCAAGACATATGATCATATTCTGTGAAAAGAAGTTCTCAGAAAAAATGGATTTAGTATTGCGACATTCGACTTCAGAAAATTTTAAAAAATATTTTCTCAGCATATTCAAATATAATAGTTTCCCCGTATCATTCAATCAAATCAGAGGCCAAGACAACAGCTGTCATTTTACAAGATATATAACAGATTGAAAGAGTTTTTGAGCTTCTAGAAAGTAGAGTTTTATAATAAAAAAAAAAAAAAACCTTACAAGTCACAAAAAGAAAAGCCACAAATAAATCACTAAAGTAAAGGACCTTTTAAAATGCCAGCAGGGGTAATGGGTTTATGGTGCTGCTTTTACTTCCCAAGACATTTCCTGCTGCCTGTTTTAGGATGGTTGACTTTTGAGCCCTGGTGAATGTTTTAGGGTGGTTAACTTTGGAGCCCTGGTTAATGTTTTAGGGTGGTTAACTTTGGAGCCCTGGTGAATGTTTTAGGATTGTTGACTTTGGAGCCCTGGTCAAAGTTTTAGGGTGGTTGACTTTGGAGCCCTGGTCAATGTTTTAGGGCGGTTGGCTTTGGAGCCCTGGTCAATGTTTTAGGATGGTTGACTTTGGGGCCCTGGTCAATGTTTTAGGATGGTTGACTTTGGGGCCCTGGTCAATGTTTTAGGATGGTTGACTTTGGAGACCTGGTGAATGTTTTAGGGTGGTTAACTTTGGAGCCCTGGTGAATGTTTTAGGGTGGTTAACTTTGGAGCCCTGGTGAATGTTTTAGGATTGTTGACTTTGGAGCCCTGGTCAATGTTTTAGGGTGGTTGACTTTGGAGCCCTGGTCAATGTTTTAGGGTGGTTGACTTTGGAGCCCTGGTCAATGTTTTAGGATGGTTGACTTTGGAGCCCTGGTGAATGTTTTAGGATTGTTGACTTTGGAGCCCTGGTGAATGTTTTAGGGTGGTTAACTTTGGAACCCTGGTCAATGTTTTAGGATGGTTGACTTTGGGGCCCTGGTCAATGTTTTAGGATGGTTGACTTTGGAGCCCTGGTCAATTAAAGAAATGCACATATGTTTATTTAAATACATGATCACTGGGTATACTAGTCACTTCACTACCATGGCTACCAACCACAACTACAAACAACTTATTTTATTGTAATAGAAAGCTGACCAAATAGTTTGCAAAGAGACATGTTACAACAGCCTTGAAAGTCACACTCCAAGAGAACAGTGTTTTGAAAACCCCAACAGATGAAACTTAAATATTCGAAGAATATTACCTTTGACACATCGATAACACCACAAGTTATGTTGTCTGTCATTACCACTTCAAAGTAGAAAGTCCCTTACAATAATCTCCACCCCAGTAAGTGAACCAAAGACATTTTTAGTCAGCATTTGCCACAGAGCCACTCACCTGGAGCATAGTCAACAGGGAACAAAAGAAGAAGAAGCATAATCACCAAACTTTATTTGTTTACTTTGCAAAATTAATGTCTGTTACAAAGAATAACAATTTCTAGTTTATTACAGAAGAGCACACAATTCTGGATATACCATCACCAATTAAACAAAGTTGGCAGTGAATTGTAAAATATGATAAACTAAACAACAAAACAGTTTCAAATTTACACAAGAAAAGAAAACAAACACAAAGCAAACAACTGTTACACTTATTCTTGAAAACCCTGGACAGCTCAGTCAGCATCACTGTTTCCCTGTCAGACTGTGGCTGTAACAGTTGCCAACGTGTATGTGATAGACTAGTGTGGCAATATTATTTTGTGTGGGCTCCTAATCAGTTGTGAATCATCATTATTTGTAAATGTCTCATCTCATCATGTTCCTCTTGTACCTTGCGGTGTCGAGGTGAAGTATAAACTTCGTGAGAGTGCCCGATTATGAGCTTCATATATCGATAATCCCATGGACTCTGCTATTCCCTCTGTCCAACGCTTATGTGGTCGGCCTCTTCCTCTGATTCCATCTGGTCTGTACATCATTGCTTGTTGTGGTATGCTGTTGACTGGTAACCTACTTGCATGGCCAAACCATTTGACTTGCTGCTTTCTAATAAAATCTAGTGCTGCTTTAACCCCCACTTTAGTCCTGATTTCTTCATTTCTGATCTTATCTCTTCTTGATACGTTGAGTATTCTTCTCAAAAACCTCATTTCTGTTGTGATCTTTCTTTTCTCTTTTTCTGTCATTGTCCAGGTTTGGCATTGGTAGCATAGAGTTGGTAGGAAGATTGTGTTGTAAAGTGCTTTCTTAGTAGTTACTGATACATGTTTGTTCTTTAGTATTGGTGCCATTTGTCCAATGAGTTGATTTGCCTTATTGCACCTATTTTCGATCTCGTCTTCTGATCTGCCATTTGATATTATACTTCCCAGGTACTTGAAACTCTTCGCTTGTTTCAAGGGATGTTCGTTTAGGTGAATTGTTGTTGTTTGTTCTTCTTTAGTTATAGTCATTACCTCTGTTTTGTTTGTGCTAATTTTCATGTTATGTTCCCTACACATTTCGTTTAGACTATTCATGTGGTCTTGTAATTCAGCTTCTGATTTTGCTATTAGTGCTTGGTCGTCCGCAAACAGGAGTTCTCTAATGGTTAGATTTGCAGATGGTTCTTCTTCTGTGTTCTCGTAATGTGATATTTTTGCTATCTCTGCTTGGCTGGTTTCTTTACATATGTTGCCTATATATGTTATGAACAAGAGAGGGGACAGGGCACAACCTTGTCGTACTCCAGATCTTATGGTGAAGGGTTCTGAGTGTCCTCCAGTTGCTCTCACTATGCATTCACTGTTGTTGTATAAACATCTACATAGGTTTGTTAGATGTGTACTCACTCCATATTGTTTAAGGATTTGCCACAACTTGTTTCTATCTACTCTATCGAATGCCTTTGTTTGGTCGACAAAGGCTAAGTAGAGTGTTTCATTGAATTCGATTGATTTTTCTATAAGTTGTCTAAGAGCAAAAATTGCATCTGTGCATCCTTTGTTTTTCCTAAATCCAAGTTGTGTTTCGCTTAGCTGGCGTTCTAAAGTAGTTCGTAATCTTTTTTCAAGAATTTTGCAAAATATTTTCCCAGTATGACTCAACAGTGAAATGCCTCTGTATTGTGTGCAGTCTCTTTTGCTGCCTTTGTTTTTCCAAATTGGGATAATTATGGCATTTCCCCAATTTCGTGGTGTCTGTTGTTCTACCCAAACATGATTGAATAGTCTATGTAGCCAAGCTGTTCCTACTTCTCTTGCTGCTTTAATTAGTTCATTTGACATTTCATCCTGTCCTGGTAATTTGTTCAAAGGGGCTAATCTGATGGCTTCTATGATTTCTTCTTTTAGTATGTCTGGTTCTAGTTCTTCGGTGACATCTGTATAGGTCTCTTGAATTCCTGTGACATCTGATGGGATATTGAGAAGTTGTTCGAAATACTGCTTCCATCTTATTAGGATTTGTTTTTGTTCACTTATTGGTTCTCCATTTTCGCTGTTAATTATTTCAGTTGGATCAAAGGGTTCTCCTCTGGCTCGCATTGCACCTATCTTTTTGTAGAAGTTTCTAGTTGCCTCCTTGTAGTTTTTATTTAGAGTTTCTCCATAATCTTCCCTGTCCTTTTGTTTTTCCCTCTTTAGTATTCTATTCACATGTCTTCTCGCTATTCTTTATTCTATGTGATCACATTCCTGTTTGCTCTTCAACCACTTTTTATATTTTTTTTCCTTTTTGTCTTTTACCGCTTTCTTTACTTCAGTGTTCCACCAACTTGTTATTTTCTTTATCCGTGTTTTGCGTTTTTTCATGGTTCCACATATTTTTGCAGTATTTAAAATGCTTGATTTGAACATCTCCCATTCTTCTTCCACTATTTTTCTCTCTGTAGGTAATTTTTCAAAGAGTTCAGTTAGTTGTTTCTCATAATTTTCCCTTATTGCCTCGTCTTTAAGGTTTTTTCTTCCACTATTTTTCTCGCTGTAGGTAATTTTTCAAAGAGTTCAGTTAGTTCTTTCTCATAATTTTCCCTTACTGCCTCGTCTTTAAGGTTTGTTAAGTTTACTGATTTGCATGGCATGTATTTTCCTGCTCTTTGTTTTCTTCTTCTGATTGTTCTTATTGTGGCAATGACTGCTTTATGATCTGTGTTTATACTGAAATTGGACACTGCCCTTGCATCTAATATATTTCTCTTTCTGTTATTTCTTGTTAATATAAAATCAATTTGGATTTTAGTATCTAGATCGTTCCATGTGTATACTTGTGAATCTTTATGTTTATAGAATGTGTTTGTTATATAGAGGTCGTGTTGGCTGCAAAGCTCTAGTAGTCTACTTCCGTTATCATTCCTTTCATTTTGCTGATCTCCAAATGCTCCCAGATGTTTTTCTATGCCCACTCTGTTATGTCCTAGTCTTGCATTGAAGTCTCCCATAACTATGATGTTCTCCTGCTTATCTATTTTATTAAGCACGTAATGTATGTCTTCGTAGAAGTCCTCGCATTCTTGCTCATTATTGTTTGCATTACATGGTGCGTATATTTGTAAATATGTTGTAATTGTTTGTTCTTTTATTCTCACTGTTATGATTCTTTCTGATATATATTTTATTTCTAGTATTCCTCTTGCTAGCCGTGGTTTGATGACTATTCCCACACCGTGTCTTGCCCTTTCTTGCTGTTCTACTCCAGAGTAAACAAACGTGTAACTGCGGTGGAGCTCTTTGCATCCTTTCCCCTTTGTTCTGGTGTTCGCTATTCCCATCAGTCCAATTTTCCTCTCTTCCATTGTTTTTATAAGCTCCTCTTCTTTACTATTGAAACCACAGACATTGATTGTGCCTATTTTTTGAGTCGCTGATCTATCTCTTAGTCCATTAACATTGCCGGGTCGATATCCGTTTTGGTCAGTCCGTTTATACTTCTTAGTTTTTCTATGAGCAGTATGAAGATCCCCTGCCGGCTTGCTAGGCCAGTCGCAGGTTTAGGGCACAAATCTGACCACAGGGAGTCCATCCCCTATGGCGAGCCATAGCCCCGTTAGCCCATGACCTTGCGGTCATGGTTGCCCGGTCTGCACCATGCAGAGGTGGGGGTTGACTTGTGTAGTCTGCGGGTCATCGGCAGGCTACTAATTTCCGCTCTTCACCCCTCCTGGGAGAGGCTAGCAGATCCTACCCCTGCTAATATATTTGTTCACCTGTCATAATCCCCCATTGTTGTGCCGCGGCGTCGTTACATGCGCCAGACAAACACCAGTTACCTATCCACAGGTTCGCTGGTGAGGTAGAGTAACCGTCAGTGGTCAAGCAAGTACAAGCGTGACGCATGCAGTTCTCGCTGGACTCGACCCCACAGGGCAAGCGCTGTGAGCGAGAAACGGCAGACGAGGCTTGGGTATTCGGACAGGACAGACGTGGTTTGAGAGAGGCTTGTATTATTTCTGTGCCTGAATGTCGATTGCTAGTATCTCCTGTGAGAAGATGGAAGACTGCGAGGCTGTGGTTTGAGTCTGTGAGTGTAGTGATTCATTGGCTGTATGTATTATTATATTCATCTTGTGATTGTTACTTGCCGAGTTAGACTGTGTTGCATGTAAAGTGTAAATAAAACGTTGAACTTAGTGTTACCGTGTGTCAAGTCAAATCATTCTGTGACTGTATATGTCTCGCATATGTTGGGTCAAGCGAGCCAGATTCATCCTTAGATGTAAGAACCTGACATGTGTGAACGTGGGTAGCTCGTCCTCATAGGAATTGAACCGTGGGGGATTTCGTCCAGCCTTAAATTAAATCATAGGATTTGAATGTGTAAACGTGGGGAAACGTCATTGATTGTGTAACTTGTCCTCATAACATTGTGAACATGATGTCTACGTCCTTACTAAATTTAATCTATGTGTAAGCGATGTATCATCATAGTTGCTGAACGTTTAAACATGGCTAATGTGTCTTCGTGAAAGTAGTTGTGTAGAGTAGAAAGCGTGTGGAAGCAGAAAGTTCGAGAAAGAAAGAAACTTGTGGAAATTGTTGAACGACGACATTACGACCAACAATAACACTCGACGGCATACAAACCTAAATCAAAACTTAGTTGACAAGCATACACCTCACAAAAACACAAATTCTAAAAATGTTTCCTCCAAAAGTAAACAGGTTTTTGTGTGTCAACTGAAACTGTTACCCGTAGAGGTCATTTGTCCGAACAATAGCGACCCTACAGTCTCTGGTCCTGTTTTCACCATTCTCCAGTGTCTCCAGGGCACTTAAGTATTACATTTTTCATATAATTTTGTATGCAAGTTTAGGCACGTGCTGTATTTTCAGAAATATTGTATAAATTGTTCAGATTACTAACACTTTATAACAAACTTGCATGTGTGAGAATTCATTTTCATTGAAACATTCCATCATGTCGACTTTAAATGATTTCATTGAGATGGGTTTTAAGTTAAAGTTAACTGGTGATGAGTTGACAAAATGGAGTGAAACAAAATATTCAGAACACCTCCTAGCACAGGAAAAAGCTAGGGACCGCGATGAAAGGGCGGCTGAAAGAGCTGCCAAACAAGCAGGAGAGCTGAAAAAGGCAGAAATAGATGCTGAAGTGAAGAAAGCAGAAATCTTAGCTCAAAGTAAACGAGAAGAGCTCGAACTACAGCTGAAAATCAAACAGCTTGAAGCCGAAACAGCTGTAGACAAAGAGTCTCGTAAATCAGAAAGATTGGAAAAAGAAAACCAGTACAAAAAGTACCAAGGGATCGTGAGAAACTATACCTCGGGGGACTTCATAACAGCCTTTACCCAGAACTTTGAAACGTTAATGGACCATTATCAGATCCCAGAAACTGATTGGAACATCATATACATGAAAAGTTTATCAGGGGAGCCCTTGAAAGTCAGAGACTATCCCTAAAGATCTCAGAAAAGACTATCATTACGTAAAGTCAAAAATTATGTCACATTTCCTGTTAGATGAGGCAGGCTACAGAGAACAATTTAGTAAGATATCTCCAAAACCTACACAAACGTTCTCTGATTACATTTCTTTAGTGCAGGATATTTTCAGCAAATGGCTGTCTGCGGCCAAGATTAACAATGACTTTAATAAACTAAAAGATCTCATCCTTAGAGATAAAATCATCTCATCTCTTCCACCTCCATTTTCCAAGTTTCTGCTAGAGTGTCAGTGTGAAAGTGTAGAACAGATAGAAAAACGAGGTTCTGGCTATTTTACAGCCAACAAGCATTGTTTTTCCAGTGGGTTGACTGACTTAAGTTTTGTAGCAGCTGCTACCTATGACAAACCAAGATCAGAGCCCTACAATAGGCAAAGATCATATAAGCCTAGTACTGAGAAATACCAGCAATGTAGATTTTGTCAACTACCACACAATCAGACATAAATGTGTGATAAGAACCCAGAATATCTAAAATACTTGCAAAACTACGTGAATAAGCAAGACAAAGAGCGAAGAAGCTATAAACGCCTAACCAAATGCTTCCTCTGTAAGGTGTATGGCCACTGGCGCCATTCTTGTTTAGGCAAACAGATGACCAAGAAGGCTAATGCAGCCATGTTTGATAACTCCTCCTCAGATGAAGAACAAGTCGAAGACCACCCTGTGAACTCAGCACAGACTATTGATATATTTAATTTAGAAAAATGTACCACCTGTAATCAATTTCATAAAGATGGCCTTTTGACATGCGGCCACTCAATACCTATCTCCAAAGAAGAAGCTAACCTGGTGATAGACTCCAAAGGCAAGATTAACATCCACCAGGGATATGTTAATGGCAAATCTACTAGTCTTATGGGACAGCGGAAGCACTCTTATCGGTGTAAAAAGAGGGTTCATATTGCCTACAGACTATACAGGCAAGCACATAACATGCAGAACTTTCTCTGGTACCATCGAGAAATATCCACTTGCATGGGTGTATATTGACACCCCATTTATCACAGGAAAGGTCAAGTGTGCACCATTATCCAACCCATGTTGTGATATTATTGTAGGTAACCTTCCTGAGGTGAATGATATGCCTCATAACACCATAACATCTACTGCCAATTGTATTAATGATGAGGTACCATCATCTTCATCTAACTGCAGTATTCAGAGTGTGATATCATTGAATGAATGCATTGTAGCCAATTCTGTAATATCATCACATGAATCCATTGATGTAATTGTTTCACCACCATGTCATGTTACTGATAATGTTAACACAGTAACTAGATCTGCTGCTAGAGTGCAAGATCAAATTGATTCAAACTGAGGCACTACAAATGCTAAGCCCAGTGTTGCTTCCTCCTATCACCATGAAGGAGAACTTTATAAAAGCCCAAAAGGTTGATCCATCATTGAGTAAATATTTTAATCTTATAGGCCAAAAGCCAAGGTTAACCAAAAATGCAAGATGGCATTTTGCTCTAAAAGATTGCATCCTCACAAGGTACTATACCAGAAGCAACAGCACCACGAAGCAAACGGTACTGCCAGTTGAATACCGTAAACAGGCCTTACATCTTGCACATGATATACCTTTTGCAGGGCATATGGCATATTCGAAGACCAGATCTAGATTGTTAACACAGTTTTATTGGCCAAAATTCTGCAATGACACGAAACAATATTGCAGATCCTGTGACATCTGCCAAAAACTAGTGGAAAAGGGTAAACACCCACAGGCTGAATTGCAGGTTACAGATTTAGCCAGTAAACCCTTTGAGAAGATCTCGGTTGACATTATAGGTCCTCTAAATCACGTTACATCTAGAGGAAATAAGTACATAATTACAACAATTGATCTTTGTAGTCGGTGGCCAGAAGCTATTCCCCTCAAGAACATAACTGCCAAAGAGGTGATGGAAGTTTTCTTCCATATATTCTCAAGAGTAGGGTTCCCTGACACTATCCTCTCTGATCGTGGAAGTCAATTTATAGTGTCAGCAATGCAAGCTTTCACCAAAATGTTAGGTGTTAAGCAATGCTTTAACAGCCCATATCAACCTCACTCCACTGGGATTATAGAAAAAATTAAAGGGGACTTAAAGCATATGCTATATAAAGTCACACAAGAACATCCTGAAGACTGGGATACCTATTTGCCTGCCATATTATTTGCTTATCGCAAAGTTCCTCATGCCAGCGCCGGTTTCTCACCATTTGAACTTGTGTATGGTGCCAAACCACGCGGCCCATTATGTATATACAACTCCATGTTAACTGAAACTACACCTGTACATGAACCCATATCATCATACGAACATGTAACATCATTGCGTGAAAGGATAATGAGATCTTGTATCATAGCCAAGGAAGCACTTAAACAATCTGGTGCTATCTATAGACAATACGCAAACAGAGGAAACAGGACAATAACGCTGACACCTGGACAGAACGTTCTTCTTCTTCTACCTAGTGACCGACATTTACTGACAGACTCATGGCCAGGGCCATTCAAAGTACTAAGACAGATCTCAACGGTTGACTATGAAATTGCAATCAAAGACAAACACAAAATATCCCACGTCAACATGCTAAAACCATACTACAACAGAGACGAAAACCAAGATGAGACAGCAGCCATCGCCACCATAATTGACCATGAAGACGATGAGGAGACCGACGAAATACCAACACCAGCACTGGACACGACAAACTGTTTACAAGACATTAAAATAAACCCTCATCTGACACAAGCAGAGACTGACAGTTGCAGACAATTAATAGAGAACTACAAGACCATTTTTTCTAACCAACCAGGAAAAACAGACTTAGTACACCACCACATTACTTTGACATCCAACACACCAATAAAATGCAGACCATACTCCATTCCCATACATTACAAAGAAAAACTACATCAAGAAATTATAGACTTAGAAAAGAACCACATCATCAGACGATCACAGTCACATTTGTGTTCTCCAATAGTAATCATGCGCAAAAAGGACAACATAATAAGACTCTGTGTAGATTATAGGAAACTAAATAAGATCACACAGTTGGATTTAGAACCAATGACCAACTGTGAAGAACTACTGACGGAACTGACAGACTCTAGGTACTTTACGAAACTGATCATGACAAAAGGTTACTGGCATACACCTGACAGCCTTTGCAACACCTTGGGGACTTACAAATGGTGCAAATTACCATTTGGGCTTGTACGCATGACCAGACTATTACTGACAAACATAACGAATATCATCTCATACATGGACGACATTTGCATACACACAAAGATAATGACAGACCATACAACGACATTGCAACAGACATTTGACCGTATCAAACAGCACGGACTGACAGTTAAACCTGCCAAAGTTGACATAGCCTACCAAGAAATCTCCTTTTTGGGCTATAAAATCTTCAATGGTTTTGTCACGACTGACGACAACATAGTGTCAAAAATTCTAAAACTATCACTTCCGACTACAAAGAAACTAGTCAGAAGTGTGTTAGGACTGCTAAATTACTACAGACAGTTCATACCAGATTTTGCTGAACTGACTGAAAGTTTTACTAACATACTAAAAAAAATAAGAACATCCAAATAAGATTGTGAACAGTGAATGCCTAAAACCTGCATTCGATAAAGTATTATCCTATGTTTCCGATAATAGTGCAAAGAATCCCAGTCTAAAACTGCTAAATTTGCATATTCCTTTCAGATTGCGCACAGATGCGAGCTCCATGGCGATTGCGGCGGTAATAGTACAGGAATATGATGGCATTTTGCATCCTGTATATTACCTATCCAGGAAACTCAAACCGAGGGAACGGAGTTGGTCCACACCTCAAAAAGCTCTCGCCCGTGTGTATGCAATCACAAAATTGTCCAGATTCCTCCTTGGGAGGCATTTTATAGTGGAAACTGACAATAGTCCTCTGACGATTATTGCATCAGGTGCGCCGACTAACCACATGATAGCTCGATGGTCGCTTTTGCTCCAAGACTACAGCTTTGAAGTGAGACATATCCCCGGCAAGCTTAATACACTGGCCGATCTTTTGTCCCGTTGTCCTGATGATACCCAGTAGCCACTTATGTCTGAGTGCAGTGTGTCAGAACACTCAGACAATCACAGCAATTAATGGAGTTTTTTTTCCAGAGAAGCTGTGAATTATGTGATAGGGACCAGATCCCATTGTAAATAGTGCTATTATCTTATAAATATTGTGATAGTTGCGTTGTATAAATGTGTAGTATGTGGTAGAAAGTGAACATTATTAATTGTAAATATTACGAACAAAGAACAGTGCCACAAGCATTCATAACTTACCTCACGTGAACAATTTAAGTTATCCGTGGTACATGTAAACCGAACTTATCCAGTGATATTTTAATCATTATGAAATTAATGAGTGATCGAAACAAACTGTGACAGTTATACCACTGTAGAACATTGTAATCCAGAAGTTTCCAAAGAAACATTGAACACACCAGCTAGTTATAACAACTTGACATTCCGAGTATTGTTACATCCTTATGGAACAAGTGTGTGAAGAACTTTTGTTTACATCAGCTGTGCGTGTGTAATTCCGGAAAGTTATAAATTTATACAAAAATCCAGCAGACTATGAACAAAAACTTAAAAATTAATGACGCGTGTAAAATATTTGTGAAACACGAATTTGAAATACACGAATTGTGTATTATTATTTTTGTAGTAGTGTAATCTGAGAATCATATCTTGATCAACTTGTTCACAACAGCGACATTTGTTTCGCGATTGTAAAGAAGCATCAAGCTATGACGCTGAGAAATATATTAATAAATGTAATTTATTGTGTTTAATAGATGTTTAAATTATTTCCCTTTTATTTAATTGTTGTCACATATTACACCAAAGGGCAATAAATCGAAATAGATGGTAATGTGTAAGGTATAAAAATAGCCTTTGTGTTGCCAGGTTGTCAACACTCCAAGATGACATCAGCTGGGCATGGAAGAGATTGCCGAAGTTGTAGACCAACATGAGATGCCCCTGTCAAGTTTGGGTAGGACTCAAGGTTGAAGTCGTCTCACATTGGGACATCTTACAGTCTAACCTGACGTTTTTGGACGTATTATGAATTTTTTAAATTATTGGTTGCGAGGTAGTTGCATTGAATGGTCTGACTGTGTCATAGTTGCAACGGACGTGATCATCCATCGAGAGGATGGTACTTGGCAAGTGTTATGTTTTGGACACCACATGACTTAATATGTATAACTTGCAATACCTATGTATTTCAATTAAACCTATGCCAATGTAGATGACAACCAATGGGAAGATTCTGACTGGGTTAAAATATTACCCCTAAATTTACACAGAGCACACATGAAAGGTAAAACCTTTCATGAATGGAAGGCGGAGAGAGTGTCATAATCCCCCATTGTTGTGCCGCGGCGTCGTTACGCGCGCCAGACAAACACCAGTTACCTATCCACAGGTTTGCTGGTGAGTTAGAGTAACCGTCAGCGGTCAAGCTAGTACAAGCGTGACGCATGCAGTTCTCGCTGGACTCGACCCCACAGGGCAAGCACTGTGAGCGAGAAACGGCAGACGAGGCTTGGGTATTCGGACAGGACAGACATGGTTTGAGAGAGGCTTGTATTATTTATGTGCCTGAATGTCGATTGCTAGTATCTCTTGTGAGAAGATGGAAGACTGCGCGGCTGTGGTTTGAGTCTGTGAGTGTAGTGATTCATTGACTGTATGTATTATTATATTCATCTTGTGATGGCAACTTGCCGAGTTAGACTGTGTTGCATGTATAGTGTAAATAAAACGTTGAACTTAGTGTTACCGTGTGTCAAGTCAAATCATTCTTTGACTGTGTATGTCTCGCATATGTTGGGTCAAGCGAGCCAGATTCATCCTTAGATGTAAGAACCTGACACCCCCCCCCCCTATTTGTAAATGTACAGGCTAAAATTATGGGCACACCTACACAATTGTATATACATAGTATGTAGTATATACACTATACAAAAATGGTTTACACTGGCTGTTAGGGCAGGGAAGACCGGCTAAGCAAACATATTTGGCCACCATCACTTTCATTGAGTTAGTTAGCTCCCATCAATATTTTGGTATGTGCTTTGTGGTTGTTCCTGTCAAAATCACGGTGATAGCTTGCTCACTGTGATACCCCACATTAGAGACTAACGAGTGTTGAGTAAAGAGGAACACAACAACCATAAACATCACATCCGTGAAAGTGAAGTCAAGGACCACCTCTCACACCATGAGCTGTACTGGGTATATGGTACTAGCCACATATTGACATTCAATGGGTGATATGGCTGATTTGTTAAGGTATATAGTTATAATTTGGAGTATTTTAGAGCTAAAGTTTGAATTAAACTGAAATCAAAAATAATATATTTCTAAAGTTTAAACACAGAAGGCACAAACAATATGTTGTCCAATTTATTGCCTGGCATACTTCACTGCATCTTCTCAGGTGCATACAGCAGAGCTACATATCATATGGAGTGAATACATTAATTATACTAGGGCTGAAATACTTAAAAAACACAGTCACTGATATTGTTTGAATGTGGAGCATCAGTTTTCACAATGGTAATTACAAATTTAAAATGAAGACTTTCTGTTTGCATAAAACTGGCTGGAATCATTTAATTACTAATGCCTTGATGTATTTGAGCAATCATTTATTGTTAATCAAATACAATATATAAGATTTCTCTTTTTTAACTTTATGATGGCTATTAAACAAGAAGAAGACTGAGTAAATCTGTTTCCCATCCATACAGGATATGTTTTGTTACTCACTACATTGTCTTTCCATTCTACCTATGTAAAATGCTTGGCACTCACACTGGAATTGATAAATGCAGTCAGATTTGGCATACAGAGGCAATAGTTCTCTCACAAATGAGTACTATCTTAGTGGTTCTATATCTGGTCACTGGTTCAGCAACAAAGAATGTGTGCTTTTCGCTGTATATTTGTTTAATTAGTGTCCCCTCAAAAGGTTAGCTGGAAAAAAAAAAAACACTTGAGGTGTGGGGACCGATGATTCTATGGAAGTAGGTTTGGGTGGCTGATAATGACGTTTGATGAAGTCAGTTGACTGTATAAGGGGAGTTCGTTTGAAATCTATTCGTGCCGCACAGCACATAATTGCGTATGTTGAACATGATCATGTCATAGTCATGTGATAAGTACTGACCAATTAATAAAAAGCACGTGCTTACCATCCCATGATGCATAGGTTCTGTTTCTGACCACAGAGAAAATGGTCGGGTTGATACAAAATCCGTCCAAAGAAGTTCAAAGAGTGGTGATTCGGTTTCTTTCATTTGAAGGATGTCTCTCTCCTGTGTGTGTTCTCTTGTGGATCATCAGACTGCCAGCTTCAGTAAAAGAAGCACCACAATCACACTTGTAAGGTTTCTCTCCTGTATGTGTTCTCTTATGTCTCTTCAGATTGCCAGCTTCAGTAAAAGAAGCACCGCAATCATCACACTTGTAAGATTTCTCTCCTGTATGTGTTCTCTTATGGACCTTCAGATGGCCAGCTTGAGTACAAGAAGCACCACAAACATCACACTTGTAAGGTTTCTCTCCTGTATGTGATCTCTTATGGCCCTTCAGATGGTCAGCTTTAATAAAAGAAGCACCACAATCATCACACTTGTAAGGTCTCTCTCCTGTATGTATTCTCTTATGGACCAGCAGATTGCCAGCTTCAGTAAAAGAAGCACCACAAATATCACACTTGTAAGGTTTCTCTCCTGTATGTGTTCTCTTATGTCTCTTCAGACTGCCAGCTTCAGTAAAAGAAGCACCACAATCATCACACTTGTAAGGTTTCTCTCCTGTATGTGATCTCTTATGGCCCTTCAGATGGCCAGCTTTAATAAAAGAAGCACCACAATCATCACACTTGTAAGGTCTCTCTCCTGTGTGCGTTCTCTTGTGTGCCTTCAGATCGCCAGCTTCAGTAAAAGAAGCACCGCAATAATCACACTTGTAAGGTTTCTCTCCTGTATGTGTTCTCTTATGTCTCTTCAGATTGCCAGCTTCAGTAAAAGAAGCACCGCAATCATCACACTTGTAAGTTTTCGGTCCTGTATGTGTTCTCTTATGTCTCTTCAGACTGCCAGCTTCAGTAAAAGAAGCACCACAAACATCACACTTGTAAGGTTTCTCTCCTGTATGTGTTCTCTTATGTCTCTTCAGATGGCCAGCTTCAGTAAAAGATGCACAACAGACATCACACTTGTGAGGTCTCTCTCCTGTATGTGTTCTCTTGTGGATCATCAGACTGCCAGCTTCAGTAAAAGAAGCACCACAATCAAACTTGTAAGGTTTCTCTCGTGTGTGCGTTCTCTTATGGTCCTTCAGACTGCCAGGCCAAGTAAAAGAAACACCGCAGTCATCTCACTTGTAAGGTTTCTCTCCTGTATGTGTTCTCTTATGTCTCTTCAGATTGCCAGCTTCAATAAAAGAAGCACCGCAATCATCACACTTGTAAGGTTTCTCTCCTGTATGTGTTCTCTTATGTCTCTTCAGACTGCCAGCTTCAGTAAAAGAAGCACCACAAACATCACACTTGTAAAGTTTCTCTCCTGTATGTGTTCTCTTATGTCTCTTCAGATGGTCAGCTTTAGTAAAAGATGCACAACAGACATCACACTTGTAAGGTCTCTCTCCTGTGTGCGTTCTCTTGTGGATCATCAGACTGCCAGCTTGAATAAAAGAAGCACCACAATCATACTTGTAATTTTTCTCTCCTATATTCATGTTCTTTTTGCACTCTAGATGGTCATCTTGAATCAAAAGACCATCCCATTCATTACATTTGTTTGACATCCCTTCACTATGTGTTCTCTTATATCTGTCTGCACAAACATTTGGGCTAGAAACATCAGACAAGTCTCCTGTGTGAGTTCTTTGAGAGCTATAACTGACATAACCAAAAATGTCATCAAGAGACCTTGCAAAGCACTGTGTATGTTTTTCTTGTGTTTCGTTATTTTGCTGCTGACAATTCTCAATAGCTAGAGATAGTTTATTATTTGTATCAATCACAGAAGACACATTTTCTGAAATCTGACAATAATTTTCATGTTTTACTGATACCTTACAACTGTTCTCAAGTGTTCTTGATTCTGAGTTACCGTGTTCTGTCATTTCTTGAATGATGCTACCCCGAGCTATGTCTACCATTTTACCAAATCCGTGACTCCTGTCCTCACGCAGAACATCCGATAGTTCTTGTTTCACAATCTTCATATCTATGCTGTCATATGTCCACTTTTGTGAATGCTCTTGTATGGAGTGGTAATGACTCCTAGGAGACCAAGAGTTTGTTTCTGAAACACACAAAAGTAAATAATTAATAGTCTCATTAATATACAAGGTATTGAACAGATGTGCTTATGTAATCAAACAATCAAACATTGCAGCTATAGGCAATCAATTTCAAGTGAACGAAAGATGGAGAAGAAGAATTATTGATGTGCTCATGTATAATTAATTTAAACTGATGTATCATCTAGGCTGATGTATGATCTAAGAGAGATGAAGTGACTGTTTATGAGTAAATAAACAGATGAACAAGTACTATATGTTTCATTTATTACTGACATTTTCCACAGATCTATTTTAAGTGCAGTTATTTCTACTGAACGACTTATAACAGCAAGCAATATTGATATTTCATTGCAGTCATAATTAGGAATGCTACCCTCCTGCCTGAAACTAACATTTATGGTGCAGTTTTAGGTGACATATGAAAGAAAACAAACTAACTAACTTGGTACGAAAGAAAACAAAAACAATTTGAGATGGAATATCAGAATGCCTAAAAATAAAACAGCCACATTGTAACTCAAATTTTGTACTGTTCAATGCTGCTCAGTGTTACTGTTCCTCATTTTTTTGGACCACTCATCTGCTACAGTGCACTAAACTCCATAAGGTGATCACCTTCCCATTAGGTAAGCAGAAACACCAGCTGTTCAGATTAAACTTTTAGAGGACAAGGTTATGAAACCACTGCTCACTGGCTGATGCTCACTGACTAGACTCATACATTCATCATTATCATGTGCCTTGCTGGCTAATGTAAGCATTCATATCTCTCTACAGACCTCGGCCCCTGGTGCTCAGAATCAAATCTGCTGATGATATCCCACCATCCCACTGTCTCAGTCCATCCAGCATGCAATCATCACAGTGTTTTCCAATTCCCCTCTTCTCACAACTTGACCAAAGAATGATGTTTGTCTCCTTATATTTGTATATAATGTTTTAATCACATTAACCTTTACCAGGCGATCATTGTTAGTTACACTTGAGATCCAACGTATTCACAACATTAGTATCAGCATCCACATCTCCGTTGTTTCTAAGTTGTTCTGAATTTGTTTATTCATGATTCACTGCCATACAGTAAGACAGGTTCTATATAACTGTCACAGTGCAGATAGAATAACTACGATGGAAAGTTCATGGCAAGAGTTGTACCAAATCGGACAGCAATAACGCCACATTCAGGCATGAGGCAGCTTAGCAATAAGCCATACAAGTTAAGGAGTCCTACGAGTTAGAGAGGTTACACATTAGACGCAAGCTGACATGCAAGAACTTATTTACAAGTACTTATAATCAACTACACATCCTGTATTTATACTTTAAGTGTATTTTCACAAACATTGTAATCATTTGAGGACGTGTGTGTGTGTGTGTAAATGGGGATATACTGAGAGATGGAAAGTCTGATGTTTGCAGCATTGCAAGCCGACTTGTGATTTCTGGAGTGATATGTTAACCTTAACATTAACTATGAAATTCTTGTAACTGGACCAAAGAGTTAGTCATCTTCTTTTCGACACGTCATCATAAACGCTTGCGAGTTGAGTTGCCTTGTTTTACGTTTACTTAAATTGTAGAAAATTAATGGAACAAATCAGTGTAAAGTGACCCATGGAAAATAAAACGGTACTATTACAGATTTTTTCTGAAGTGGGTCAATTTTGCCTGAAAATATACAATGTAGCGACAGAGAAGAGAACAAAAATGAAAAGTCAGCCAATTCAAGTGTGGTTTGTAATTTTTAAAGATGAAACTGATCAGCATAAAATTAATTATTGAGAAATTGTTAGGTACATATCCTTTACAGGAAATTGCAGTCAACCCCAGCATTTTTTGGTAAGTTTATGTTCAGTAGTTTGTCATTGCTTTCTGAATGTGATCTAGATGACAATGAAAGACCTATTATTGAAGATCATCATCATCTTGTTTCCATGCTTGTTGTCAAGCGTCATGGGAAGGAATAGTTAACGTTTCAGAACTCGATTAGTGGCACTGGATAGTGTCATTCCATGTGACTGTACAGTCTTTGGTGTTGTCAGTCCATTTTCATCTTGAGCATCCTTGTGTTCTCATACCAAATCTTCTTTGATATAGCGTCATTTCTGTTAACTGATGATGTTGCATTGAAGATAGTATTTCCAAATTCCCTCAGTCAAAAATTCTACCACTGCTGTGCTATGAAGAAAGAATTGTGAAGTAAGCAGTAAGTTTTTCACCAACACTGCAGACCAAAATTCAAAAGTTGTGTTTGGATGTTTGGGACTATTTAAATTGGAAACAAACAAAGCACCACAAATCCTATATGCACTTCGAGTGTCAGAAGGCTGAAAGTACAAAGAAGAATCCTGAATGTTCTTAAGCAAAGTGAGATGGAAAAAACATGGGTGCTAATATGCTGCAACGTATGAATGTACATTTCATGGCATTGTACTGTATTGCCAACACTTACAGACCCTACACTGACTATGAAGGTTTGGTTGCTTTGTTAACCAAGCTTAATGTGATTGATTCAGAGAAGCCCCTGGAAGGTTAACCCGATCAACAAATGCCCGCAGAAGTCGGATGCATCGGCCTAACGGCGCAAGAACGCAGCTCTGCTGTAAACAGGCACAACGCAATCACGTCCGGAAAAAAAAAAAAATCCGGATGAACGCAGAAGAAGAAGAAGAAGAAGATTCAGAGAAGTATGTGAATGAACAAACAGTGTAGAGAATTTATTTCATACACTGCCTCATATCTTTGTGAAGATTTGATACTGAAATAAAGGAAAACTCATATGTAAGTATCTTACTTGATGGACATGCAGACAGATCTGATGATGAGGGGCTGGTACTGTATATTCATTTTATCAGAGAAGGGAAAGTGAAGGATACATTTCTTTCTATTGTGCCATTGGAAGATGCAACAAGTGCTGGCTACTTTAAAGCTCTAGAGATGCGCGAATAACTCAAGGGTTCTCACAGTGATATTTTTGACTGGGCCTCCAATAATTTAATTGCTCATTTCAAAATATGTAGCTTTATCTTAGATTCATTCATATTTTTCTTAGCCCATGTTTAATAAAATGCTGACTCCTGAATCACGTTTGCATTATTTTATGCGCCGCCATATCTACTGTCATAAAATGTTTGTAATTTCACCTCACTAATACCTGTTTTTGGTGTGTACACTTGTATAATATTAATATCTCTTGGTTTGACTTTTAATTTGACAATAATAACTATCTGATTTAATCAATTAACCATTAACTGATTAAGCTGTTTCCTCATCAAAAATTAGCTCTACACCTTTTTCATATATATTACTTTCTGAGCACATTATTGCACATTTGTCTGTTATTACTTAACCAGATCTCGACCTCATCTCACTCATGCCTAGGATATTAATCTTAATATTTTTCATTTCTTTTATTACATTATGTAACTTTTTAAAAATATCAACCATGTCCTGACATTCCACATTCCTATTTTAAACTTCTCTTGGGAAGATATTGTGGTGGTTTTCCCTTGCCTTTCATATTCACATTGGGGTCTTTTACCTCTGCCTTTGACAGCAATTTCTGATTGTCAGGACAGTGCCCTGCTCTGCTCAACTACTGAGTTATGCACTGATCCCAGTGGATACTTGGTCACACCTATGACCTTATTTTTCCCAATGTCTGAGTGGATTTACATTCTGCTATTGTGTTGATTTCAATGGCAAAAGGCTGTGACAACTCAGAAAGCAATGGCTGCCATGAGATGGATTGCGCGAAACACGGCAGGTGTGTCAGTTGTGGAAACTGGAGAGATGTGTTGACACACAGTTCAGAAACGCTAACATTAGTGGGCGGAGCTAATGCACCACGTGACGGCGCCCAGGCAAAAGCCGGAAAAACAGTGTGCTTGGTTTTCAGACCGGGCTGGGACGTGCGAGACGAAGGTTGAGATTGTGAGAAAGATCTGAGTCTGAAATTGTTTCGCGATGGACAGTGATTTGAGATACAGTCAATTGGGAAGGAGTGTCCTTGTGAAGGAGAACGGTGAATGAAGAAACTGGGCACTGAAGGGAATGACCAACTATGGCCCAGTTGATATCGACCAGCTGTGGTGAGAGAACTGACCCCGTGTTGTGAACAAGCCGACAAGAATGGCGGAGCTAGAGACATGCCGTGACACATTTGTCACCAGTGTGAAGTGCGTAAGTAGATAGCACTGATATTCTTGTGTAGCCGTAAAGTGTAGTGATAGTCGACCGTGTGCAGCAACCGCACGAACAAATAACGATTAGTGGTGCTAGTTAGTCTTTATGGACGGACAGTGAGTGGGATGGTCGGATACAGAACGCTGAAAGGCAATAGCTAGCGGTGTTCGATGGCAACCACTCTGAGAACTTGATGTAATAAAGTTACTCTGTACTCTAAGGATGCTTTGAACGTGTGTTGTGTGCACGAAAGACTTGTACAGTGATTCTACAAGCCTACTGAGATATTTCTGCTAAATATGATAAAACCTGGACACAAACCCAAGAGGTCGGGCATGATGAGTGAGTTCCGGCTCTTGGCAATGGCAAACTCCTAAATGTAGAATTATCTAGTAAATCACAAACAGCCAATACATGCTGAGGTTGAGTGCAACATCCTGTAAAGAATATTCAACTAACAGTTACGTTATATTGCACTTAATCTTACCTTGATCTATACAGGGTTCAGATTGTTCTATCTTGACACTTGATGGTAGTTTATTCTCCATCTTATGTCTACAGTCGGTCTGAAAAGATTTGTAAGTTACATTTGTATGCAAATATAAACTATATAAATTAATTTGATATTTTGGTTTTTAATATGATTAATGATACAAAATGTCTTATGGTTACTTCAAGATATTATTTCTAATATGTCATTCCTCAAGTCGCATTTAAGAATTTGAGTTTGGGAATCTATCACAGTGTAATGTTATTGGTATATCTACACAAAGATAACATAACAATACATGACAGCTCTATGGAATATCATTACTTGTGTTACACATCATGCACATATTAAAGTTGATGCAATACTTATAGCTGCAGTTATTCTTTATTTTATCTTTTTCCCTCCCTCCATACATCCAACAATGAGTCTTCAATATGAGAGAAAAACAAGAAAATCTTGTCATCAATGTTCCCTCTAAACTTTTGTTTAGGAGCAGGAATTTTACTTTGTTAGTTTCTAACATGAAATTTGTGAACGTGCCTACATTTGACAATTAGGTACATTTTGTCCCAATATTGTCTGCTTGTGCAGTGAAGCTCGATGGTCTGGACTTTGCTGATGACATCGCCTTCATGCCCCACACATTGAAATGAGATACAAGATTTAGCTAAACACATTGGATAGGAGGTCACAACAATTAAGTCTAAAAATTCATAGGGAAAGGCAAAGATAATGAGAATAAATCAAGCAAACAATAACCTATCTCTCTTGGTGAAAGTTCACTTCCAGATGCAGAATTATACACCTATTTAGGTAGCAATGTAGACACAGATGGGTCGACATATAAATATAGTAAAATAAGAATGCAAAGGGCAAGAGGACTTTCATAGCAATTGGACATTTGTGGAAGTCAAAACAATTAAACAACAGATTGTTCAAGTAAAACATTAAAACAGTATTACTGTATGGATCAGAAACATGGAGAATGACATACAATGATTATTAATAAGAGACAAATGAATAATGTCAGGAGGAGATGGGCAGCTGCTTGAGCTAGAAAAAATAGACTGGCCTGGACTGAATTGATTGACAGCCCATACCAAATGGGGGATAAAGTGTAAAAGAAAAGGTTTTGATAAAATCCAACGTGGCAAATTCCCTAAATATCATAAAATTTATTAGGCTGGCGGCATTTGATCTTTGACCCCTGCCACAAAAGGCTTCCTATCTATGTACTTGGATCCCCGCATTCTTTTGACAAAAGTCGACCAACCAGCAAAACCAGTTATTTGTCAATTCTGTGACTGAAGGACACAATTCATTCACAAACAAATAATAATAACATATTAGGAAGTCTGTTGTCCGTAAAGTCACCTTCATCTTTGTCCTGGGACATGCGAGAGTCGAGGGAAATGAACGAGCTGATAAACTGGCTGGCTCTGCACCCACTGCTGATGGCCAGCCCATGGATTGTGCCGACGTTATTAACGTCCTTAAATCATTACTGCTGCACATATCAGAAACATGGAGAATGTCTAAAACAATTATTAATGGACTACAAACATTCATTCATTAGTGCCTGTGTAGAATAAAAGGACTAAAGTGGTATGCCATAATCACTATATGGAGTTCATGAAAACAGGTAAATTACAAGTGAAGCAAGAAGTGAGGAATAGATGCTGATGTTATGTAGGTCACAGAATAAGAACACCTAAAAATAGTATACAGCATAACAAGAAAGTCTATTGTATTGACAGTATTGTCTATAATTAGTATAACCGACAGGGCAAATAAAATAGAGGATATTGAAAGTATTGACTATAATTAGTATAACCCACAGGGCAAATAAAATAGAGGGATGCCTAAATTAAACTAAGCATTTTACTTAACCAATGCAATAAGATCAAAACCGGAAGTAGAATTCAACGCCTGCGCAGAAGGATGTATTGTGTCCCCCCAAAAAAGGCTATGAAATCACTGTGTGTGTTTCTGACAGAATCTATTCATTCAATTATCACATGACAATAACAAACACCATCTTAGCTTCCATAAAATAGGTCAGTCTACCAGTCTGTGCAAAGCCTTTAGTTGATATTATATTGCCTTGGAAATAAATTCAATTATTTGGCATACAATAAGTAATTTTTTTTTCTAGCGCTCTTTAAATTAGTCCGTTGATATTTTGAGATGGATTTGCAAATTTTGTATCCATGTTTACATATATGTGGAGAGTGTCATCGATGATCGTCAATGTTTAGTTTAGTTTAGTTAATGGATCAACATCACGGCACAAGGGTGTAACCCATAAGTGCTCCGTTCTACTCCTAGCTTAAGCCTGAGTCCGGAGAAGTTCAGCTCAGTGCACAAACTACGTAGCACCGATGAGGACCCTGAAATACTTTGGGTAGATTTTTATCTCTAAATTTTGCCCGGGTAGCACCGTTAGGCTTCTCTTTTTTGATTTCCAACTGCCAAGGGATTTGTTACATGTGCAACAATACACATGGGTGTCCGATCTCACTACCCAGAGACCAGGTGAAATTTTATTACTAGACGTCCACGTGAAAAAGTCCCGGGGCTTAAACCCAGGACCTCCAGCACTCGAGGCAGGCACCATACCTCAAGACCTCTCAGCCCCCTGAAACGTCAATGATCTGTGGTAGAAAACAAGTATTCATGCAGTTTTTTTAACTTAAAATGTGCAGTGTGTATTATTTAGTTCTACATCAGTACCATCCTAGGTAATACATACAATATATCACCCCTATGCAATATTCTACAGAATATGTATATTTTTGGAAAAATAAACGACACATTTTATTGTGATTCTATGACGTTTGTTCATTTTTCGCCACAATCTGTTTGTAGTATTAGGCAATGTAACTCAAAAAAAGTTAAAAGTTCACATATTACTGTTCAATTTCACTGTGAGCTTCCTCTATGTGCATTGTATAGTTCACCAGTTTATCACTTGACTTTCATGTTGTCAGTTGTCAAATTATACAATCTGTTAGTGGTGTTCTTGATCATTTTTCGTTACTTCAGCTTCTCTTAATTAACATATTCCGATTGGCGTATGATTTTTGCTTGGGGTTATACATTCCAGTTGTTCACATCTCTAGTGCAAGTCCCCATAGTTGCCAGGGAGCGAGATAATGATCTTTATTATTCCCTGGTGCGCTCCAGGTATTGATAGAGGGTGCGTTAATGCCCGATAGTGGTTATTCATAGAGAGTGCCTGACTGCTCACAAGGTCTACAGGGCCATACGCACTCTATGTTTGACCGAAGGCTGACTCGTCTCTGATATATATTTGTTGCTGATATGTTGACTCATGATACTGATCACATCACTCCTGGAGTGTCCATCAGTCTATACAAATATGGGTCAAGTATCATATGCCTGATGCATCTTATAAACCTTTACACATTATAGGAGGCCACAATATGTGAAGTGTTAAACCTTTACACATTCTAGGCCACAATATGTGAAGTGTTAAACCTTTACACATTCTAGGCCACAATATGTGAAGTGTTAAACCTTCACACATTCAAGGCCACAATATGTGAAGTGTTAAACCTTTACACATTTTAGGAGGCCACAATATGTGAAGTGTTAAACCTTTACACATTTTAGGAGGCCACAATATGTGAAGTGTTAAACCTTTACACATTCTAAGAGGCCACAATATGTGAAGTGTTAAACCTTTACACATTCTAGGCCACAATATGTGAAGTGTCAAACCTTTACACATTCTAGGCCACAATATGTGAAGTGTTAAACCACACATTATAGGACACAATAAGTAAAGTGTAATGTGTAAATTTAAATAAAATACCGTGAAATAAGTATGGTTTTTTTTTAAAGTTAGTATTTAATTATTAATTGCTCACTTTTAGAAACAGAACAGTGTAATTATAGAGCAGAAGTGAAATCAATTATTAGTGAATATTTTTATTATTTAATATTTTAATAATTAATTAACCGCTGCTTAATTTATGCAGCAGTTACAAACATATTTACTTACATTAATGCATAATATTTAATCAACAAAAGAAAGCTTTCGCAATGCAGTGGCAGAATAAACGAAGTCTCTATTCGCAACCAAGTTGCGAATAAACGAAGTCTCGATTCGCAACCAAGAGTAGATACAAACAAGCTGTGGGAAATCCATAAACAATATGGAGTGAGTACACAACTAACAAACCAATGTAGAAGCTTATACAATTAATATTTGTATAAATTTATATTATAAAATATAATCCACATGCAAATATCAGTCCAGTGCACTCTCCAGTAGTGGCAGCTATTAATAGTAGCACGTATATTGGCTATGCTTGCATTCAAAGCGAACGAACAAACAACAACAACAAATTCAAATATCCTATAAACCTCTCATGATATATTTGATATCTCCGTGTCGATCAATATGTTTCAATGAATTAATCCTGACACAGTGATGTATGGCTTGGTTTGGCAAATCAACAGAATGTGTGTCTGTGTTTGTTTTGTTTTTTTAATTTCCGGGCATGTTTACGTTCAGTAGTTTGCCATTTCTTTCTGAACTACCGGTACTCATACATCTGTATGAAATCCAAAGCAAGGTGGTCTACTTCCAAATCGCCGCAGCTAGGTTTCAGATGCGGTTTGCAGGATTACGAAATACATTCATAACCACTTCACTACAGACCCGGCGACTATTCATGTTTGTTTCAGAAGGTACAGTTAGTTGAATGTCTTTTACAGGACATCACAATCAACCACGGAATTTATTCCAGAAGTTGGTGTTGTTGCCTTCCACTTAGGCCGTTAGGTTAGGCGTCGTGGAGAAAGTTAATTGAAGCGCCTTTCCTCATTTCCTACTGGTTTACCGGATAAATAATTACTATCAGTTACCAGTAAGTTAGCTAATTTTGTCAAAATGCCGAACAATTGTCTTTGTACAGTTATCTTGTCGTATTCACTTAATTAATTTCTGAAAAATTGAAAAAAATAAAAAGTTAGCAGGTGGGGAATCGAACCAGGGTAACAACGGTTACGAGCAGAGATGCATACCGCTTTGCTACTGGGACCATGATAAAAGTGTATCACAAATGTCTAATATAGTCAACACATGTTCCGATGACATCACGTATATCATGTGACTAGACTTTGGTTGTGAATAGAGACTTCGTTTCATGAATTGTTCTTTCACTAACGACAAACATTCCGCATGATATTTAATTAATATAAAGGGGCAGCTATTTTTAACTGTTAATTAGGTCACAGCATATCCTATCGAAGTCTTAAAAATTGAGTGCATTTTTCTCAGATTCTGAGACTCTCATGCTTTGTGCGGTGCTTTCGGCAGGCCGCACTGCAGAAAGAGGCTGAGCCATCTGGGATAAAGCCTGGTGCAATTAAACCAGTCCTCTCGACATTCTATCAAAAGAGGAATGTGACCTTTACTTTACTGTTACCAAAATGCACAATAAAATATACATTTTGCCAGGTTCGTTAGTGACAGAATTGTAATAATAAACAATTGGCGGCCATTTTTAATTATTAATTCAATCATGGCACATCCTATCGAAAAATAGATAACATGTCAAGTTAGGCCTCGCCACCCCGGATGCAATGATATATGGTACTGTGTTGTCCATTTAAAAATAAGCAAGCCACAGTAATAGAAGTCAGAATTTCTCAGCTTCCAATTTACTGGGCCACAATAATTAGAACCACTTTATTTACAGATTCCTTCACACTTCCTGATTGCAGATCACGACACAAAAATATTAATAACTCTGCTTAGAATTAACATACAGTCTTCACTGAGATGTGATACCATATGGCATAATTGGCTTCGTCTTGTCAAGCTGTATCCAACTGTCATGATTTCATAAGTAAAACCCCAATTTTTAACTAGTATTGTCTATATATTTAAGTGTTTCCGTGGTTTATTTCAGATGTCCGTGGCCAAAGGCTTGTGAACGCGGTTCGTGAGCTGCTTACCAAGGCATTCAAAACGCAGCCGCGACTGATTTTGTGCAGCAGACCGTGTCGCGTTGTGTTATAACGTATTGGTATTGGAACCGGTCGTTCAGAAATAAATGGCAAACTACTGAACGTAAAATTTGCCTAGTACATCAACAGCAAGGGTCTGCAAGGTGTGGAATGCGCCTGGCCCTGCAGCCAGCAGGATTAGGATTGGCTAGCCTCTCCCAGGAGGGGTGAAGAGCGAAAATTAGCAGCCTGCCAATGACCCACAGACTACACAAGTCAACCCCCACCTCCACGTGGTGCAAACCAGGCAACCATGACCGCGAGGTCATGGGCTAACGGGGCTATGGCTCGCCATAGGGGATGGACTCCCTGTGGTCAGATTTGTGTCCTAAACCTGCGACTGGCCTAGCAAGCCAGCAGGGGATCTTCATACTGCGCATAGAAAAACTAAGAAGTATCTGGAGTACGACAAGGTTGTGTCCTGTCCCCTCTCTTGTTCATAACATATATAGACAACATATGTAAAGAAACCAGCCAAGCAGAGATAGCAAGAATATCACATGACGAGAACACAGAAGAAGAACCATCTGCAAATCTAACCATTAGAGAACTCCTGTTTGCGGACGACCGAGCACTAATAGCAAAATCAGAAGCTGAATTACAAGACCACATGAATAGTCTAAATGAAATGTGTAGGGAACATAACATGAAAATTAGCACAAGCAAAACAGAGGTAATTACTATAACTAAAGAAGAACAATCAACAACAATTCACCTAAACGAACATCCCTTGAAACAGTTAAAAGTAAAGAGTTTCAAGTACCTGGGAAGTATAATGGTCAGAAGACGAGATCGAAAATAGGTGCAATAAGGCAAATCAACTCATTGGACAAATGGCACCAATACTAAAGAACAAACATGTATCAATAACTACTAAGAAAGCACTTTACAACACAATCTTCCTACCAACAGTTGTGGTGAAATGCAACCACTGATGATCTTTGTGCTGAACCCGAACCGGAAGTATTGAACCAGAAGACTGTAGCCTATTTGGCACTTCGACTGACCTGGCATAATTTACAAACACAATGGCATTTAATCAATCGTGCCAAATACCAATGCAATTTAGATGTTTAAAATGTAAAATTACGCAACAGTGTTAATAAAACAGGCAAAGCGCCTAGGAACTATAAACTGAATTGAACGAACATCCAACCATAATCTGATTCAGTGCTGAGACAGCGCTCTTCTGAGAGAAGTATGAATAAAATTTGGTGGAACTGCGGTAAAGCTGTGAAAGTGTAAACAATATAAAATTACACAAAGTAGTGCAGCTTTACATAACAGAGTTACACATACAGAACGTTGCGGCGGTTAGCCTTCATCAGCAAACAAACACATTCACAAACACAACATACAGTCAAGGAGAACTCCTGTGACTACATTAGAAGGTGATGACAGGACGAGAGGAACAAATGCATGGAAAAATAGAAGCATTGAAGAGAAAATGAGAATTGAAAAAAATGTTAATTGAAAAGAATGTTAGTTGAAGAAAATGTTTAATAGAAAAAAATGTAAATAGAGAAAAAAAAACTGCATACTCACCTCACGTACGGATCTGTACGATAATAATAATAATAATAATAAACAATAATAATAATAATAATAATAAATAATAATTATAATAATACAACTGTGAAAGAAACTTAAGACATGACTAGCGTAAAAGAATTAATTCAGCATGACACGGTGGACAACACCTGCGTAGGTAGCCCATCATTGTGAGTAAACATGAGCGCATTAATACCATATTGGACGTTAGAACCAAAATGAAGCATCATCATAAATTATCATGCTGTTCTGCTAATTAGTATAAGCGTTTATGTCTTTCCACATGCCTCCGTCGTTTGTATTATGCATTAGCTCTGGTGATAATATTACTCCGTGACACCGTCTCACCGTATACATGACAACCGCTCAATGTATCCAGGACACCATCTCAGTACATCCATGACACCATCTCACTGCATACTTGACACCTCTCACTGCATCCATAACACCCTCTCACTGCATCCATGACACTATCTGACTGCATCCATGACACCTCTTAATGCATCCATTACACCATCTCACTACATCCACGACACCATCTCACTACATCCACGACACCATCTCACTACATCCATAAAACCCTCTCACGGCATCCATGACACCATCTCACTATATCCACGACACCATCTCACTACATCCACGACAACATCTCACTACATCCACGACACCATCTCACTACACCCATGACACCATCTCACTGCATCCATGACACCATCTCACTACATCCATGACACCATCTCACTACATCCACAAGACCATCTCACTACACCCATGACACCATCTCACTACATACATGACACCATCTCACTACATCCATGGCACCATCTCACTACATCCATGACACCATCTCACTACATCCATGACATCATCTCACTACATCCACGACACCATCTCACTACATCCACGACACCATCTCACTACACCCGTGACACCATCTCACTACATCCACGACACCATCTCACTACATCTATAACACCCTCTCACTGCATCCATGACACCATCTCACTACATCCACGACACCATCTCACTACATCCACGACACTATCTCACTACATCCATGGCACCATCTCACTACATCCATGACACCATCTCACTGTATTCATGACACCATCTCACTACATCCACTACACCATCTCACTACATCCACGACACCATCTCACTACATCCACGACACCATCTCACTACATCAATGGCACCATCTCACTACACCCATGACACCATCTCACTACATCCACGACACCATCTAACTACATCCACGACACCATCTCACTACATCTATGGCACCATCTCACTACATCCACGACACCATCTCACTGCATCCATAAGACCCTCTCACTGCATCCATGACACCATCTCGCTACATCCATGACACCATCTCACTACATCCATGACACCATCTCACTACATCCATGACACCGTCTCACTACATCCATGACACCTTCTCACTACATCCATGACACCATCTCACTACATCCATGACACCATCTCACTACATCCATGACACCGTCTCACTACATCCATGACACCATCTCACTGCATCCATGACACCATCTCACTGCATCCATAACATCCTCTCACTGCATCCATGACACCATCTCACTACATCCATCACACCATCTCACTGCATCCATAACATCCTCTCACTGCATCCATGACACCCTCTCACTGCATCCACGACACCATCTCACTACATCCACGACACCATCTCACTACATCCATAACACCCTCTCACTGCATCCATGACACCATCTCACTACATCCACGACACCATCTCACTACATCCATAACACCCTCTTACTGCATCCATGACACCATCTCACTACATCCACGACACCATCTCACTACATCCACGACACCATCTCACTACTCCACGACACCATCTCACTACATCCATGACACCATCTCACTACATCCATGACACCATCTCACTACATCCATGACACCATCTCACTGCATCCATGACACCATCTCACTGCATCCATGACACCATCTCACTGCATCCATAACACCCTCTCACTGCATCCATGACACCGTCTCACTACATCCATGACACCGTCTCACTACATCCATGACACCCTCTCACTACATCCATGACACCATCTCACTGCATCCATAACACCCTCTCAGTGTATCCATGACACCATCTCACTACATCCACTACACCATCTCACTACATCCATAACACCCTCTCACTGCATCCATGACACCATCTCACTACATCCATGACACCATCTCACTACATCCATGACATCATCTCACTACATCCACGACACCATCTCACTACATCCACGACACCCTCTCACTACATCCATAACACCCTCTCACTGCATCCACGACACCATCTCACTACATCCACGACACCATCTCACTACATCCATAACACCCTCTCACTGCATCCACGACACCATCTCACTACATCCATGACACCATCTCACTACATCCATGACACTATCTCACTACATTCATGACACTATCTCACTACATCCATGACACCATCTCACTACATCCACGACACCATCTCACTACATTCATGACACCATCTCACTACATCCACGACACCATCTCACTACATAAACGACACCATCTCACTACATCCATGACACCATCTCACTACATCCATGACACCATCTCACTACATCCATGACACCATCTCACTACATCATGACACCTTCTCACTACATCCATGACACCATCTCACTACATCCATGACACCATCTCGCTACATCCACGACACCATCTCACTACATCCACGACACCATCTCACTACATCCATGACGAGGGGCTGGTCATGTCTGTTTTGGAGTATGCAATGGCAATCCTGACTCTCAGCCATAAGCAGATAGAAAGGATGGAAAGGATACAGAATGAAGCTATGCGCATTATTCTTGGATGTACAAGAGATACAGCATGCAGGGCGATGCGCTACCTTCTTGATTTTCCAACCATTGAAGAGAGAATACAAGTTTGCAGGGCACGCGCCTACCTCAGAATTAACGCAAACACACAACATCCACTGCATAGTGAAATTAGGAAGGTGAAGGGCAGCAGGTTAAAAAGAGGACGGTCGTGGATGGGTCAAGCCGAAGACATTCTTCAACAGGTGTGTTCACTTGAGGACTTAGAACCTGGCGAGGAGTAGGTGCAAGTGCGAACAGACTTCTGCACATCCTTTTCAGTTTGCATCCAACTAGATAGAAAATGCAGACAAGAAAATTCGGCTGCTGTTGAGGCTGAAGTACAAGCGTTGATTTTCGAGAATTCGCTAGACGGTGACGCGGTCATCTACACAGATGGGTCGGTCGTCCGACATGTGAGAAGCTCATGGGCCTTTACAGCTCGGGCCGGAGGGAGAATTGTGAAGGAGGACTCTGGTGCTTTCACTGAAACCACAAGTAGCCTGACCATGGAAGTCATGGCAGTAAGTAAAGCAATAACATGGCTCGAGACACAGACATTCACTAGGGCTTGTTTCCTTAGCGACTCAGTGAACATGATCAAGAGGATAGAGGAGGGGTCGATCCGAAGAGAATGGTTGCTGCCTCTGAAGCGGTCTCGGCTGGCAAAGATTAGTTTCATCTTCGTGCCAGGGCATGCGGGAGTACAAGGAAATGAGCGGGCTGACAAGCTCGCAGGTGAGGCTACTGTGGAGGGCGGACGCGCCATGGACCAGGCTGACATTCTGAATGCTCTACGAGAAGTGAGACTTTTGCGAGAACCAAGTGATGACTGTGAATCTACAACAATGGCCAGACTGCGAGAGCAGCAAATTAAAAGAGAGGTGGCCAAACAAGAACACTACGCAGGAAGCCAAAGAAGATTGATAAACCAACACAGAACTGGCGTCGTTAGCCGCTACACGCTGCGGGATTTGCTGAGGAGGGGATCCGAGCACTTATGGACTGAATGGTTCGATGTGCAACGAGGATGATCTGTCGACTAACTAACTAACTAACTAACATCCATGACACCTCACATAGCATCCATGACACCGTCTCACTGCATCCATGGCATCGTCTCACTGCATCCATGACACCGCCCCAAGGCATGCACGACACTTTCTCACTGCATCCACTTTATGGATCACTGTGTAAACTGAAAAAGACAGTTAAATTCATACAAGAGATAACATTGCAGATATAGACATATTTCAAGCGAACGAAAGAAAAAGAAGAAGAACTGCATCCATGACACCGTTTCACTGCATCCATGACACACAACAAGGCATCCACGACACTTTCTCACTGCATCCATGACACCGTCTCACTTCATCCATGATACCGTCGTATTGCATCCATAGCATCGTCTCACTGCATCCATAACACCGTATCGCTGCATCCATGACACCATCTCAATGCATCCATGACACCGTCTCACTGCATCTATGAAACTGTCCCACTGCATCCATGACACTGTCTCACTGCAGAGACAACTACACAGATAGACAGACACAGTTAGATCAACAGAGACAGAGAGAGATCAAGAGAGATCAAGAGAGAGAGAGAGAGAGAGAGAGAGAGAGAGAGAGAGAGAGAGAGAGAGAGAGAGAGAGAGAGAGAGAGAGAGAGAGAGAGAGAGAGAGAGAGATGGGAGAGAGATGGGAGAGATAGAATACAGACGTGATGTCTTGAAGGATTATTAAAAACCACTCTACATTTCGGTGACACTCTCTTAGGTAATCCATTGCAAATGTATGACCGACAGATGCATACATTGTGATGACAAATAATACTGGGTCAGAGTTCATTGAAAGCATTAGTAATATAAGACATACAAAGGACATTGCGGACAGGGGACGATTCAGGTCTGAGGACCTATTTAAGGCAACAAAAGATTAAAAGTTAATGTCTGAATTTTCACCCCAAGTCACTACTTAAACACGGCAATCTGTTGCTCCACATCTCAACACATAGTTCAGGACCTGGGTGTTAGGTTATGAAAGGGAACATGCATGTGCGTGGTATCTATAGACAAACATGTCTAATCTAACGTTGTGAGTACAGCAAGCGATTAAGATTGTAGACATATGTCAATGGATTGGGTAAACAAAAAAAAAGCAATTAACATTACAAGAAGACTAGTGTACTCTTCGGAGACAGCTTTCCTTGACGCGTGTAAAAAGTGTCCTCGAGAGCTGTTTGTTTTGGACAAATGACGCAATTGCAGTGTCGTCTCTGCCGCATAGGAAACATACTTCTTCTAGATAACAATGAGAGAAAGAAAGACACTTGCATTTAATTCCACATGACGGAACTGTCACCAGATTGCTAATGGTTGTGTAATAAATGTAGCAAGATCACAAATGAGCATCGGAGACCACCAGTGTCTGAGATGTGTATGAGTTAGTGCCGCCAGCTATTAAGCCTCAGCAAAATTACCTGACAGACAACTTTGTATAATATAGAAATAAAATTATTTCAATGATTTATCACTCGTGTTCATGTGTATTCCTGAAGTTCTGCTATGTCAGCTTATATCCATCACCCTCACACATGTTAACTTATCGAAGCCAGCCAGTGATGGTTATAACAATGCATGTGTGTGTGTGTGTGTGTGTGTGTGTGTGTGTGTGTGTGTGTGTGTGTGTGTGTGTATGTGTGTACATGCTAGTGCGCTCGCGCGTGTGTGTGTTTATTCGAGTGAAAAATGTGCTTGGTGTCTGCGCTTTGTTTTTTGTTTTTTTTTTTAGTTTTGTTTCTTAAATTTGAAACCAGCTGTGATGAGAATTCCAGCATGTTAAATACTACAAATTACTGCAAAAAATATTACATGAACACATTATTACAGTTTGAGTTAAAGAAAATAACAAAAGGGATAGTGCCGGCCACGCTCTGAGCTCAAAGATTACTAAGTAAGCCATGCTTATCAGGTTGGCGTGCGACAGCTATCACAGCAGTGAACCAGGGCTAGTGTAAACACTAGAGGCCACCCTAGCCCTAGATAGACGGTTTATTTCCTTATAGTACTCAGGCGTCCATCCCTGCCCCTCCTCCCTAGACAGGCACCCTCGAACCATGTATGTATTAAGCGGGGAGCTTCCCGCGACCGTAAGCTTTCCAACCAAGACAGGCCATTGCGAGGACCTTGACCACATACCATGGGTATCCTACCCACTAACCAACTGGGTTTCTCCAGAAAGCTGAACAATCACAATCTCACGCGATTATTTTAGAAGCCCGCACATACACACTATGTCATGCTAACGTGGTTCATCTTATTTTGTTATACAACTGAATCAAATTAAATTTTATTTTCTAAACCGCCAGCTCAATAAAGAAATGTAATGCACTAATAACAGCAACTGATTCAAGTTATATTTGCTAATGAAGGATAATTGTAACACTAAAATGTATACGAGAATGAAGGAAACATTAAAATATAAAGTTATTATAACTATTATACCCCTTGAAAATCGGTAGGACATAAACTAAACTTTTCTTGCTTCCTCTTGTAAACTAACTGGAGATAAATATATCGCCAAGGAAAGTAACACTATTTAAACTACTCCAATTGTTCTGTTTTTTTATACATTATATCTTATTGAGCTGTGCATAAACATTGTCGCAATTAAACCATGTGTATAATATGTTTGGGACGCAGAGGTGTTTTCAAGGCACCAGGGCCAGGTGTTATACTGGCCAAGACCTACTAATACGCCCTCGCCGTGCGACCTGCGCAACAGGTCCCTTCGGGGTCCTGGCTAACGTAGTAGGATCGCTGATGCTTCCGAAGTCAGAGAGTATCTGCCTGCACGGCGAGGAACCACCAGTCTGCACACCAATAAGCCAGACATGGGACAACGGATACTCACGCAAATATCACGTCTTGTATGACATCACACAGATGCTGGACAACAGGATGTCTTCATCCGACATGCAGGACTTCATGCTGGAGTTCACAGCCAGCGAACACAAGCAAGCAAGCAAAGCAATAATATATTTATGTTCCATGGAGTCAGCATAATCACATTAAGTTTACAAAATGCGCTGCAATTAATTATACCCTTTTTTAATAATGTAGAAACTTTACCAAATAGTTATGCCCCTATCACTATGCAATGTGGAAAAACATGGAATAGTACAATGCTATGGGGATGACTGCGACCTTTGTCAAATAGAACGCTTGTTGCAATGTTTACTGAGCATAGCCTACGATGGGTAGCGTTGTGGTGTTCTGTTGTGATAATTTGGTGTGTCCAGTGTGTGCCGCGTGGTTACACACCCGCTTCACACGCGTGATCCGGGACTGTTTCCGGATCCGGTCAGGGATATGCACTACTGACGAGCTCAAACAAGGGCGAAACTCGAGTATAGTGCTTCCATATTGACGTGGATAGGCCTTAGGTTCATACCGGAATGCGATCGGCGTTGCCAGTAGTGGGTTGTGCTCAATATTTAAGTTTACTGTATGATCCATTCAATGATACGTTTAAACGTGTTTAAATAAAACTAAGTGTGCATGTGGACACTTGGAGTACAAAATAATTTATATTGATAGATTTTAGTATGCATGAGATCAGATAATTACTTCATCATCATCATCATCATCATCAAGTAATGTGTATGTAATTGCACCTTACCATAAATGTAATGGTATTATTATGTGTATATCATGAATATGTATTAGCAATGAATTTGTTGCATTAGCAAATGTAAAGGAAAATACACAATGTACACTGTTATGAACGAAATAATTGTTTTTAAAAAAAAAACACTGCGATGTCCTACAACTGAAAAACGGGTTGTTTTAAAAATGATGTCTAGTAAAGGGATGAAGAAAAATTTAACTTCCAAAGACCAACCATAACGGGCTTAGGCAAGTGGAAAAAAATAAGGCGGACTTTCCATCTGGCTTAACATCAGACAATCATATTAATATTGTACTGAATAATCTTTTCATGTCAACCAAATCTGGCACAGAAAAACGCATGGACGTATCTAGAGATAAAAATAACAGATATGTTTTATCGGTACAAATACAAAACCACTATCTCTGGTAGAAGTACTATAGTCAGCACAAACATAATTATATGTGCACAGTTCTAGACCATCCTCCCCCCTCCCCCTCCCATGTCAGGCTTTCACAACCATAAACAATGCGATCAGGCGCGTTGTGTTTGGCAGCACCATCGACAGTACTAACCATACCACACTCATGCAAGACAAACAAAACGGCTGTGTATGAGTCAGATGTACCACTTGTGTCCATATGTATTTTTGAATTCTGGTCATGCCACCTCATATTTATCAGCATCATTATACCTGTTAACAGATCTAAACCAGACACAGAAGGTCACGACAATATATATATATATATATATATATATATATATATATATATATATATATATATATGTGTGTGTGTGTGTGTGTGTGTGTGTGTGTGTGAGTGTGTGTGCGCGCGCGCATGTATGTGTATCTATGTGTGTATTCGAGCGAGACAGATTCTACACTTGGAGTGTGAAGTATTCGATCTTCAAATACTAATTCAAGGCTGCGAGGATAACCGGTCTGTATACTTCATGTCTGAAACGTATACTGGTGTGTACACTTCTATGACTGAGAGAGCGCTTTGTTTTCTACAATGTAGTGAGGTGTGTACTGCTCTGTTTACAAAACTTGTAGATAGCATTACTCGCCGCGGCCTCATGGTGGCCCTATATACAATATAAATAATAAATATTTTTAATGACCCCATTCTACACATTAAGGCGTCAACATTTCTATAGTCCAATCTTCACGTAGTTAGTTTCAGGCTGGCCTCTGATCAGTGATACTACTGAGAATATTTCTTGGTATCCAGTTTAGGCTAATTAGAACAACAATGTAGGCAACGAAAAGTTGAGGGGCGTGACTGGTGACTATGGCCTTGGCGATAGGAATGTGAGAGGTGACAGCTTAATTGTATGGGTAGAATGCCGTTAAAAGCTAACAGGTAACATCTGTTTCAATCATCACCCGCGGCGACAATAAACGTGGACAAGCTCTGGCGATAATATTCGCAATCAAACTGACTACGTGCTGTTTTGAAAGAGATTCAGAAGCAGTTTAGTAAGAGCAAACACTAGTCCAATGGCAGACGGACATATCGACCAAGTGCAAGTTATAGGAAAGATGAGGTTAAGAATTTAAACTGTGAAGGAAAACTTAAACAACATCAAATCAGTTTTAACATTACTTAAGACAGGCAAAGAAATTAGAGAAAGGTAAACTATTACTGTAAAGAGCAGATATAACGTCAAGGAGATAATACAGGCTATCGATAAACAAAGGGACATGTTGCGAGAATTAATCCAACAGACATCAAAAGAAATCATTCTACCTACACACAGCATTGCAAAAACGAAATGGATGAAAAACGCAATTTTTTAGATGATGAATGATATCAGGTAGGAAACACGAAATACCACTGGCTGTTTAAAATCGAGGAATGGTGCACAAATAATGGGACGAGACGATATAGTTAATAGATGGGCGGTTGGTTTTGCTGAAAAATCAACAACCAGTTAGGAATATTTCAGTGTAATGTCAACTGATTTGTTCTCATTGTACGGTAAGTATGTTTAGTTTAGTTAGTTTAGTATAGTCCACGGATCAACATCACGGCACATAGGTGCAACCTACTCCTAACTAAAGTCTGAGTCCAGAAAATCTCAGCTCAGTGCACGAACACCACAGCCCGTCGAGGATCCTGATAATACTTTGGATAGATTTTTAACTCGAAATTTTGCCCGGGCAGCGCCGTTAGGCTATCTTTTTTCTATTTCTAACTGCCAAAGATATATTACGTGCGCAACAATACACACGGGCGTCCGATCTCACTACCAAGAGAGCAGGAGAAATTTTGTTACTAGAAGTCCACGTGAAAAAGTCCCGGCCCTCACCGGGGCTTGAATCCAGGACCTCGAGCATTCGAGGCAGACACCATACCTCGAGATCATTCAGGCCCCACGGTAAATATATACTGAGATCCACATGAAATATGTCAGGAATCCTGGTTTGTGGACATAATATAACTTAACTTACATTGTGCTGATGACACTGTCTTGATAGCAACCTTCAGAAGGAACTACAAGAAATGATAGATACAGTGGTAACTTGCTTGTGTTCGCTGGCTGTGAACTCCTGTATGTTGGATGAAGACATCCTGTTGTCCAACATCAATGTGATGTCATACCGGACCTGAGGTTTGTGTGAGTATCCGTTGTCCCATGTCTGGCTTATTGGTATGCAGACTGGTGGTTCCTCGCCATGCAGGCAGATACTCTCCGGCTTCGGAGGAATGCGGTGGTAAAATAATGAAGCTAATAATAACGACATCCTTACATAGTATTAGTTGTGTTGATAATAATATTAATAACGTTGACGGTGACCATAATGATGATGCTAAAGTTTTAATAATGTCAGAGAAGATAATATATATAGGTAAAGATAGTGACTTTGCGTTCTCCTTGGCTGAGGGGTTAGCAGCTTTCTCCGTAACCCCGAATACTCACGTGGTTGACGTGAGCGCACGAGAATTTGAAGGGGTTCGAGTCGCGCCAGTGACTTACGAGAGTATGGAGCCGGTCGCTCAGAAAGTCGTGGCGTGCTGGTGAGCGTAATCTAGCCTAGGAATCAACATACAGCTGAAAGATGCTGGGGTTGACCGCGATATCGTGAAACAGGATGGAAACGCGGGGGAAAAAAAAGATAGCGACTTATTGCATAAGATCCTCTTCATTTTCTGAAATGCGGCTTTTGCCTGCCCTGTTCTGCTCTTAATCTCTGTTGTACAACTTCTATCTGATGTTATAAGTACCCCTAGGTATTTAAAATTATCCACTTGGTTAAGAATGTCCCCTTCTATTTCTATATCACTTTTTGGTGTCCCCATTTTATTTGATATCACCATTGTTGCTGTTTTCTTTATATTCAAGGAGAGTCCTTTCTGTTACTACAATGTCCAACCAATATTGTGTCATATGCATAGCGTGTATTGTTCATATTATAACCTTCGATTCGTATTCCTGGCTTATCTTTGATCTCTCTCATTATTACTTTGCTATATTGGGAGAAGAGATCTAGTGACAAGACACACCCCTGTCGTATTCCTAGCTTTATCTGTTTGTAACTACCCTCTTATCTCCAGATGGGTTATCAGACGCGGGACATCTTGCTTATGATCGAGAGGTTTTCCGGAAGGTTGTTATGGGAGCGAGGTTCTGCAAAGGACATGCTACTGAATGAATGAATGAATATGAATGAATGAACTACCCTTTTTATTTTAATTGCTGCTACTTGGTTCCAGTAAATATTCTTTATTATTCTGAAATCTTTCCCATCATTGGGTGTTACATTGGCTTGAAATAATAGCTGAAGTAGTAGTAGTTGGCTGTATGATACCGTGTTACAATGGCTGTAATAACAGCTGAAATAGATGTTGGCTGTATGACACAGTGTGTTACATTGGCTGTAATAATAGCTGAAACTAACTATTCTTTTTATTTATGTCAATACTGCATCTATTCAATGATAAATACAGTACAACAATCAACCATAAACATTGATAGTCAGCATGGCCGAATGGATAAGAGCACTTGCTCCTAAACTTCTGGTTATCTGATGCTGAGTTAGCGGGTTAAACCCCAACACCTGTCAGTTGGACTAACATGTTGACTTCTTGTCCGTGACTTTGGGGCATAAATTACAATTACCTCTGTAGTCGGAGTTGGGTTGCCTGATGGCGAGGGACTCTGGTAGGAATAGCTAATTCACACGCAAACATCAGTCGCAGCTGAACAAGTAGTAGCTGTATAGACTATGCTTCAGTTCAAAGTGAGTGAACCAAAAAAAATAAAAACATAAATAGTAAGAAGAAAGAAATATAGATAAATAATGAGAAAAGGATTATTCATTGCATTCTTTATAGATAAGCCATAAATAGCAAGAAGAAGGTTATAAATAATAATGAGAAAAGGAATATAGACTACTTGCCACATATGTAAAAAATAACTACACAATAAACATCAGAACTATGTTTTTCATATATTGTTCATTTAGTTTGTGACCTGGGGACACACCACAACTTCAAATGTAAACCTGTTTTGTATATGCTATTTACAGCCAATTTAATAAATACATACAGCAAAACTAACACATTTCAAAGGTTTCTAGTGCACATTTATTAAGTTAGGGTATTTCAAATCTTCATGGTGAATGAAAGAAGCATTAATACTACCATCATTTGTAATATTTTCTTTCTTTATGTGTTTTCTTGTGGTGTTTCAAATGACCAGTTTAAGTTTAATACACAAAATTTCAAAATTAACAATTAGATTTAAGCCTTGAGAGATGAATAGATGAAATAAATACCAGTACACCAGCCTTAAGATTTGAAATTAAGTCTTCTAAAGATTTTCAATAAACAATCTCACTATTGTTCATCATCCTTCATGTAATTATTAATAAATCATCTAAGATGTGTACACTATTCTGTACAACCATTTTATTCAGATTCAGTATGACAGATGCATACATGCTCAAGATTACTCAGATTATCCAACATTGAAAATTTACAACATGCAATTATGACTGTTCTTGTCTGTCAAGACATATGATCATATTCTGTGAAAAGACATTCTCAGAAAACAAATGAATTTAGTATTGTGACATTGGACTTCAGAAAATTAACAAAAACATTTTCTCAGCATATTCTAATATAATTTTTTCCCCCTTATCATTCAATCAAATCAAAGGCCAAAGCAACAGCTGTCATTTTACAAGATATATAACAGCTTGAAAGAGTTTTTGAGCTTCTAGAAAGTAGAGTTTTATCAAAAACTTTACAAGTCACAAAAAGAAAAGCCATAAGTAAATCACTAAAATAAAGGACCTTTTAAGATGCCAGGAGGTGTAACGAGTTTATGGTGCTGCTTATACTTTCCAAGACATTTCCTGCTGCCTGTTTTAGGATGGTTGACATTGGAGCCCTGGTCAATGTTTTAGCATGGTTGACTTTGGAGCCCTGGTCAATGTTTTAGGGTGGTTGACTTTGGAGCACTGGTCAATTAAAGAAATGCACTTGTGTTTATTTAAATACATGATCCCTGGGCATACTAGTCACGTCACTGCCATGGCTACCAACCACAACTTATTTTATTGTAAGAGAACAGCTGTAATAGAAAGCGGACCAAATAGTTTGCAAAGAGATGTTACAACAGCCTTGAAAGTCACACTCCAAGAGAACAGTGTTTTGTAAACCCCAACAGATGAAACTTAAATATTCAAAGAATATTATCTTGTGACACATCAATAACACCACAATTTATGTTGTCTGTCATTACCACTTCAAAGTAGAAAGTCCCTTACAATAATCTCCACCCCAGTTAGTGAACCAAAGACATTTTTAGTCAGCATTTGCCACAGAGCCACTCACCTGGAGCATTGTCAACAGGGAACAAAAGATGAAGAAGCATAATCACCAATCTTTATTTGTTTACTTTGCAAAATTAATGTCTGTTACAAAGACATAACAATTTCTATTTTATTACAGAAGAGCACACAAATCTGGATATCCCATCATCAATTAAACAAAGTTAGCAGTGAATTGAGAAATATGATAAACTAAACAACAAAAGCTGGTCTCTCTTGTCTTTACATGACTTTCTCCGTAATCTCGAATACTCCCGTAAGTAACGTCACATTGCGCGAGAATTGATAGCGGTTCTCTCCACGTCGGTAACTTAAAGGTATTGAGCGTAATCTTGCCAAGAAATCAATAATCAACTGAAAGATGCTGATGTTGACAACAATGTCCTGTAAAGTATATGCGGGAAAAAAAAACAACAACAACAAAGACAGTTTCAAATTTAAACAAGAAAAGAAAACAAACACAAAACAAACAACTGTTACACTTATTCTTGAAAACCCTGGACAGCTCAGTCAGCATCACTGTTTCCCTGTCAGACTGTGGCTGTAACAGTTGCCAAAGTGCATGTGATAGACTAGTGTGGCAATATTATTTTGTGTGGGCTCCTAATCAGTTGTGAATCATCATTATTTGTAAATGTACAAGCTGAAATTATGGGCACACCTACACAATTGTATATACATAGTATGTAGTATATACACTATACAAAAATGGTTTACACTGGCTGTTAGGGCAGGGAAGACCGGCTAAGCAAACATATTTGGCCACCATCACTTTCATTGAGTTAGTTAGCTCCCATCAATATTTTGGTATGTGCTTTGTGGTTGTTCCTGTCAAAATCACTGTGATAGCTTGCTCACTGTGATACCCCACATTAGAGACTAACGAGTGTTGAGTAAAGAGGAACACAACAACCATAAACATCACATCCGTGAAAGTGAAGTCAAGGACCACCTCTCACACCATGAGCTGTACTGGGTATATGGTACTAGCCACATATTGACATTCAATGGGTGATATGGCTGATTTGTTAAGGTATATAGTTATAATTTGGAGTATTTTAGAGCTAAAGTTTGAATTAAACTGAAATGAAAATTAATATGTTTCTAATGTTTAAACACAGAAGCCACAAACAATATGTTGTCCAATTTATTGCCTGGCATATTTCACTGCATCTTCTCAGGTGCATACTGCAGAGTCACATATCATATGGAGTGAATACATTAATTATACTAGGGCTGAAATACTTAAAAAAACACAGTCACTGATATTGTTTGAATGTGGAGCATCAGTTTTCACAATGGTAATTGTAAATTTAAAATGAAGACTTTCTATTTGCATAAAACTGGCTGGAATCATTTAATTACTAATGCCTTGATGTATTTGAGCAATCATTTATTGTTAATCAAATACAATATATAAGATTTATCTTTTTTAACTTTATGATGGCTATTAAACAAGATTACTGAAGACTGATTAAATCTGTTTCCCATCCGTACTGGTATATGTTTTGTTACTCACTACATTGTCTTTCCATTCTACCTATGTAAAATGCTTGGCACTCACACTGGAATTGATAAATGCAGTCAGATTTGGCGTACAGAGACAATAGTTCTTTCACAAATGAGTACAATCTAAGTGGTTCTATATCTGGTCACTGGTTCAGCAACAAAGAATGTGTGCTTTACGCTGTATATTTGTTTAATTAGCGTCCCCTCTAAAGGTTAGCTAAAAAAAATACACTTGAGGTGTGGGGGTTGATGATTCTGGGGGAGTTGGTTTGGGTGGCTGATAATGAAGTTTAATGAAGTCAGTTGACTGTATAAGGGGAGTTAGTTTGAAATCCATTTGTGCCGCATCGCACATAATTGCGTATGTTGAACATGATCATGTCATAGTCATGTGATAAGTACTGACCAATTAATAAGAAGCACGTGCTTATCATCCCATGATGCATAGGTTCTGTTTCTGACCATAGAGAAAATCGTCGGGTTGATACAAAATCCGTCCAAAGAAGCTCAAAGAGCGGTGATTCAGTTTCTTTCATTTGAAGAATGTCGACCAGTGGAAATTTATCGAAGAAAGCAGGTAGGGTATGGTAACAAATGTGTGTCAAAGACAACAGTGATAGACTGGGCATGAATGTTTCGGAAAGGACATCAGTTGACGGACGGATCAAGCGCATATTGTTGCAACAGAAAAAATCATCACCAACATTGATGCAGCAGTACAGATGAACCGTTGTCGAAGCATAGGTCCGCGAGCAAAACTGCAATATTGGAAGGTGTGTTCGCAGTAGGTACCACGGATGTTGACCAACCACCAAAAAGAGGAACGCATGGAATGGTGTTTGAACCACTTGCTGCATTACAGAGTGGAGGGTGATTCATTTCTCTTCCATATAGTGGCAGGCGATGAATCATGGTGTCACCACTTTGAACCGAGCAGCAAAAGAGAGAGCATGCAATGGAAGCATGCTGGATCACCAAAAGCCAACAAATTCAAGTTACAGGTTTCCACTGGTAAGGTTATGTTGAGTGTATTTTTTTTACCATGAAGGGCTATTGTTGGCCAACTTTAAAGAACCTGGTGCCAGCATCAACTCTATCCACTACTTGGAAAAACTAGACAAGCTGCAAAAAGCCATCAATAATAAATGACCCGGCATGCTTTCTCGCAGTGTGATTTTGTTGCACGATAATGCTCGTCCACATGTTGCAAAGATTATGCAGGAAGCATTAGCTTGGAAGAAGTGGGGAATTCTGCAACACCCAGCCTATAGTCCTGATTTGTCACAATGTGATATTCATTTGTTCGGACCTCTAAAAAAAGCTCTCAAGGGGCAACGATTTCACACAGATGCAGACGTAATGAATGCGGCAAACACTTGGTTCAGTGAGCAACCACAATACTTATTTTGCGGGCGGCATTCAGCACCTATCTAAGCAATGGGATGCTTGCCCGAATGCCTAAGGCGACTTCTTCTGACCAGCCCATGGTGCATAATTCATTCAAAATAAATGCTCTGTGTAATTCTACCACACCAGTTAATGTTTGTTTCATACTTTTGTAATAAAGCCATTGGAATGGGTTTCAAATGAACGTCCATTATACATATGCTTTATTTGGCACTCCCCCGCCTTGAGTTCAGGCAGAGTCCATAATCACTACTTCTAGTAGTACTGGACTTTAATTTTGCATGTGGATTAGCTTTCCCTATTTACAGTGTCCCCCACCATCAGGCGATCAGATTCCGACTTCAGAGGTACTTGTAATTTACATCCCCAAGTAAAGGATGAGAAGTCAACAGTTTAATCCAACTGTCCGGTGTAGGTGTTGAACCCCTTACCTCAGCATTAGGACAACAGATGTTTAAGAACATGCGTTCTTATCCATATGGCCATGCTGACTTCTGAATACACATTTAATTGTAGATTATGGTTAAGAGTTTCTGGTCATATTTTAGTATCATCAAAGCAAATCATTCTAGCTCAATTAAACAGGGCCTGTACCAGGCCATGCTTATACTGAATAGGTGCAAAGCTATTTAAATTCAGGTATTAGCCTGTTTATGTTCCCTTTCAATAGATAGAATTTTGGATGGTGCTATCCTGTCAATGTTGAATTAATGTTTAAGAATGATAAGGTGTGATGTTTGTGGTCAACAGACAAAGAAATGTTTTTGTGGGCTTGTTCATAATCGAGCGGAATGATTCAGCCTGTTGTCTGGTCTCTGGGATGAATAATATATCATTCACATACCAGCAGTATAGAACTAGGTCCTTAATATTTGAGGCTCTTTGTTTTTCTGAGTGCACCATAAAGATGTCTGCTAGAATGGGACTTAGAGGACTCCTCACTGCCACACTGTCAATTTGGTGGTACAATTTTTTACAGAAAAATTAATTTACTATTAGATGTCCACAGCAGTAGTAATTTCTTGAATTTGGATGTTGGCAGGCCTAAGTTCTGTTTCTTTTCTTTTATGTGATCACATATAGTGATCGCTGTTGCTTCCATGGGAACATCAGTGAAAATTGAGGCAATATCCATTGACGCCATGCACTTTAGTTTAAGAACGAAACTATCCGGTAGTTTGACCAGTTCAAATTAATCTTTTAATATTAAGAGGTTGAATGATTGTCACACTGGTTTAGCAGTTTCTGCAAGCTATTTCACCATCCTGAATTGTACAGAGTTGAGCATAGGTTAAATCGTTCTCAGTGGTACCCAAGGCATGGGCAATTTAGGAAGGCCATAAAGTTGGGGTTTATGAGCCCTGTGTAATTACTAACTGTGCAGTCACCTCACTGATGAATTTACTATGTAATAGTGATTGAATGTCTTTCTTCACTACTGCAACCAATTTCCAAGGGTTGATGGCTTTAGGATCTAAGTAAAATGTGGTTGCTTTTGATAAAATGTCACCTATTTTGTTGGAAGCAGCAACAATATGATTCTTGAGTTGGTTGTTGTGGATGGCTTGGATTGCCAGAGTAAATTAACAATGATTGCCTGGAAGAGGCTAATGAAAGTAGAAAATTATAAACAACTATCAGAAAGAGACAATAGCATTCTTTAGTATTGTGATTAGAAGAGAAGAGTGGGAAAACATTGTGACGACTGGAAAGATCAGTGGGAAAAGAGACATAGGCAGACTGAGAGAGATGATGCTAGGTGGACTGTATGGTGACATTGAGAAATATTATCATCTGAATTGATCCTGAACAGGGACCGAGATCTGAGGAGATACATGAACAACTATGATAGTTTGCAGGGCCCATGATGATGATGCATTCTTGTAAGTTTCTTCACATCACAAGTGTGAGTAAAAAAATAGCACTTCAATCATCACATTTGTAAGGTCTCTCTCCTGTATGTGTTCTCTTGTGGATCATCAGTCTGCCAGCTTGAGTAAAGGAAGCACCACAATCATCACACTTGTAAGGTTTTTCTCCTGTGTGTGTTCTCTTATGGCCCTTCAGACTGTTAGCTTGAGTAAAAGAAGCACCACAAACATCACACTTGTAAGATTTCTCTCCTGTATGTGTTCTCTATGGACCTTCAGATGGGCAGCTTCAGTAAAAGAAGCACCACAAACATCACACTTGTAAGGTTTCTCTCCTGTATGTGATCTCTTATGGCCCTTCAGATGGCCAGCTTTAATAAAAGAAGCACCACAATCATCACACTTGTAAGGTCTCTCTCCTGTATGTGTTCTCTTATGGACCAGCAGATTGCCAGCTTCAGTAAAAGATGCACCACAAACATCACACTTGTAAGGTTTCTCTCCTGTATGTGTTCTCTTATGTCTCTTCAGACTGCCAGCTTCAGTAAAAGATGCACCACAATCATCACATTATTAAGGTTTCTCTCCTGTATGTGTTCTCTTATGTCTCTTCAGATGGCCAGCTTCAATAAAAGAAGCACCACAAACATCACACTTGTAAGGTTTCTCTCTTGTATGTTTTCTCTTATGTCTCTTCAGACTGCCAGCTTCAGTAAAAGAAGCACCACAATCATCACACTTGTAAGGTTTTTCTCCTGTGTGTGTTCTCTTATGGCCCTTCAGACTGCCAGCTTGAGTAAAAGAAGCACCACAAACACACTTGTAAGGTTTCTCTCCTGTGTGTGTTCTCTTATGGTCCTTCAGACTGCCAGCCCAAGTAAAAGAAGCACCACAATCATCACACTTGTAAGGTTTTTCTCCTGTGTGTGTTCTCTTATGGCCCTTCAGACTGCCAGCTAGAGTAAAAGAAGCACCACAAACATCACACTTGTAAGATTTCTCTCCTGTATGTGTTCTCTTATGGACCTTCAGACTGCCAGCTTGAGTAAAAGAAGCACCACAAACACACTTGTAAGGTTTCTCTCCTGTGTGTGATCTCTTATGGGCCTTCAGACTGCCAGCCCAAGTAAAAGAAGCACCACAATCATCACACTTGTAAGGTTTTTCTCCTGTGTGTGTTCTCTTATGGCCCTTCAGACTGCCAGCTAGAGTAAAAGAAGCACCACAAACATCACACTTGTAAGATTTCTCTCCTGTATGTGTTCTCTTATGGACCTTCAGATGGGCAGCTTCAGTAAAAGAAGCACCACAAACATCACACTTGTAAGATTTCTCTCCTGTATGTGATCTCTTATGGCCCTTCAGATGGCCAGCTTGAGTAAAAGAAGCACCACAAACATCACACTTGTAAGGTTTCTCTCCTGTATGTGTTCTCTTATGTCTCTTCAGACTGCCAGCTTCAGTAAAAGATGCACCACAATCATCACACTTGTAAGGTTTCTCTCCTGTATGTGTTCTCTTATGTCTCTTCAGGTGGCCAGATTCAATAAAAGAAGCACCACAAACATCACATTTGTAAGGTTTATCTCCTGTATGTGTTCTCTTATGTCTCTTCAGACTGCCAGCTTCAGTAAAAGAAGCACCACAATCATCACACTTGTAAGGTTTCTCTCCTGTATGTACTTTCTTGTGATTCGTGTTCTTTTTGCACTCTAGATGGTCATCTTGAATCAAAAGACCATCCCATTCATTACATTTGTTTAACATCCCTTCACCATGTGTTCTCTTATATCTGTCTGCACAAACATTTGGACTAGAAACATCAGACAAGTCTCCTGTGTGAGTACTTTGAGAGCTATAACTGACATAATCAAAAATGTCATCAAGAGACCTTGCAAAGCTCTGTGTATGTTTTTCTTGTGTTTCCTTATTTTGCTGCTGACAAATCTCAATAGCTAGAGATAGTTTATTATTTGTATCAATCACAGAAGACACATTTTCTGAAATTTGACAATAATTTTCATGTTTTACTGATACCTTACAACTGTTCTCAAGCATTCTTGATTCTGAGTTACCGTGTTCTGTCATTTCTTGAATGATGCTACCCCGAGCTACGTCTACCATTTTACCGAATCCGTGACTCCTGTCCTCACACAGAACATCCGTTAGTTCTTGTTTCACAATCTTCATATCTATGCTGTCATATGTCCACTTTTGTGAATGCTCTTGTATGGAGTGATAATGACTCCTAGGAGACCAAGAGTTTGTTTCTGAAACCCACAAAAGTAAATAATTAATAGCCTCATTAATATACAAGGTATTGAACAGATGTGCTTATGTAATCAAACAATCAAACATTGCAGCTATAGGCAATCAATTTCAAGTGAACGAAAGATGGAGAAGAAAAATTATTAATGTGCTCATGTATAATTAATTTAAACTTATGTATCATCAAGGCTGATGTATGATCTAAGAGAGATGAAGTGACTGTTTATGAGTAAATAAACAGATGAACAAGTACTATATGTTTCATTTATTACTGACATTTTCCACAGATCTATTTTAAGTGCAGTTATTTCTACTGAACGACTTATAACAGCAAGCAATATTGATATTTCATTGCAGTCATAATTAGGAATGCTACCCTCCTGCCTGAAACTAACATTTATGGTGCAGTATTAGGTGACATATGAAAGAAAACAAACTAGCTAACTTGGTACGACAGAAAACAAAAACAATTTCAGATGGAATGTCAGAATGCCTAAAAATAAAACAGCCACATTGTAACACAAATTTTGTACTGTTCAATGCTGCTCAGTGTTACTGTTCCTCATTTTTTGGTTCACTCATCTGCTACAGTGCACTAAACTCCGTAAGGTGATCACCTTCCCATTAGGTAAGCAGAAACACCAGCTGTTTAGATTAAACTTTTAGAGGACAAGGTTATGAAACTACTGCTCACGACTGATGCTCACTGACTAGGCTTGTACATTCATCATTATCATGTGCCTTGCCAGCTGATGTAGGCATTCATATCTCTCCACAGATCTCGGTCCCTGGTGCTCAGAATCAAATCTGCTGATGATATCCCACCATGCCACTGTCTCAGTCCATCCAGCATGCAATCATCACAATGTTTTCCAATTCCCCTCTTCTAACTACATGACCAAAGAATGATGTTTGTCTCCTTATAGTTGTTTATAATGTTTTAATCACATTAGCCTTTACCAGGCAATCATTGTTAGTTACACTTGAAATCCAACGTATTCACAACATTTGTATCAGCATCCACATCTCTGATGTTTCTAAGCTGTTCTGAATATGTTTATTTATGTTCCATGATTCACTGCATACAGTAAGACAGGTTCTATATAACTGTCACAGTGCAGATAGAATAACTATGATGGAAAGTTCATGGCCAGAGTTGTACCAAATCGGACAGCAATAACACCACATTCAGGCATGAGGCAGCTTAGCAATAAGCCTTACAAGTTAAGGAGTCATACGAGTTAGAGAGGTTACACATTAGACGCAAGCTGACATGCAAGAACATATTTACAAGTACTTATAATCAACTACACATCCTGTATTTATACTTTAAGTGTATTTTCACAAACATTGTAATCATTTGAGGATGTGTGTGTGTAAATGGGGATATACTGAGAGATGGAAAGTCTGATTTTTGCAGCATTGCAAGCTGACTTGTGATTTCTGGAGTGATATGTTAACCTTAACATTAACTATGTAGTTCTTGTAACTGGACCAAAGAGTTAGTCATCTTCTCTTCGACATGTCATCATAAACGCTTGCGAGTTGAGTTGCCTTGTTTTACATTTACTTAAATTGTAGAAAATTAATGCAACAAATCAGTGTAAAGTGACCAATGGAAAATAAAATGGTACTATTATAGTTTTTTTCTGAAGTGGGTCAACTTTGCCTGAAAATATACAATGTAGCGACAGAGAAGAGAACAAAAATGAAAAGTCTGCCAATTCAAGTGTGGTTTGTAATTTTTAAAGATGAAACTGATAAGCATAAAATGAATTATTGTGATATAGTTAGTTGCATATCCTTTGCAGGACATTGCAGTCAACCCCAGCATTTTTTGGTAAGTTTATGTTCAGTAGTTTGTCATTGCTTCTGAATGTGATCTAGATGACAATGAAAAACCTATCATTGAAGATCATCATCATCATCTTGTTTCCATGCTTGTTGTCAAGTGTCATGGGAAGGAATATTTAATGTTTCAGAACTGGATTAGTGGCACTGGATAGTGTCATTCCATGTGACTGTACAAAGTCTTTGATGTTGTCAGTCCATTTTCTTCTTGGGCATCCTCTTGCTCTCATACCAAATCTTCTTTGATATAATGTCACTGCTGTTAACTGATGATGTTGCATTGAAGATAGTATTGCTAAATTCACTCAATCAAAACTTTCAGCAATCATGGCTAGAACTTCTACCACTGCTGTGCTATGAAGAAAGATTTGTGAAGTGAGCAGTAAGTTTTCCACCAACACTGCAGACCAAAATTCAAAAGTTGTGTTTGGATGTTTGGGACCATTTAAATTGGAAACATACAAAGCACCACAAATCCTATATGCACTTCAAGTGTCAGAAGGCTGAAAGTACAAAGAAGGATCCTGAATGTGCTCCTTTAGCAAAGTGAGATGGATAAAACATGGATGTTAATATGCTGCACCATATGAATGTACATTTCATGGCATTGTACTGTAATGCCAACAATTACAGATCCTACACTGACTTTGAAAGTTTGGTTGCTTTGTTAACCAAGCTTAATGTGATTGATTCAGAGAATTGTATGAATGAACAAACAACAGTGTAGAGAATTTATTTCATACTTTGCCTCATATCTTTGATATTGAAATAAAGGAAAACCCATATGTACGTATCTTACTTGATGGACATGCAGACAGATCTGATGATGAGGGGCTGGTACTATATATTCATTTTATCAGAGAAAGAAAAGTGAAGGAGACATTTCTTTCTATTGTGCCATTAGAAGATGCAACAAGTGCTGGCTACTTTAAAGCTCTAGAGATGTGTGAATAACTCAAGGGTTCTCACAGTGATATCTTTGCGCCTCCAATAATTTAATAGCTCATTTCAAAATATGTAGCTTTATCTTAGATTCATTCATATTTTTCTTAGCCCGTGTTTAATAAAATGCTGACTCCTGAATCACGTTTACATTTTTTTATGCGCCACCATATCTATTGTCATAAAATGTTTGTCATTTCACCTCACTACTGTTTTGTGTGTGTTAGTTAGTTAGTCTTTCCTCTTGAGCCTAAGACGGGGCATAGGGCAGAAGTCCTGACTCTCCATGCTTGGCGATTCGCTGCTACCTGTTGTAGATCTTGGATGTTTACTTGGCCTTTGAATGAGCCTTCTCTGATGATGGTTCTATGCAGGGTCTCTCTTGGTCTTCCCCGTTTTCTTTTCCCTACAGGTGACCATATGAGGGCTTGGTAGGGGAGTCTTGTCTTGTCCATTCTGAGTACATGGCCGATGTAGTTCCAACATGTACAAAGTGTGTACACTTGTATAATAATATCTCTTGGTTTGACTTTTAATTTGACAATAATAACTATCTGATTTAATAAAAAAACCATTAACTGATTAAGCTGTTTCCTCATCAAAAATTAGCCCTACTCCTTTTTCATATGTATTACTTTCTGAGCACATTATTGCACATTTGTCTCTTATTACTTAACCAGATCTCGACCTCATCTCACTCATGCCTAAGATATTAATGTTAATATTTTTCATTTCTTTTATTACATTATGTAACTTTTTAAAAATCTCAACCATGTCCTGACATTCCACATTCCTATTTTAAACTTATCTTGGGAAGACTGGTGGTTTTCCCTTGCTTTTCATTTTCACATCTTTTACCTCTGCCTTTGACAGTAATTTCTGATTGTCAGGACAAGAGAGTGCCCTGCTCTGCTCAACTACTGAGTTATGCACTGATCCCAGTGGATACTTGGTCACACCTATGACCTTATTTTTCCCAATGTCTGAGTAGATTTATATTCTGCTATTGTGTTGATTTCAATGGTATAAGGTTTTGGCCATTCAGAAAGCAATGGCAAACTCCTAAATGTAGAATTATCAAGTAAATCACAAACAGCCAATACATACTGAGGTTAAGTGCAACATCTTGTAAAGAATATTCAACTAATGGTTATGTCATATTGCACTTAATCTTACCTTGACCTATACAGGCTTCAGATTGTTCTATCTTGACACTTGATGGTAGTTTATTCTCCATCTTATGTCTACAGTCGGTCTGAAAGGATTTGTAAGTTACATTTGTATGCAAATACAAACTATATAAATTAATTTGGTTTTTAATATGATTAATGATACAAAATGTCCTATGATTACTTCAAGACATTATTTCTAATATGTCATTCCTCAAGTCCCATTCAAAAATTTGAGTTTGGGAATCTATCACAGTGTAATGTTATTGGTATATTATGACAAAGATAACATAATACATGACAGCTCTATGGAATATCATTACTTGTGTTATACATCATGCACATATTAAAGTTGATGCAATACTTATAGCTGCAGTTATTCTTTATTTTATCTTTTTCCCTCCTTCCATACATCCAACAATTAAGTCTTCAATTTGAGAGAAAAACAAGAAAATCTTGTCATCAATGTTCCCTGTAAACTTTTATTTAGGAGCAGGAATTTTACTGTGTTAGTTTCTAACACAAAATTTGTGAACGTGCCTACGTTTGACAATTAGGTACATTTTGTCCCAATATTGTCTGCTTGTACAGTGAAGCTCGATAGTCTGGACTTTGTTGATGACATCGCCTTTATGCCCCACACACTGAAATGAGATGCAGGATTTAGCTAAACACATTGGATAGGAGGTCACAACAATAAAGTCTAAAAATTCGCAGGGACAGACAAAGATAATGAGAATAAATCTCCCTTGGTGAAAGTTCACTTCCAGATGCAGAATTATACACCTATTTAGGAAGCAATGTAGACACAGATAGGTCGACATATAAATATAGTAAAATAAGAATGCAAAGGGCAAGAGGACTTTCATAGCAATTGGACATTTGTGGAAGTCAAAACAATTAAACAAACAGATTGTTCAAGTAAAACAGTACTACTGTATGGATCAGAAACATGGAGAATGACACACAATGATTATTAATAAACCACAAACATTCATTAATTGTTGACTGGGTAAGTTAGGTGGATACAAATGGTATGACAGAATCATTAATGTGAAACTCCTGGAGAGAACTAAACAAATACAAGTGCATCAAGAAGGAATAAAAGATGATGTACTGCATATGACATACTCAGAGAACACCTGAGAATTGTATCACGTGAAAAGCCTTAGTCCAAAATTGCCCTTGGATCCCCACATTCTTTTTGACAAAAGTCGACCAACCAGCAAAACCAGTTATTTGTCAATTCTGTGACTGAAGGACACAATTCATTCACAACCAAATAATAATAACATATTAGGAAGTCTGTTGTCCGTAAAGTCACCTTCATCTTTGTCCCGGGACATGCAGGAGTCAAGGGAAATGAACGAGCTGATAAACTGGCTGGCTCTGCACCCACTGCTGATGGCCAGCCCATGGATCGTGCCGACGTTATTAACGTCCTTAAAGACACGTCGAGAACAGAAGACTTTGACGTCAGTGAATCCACATCGCTGTCCAGGATGAAAGACTTGGGAGTAAGAATTGGCACGGCCAGACACGAGAGGTACATCGGGAAAACGAGGTGCCTCGTTAACAAACACAGAACTGGCACTATTAACCACCGAACGCTGATGCATATGCTGGGGGGAGGACCTGAGCACCTATGGACCTGTCCAGAGTGCATTGAAAATGCCCCAAATGATAACTGATATCCATTATAACTGACTTAGAGTCTTGAACGAGGTACCATTAGATTTCTTCTTCTTCTGCGTTCATCCGGAGTTTTTTTCCGGATGTGATTGCGTTGTGCCTGTTTACAGCAGAGCTGCGTTCTTGAGCAGTTAGGCTGGACTTCTGCGGGCATTTGTTGACCAGGTTAACCTCCCCGAGGGTTTCTTAGGACGTTTGACTCTCACTGTTGTGGTGTTATCTCCCATCCTAGCTGGCCCATATAGAATAGCCAAAGACATCCTGGTCAACCCTCAAGGGAAGGCAGGGGCAGACCATGGGCATTCCCCGCCATCCAAGGAGGCTTCCATAATTGCAGAGCCAACACACAGCGCTCTGGTACTGGGCTCACCCAAGGAATCGTCACGTCCTGCACATGGCTACTTAGCCTCACTTCCGTATATTGGGCCTTCCGTTCACCATAGGCTGTTCTTCCGGAAACCAGAAGAATGCAGTGTGCAGATGACATCCACACAGTGAGCTTTCGATTCAGACTTTCCGAGTAATGGGTTTGCTATCCGAGCAATATTCCATTTTGTGCCACAAGGAACTTTTTCCACCTTTTAAGAAGCCCACACAGTGAGCTTTTGATTCAGACTTTCCGCGCAATGGATTTGCTATCCGAGCAATATTCCATTTTGTGCCACAAGGAACTTTTTCCACCTTTTAAGAAGCCCACACAGTGAGCTTTTGATTCAGACTTTCCGCGCAATGGATTTGCTATCCGAGCAATATTCCATTTCGTGCCACTAGGACACTTTTTCCACCTTTTTTGAAGCCCACACAGTGAGCATTTGATTCAGACTTTCCACATAATGGATTTGCTATCCAAGCAATATTCCATTTCGTGCCACTAGTACACTTTTTCCACCTTTTTTGAAGCTCACACAGTGAGCTTTTGATTCGGACTTTCCACGTAATGGATCTGCTATCCAAGCAATATTCCATTTCATGACTCTGGGAGGCTTTTGTAACCGACATACTTGTGGTATGAAGTGTGGCAGTCTGAATACTTCTTCATACACCTTTAAATGTCAACCTGTATGTAGTTAAAGTAAGCTACGGTCAACTTGAGCTTGTTGATATCTCCATAGAGCTTATCCTCAAATGAAGCAGGTGTGGGCCAAAATATCTTTCTCTGTTCTGCATATATTGGGCAATCCTGCAGCAAATGTGTATCTGTCATTTTTCCAGTTCGACAATTACATTCATCGGTATCTCTTGTCTTTAGTTTATTGAACAAGTGGTATTTCAGCCTGTTATGTCCTGTGCGGAGTCTGAAGATTGCTACTTGTTCTCTTCGGTCGAGTTTGTAATATGCATCATCCTTCTGGTGGCCTGGATGCTCTGATTCCCATTTGTACCATTAGATTTAATTATGTCAGTTCTATTCAAATGAGGAGTGGCTGGCCGAGTGGCTAGAATGTCAGATTCTCCTTCGGGAGATCCTGGTTCAAATCCTTGGTGCGTCCACATGGCATGTAAGAATGCCTGTTCTTAAACATCCGGTGTGCTGATGCTGGGGTTAGTGGTTCAGCCCCTACACCGGACAGCTGGACTAAAATGTTGACCTATTGTCCTTGACTTTGGGACGTTAATTACAAGTACCTCTGAAGTCGGAGTGGGTTTGTCTGATAGCGAGGGACACTGTTAAAAGGGAAAGCTAACCCACATGCCATCAGTACTATAAATAGTGTGTATGGACTATGCTTGAGTTCAAAGCGAGCGAGCACCCAAAAAAAAAAAATCCTTGGTAAGGTGTAGAATTTTTTTATGTTGGGGAAAGAAAAAAAAACAAACTTTCTCAGTTTGTGGCAATGTACTAGCCAGGCAGTCTTAATTCCTCAGGCTCAAGACCCCCCTGCCATACACTGCAAGGTACTATATTGGCAGTTAATGACAGAATAACAGTTCTATCCAACTTATTTTTATTTTGTTTTCTTTCCCTGCAAATTTTTTCCCCAAAACAATTAGGGAAATATGAAACTATCTAAAGACACTTTATAGGAGATCACAACAACTAGGTCTAAAATTCATAGATGAAAATTGAAAATAATAGGAATAAACATAGCAAATAATAACATGATCTCTCTTAGTGAATAATAAAAGATAAGAGAAGTAAACAGAATTGTCTAGTTCTCGCCATGAGTTCCCTTTTGACACGTCACTTTGAGAAGTGGAATAATACATCTATCTGCGTACCAATGTAGACAAAGATGGGGGAACATATAGTATAGAGATATTAAAATAAAAATATAAAAGCACTAAAAATTATTATCTACATCAGTACCATCCTAGGTAATACATACCCCTATGCAATATTCTACATATGTATTTTTTTTTAAAATAAACGACACATTTTATTGTGATTCTATGAGATTTGTTCATTTTTGCGCCACAATCTGTTTGTAATACTGGGCAATGTAACTCTCTCTCTCTCTCCTTCTCCCCACCCCCATGTAATGTATTTAATTAAAGGTATATTTTATTGTCAAATGACCCTGTGTTAAAGGGTTTATACTTTCACAATCAGCTCGATGGATAGATACTGTGATGTTGGGAAAGCAGAACATTGAAAGATGAACAAATTTTCCTGATTTTACATAATAATAATGGGTTGTACTGTTCTAATTTTGCATAACCTTTACATTAACACTGTATTCGCAAACTGTTTGTGTTTATTACTTAAATCTACCCACACAAAGTTTAGTTAAAAGTTAACATTTTACTGTTCAATTTCACTGTGAGCTTCCTCTTTATTTGCGTTGTATAGTTCACCAGTTTATCACTTGACTTTCATGTTGTCAGATGTCAATTACACAATCTTTTAGTGGTGTTGTTGATGATTCTTCATTACTTCAGCTTATATTCATCATCATCATCATCATCTTCCACTTCTGCCGTCAAGCGTCGTGGGGAGGAATAATTTGCGTTCCAGCGCCTGGTGGACGGCACTGGATAGTGTCATTCCGTGAGGTTGTACAATGTCTCTGATGTCGTCAATCCATTTTCTTCTTGGATGTCCTCGTGGTCTCGTCGCAGATGATCTTTGATGTAAGGCCAGTGATGGTAGTTGTTGATGTTGCATTCTAATGACATGGCCAAACCACTTGATCTTCTGTCTGTCAATAAATGTGGCACAAGGTGTTGATCCCACAGTCTGTCTGATAGTAGCATTTCTTACTCGGTCTCGGATTGTTAAGTTGGCAGCTCTCCTCAGGCATCTCATTACATTACTTCTCTTAATTAACATATTCTGAATGGCGTATGATTTTTGCTTGAGGTTATACTTTCCGGTTGTTCACATCTTTAGTGCAAGTCCCCATGGTTGCCAGGGAGCGAGATAACGATCTTTATTATTCCCTGGTGCGCTCCTGGTATTGACAGAGGGTGTGTTAATACCCTATAGTGTTTATTCATAGAGAGTGTCTGACTGCTCACAAGATCTACCATGCCACACACACTCTGCATTTGATCGAAGGCTGAATCGTCTCTGATATATATTTGTTGCTGATAAGTTGACTCATGATATTGATCACATAACTCCTGGAGTGTCCATTAGTCTACACAAATATGGGTCAAGTATCATATGCCTGATGCATCTTATAAACTTTTACACATTCTAGGAGGCCACAATATGTGAAGTGTTAAACCTTTACACATTCTAGGAGGCCACAATATGTGAAGTGTTAAACCTTTACACATTCTAGGAGGCCACAATATGTGAAGTGTTAAACCTTTACACGTTCTAGGCCACAATATGTGAAGTGTTAAACCTTTGCATTCTAGGCCACAATATGTGAAGTGTTAAACCTTTGCATTCTAGGCCACAATATGTGAAGTGTTAAACCTTTACACATTCTAGGAGGCCACAATATGTGAAGTGTTAAACCTTTACACGTTCTAGGCCACAATATGTGAAGTGTTAAACCTTTGCATTCTAGGCAACAATATGTGAAGTGTTAAACCTTTACACATTATAGGCCACAATATGTGAAGTGTTAAACCTTTACACATTCTAGGCCACAATATGTGAAGTGTTAAACCTTTACACATTCTTGGCCACAATATGTGAAGTGTTAAGCCACATATTATAGGCCACAATATATGATGTGTTCAACCTTCACACATTATAGGTCACAATATGAGAGATTTGATGTAAGAAATAAAATGACAAGTGAAATATTTTGGCCACTTTAAAAGACAAAGCATGCTTGTAAAACGCTTCTAGAAGGAAGAGGTGTATGCATTCAAACAAGAGGTAGACAAACAGCAGTCCTATCAGTGTGCACAGTAAGGTGAGAGACAGCAAGTTGCTGGGGTCTTCGCTGGAGTTTGTGCTTTGTGTGATGTTTTTAGCAGTTGACCTGTGGAAAGAGAGCGGGCTCCAGACCTCTGTTGTGGAGCCATTTGGAGTAAAACCTGGTGCAATGAAGTTGATCTTACGCCTTTACACCCGCTTAAATGAGAAAATAAAACGTCTATAATGTTGACTTCTTAAATGTGAAACTGATTGCTTCATTTATTCATGTTTTCTTAGCTTTTTGGCTTCTGTCCAGTAATATTTCATTGCTAGTTGGATGAATGAAGTCCGTTAACATTTCTGGTGGTTCATTTATACTCTGTATTATAGCTATTGCATTGTATCTATTTCTCACAGTCACTCTGTATTGTTCTTGAATTTCTTTATCTACTTTCAGAACCTCTTTACTAAGTCTCAAGTTCTTAACCATTTTCCCCCTTTTCTTTAATCTTACTTGTATTTGTCCTCAGAGTGGTACATAGTACTATTACAGTCAGCACCAGGCATTGTCTTTACATTAATTAACACATTTCTAAATCTTTTATTAATAAGCTTGTAGTCAAATTGGTTGCATATTTTCTTATCAGGGCTTTTCCATGTGTATAGTCATCTTTTATGGTGTTTAAACCATATGTTTCCAATTATCATATCAATATTTGCCCATACTATTAATTTCTCTCTTTCATTTCTTGTACCAAAACCATACAACACTTAGTCTATGATCATTCACTTTGATATTTGGCAGTGTGATTATTCCCTGGAGCTGGTTGGTACATAACTACAGTCTTCTCCAAGTTGATATTAAGCCCAAAGTTGGCACAGGCACATGAGAAAGCTGAAACATTGTGTTGTATGTCTGCCTCTGAGTTGGCATATAGAGCGATATCATCAGCAAACAGGAGCTCTTTGACGGTGTCGCTGTTAGTTTTGGTTTTAGCTTTGAGCCTTCTGAGATTGAACAGCTTTCCATCCATGTGGTAACTGATGTTGTTCTCTGTGGTGCATCGCCACAGTGCTTGAAGTTATATATGAAGTTGGATGAAAAATGACTTGCGTGATGAATTGGATTAAAGCGAGGAAGAGTTGCACAATTTGTTTACATCACTCCCTCACCTGAGTCCATCCAAGTCCAGTGGCAAGACAAGTCAAGATGACTGGAGTCAAATACAGGTGCAGTGGATGACCAGGGCGCTCTACCTGCCTTGCCATGCTCATTACGTTCCACAACGCTTTGCAGATAAAAGACGTCTTGCCCATTGAATCAACAATGATTTCTTTGGCGCAGTCTGCCAAATCCTGTCTTCACATGCTGAGTAGGCATACCCTAATTGACAGATTGGTTTCATACCAAATTGGCTAGCCATGCCTGGCCTGGTTTAGCCAGCCTGTTGCAGCTGTTTCCCGGGGCTTGGCCACTGTTGCAAGCTGACAGCTACTAGAAGCCACAGGCGTGAGCTGGATGTTAAGCTGGGACCAGTGGGGGATGAGCTCTGAAAAAAGTGTGAGTCATCCTTACCAAAGATACTACCAATGCCTGACACCCGTCCTTCCCTTTTAATCATTATAACTCTATTTGAAATACACCGGTGTCCATTACTTGATTTGGCTGTTTTTTTCATAAAATATTATTCCAACACCTTTTTCATGTGTTACCCATCAAGAATAAATTATTGTGTGTTTTTTGGTTATAATTTTGCCAGATCCCTTCCATCTCATCTCACTTATGCCTAGTATATTAATTTTTATGCTTTCCATTTCTCTTAAAATATTGTTCAACTTTCCCAGCTCATTTAATGTCCTAACATTTCATGTTCCTACTCTAAATATATTTAGTTTAGTTAAGTGATCAGCCAGGCGAATCTGATTCTTCATTAGTAGAGTGTGGATATTGGGCATGGACGCTCTCTGAGCCATACAGGGAAAATGTACGCAAAACTATTGGAACAAAGAGCTAGACCCATAGTTGAACAACAGTTAAGCAAAGTACAATTTAGTTTTCGGAAAGGTAAAAGTTGCACTGATGCACTATTTACGCTTAGACAAATATGTTAAAAAACTAAAGAATATAGTGACCAGCAGAATATTGTGTTTGTAGATCAGGAAAAGGCTTTTGATAGAATAGACATACAAATTATGGACCATCCTTGAAGACTATGGGATACAAGGGCAATTGCTAGAAAACATAATAGCCATGTACAACTCAAGCCGAAGCGCAGTAAGAACACAAGAAGGTATATCAGATATGTTCACAGTCAATACAGGAGTGAGATAGGAATGTGTGCTCTCTCCTCTGCTTTGTAATATCTACATGGACAAAACATCCAAAGAACAGGTCTTGTCAGAACAGATTCAGAAAATTTAGAACCCTTTACTCCAGATGAAACAACTGATCCACAGGAAATAAATCAACTTCTATTTGCAGATGATCAGAGTCTGTTTCACAGTGATGAGGGCAGACTACAAAATCATATTAATAACCTGAGTTAACATGCAGCATGTACAATATGAGTATAAATACAGCCAAAACCGAAGTAATGCAAGATAGCAGATTGCCGGGCCCACTAAGTATACAGATAAATAGCACAAATCTGAAACAAGTTAAAGAATTCAAATATCTTGGAAGTATGATCACTGAAGATGGCAGGTTGGACAGAGAAATCAACATCATATGTCAAAAAGCTAGTGCACTTACATGTCAACTATCACCCTTACTGAAACATACAAATATACCCATGTCCAGAAAATGACAGATAATAAACAGCATATTCACACCAACCCTTTGCTACCAATCTCAAATTTGGACTTTATCCAAATCACACTTTCGCAAAATCAACACCTGCGAGATGAGACACCTGAGGAGAGCTGCCAGTTTAACAATCCGAGACTGAGTAAGAAATGTTGTAATTAGACAGACAGTGGGATCAACACCTTGTACCACATTTATTGAAAGACAGAAGATCAAGTGGTACGGCCATGTTGTTAGAATGCAACACCATCAACTACCATCACTGGCCTTACATCAAAGATTATATGTGACGAGACCAAGAGGGCGTCCAAGAAGAAAATGGATTGACGACATCAAAGACATTGTACAACCTCACGGAATGACACTATCCAGTGCCGCCCATCGGGCGCTGAAGCGCAAATTATTCCTCCCCACGACGCTTGGCAGCAGAAGTGGAAGAAGATGATGATGAGTTATGGTTTTGCCATCAGTAGCTGGATGACGGTCTGGTGTCACCTCTGGCTCATGAATGTCCCTACCAGAGAATTCACCAGCTAGCCAATCAACTAGCAAACCAACCAACCCAATAATGTTTGACATACCATATATAGATGTTTCATTTTAGCCATAATAGACCATGCATTGATGTTATTCAAAATAATGAATTAATGCACATAACATTTACTTTACCAAGTGTTTTATATATAGATCAAAAGAGACAAAGAAAGACATATTTGTGCTTCATAGATTATACTAAGGCATTTGATAAAGTAAAACATGATGAAATGATTAAAATGTTGGAACATATTAACATTGATGAGAAAGATCTCAGAATAATAAAAAAAAATATTTACTGGAACCAATTAAAATGGGAAATAAAGATGGAAATTATGAACAAATAAAGCTGGGAGTAGACAGGGATGTGTTTTGTCACCAGATCTCATCTTCCTCTATAGCGAAGAGAGAGATCAAAGAAAAGCCAGGAATAATATTTGGAGATTATAATATAAATATACAATATTCCGATGACATAGTATTGATGTGGGATAACACAAAAGATCTACAACAATTGTTGGACAATGTAGTACCAAAGATTGCAAAGAAAGGACTCTCCTTGAATATCAAGTAAACAGTAACAATGTTAGTTAGTTAGTTAGTCACAGTTCCAACTTCACAGCAACGGGTCGTCCCCATTATGCTCCGTTCCTGTGCCAGTGAATATCATTCAAAATGCTCCCCACTGCCCAATGTGAAAAGTGGAAAAGACAGGAGTCTCGACAAACAACAGCCCGCACAGATACACTGTGCATAATGCCGCCGCCAGAATGTCAACACAATAGTCCCCCACAAAACACCCAGTTCATTTCTGATGGAATCTGCAGTCATTTTCCCATCTGGATGTTTCCTAGATGTTCACCCACACAGTCCACGAAATACAGTTCATCGTCAATGGTAGTGGCAGTCAACCAGAAGCCCAGCAGCCACGCATTTCTGCATAAGGCAAAAACTGGTCAACTCTGGGACATAGCCATCTGCCATCGCTCCGAACATGCAGTCACATTCCAAAAAACCTCGGGCAAATTCAAAAGCATTTCGCACGAAACTCACAGCTCACAGTGTCGCGCCACACACTCACTCAGTAGCAGGGCGACGGAACCATCAAGCCTCCTTAGTCGCCTCTTACGACATGCGTGGTAGGCTGCAGTGTTGCTATTCTTTGCTTCCCTTATGGGCCCCGGCAACACATGGGAGAAACAGTAACAATAATGATATCAAAGAAAAAGGTGACTCCAAATATGAAATAGAGATAGAAGGGACAATTCTTTACCAAGTGGATAGTTTTAAATATCTAGGTGCATTAATAACATCAGATGGAAGATGCACAACAGAGATTAAGAGCATAATAAGGCAAGCATAGGCTGCATTTCAGAAAATGAAGAATATCATATGCAAAAAGTCACTATCATTGAATGTAAGAAAGAGAGTGCTGAAATGCTCTATATATATATATATATATATATATATATATATATATATATATATATATATATATATATATATATATATATATACATTACATTGGCACCTTTCCGTCTTGACAGACGATAGTTTGGTACATTGTGCTTCAAAAAGGCTTAATAACTGTCATATGGCAATAACTACGATCCATGGCGGTGGCGAGTGTGGCTGGTAAGGCCAATTCTTGCTGCAAATGTTTGCCCACAGTAGGTGCATGTGAAAACATGGTCATTTCCACCATTTTGCACCATCTTACGCCTCTCACGCTCTGTGTGTGCTTTATCTGCAATCATTTTCTCCTTTGTCTTTATTCCATTTCTGATAGTTGCCCTCCATGCAACACGTTCAGCGGCGACGTGCTCCCATTGTGCATTATCAATGCCTGTATCAATCACGTCACGCTTACACACATCTTTGTATCGTAGTAGAGGCCGACCCTGAGATCTCTTACCCATCTGTAATTCACCAAAAAAGATGTCCTTTGGTATTCTACCATCATCCATCCTCCTAACGTGTCCTATCCATCTAAGTCTACGAAGACTGAGCATGGAATACACCGTCACACAACCTGATCTTTCCAATACTTCAGTATTTGTGATTTTGTCTTGCCACTTAATACCAAGTATTCTTCGCAGACACCGCATATGAAAGCTGTTTAAACGTTTCTCTTGGTGTGAGTAAGTTGTCCAGGTTTCACTGCCATAAAGAAGAGTACTAAGGACACAGGCTTGGTAGACGAGGACTTTTGTTTTGGCAGTAAGCTTCCTGTTCTCCAAGACTCTTTTTGCTAACATATTCATTGTTGTTGCTGCCTTGCCAATCCTGATGTTGATTTTCTGATCGAGGGATAATTTGCTATTTACCTCTGATCCTAGATATGTAAAATGGTCTACTATCTCCAGTTCGGCGTCGTCAATAAAGATTGATGGTACACTATGTGCACCTTGTGACATAATCTGTGTCTTCTTTTTGTTAATTGTTAAACCAAATTCAGAACAAGCATTGGAGAATGCAGATAGTAGATGTTGTAATTCTACCTCAGAGTGGGTCGTAATCGCAGCATCATCCGCAAAAAGCAACTCTCTGATTAGTACCCTGCTAATTTTGGTCTTGGCCTTCAATCTCTGAGCATTATAGAGGCCACCATCTGAGCGTGAGTGAATGTATATACCGTCATCCTGATCACGAAAGGCATATTTCAGTAGAAGTGAAAAGTATATCCCAAAGAGGGTGGGGGATAGTACACAACCTTGCTTGGGATAGTACACAACCTTGCTTAACTCCACTCTTGATTTCAAACTCTTCTGAAGTTGAGCCATCAAACTTGATTATACCCTTCATGCCTGTGTGGAACGATTCCACAATGGACAGAAGAGTTGGTGGACAGCCAATCTTCTTTAATGCTTTGAACAGACCCTCACGACTGACCAAATCGAATGCCTTTGTGAGGTCGATGAAGGCAATAAACAGTGGCTGATTTTGTTCCCGGCATTTTTCTTGCATCTGTCGCAATGAGAATATCATATCAATGGTAGACCGGTTCTGACGGAAGCCGCACTGTGATTCGGGGTAGACTTGATCTCCCAGGACTTGAAGTCTGCGCAGGACAATTCTGGCAAATACTTTCCCAACAATACACAGAAGTGAGATACCCCTATAGTTGTTGCAGTCGCTCCGATCTCCCTTGTTCTTGTACAACGTTATGTTTGAATCTTTGAAATCCTGTGGGACTTGTCCTTCTTGCCAGCATAGCTCTATTAGCTGGTGGATCTGTAGAGCGAGGGTGTCTTGCCCACTCCTGATCACCTCTATTGGAATCCTATCCTTACCTGGAGCCTTGCCAGATGCAAGCTCATTTATAGCACACTTAACTTCTGTTATAGTGGGAAGTGTGTCCAGGTGGTCAAGAGTTGGCAGGGCCTCTATGGCATTGAGGGCATCATCCGCCAGCTTGGTCTCACTTGAGTAAAGCTCTAAATAGTGCTCGACCCATCTATCCATCTGCTGTTTCTTATCAGTGATGATTTCTCCAGTCAAGGTTTTCAGCGGTGCACTTCTTTTGATCATTGGACCACAGTATTGCCTCTCCATAGCACAAAGCCTGGGCTAAAATAAAGAAACCATGTGTTGCCCATGCAGCATGATCCCTCTCTCGGCCTGCCTAGTTCACTCCAGAGGAAAGTTAACACCTATACATCTGGAACAAGACAAGCTGCAGAAGCTACCGGATCAAGAAAGCAATGCTCTAACTGTCCGCCTGTCGGAGCTTCGATCCTAGACCAGCTGCCAACTAAGGCTTAGGGCCTGGTCTGCCCTGCCATGACTTATTTTGTCTTTGGGTTGCATTTCCTCGCACCAGGATAAGGCTAGTACCCTCCCAACTGCGCTCTTCCGCCCGAAGCCGTTGGCACAATGTGGGGTGTTGGGTTTGGTAAGCGCCGCCCAACATTCGGCGCTGACAGAAAGCAGGTAGTACCGTCTACTGTCATACGGTAGCTCAGTCATATCTGACTAAGACCTGACTTTATATATATATATATATATATATATATATATATATATATATAACCTGTTTTGCTATATTACTGTGAATCTTGGAATGTAAATGAAAAAATTAGGAAGAGATTGGGTTCCTTGATGAAGAATACCTATAGGACCTCTGGATCTGAGTCTACATAGATAGGTTAGAACAAAATGCTGTCCAAAATGGAGAAGCGGGAGCGTACATAAAATACCCAGATAATACTAGGGACTTGGCCAGAGTTCCAACAGGAAAGTACTGCCACAACTATGATGCTCAAATTGAGGCAATCAAGATAGCAACAGAGAAATTACTAAATACCAGCCATGGTACACAACCTGTGGTGCTATTGACAGATGCAAAATCAGTACTTGCGGCGCTCCTTTCTGGGAAATTGCCAGTACTAAGGACACTACTTTCTGAACTTAGCAGTCAGAATAAGATCACCAATAAGATCACCAAACGGTGAATACTATCCCACTGTGGGGTACCCGGAAATGACAGCTGATTCATTGGCTAAGGAAGGAGCAAAAGAAAAACAGCCTGATGTGCCCGTTACATACCACCAAAAGAAAAAACTGACCAAATCAGTCAGAAAGCCTCCAAACCCTGCTCAAGACGACTACCATGTTATGGATAGACCAGAACAGTATCATTATTCTGCGCCTTGGAACAGGATACAATAGATTACACAACTACACAAAATTAAATATTGATGAATCAGCGATCATTTGCAACTGCGAGCGTTATCGAGAACAAGTCACCCAAATGTTCAATATGGGGGAGAAAATGGCATGTGGCAAGACCAACACCAAAAGACACCAGACACACAAGATGGGGAGCACGGAAGCCGCCAAGACCTCAAGAAGACAAGCGGAGAGAACCTGCCTGCGAGCTACACCAAAGAACCAGAACCTACAGCAACCTCAAATGAAGCTACCACGAGGAAGGACGACGACAACCCACCACAGACAAGAGCCAAGACAACTGAGAAGCAAAGAGAGGAGAAAGACACCAGCCTGAAACACTGACTCACAGACAATCAGATGGCAGTTGTGACACCAGCGGACATGCGACACCCTGACGCAGGCGAGAGATGCCTCTCATGTCAGTTGCCAAACCTGGTTAGTTTTGGGGGAGGAATGCATAAATATTTTTCCTGGGAGATCTTTAGTGACCGTCCAGTCACTCCCGGTTTTTAGCCATGTCTCATTTGATTCAATGTATTCGAAACCAACGTGGCAGGACGTCGCGGGAAACAACTCTAAAAATTGCAGTAGTGGTCCGTCTGCTAAACTGCAAGCGCTTGCCATTGAGAAACTGTCTTCTCTTAAATTTCTTGAAGTTTATTCAAGAGCAGTAAGCTAATTTGTCTTATAACTTCTGTATTTTAAACCAACCTTGACTTTTTGTTGCATTTTTGAATTATCCCTACAATTTTACATATATGTGAAGAGCTTCAACAATGCTGACTTTTGCTAGCGTTCAGGAAAAGATGTTTAGCACAACCACAAAAATGAGATATGGCAGTCATAACACAAAATTCAAAATGGTGACGCCCATACAACAGTTCTAAACTATAGCTGACCCAAATTTATTTATAGTTAGAACTGGCAATTTAACTACTAAAATTAAACAGATTACAAGTTTAATTTGTAGCAGTAATTTTTCTGTGTACTAGTATAATTTTTCAGTATTTGGCATGACTGAAAATAATTGTGAAAGCCAGTTTTCAGATCAGTCTGTAAACCTGTAAGGAGTACTTTTTTTCTTAGCAGCGCACCAGTACATAATTATGTAAATTTAAATAAAATACTGTGAAATAAGTTATGGTTTGTTTTTAAAGTTAGTATTTTTATTATTATTTGCTCGCTTTTAGATACAGAACAGTGTAATTATAGAGCAGAAGTAGAAATAAATTATTTGTGAATATTTAATATTATTTTAAAATTTTTTATTATTTAATATTTTAATAATTAATTATTAAAATATTAAATAATAAAAAATTTATGCAGCAGTTACAAACTTATTTACTTACATTAATGCATGATATTTAATCAACAAAAGAAAGCTTTCGCAATGCAGTGGGTGTTATTAAGACAATATGAGTACACTTTCATAATTGTTCTTTCACTAACGACGAAAATTGCACACGACATTTAATTAATATAAAGGGGCAGCTATTTTTAACTGTTAATTAGGTCATAGCACATCCTAACGAAGTCTCAAAAGTTGAGTGCATTTTTCTCAGCGACTCAGACTCTCATGCTTTGTGCGATGTTTTTGGCAGGCCACCCTGCAAAAAGAGGCCGAGCCATATGGGATCAAACCCGGTGGAATGAAGTCAGTCCTCTCAACATTCTAATGAAAGAGGAACGTGACCTTTACTTTCCTGTTACCAAAATGCACAATAAAATATAAATCTTGCCAGGTTCGTTAGCAATACGACAGAATTTTAATAATAAACAATTGGCGGCAATTTTCATTTATTAATTAGATCAAGGCACATCCTAACAAAAAAAGATATGTCAAGTTAGGCCTTGCTACCCTGGATGCAATGATATATGGTACTATGTTGTCCGTTTAAAAATAAACAAGCCACAGTAATAGAAGGCAGAATTTCTCAGCTTACAATTTATTGGGCCGCAATTAGAACCACTTTATTTATACAGATTCATTCGCACTTCCTGATTGTAGATCACGACACAAAAATATTAATAACTCCGCTTAGAATTAACGTACAGTCTTCATTGAGATACTATATTGGCTTCATCTTGTCAAGTTGTACCCAACTGTCATGATTTCGGAAGTAAAAACCTAATTTTTAAATATTGTCTATATCTATATATGTAGACAGTTCGATTGTGCCATTACCCAAAATTAAAACCCAAAATTAAAACGGAAGTGATGTACGGAGCCATTCCGCGATGATCTACCTTGTCCCGCAAAACACTATCTATATGCCATGCATTCTTTCGATGTCATTCATTCATGAAAATTGCACGTGACAATAACACACGTCATCCTGGGTTTTCCAGGAAAGATTTGCATAATATTCCGTGCACAGCGATTGGTTGAAATCATTGTGACCTTTTATATAAATAAGAATATATTTCATAACTACCGTAATTAATTTTGTTTTGGGTGGTGTTGATAGAATTGCATCAATTATAGATGTATTTTTGAATTCTGCATACAATTTTAAATATATCTGGAAAGTTTCATCGCTGTACTAGCTTTATTTGTGGAAAAAACCAACATTTTCTGCAAAGATGTCTTTTTGTTTTTTGCGCATATTGATCCGACTGGCATGTTGTGCACTTTGTAACATTACTTTGGCATTGTTGATAGAATTGCATCAATTATAGTTGTATTTTTTAATTCTGCATACAATTTTAAATATATCTGGAAAGTTTCATCGCTGTACTAGCTTTATTTGTGGATGAAAACAACATTTTCTGCGAAGGCTTGACTTTGTGAATGGGGAAACGCACGGCCATGTGACATGGCAACTGCGCATGCGCATATCGATCGGAATGTCATGTACACTTTCACTTCATAACATTCAAAACACACAAAACGTCCAATTTGACCTACTAAAGTTAAAGAGAACACAAGTTTAAAGATTATTAATAATTTATTTGTATACTTGTACTATTTTTTAATCATTTAACATGATGGAACATATTGTTGAAGTCAGTTTTCATAACCCGCCTATGACTCGTTTGGTTGAGGCAACCTTGCACGCGGAGAAAAGTGGAAATGGCACGCTGAACCGTAATTAATTTTTTTTTGGGCGGTTTCAATAGAAAACCATCAATTGTAGATGGATCTTCGAATTCTGCATCAAATTTTTCAGAAATTTGGAAAGTTTCATCACTAAACTTGCTTTAATTGTGGTTGAAAAACAGGCGAAGATGTTATGATCATGATGAGTGCCTTTGTGAATAGGCAACCCAAAATGACGGCTTGACTATATTATTATTCTTTGTGGAACAATCATTGTGTCCTCACTGGCGTAGTCATAAGCATTCCGCCTGTCACGCAGGAGACCGGGGTTCTATTCCTGGCTGGGTATTTTTTTTTTTTTTTTTTTTTTTACTTTTCACAAAATTATTAGGTGATATGCCGGTCTCCCTGGCCGAGGAGTTAGCAGCTTTCTCCGTAACCCCGAATATTCTCGTAGTTAACGTGAGCGCACGAGAATCGGAAGCGGTTCGAGTCACACAGGTGACTTATGAGAGTATGGAGCCGGTCGCTCCGAAAGCAACAGCAAACTACTGAGCGTAATCTTGCCAAGAAATCAACAATCAGCTGAAAGATACTGATGTTGACAGCGATGTCCTGTAAAGGATATGCAAAACATTAGGTGATATAATAGAAACTATTAAACATTACAAACTAAAATATTATATAGAACTAAGAAACTGGAAGTTTGTGAATAAAGTGTGCTCTATGGATCTGTGCAAGCTGCCGACTGCCGGGGAGCACATCCCACAGAGGCAGTGGAATGATTGTGCATCGGAATCGATGGATCCAATAGATGTTTTTGTTTAACGGAAATTTTCATTGCCATATAAAATATTGCCCCTGAATCAGTATAGTTTCTTCACTAAACTTGCTCGAATTGTGGTTGAAAACCATATTTTCTGCCAAGATGTGCCTTTATGAATTGGAAACCCACGGGTCATGATGGCCGAGCATATCGATTGCGCTACACTTTGTATTGTGACACTCAAAAGGTGCAACTTGAACTACTAAAGTTAAAGTGAACACAATTTTAAAGATTAATAATAATTTATTTGTATACTTGTACTATTTTGTAATCATTTAACATGACGGAACATATTTTTGAAGTCAGTATTCATATGACCGTTTGAGACAATCTCGCACGCACAGACACAGACAGATCGCTGGTGGAGGTAATGGACACACTGGAGTGGCTGAAAACCATATGAGGAGCATGAGAAATCGCAACTCTTGTCACCTTCACAAAAATGTGAATATCTTCACTTAGAAATGACATACAGGCATCATTGAGGTACCATTAGATTTTGATTTTCAAGGTCTGTCTACTGTGGTGGTCTCAGTAAATTAAGACTCAAATTTAAAATCGTGATGGGGCTGTCTAATATATGTAGTCACTTTGATTCGGTGTCATGATCGGGCATTGCCGGTCAATATCACATGACCCGGCGGCCATGTTGCCTGCCCCTGAACTTCGGCCAAATTCCGGATGTGGTCTTTTTTTTTTTTTTTTTTATTCCAAAATCAGTGCGATTTTGACTGGCTATAAATTGGCAAGTACTGTGAAGCCATGCTTGTAGTTTCAGCACATGTGCTCAGAAGGCTATTCGTTGATGACTATCACTGCGTGTGTATTTTCAAATATTGAGGTAAGGTCACGCGTGTACAGATTGTTGCTTAAGTCATATTAAGATTAATGTTAGTAATAATTGAATTGTCCATCTACTTTTGAAATACGTTGAAAATTTCATTACTTCAAACGAACGGCATGATTTACAGTAGCTGTTTGAAATGGATCACGTCAGCCGGTCTCAAGAGTAAAAATCGGCAGCCATTGTTTAAGCCCGTTATTTATTGAAAAGTTCGTTGCTAAAGTCATATTTAGATTAATATTTGTAATAATTGAATTCTTTATCCATTTCATTGTCTCTGTGTAAAATGTCATTATTTGGAATGACTGGCATGATTTACAGTAGCTGTTTGAAGTGGGTCACATCAGCCGGTCTCAAGCGAAAAATATTGGCAGCCATCTTGCCTTATTATCTGCCTTGATTCCTTCATTTAATCAGATAGATTGCTTGTCATTGTTTACACCAGTTATTTATTTAACAGTTTGTTGCTAAACTAAAGCCACATTGTGGTTAGGGAGAGTTTATACATAGTGCGCTATGAATAGACATTTTATTTATACATAGTGTGCTATGAATAGACACTTTGATACTTTATACATAGTTGAAGTATGGCTGTTTAAATATCAAGAGTAATTTTCCAGATTGGTATCCCCAATACAAATAATTGTGTCCCAGGCGAGTTTAAGAATTGTTACCTTGCGTTTCTGTACACTTACTATTTACAGGCATCCATCTTTGTTTACGTTACTGACCTACTATTTCCTACTATTTATGTTCTGATAATTCTGGTCTAAGCTGACAGTAATATGCGTCACCTCAGAGAGACATGATTAGGGTCGTTAGGCAATACAAACACCAGGCTTTCGACTGACTGGCCTCATGAATTAACAAATAAACAAGGAAATGCTACGCATATAAAGTGCAGGAAAACCTGGTATATTTGAAGCAGGTTGAAAAGAGAGAGAGGAGAGAGATAGATAAAGAAGATAGTGTGAGAGACAGAGATGCAAGAAAGATGTGCTGAAAGACATAAAAAAGTGATAAAGACAAGAAAGAGAGAGAGGGGGAGGGAGACAGAGAAGGAGAGAGAGAGAGAGATGTCTGTATGCCTCTCTATATGTCCGCCTGTATTTATGCCTCTCTATATGTCCACCTGTCTGTATGTCTCTCTACATGCCCGCATGTCTGGATTTCTCTCTGTCTGTCTGTCTGTCCGTCTGCCTGATTTCTTGTTCTCTGTCAGTCTATTTGTCTGACTTTCCATTTGTATATATGTCTATCTGAATCTCTGTCTAACAAACTGTCTGTCTGTCTTTCCATATGTATGTCTGGCTGACTCTCTGTGTGTATGTATGCATGTGTCTGACTCTATCTGTCTGCCAGTTTATATATCCGTTGTTTATTTGTCTGTATCTCTTGACTTCCCCCCCCCCTCTCTCTCTCTCTCTCTCTCTCTCTCGGTCAAACTGCCTGTTCAGAGTATTGCAGGGAGAGGTTGAAAGAGATGTATGAATTGGCATGGTGGAACACAGATGATCGACAAGCGAGTGTCGGGTTGGATCTAGCTACCCATCTACTTGTGGCTAAACAAGAACACTACGCAGGAAGCCAAAGAAGATTGATAAACCAACACAGAACTGGCGTCGTTAGCCGCTACACGCTGCGGGATTTGCTGAGGAGGGGATCCGAGCACTTATGGACTGAATGGTTCGATGTGCAGCGAGGATGATCTGTCGACTAACTAACTAACTAACTACCCATCTACCTGTGTACCTACTCATCCACCTACCTGCCTAGCTACCCACATGCCTGCTTACTTAACTACCTACCTGTCTACTACCCACATATCTGCCTATCTAACCATCTATCTGTCTAATAACCCACCTACCTACCTACTTAACCACTTTCGTGTCTAACTACCCACCTACCTAACCAACTATGAATAATACAAAGAATTATCGCCGAAGCAACAGAGTACGTGCTTTGTGCTTGATACTTTTGACAACAGCCAGCGGGGAGAGAATGAAGTGGAGGCGAAGAGGTAGGGGAGAGGGGGGAAGGAAAAGGAAGAAGAGGGCTGGAGCCAGAAGGGGTAGAAGGAAAACGGATCGTTTGGGACTCAAAAATGTACGGGTTGGGTATTGGAATTGCCGTAGTGCAAAGCAACGAGGACAAATACTGGAGAAACTGGTCTACGATTTTGTTGTCCTGATGTTACATGAACTGAATACGAACTCTTTTAAGTGCCCTGGCTATGACAAATAAACAAGGAAATGCTACGCATATAAAGTGCAGTATATGTGAATATAAGTGGTAAATAAGTGGTATATGTGAAGCAGGTTGAAAAGAGAGAGGAGATAACGAGTATAGATAACAAAGACAGTGTGAGAGACAGAGATATGAGAAAAATGTGTTGAAAGACATAAAAAAGTGATAAAGACAAGAAAGAGAGTGGGGGAGGGAGATCGAGAAGAAGAAAGAGAGAGAGAGAGAGAGAGAGAGAGAGAGAGAGAGAGAGAGAGAGAGAGAGAGAGAGAGAGAGAGAGAGAGAGAGAGAGAGAGAGATAAAACTCGTGTTCGGGTGGCTAAGCGCCTTTCTCATGACAACAAAAGTGGAGAACAGATAAGAACAGAAAGACAAGTGTGCAGGTTCTTGTGCAGCAAGGTAAAGACACAGGTAACCAACACCTAATACACAAAAACCCTAGGAAAGACTGTTTGTTGCCTAAAGCGAGATCATCAGACCAGCATTGGTTGATACCAACTTATTTATTCTTCATTTACCAGGTATCTGTTATGTGGTTACTTCAGTGCACGCTCCAAAGAGTGGGACAGGTCGGGAGAGAGCACACAGGGCACTGCTCTTGCTGAGGCCTCGCTTGAGATGGATGTTGTCTGTCTAAATGATGGGACACCAACTAGGCAGGCAATGAGACTGGGGAACCCTGACACGGCCATTGACCTGGCACTTGCATCAGACATAAAATGGAGTGTCCTTGGGGATTATAGAAGCGACCACCTACCCTGCTCTGTACTGATACCTAAGTCCAGTACAGTCAGGGCTCAAGAGGAAAGACTAACCAACTTACACTCACTTTAAACAACACAATTATAAATATAAAAAGTTTGCACATAACCCCACAAACCCAAAGAGATAAAGGATTGACTTTCACCCAATTAATTGCTGAACAATTAAAAAAAAAAAATTGTCCGGCAAGGAAACGAACCTCGAGCTCCCACCTGTCAAGCGGAGACACTATCAACTATGCTACTGACGACACGGTTTCCAATCAACAAAAATGTATAATATAACCACACACTTATGTTAAGTCACGTGACTTGGCAAATCATGTGACCAGCATTCGTTGTGGTTAATATTAATAATAATTTGATTCTCAATCCATTTCTATATCTCTGTGTAAAATAGATTATAAATAGTCTGATTAATTATATGACCCTATTAATTTAATTATATCTATCTCTCCCCTCTATCTATCTCTATTTTGAGGAGACAATGGCTACGGTCACTGACCAGTATGGTCACTGCTAGGAAGGAAAGCAATGGCAAACTACCTTCTTTACAGATGCCAAGAAAATCATGTTGTGTGAACCTAGAAGCAAGTACATGGATGGCTTGGCCTTGTGGCATGGTCGAGACAGAAACACGGAGCTGATCCACGACTCTGGTGATCGAGTGAGATGGCAGAACATGACCGCCCACGCTTACCGGCATGGCACATGATGGATGGATGGATCTCTCCCCTGCCCCTCCCCTTTTTTCTTTTTAATTTTATTTCTCTTTCCCCCTCTCTCCCTTTCCCTCCCCTCCCCCCCCTCTCTTTCCCTTCCCTCCCTCCCTCTCTTCCCCCAACTTCATGCCACTGAAATTATTTTAGAACAATTTTTCCCCCACAGTTCTAAAGTTCATCATCATCATCAACATGGAGAAGATATGCTCTACAGTAAGAGTCTAAGCTAAGACTAAGTCACTAACTAACTTACTTCTTTCTACTATCTATTAATATTATGGATTATGGGTTTCTTCCGTGGTTCATTTCAGATGTCTGTATTTTCTAAATAATGTACAGGTTTCACAAAAGTTAACTGCTAGGTAATAAATGTGGTAATTATCTACACCTACCCAGTTTTCCGAGTCCGCCGACCTCTGTATCTCAACCGGCGTTTGATAGTAAACAGTAAACAGTTGTGGTGAAATGAAATGCAACCACTGATGATCTCTGTGCTGAACCGGAACCGGAAGTATTGAACCGGAGGACTGTATAGCCTATTTGGCATTTCGACAAACCTGGCCTAATTTACAAACGCAATGGCATTTAATCAATCGTACAAAATACCAATGCAATTTAGATGTTTAAAAATGTAAAATTACACAACAGTGTTAATAAAATAGGCACAGCGTCTAGGAACTATAAACTGAATTGAACGAACATCCAACCATAAACTGATTCGGTGCTGAGACAGCGCTTTTCTGAGAGAGATGGAGAGCATTTCTGAGAGAAAAAGAGAGAGAGAGAGAGAGAGAGAGAGAGAGAGAGAGAGAGAGAGAGAGAGAGAGAGAAGAGAGAGAGCGCTTCTGAGAGATATTGCGCACGCTTATGAGAAAGAGAGAGCTTCTGAGAGAGAGAGAGAGAGAGAGAGAGAGAGAGAGAGAGAGAGAGAGAGAGAGAGAGAGAGAGCTTATAATTAGAAAGAAAGCAAAAACGGGCCTTTCTAACAAAGAAAAATCCTTCAAGTCATCAGGATGAATAAAACAAAAAGATAACAGAAAACCTGGAACATGATAATGTGATTTAAGCAAATCTGAACAACAGAACCTCTTTGGTCTGCAAACGTTGAGCGGGTCTGGCAGATACTGCGTGATGGTAAATTGCCCAAGATGGAACCTGAAACAAAAACAAAACCATGTGAATACTTCCAGCCATACCTGGTTTTCCTCCCTCATCCACACACCCCATCACAAACACCCTCTTGGTCCCTTGAAATTGATATGATCCCACCAAAATCTAATATGCCACAACAAACATCATTCTATTAGACACTATATTTTTTCCCAAAAAGATCTAAGACCAAGAAACGCATTGCTCTTATATTCATTCATTCATTCATTCAATCAGTAGAATGTCCTTTGCAGAACCTCGCTCCCATAACAACCTTCCGGAAAACTATATCACAAGCAAGATGTCCTGTGTCCGGTACACCCATCTTCTGGAGATCATTCGCCACATCTTGCACCCATCTTCTCTTTGGCCTTCCTCTTCCTCTCTTCCCAGGCATATACCCCTCCATTACTGTTCTCTCCAAACTTTCATGACGTTTCAGGTGACCAAATTAAATCAATCTTTGTTTTATCGTCTTTCATAGTCAACGCTTTTCAATTTTCAGCTCTTGAAGTATGGATGCATTTGTTCTTTTCTTTACCCAAGATATTATTAGAACTCGTCTATAACATTTATATTCAAAAGCATTTATGCGCTGTCCAGCGATTCCTCTTATCCATTCATTATCCATCATGTGCCATGCCAGTAAGCGTGGGCGGTCATGAATCACTATTTCACTCCATCAGCAGAGTCGTGGATCAGTTCGGTGTTCCTTCTCAACCATGCCATGTTGCCAAGCCATCCAGGTATTTACTTTTCGGTCTTCCCCTTGGTCTGTTCCCTTCGATCTTGCCAGTTGTCACCAAGTTCTCCAATTCATTTCTTCTCATAATATGTGCAAAACAATTTGACTGTCTACGTCTACTTTCTCTAATCAATTTATAATTGTCATTTGTTTCCTGCAGTACTTGGTCATTGGTTTTTCTGTCTGCCCATGGTATTCTTTGCATTCTCCTGAGATACCACATTTCTAGAGTCATCATATGTTTTTCAGCTTGACTGCTCATTGTCCAAGTTTCACATCCATACACAAGTACAGGCTCTTTGTAGCACCTCAACACTCTTTCTTTTTCGTTTCAATTGACATCTTTTTATTGGTCAGAATGTTTTTCATCTTGCTAAAGGCTACTTTCGCCATGGCGATTCTTGTTCTAATCTCTTCAAGGCATCTCCCATCAGATGTTATGACTTTTCCGAGATAATTGTACCGATTCACTTGTTGAAGAATAGTCCCATTTACTTGTATATTATATTCCTCTTATAGGATTCCCCAAAAAGACTCGAAATAATGATAGGAATTCATCGTATTCTCAGAACCTGTCCTCAGAGTATAGTATACAAGTAGCACGACCCCCAAGTTGTCAGGGTTCGATCTGACAAGGTGTTTTCCAGTTGGAATCGGTTGGTCGTCCTAGAGTTTGACCTCTGCGGTCCAATCCTTCCAAACTGTAACCGTACTCCTCAATTTTTTTCTAGGGTTTTGATCTATGTTTTCGTCCAGGGATTGATTCTATTATTTCTAATTGTTATAATTGTATTCACCATTAAAATTGTTTCTCCACTTTAATAACGACGAACAATACACTTAAAATACTTCACAGGACTCCGTAAAGCTTCTCATAATAAATTGTCTCGTTAAATAGACAATTATATACTAAATAAATGCACTTCCCACTCTGGGTATTCACTACATAAATTAGGCCACCCTATGAAGAACCAGATTGAAAGCTTAGTAGAGAAAGTACTAAATACCAACCATTGTACACAACCTGTGGTGCTATTGACGGATGTAAAATCAGTAATAGAGGCGCTCCTGTCTGGGAAATTACCAGTTCTAAGAACACTACTTTCTTAACTCAGCAGTCAGCATAATGTTACCATTCAATGGATACCATCCCACTGAGGAGTACCCGTAAATGACAGAGGTGATCGCTTGGCTAAGGAAGGAGCAAAGGAAGAACAGCCTGATGTTCCCTTTACATACCACCAAAAGAAAAGAATGATCAAATCAGTCAGAAGGCCACCAAAGCCTACACAAGAAGACTACCACGTTATGGACAGATCAGAACAGGTCATTATTCTGCGCCTCAGAACAGGACACAATAGATTACGCAACCACAAGCATACAAAATTCAAGATCGGCGACTCAGCCATGTGCACATGTGGGTTGACGTCGCAGACAGCAGAGCACATACTCCAGGACTGTCCAAACTACAACATATTCGGGCAAACCTTGTGGCCTAGAGAGGCAACAGTGGAAGATAAACTCTATGGACCGCTGAATGAACTAAAAAAGACTATATTAGATTCATAAAAGAGACAACATTGCAGTTATAGACATATTTCAAGCGAAGAAAGAAGAAAAAAAAAAAACACTACTTAAAATAATTCTAAGTTACTAACATTATAGTCGCATGGCGGCAATCTAATATTTGTCATCGCCAGCTCGGCTTACGATCCGTCCGTTTATTGTTTTTTCTAGGACGGTCTCAGTTAAAATACACATCAATGGTTTGATAACCATGCCAGGTAATCTCTGAACCCAGCAACACCTGACAACAACTTCCCCTGTGAATTGATTGCCAGCTGAGTTCACTGACTTTGATGTGAATGGAAACATTTGTAATGATATCAAGGAACAACTAACTGCAGCATGACTGACCTTGTCTGTGCAAGGGCAAGAGTTTGACAGCAGGAAATGCAGGCCAGCTGTGTGTTGGGATATAATGCTTGAAAGACACATCACATACTGCAAGACAAAGCAAAGTGTATCATCTACAAGACAAAGCAAAGTATATCATCTACAAGACAATGCAAAGTATATCAACTTCAAGACAAATCAAAGTACACCAACTACAAGACAAAGCAAAGTACGCCATCCACAAGATAAATCAAAGTACACCAACTACAAGACCAATCAAAGTATATCATCTACAAGACCAATCAAAGTATATCATCTACAAGACCAATCAAAGTATATCATCTACAAGACCAATCAAAGTATATCATCTACAAGACCAATCAAAGTATATCATCTACAAGACCAATCAAAGTATATCATCTACAAGACAAAGCAAAGTATATCATCTACAAGATCAATCAAAGTATATCATCTACAAGACAAAGCAAAGTACATCAACTACAAGATCAATCAAAGTATATCATCTACAAGACAAAGCAAAGTATATCATCTACAAGATCAATCAAAGTATATCATCTACAAGACAAAGCAAAGTACACCAACTACAAGACAAATCAAAGTACACCATCTACAAGACAAATCAAAGTACGTCATCTACAAGTCAAATCAAAGTACGTCATCTACAAGTCAAATCAAAGTACGTCATCTACAAGTCAAATCATAGTACACCAACTACAAGTCTATTCCACTTTTCACATTGGACAGTGAGGGAGCATTTTGTGTGATATTTACTGGCACAGGAATGGAGCATAATTGGGACAACCCGTTGCCGAGAAGTTGGAAACTCGACAAACTAACTAACTAACTACAAGACAAATCAAAGTACATCAACTACAAGACAAAGCAAAGTATATCATGATTGATTGATTGATTGATTGATTGATTGATTGATTGATTGATTGATTTAGGAACCGACATCACAACATTCGGGACATTCCGATAAGCGCTCCGTCCCCATCCTCAGCAGCCAGCGAAGAGTTCCAACACTAATAGTTCCAGTAGCAATCTGATTATGTGTCCGTCTCGCCTTTCCTCTGAGGGTCGAGCATCGGCCAGATCCCCTCGTCACACCTCGCTGCCTCATTCTTACCAGACTATGGTGATCCATTTGCTCCTTCGAGGTGTACACGTGCTCCTACAAGGCCGTAACCACGTCTGTATTGTCATGCATCAATACTCCACCAAGTTTTGCAGAGCCAGCCAATCTGTCCGCCTGTTCATTCCCCAGCACACCGGCATGCCCGGAGAAAAGATCTAGATGATGCTTACCACCCGTGACCTCCGAAGCGAAGCAAGCCACTCTGCACGAAGCCTGCCTATCCTCACCCTCCTCAGCATGCTTTCTGAGTCAGTTACAATCACAATGTGTGTGTGTGTGTGTGTGTATGTGTGTGTGTATCGTGTTCTCTATCCAGTGGAATGCTGCACTGACCGCCTCCACCTCCATTCTTAAGCTAGATGTTGTGTCATCATACGCCAGGCTCTCCTGCACCAAACGTCGACCATTAGCTTTTACTAAGAATCCCCAGGCACTTCCCCTACCTCCCAACACCGAACCATCCGTGAAGATAATCACATCACCCGGGCGGAATGGTTACACAGGAAAGGAGGAATGGTTACACAGCTATCTGATTCCCTTGCCGAAGCCTGACAAAGACCACAAAAAAATTCAGGGATATCGAATTATAACCATGCAGAATACAATAGGCAAGCTGCTGGAGAAGGTAATTGCCAGGAAAATATCAAGCCAACTAGAGAGGCAAGGTGTTTTCCCACCTACCCTGGGTGGGTACCGTCCAAAAAGAGAAACCTGGACCAATGCAGCAGTCTTTGCCCAGGATGTCTATGAAGGTTTCCACTCAGGCACTGAAACCGTTGCTGCAGCGATTGATCTTGAGGACGCATACAACAGAGTACCACTGGATTTTTTAATGTTTCAGCTTCTTGAACTAAACGTAAGTCCATTCCTCCTTAGTTGGATCGCTGCAGCCCTCTTCCAACGGAAAGTAGTTTTTAGATGTGGCAGTTGGACTTCGGAACCAACAACAATATATCCTGGCCTACCACAGGGATCACCATTATCTCCGGTACTGTGCAACGCCTACACAGTGAGAATCACCAGTGAGCAGATCACTGGACCTGGCAGGACATTGTCATATGCCGATGATGTTTTAGTGTATCGTCAGGGTAAGGATAGAGAGGAGGTTGCTGGGGAACTACAAACCGAACTCAATCGCATAAGTACTTGGTGTGATGAAGCTGGGGCAATGGTTAATCCAACAAAGGCAACAGTGACTTGGTTCTCGTTGAATAATCATATTGTCAACAATCCAACACCAACTGTAATGCTGTGTTCAGAGACGGTGGAAAGAACGCAGGCAATGAATTACCTGGGGATACGGTTTGATCGAAGCCTTGCTTATAATGTGCACATAGACCAGGTGATAACAAAGGCCAAGCGGGGTTTGGCAGCGATGCGGGTGATGGCGGCAGCAAACTGTGAGCAGCGCCATCTATGTCTTCTGTACGAGGGGCTGGTCATGTCTGTTTTGGAGTATGCAATGGCAATCTTGACTCTCAGCCATAAGCAGATAGAAAGGATGGAAAGGATACAGAATGAAGCTATGCGCATTATTCTTGGATGTACAAGAGATACAGCATGCAGGGCGATGCGCTACCTTCTTGATTTTCCAACCATTGAAGAGAGAATACAAGTTTGCAGGGCACGCGCCTACCTCAGAATTAACGCAAACACACAACATCCACTGCATAGTGAAATTAGGAAGGTGAAGGGCAGCAGGTTAAAAAGAGGACGGTCGTGGATGGGTCAAGCCGAAGACATTCTTCAACAGGTGTGTTCACTTGAGGACTTAGAACCTGGCGAGGAGTGGGTGCAAGTGCCAACAGACTTCTGCACATCCTTTTCAGTTTGCATCCAATTAGATAGAAAATGCAGACAAGAAAATCCGGCTGCTGTTGAGGCTGAAGTACAAGCGTTGATTTTCGAGAATTCGCTAGACGGTGACGCGGTCATCTACACAGATGGGTCGGTCGTCCGACATGTGAGAAGCTCATGGGCCTTTACAGCTCGGGCCGGAGGGAGAATTGTGAAGGAGGACTCTGGTGCTTTCACTGAAACCACAAGTAGCCTGACCATGGAAGTCATGGCAGTAAGTAAAGCAATAACATGGCTCGAGACACAGACATTCACCAGGGCTTGTTTCCTTAGCGACTCAATGAACATGATCAAGAGGATAGAGGAGGGGTCGATCCGAAGAGAATGGTTGCTGCCTCTGAAGCGGTCTCGGCTGGCAAAGATTAGTTTCATCTTCGTGCCAGGGCATGCGGGAGTACAAGGAAATGAGCGGGCTGACAAGCTCGCAGGTGAGGCTACTGTGGAGGGCGGACGCGCCATGGACCAGGCTGACATTCTGAATGCTCTACGTGATGTGAGACTTTTGCGAGAACCAAGTGATGACTGTGAATCTACAACAATGGCCAGACTGCTAGAGCATCAAATTAAAAGAGGTGTGGCCAAACAAGAACACTACGCAGGAAGCCAAAGAAGATTGATAAACCAACACAGAACTGGCGTCGTTAGCCGCTACACGCTGCGGGATTTGCTGAGGAGGGGATCCGAGCACTTATGGACTGAATGGTTCGATGTGCAGCGAGGATGATCTGTCGACTAACTAACTAACTAACTAACTAACATCACCCGGGCGAGAATTATCCTGAATTAGTTGCTGAATTTCCACTTCCGTGGCCCCTGCTGGCCATTCCCTGCAATCCCGGCTCAATGTGATTATAACTCTGCACAAGTCTGACTGCTCGGCTGGCACTCTGACTCACTCCTCTCCTCGCCTGATGTTCTCCAAGAGGCACACCTGTCTGATTGTATCCTCTGCCTGAGCCATCCATGATTTCCCTCTTATCAGTCGCTGACCCTTCACTACGTCCAGCGCCTCATGCAACGGGTGATCTGTGTCTGCACCTACTCTGAAGTACGCCTTCGCCTGCATCACATTGTGCCTACCAGCAACAGTAGGCAGACCAAGGATGTAACGCATACACATTACTGGGGTGTCTCGGGTGCATCCTAGAATGACCCGCATAGTTTCGTTCTGTATGCGCTCTAATTTCACCAGCTGACTCTTTGAGACAGTGAGCAGTCCTAGTCCATAATCAATCACTGAGAGGATCAAGTGCTGGTATAGTGTGAACAGCATTCTCTGCTCTGTGTCCATTGCAGCCATAGTTTTAAGTGCATTGAGTCCCTTTTGAGATCTTGTCACAACCGTCCCCACATGGTCCTTGAAGGACAGACTCCTGTCAAATGTGATTCCCAGATACTTCAGTTTGTTCTCTCTGTTGACGCTTCTTCTATCTATCGTGAGGCTTGGGGCACCATCTCTCACAATCCTGTTGTCCAGAGAGCACCACAAAACAGCTGCCTTTTCTGGGTGGAAGACAGCACTCATTCAGTGCACCAGTCAATCACTTTGTCTACTGTCGCCTGTAGCTTCTGGGCTGTTTGATCCCTATTTCTCCCCTGCCTGTATGCAAGAATATCATCTGCAAATGTTAGAATCCTTCCAACCCCTGGTGCTTCTAGGTATGCAATCTTGCTCGTATACACATTAAAGAGCACCGGTGAGATTGCAGATCCCTGTGGCAGTCCCGGGGTTAAAATATGTGGCTCTAAGGTCAATGCACCCAGACGGAGAGCAACCCGACGAGAATGCAGGACGGCTGCTATCCAGTTCACCAACCAGGGATTGACCCCCTTCTCCATAAGTGCGGTCATCAAAATATCATAGCGAACTCTATTGTACGCACCCTCGAGATCAAGCGCTGCCGCCATCGTTTCCTGTTTACTCTGAAACCCCTCATAAACGTCAAAGGGTATTTATAAGAATAACTTATGCCGCATGGTCCAGTCTTCTGAATATTGCAAGCAATTTATTCACATCACTCTTCGCTTCTGTTTCTACTACGGTGAGGCGATGCGGAGTGAATCCTATCCGAACATGCACTTACATCACGCGTTTAATTGTTCATGAATTTATATTCAACCATGGCCTGTCCCTAACACTATTTTATGAAATGATTATATGTTCACCCTCATATGGAGTGGTTACTAATCTGTTAACAAAAGGATAGTACTAAAATTTAACACTATAGTTCCAAGTTACAGATTATGATGTGGCGAAGCATTTTATCCCCTGACTAAGAGTCAGGAATACGCGTAATCATTTGTATGTCCCCGCATGGATAAAACACCTTTCTATAGTACATAGATTATTTGCAGATTTCTAAGCATAAATAGTGAGATATTGTTCACAGTGCCTAGAAGTTTTAACATAGGAATATGAAATTGACAGACACTAGTTCTTTACTATGAAGCATGAATCAGGGGTCTGCTCCTACATTGAGAAAATCTCTAGAATGTGTTTCAGACATGAGAGTTGATACTTTACAGTACACATAATATTCATAGATTATAGCACTACTAGTGAGATACAAGTTCATAATGCCTATACAAGATATTAACATATAGATTTGAAATTGTAAGACATAGGAAAATTTACAGCGTGGCGCCCACATGTGTTTCCTTAGTAAACATCATCCAGCCTGGTTTAAGAGAATTGTAACTAATTCTTAATTAAACATACTGGTTTATGTAATACATAAATATATCTTAATAATGTAGATAACATACCAATAGCTTGAAGAGAATCATGTTTTTAAGGCAAAATACCTTCTCCCCGAAGGGAAAGGTCGACTTTCTTGCGTGTTGTCTTGACTAGAAATGGCCGCTTCAGTCTTTGTTTTCCCCCTCGCCAGGATTGGCCAGATAAGGGAGAGAAAACAAGCCAAAATAAATTTAGCTGTGCCACGGTCAGTCTATCGCTGTTTTATTTTCTCCTACATTAAGTAAGTTACTTAAACAGTAATTGTAAGGGTTTGTTTATTTTTAAGGGAGTCCATAAATAGGAAAGGGTAAGGACGTTTTATTATACCACACCTGTTTTCACGCGTACACCATCATCTTTATAAATTATTCCCACTGTCATAGGCCGATCTTTTCTTTGCATTTGTCTGTGCAGTTTCCAGAATTTACGCAGTGTTTTATCACCTCCAATCTCCTTCATAAAACATTCCCATTTTACGGTCTTGGCCTCTGCAGCACAGCGCTTGAAAGCCTCCACCTTGTCTTTCTTGTTATTTTCCGCTGTGTCCACTTCCTCTCGTGAGCTTCGGGGTGTCTGTCGCACTTTCCTTGGCTGCTTCTCTGCAGCTCTCTTTGCTTTCCAAGCATTGTCTACTTCTGGGGTCCACCATGGGGCTGCAGAAAAGGAGTTTTAACAGTCCTGTTGTATGTCCCCTGTCTGAGGCGTCCAAGAAGGCCGTCGGTCCACTCATACCGGAAGGTCTTGCGCGCTCTCACAGCCTGGACTTAGAGATCAGGACTAAGCATGGCATGTGATCACTCCCATGGTCATTCAAAACAGTCCACTTTATATCAAGGATTCTTCTTCGTTCATCCGGAGTTTTTTTTCGGACGTGATTGCGTTGTGCCTGTTTACAGCAGAGCTGCGTTCTTGCGCCGTTAGGCCGACACATCCGACTTCTGCGGGCGTTTGTTGACCGGGTTAACCTTCCCGGGGATATCAAGGATTGATGACTGGGAGACAAGTGCCAAATCAATAGCAGTGTCTGCATCGCCAGGCCTCATTCCCATTCTAGTCGGCCTACCATCATTTATGCAGACCACATCTGACTCCACCATGGCATCCGCAAGGGCAATTCCTTGTCGGTTTTTTCCACTACTGTCCCAATCTCTGTTCCTCGCATTGAAGTCTCCACATATGAGTAGCCTATCACCTGGTAAGTCCTCTAATTTCTTAAGCCAGTCCCATTGTTACTTTCTGACTAAACAGTCCACTGTGGCATATACATTTATGATGTTCCAACTTAGGCCACCAATCTCCATTTGTGTACCCTGGACCTCGCTTGCACTGTGATTCCACTGGCTCAAGTCAAGTATCACATGCTTCACTCCTTTCTTAACCAGCAGACCTTGCCCATGTCTCTTCTGCCCAGTGGGGTTTATATAACTGACGTACCCAGGGCAATGGTATATCATCTACAAGACCAGTCAAAGTATATCATCTACAAGACAAAGCAAGGTATATCATCTACAAGACCAATCAAAGTATATCATCTACAAGACAAAGCAAAGTATATCATCTACAAGAACAATCAAAGTATATCATTTACAAGACAAAGCAAAGTATATCATCTACAAGACCAATCAAAGTATATCATCTACAAGACAAGCAAATATGTCATCTACAAAACCAATCACAGTATATCATCTACAAGACAAATCAAAGTACATCAACTACAAGACCAATCAAAGTACATCAACTACAAGACCAATCAAAGTACATCAACTACAAGACAAAGCAAATTTCATCAACTACAAGACAAATCAAAGTACATCAACTACAAGACCAATCAAAGTACATCAACTACAAGACAAAGCAAATTTCATCAACTACAAGACAAAGCAAAGTACATCAACTACAAGATAAATCAAAGTACATCAACTACAAGACAAAGCAAATTTCATCAACTACAAGACAAATCAAAGTACATCAACTACAAGACAAAGCAAAGTACGTCATCTACAAGCCAAAGCAAAGTTCATCAACTACAAGATAAATCAAAGTACATCAACTACAAGACAAAGCAAAGTACATCAACTACAAGACAAATCAAAGTACATCAACTACAAGACAAATCAAAGTACATCAACTTCAAGACAAATCTAAGTACCGCAATGTCACATTCACATTAGGTAAAACATTTCAAGTCGGCTACAACTTAGTTATGTCCTAGCGACAGACAACTGCCCGCTGTACCTGATGCACCGAGCTTGTTCCTTGAAGGATGAGGGAGTGTTTTGCAGAAGGAGGTGGGCATCCTTGTGGGACTGTTGTGTCCTTGTAAAGTCACTCAGAATGCTGACCTTAGTCGACCATATAGAGAGGTAGACAGATACACAGAGACAGACAGACGGATGAAAGGACGGACACACACACACACACACACACACACACAGAATGAACTTATCTTACTTGATTGATTGATTGATTGATTGAATAATTGATTGAATGATTGATTGAATGATTGATTGATTGATTGATTGATTGATTGATTGATTGAATTAGGAACCGACATCACAACATTCGGAGCATTCTGTTAAGCGCCCCGTTCCCATTCTCAGCAGCCAGCGAAGATTTCCAACACTAATAGTTCCAGTAGCAATCTGATTATGTGTCCGTCTCGCCTTTCCTTTGCGCGTCGAGCGTCGGCCAGATCCCCTTGTCACACCTCGCTGCCTCATTATTACTAGGATATGATGATCCATTTGCTCCTCCGAGGTGTACACGTGCTCCCACAAGGCCGCAACCACGTCTGCCTTGTTATGCATCAATACTCCACCACGTTTTGCCGAGCCAGCCAATCTGTCCGCCTATTCATTCCCTAGCACACAGGCATGCCCCGGAGAAAAGATCCAGGTTATGCTTGCTACCCGTGACCTCCGAAGCGAAGCAAGCCACTCTGCACGAAGCCTGCCTATCCTCACCCTCCTCAGCATGCTTTCTGAGTCAGTTACAATCACAATGTGTGTATACTTATCTTACTTTCGAAGGGTTAATACTTAGGTACACTGGCCTGTCTGACACTCCCCCCTGGCTACCATTCACCTGTCAACGGTCATGGTATATCCACAATCACTCATTCTAAATCTGTTTAACAATGATCACAACACCATCAACATTCAACATCAGTATCAACATCACCATCAACACTGGGCACAGACCAGTTACATGTTACATGTAGCAACGTATAACATATAATTAAACAATCCAGACCAAGAAAAAGACAGGGGGAGGAGGGGAGAGACAGAGGAGCCATTGTGAAGGCATTTGAGAGAGAGAGAGAGAGAGAGAGAGAGAGAGAGAGAGAGAGAAGGGGGGGGGGCAACAGTAGACAGGTGTCAGCCCCATGTGCTGATGTGCTCTTGTCTGATCCCTGCAGCTCTAAGCGGGAACCACTGTGAGAGACAAGTGTATGGAGCCATGCTCCTGTCTGTGGGAGACAAGTGTACAGACCGACGCTTCTGTCTATAATCTATCGGAAAAGTCAGTCAGTGTCCTGTCACGGCTTACACACATTACATACCAGATTGTGTGCATAACTTTGCCAATCAGTTTCTCAAATTTGGCTAGCGATAGGAGAAGTCTCACAGCACATATAAGGACTGGCGTGTACCCCGTCTGTTGGAAACAGTTGGCCAAGATCTCCCTGGTGGTGATTCTCTTAAACCTACAAACACAAAGCACATTTATTAATGCCCACGTGTTTTTGCCAGCTAAACCGTGGATTGAACACTGTACAACTAAAATAATTAGTCATAAAATACAAATGTTCATTAAATGTTGTCTGTGCAGAATAGAAGGTTGGTTAGTTAGTTAGTTAGTTAGTTAGTTGGTTGGTTAGTTAGTTAGTTAGTTAGTTAGTTAGTTAGTTAGTTAGTTAGTTAGTTAGTTAGTTAGTAGCGGTTCCAAATTCACGCAACGGGTCGTCCCCATATTGCTCCTTCCTGTGCCAGTGAATATCACAAAATGCTCCTCACTGCTCCATGTGAACAATGGAATAGACAGGAGTGTCGGCAAGCCAACAGGTACACTGTGCATAATGCCGCCGCCAGAATGCCAACACAAAAGTCCTCCACGAAAAATACAGTTCATCGTCGATGAAAACGGCAGTCACAAGAAAGCCTTCATTGACCGGGATTTTATCCAATATGGCTCTCTTTCTGCAGGGCGACCCACCGAAAGCGCCGCACAAAGCACGAACTACGTAGCTACAGCCACGACTCCCAGGAGTCTCCTGAAAAATGCACTCGTGAACCGAAAAGGCAAACCAGTCAATCCAGCAACAGCCGGCCGTCATCGTTCCGAACATACAGTTCACGCAAAAAACAACCGCGGACAGATGCAAAAGCATTCCACGCGAAATTCACAGCTCACAATGTCGCACCACGCACTCACTCAGTAGCAGGGCGACGGAACCATAGCCTCTTTACGACTTGCATGGTAGGCAACATTGTTACTATTCTTTGCTCCCCCGTATGGGCACCGGCAACAAACGGCCGAGAATAGAAGGTATAAAATGATTTGACAGAATCACTCAAGCAGAGCTTGGAAGATGACTAGGCAGAGTTCAGTGAATCTAGAGGCGAGGAAAAGATGCTAGCAATAAGTAGGACACCCATTGAGAAAACCAGATGATAGAATAGCTAGCAAGTACTTTCGCCTTCTGGTTGCATAGCAATGGCTGGAATCGCCTAATCGATAATGCTACGTGACTAGGAAACTATGGTTTAGGAGAGAAAAATGAAAGAGGATACAGACTCGTAGAGTGGTCAATAGAACAGGAAATGATAGTAGGAAACACCTGGTTTAAGCAACACCCTGGAAGATTATGGACATGGAGGAGTCCTGATAGCAGGATCAGAAACCAGATTGATTACATCCTGATTAGCAGAAGATTTAGAAACGCACTAACAATAGCAAAAACAGTTCTCAGTGCTGATTGTTATAGTGACTACAGACTACTTACAGGAACACTGAGGATAACGTTGAAGAAAGTCAAGTATTTAACAGGAAACACTAAATATGATCTCTGTACATTGAGTAATGACAAGGAAATACAAACCAAATTCAACATAGAAGTACAGAAAAAATTTGATATATTGTCTGATCTAGAGATATTATTCCAGGATGTGGATGATCAATGGGAAATTTTGAAGAATTCGATCAGTTTGGCTGCAGAAACAACTATTCCAAATTGATTATTTGGTTGTTTCGGGATTTGAAATTTAAATATTGAGCACAACCCACTACTGGCAACGCTGATCGTATTCTGGTATGAACCTAAGGCCTATCCACGTCAATATGGAAGCACTATACTCGAGTTTCTCTCTCGTTTGGGCTCGTCAGTAGTGCATAACCCTGACCGGATCCGGTAACAAGCGCCGGATCACTGGCGTGTGAAGCGGTTGTGTAACCACGCGGCACACGCTGGACACGTCAAATTATCATAACAGAATATTACGACGTTACCCATCGTAGGCTATGCTCAAGATTGCCCAATCGCCGCGACTGACGTCCGTCAATCGATTTGGACCCGAACTATCAGAACTTCTCACTGGCAAGGAACACCAGGCCTCCTAAATTCCAGTGAGCAATAATCACATTGATTATTTGGTTGTTTCGGGATTTGAAATTTAAATATTGAGCACAAGCCACTACTGGCAACGCTGATCGTATTCTGGTATAAACCTAGGGCCTATCCACGTCAATATGGAAGCACTATACTCGAGTTTCGCTCTCAACAGAGCATACGACCACACCTGGAATACGGGTCAACTGCGTGGTGTTCAGCATCAAAAACCACACTACAAGAGCTGGACAAGGTGCAAAATCAAGCACTTAGAGACACCACAGTAGGGATGAGATTAATCCCTATGGTTGAAATGGAGAAGATGGGGAGAACACAAGCACTGAGTGAGTGCAGAGATAAGAAAACGACAATACAAGCAGAAAAGTTCCTCAGCTTGCCAGGCCACCCTATGAAAAACATATTTGAAAACCTAGCTATGGGGCGGTTGAAAAGAAGTAGTTTTATCCACCAGGCCAAACGACTCTGCAGAGAAACCACCGATCTGCCCACAGTTGGTATCCCCCTAACAACTATTCCAGAGCGAACTCCATGGAAAGATGACATAGACTATCATTACAAATCCAGACAAAAGTGAGAGGAATATTTGACAAGGAAGAACAGAACAGTGTGCAGCGCATAACAGCCACTCGCAGCTTCCTTGATGAAGAATACGCACAGAACCTCTGGATCCGAGTCTACACAGATGGGTCGGCACAAAATGCTGTTCGAAATGGAGGAGCGGGAGTGTACATAGAATACCCAAATAATACTAGGAACACAGCCAGAGTACCGACAGGAAAGTACTGCCATAACTATGATGCTGAAATTGAGGCAATCAAGATAGCAACAGAGAAATTACTAAATATAAGCAATGGTACCAGCAACCTGTGGTGGCCCCGGGAAGGTTAACCCGGTCAACAAATGAACGCAGAAGTCGGATGTGTCGGCCTAACGGCGCAAGAACGCAGCTCTGCTGTAAACAGGCACAACGCAATCACGTCCGAAAAGAGAAACTCCGGATGAACGCAGAAGAAGACAACCTGTGGTGCTACTGACAGATGCAAAATCAGTACTCGAGGCGCTCCTGTCAGGGAAATTGCCAGTACTAAGGACACTACTTTCTGAACTTAGCAGTCAGCATACGGTCACCATACAATGGATACCATCCCACTGTGGAGTACCCGGAAATGACAGAGCTGATCAATTGGCTAAGGAAGGAGCCAAAGAAGAACAGCCTGATGTTCCCGTTACATACCACCAAAAGCAAAGAATGATCAAATCAGTCAGAAAGCCACCAAAACCTGCCCAAGACGATTACCACGTTATGGACAGACCAGAACAAGTCATTATTCTGCGCCTCAGAACAGGACACAATAGATTACGCAACCACATGTATACAAAATTCAAGATTGGTGAAACAGCCATGTGCACATGTGGATTAGCGTCGCAGACAGCAGAGCACATACTCCAAGACTGCCAAAAATATAACATATCTAGGCAAACCTTCTGGCCTAGAGAGACGACAGTGGAAGATAAACTCTATGGACCGCTGTGTGAACTGAAAAAGACAGTTCAATTCATATACGAGACACCATTGCAGATATAGGCATATTTGAAGCGAACAAACGAAGAATATATATTGATTGATTGATTGATTGATTGATTCATCTAGGAACCGACATCACAGCATTCGGGACATTCCCATAAGCTTTCCGTCCCCATCCTCAGCAACCAGCGAAGAGTTATATATATATATATACCCCTCTGCCATAGGGTCACCGATCAGACCAGTTGTGCTATATGGCTCTGAAACCTGGAGTATAACTAAAGGAGACGAAGCCTTGTTACAAACCTTTGAGAACAAAGTCTTAAGACGCATCTTTGGGCCCATTAGGGATACACAAAGTGGAGAGTGGAAAAATAAGAAGCGAACTTTGCCGGCGGGCCCCGCGCGCCAATCGATGTGCCATGCTGGAAAGCGTGGGAGGTCATGACTCGCCATTTCACTCGATCACCAGCATCGTGGATCAGCTCAGTGTACTTGTCTCGTCCATGCCATGTGGCCAAGCCATCCAGGTATTTTCCTCTCGGTCTTCCTCTTGGTCTGTTCCCTTCGATCTTCTCTAATCAGTTTACGATTTTCATTTGTCTCCTGTAGTACTTGTTCATTGGTTTTTCTGTCTGTCCATGGTATTATTTTCATTCTCCTCAGAAACCACATTTCTGCAGCCATCAGATGTTTTTCAGCTTGACTGCACATTATCCAAGTTTCACATCCATACAACAGAACAGGCTCTGTGTATCCCCTCAACACTCTTTTTCTCGTTTCAATTGACATTTTTTTTATTGGTCAGAATGTTTTTCATCTTGCTAAAGGCTACTTTCGCCATGGCGATTCTTGTTCTAATCTCTTCAAGGCATCTACCGTCAGATGTTATAACTGTTCCGAGATAATTGTACCGATTCACTTGTTGAAGAATATTCCCATTTACTTGTATATTACATTGTGGTACTTCGTTCTTCCTAGTTACGACCATACCTTTGTCTTCTTACAATTTAATTCTAACCCCAGCTGCTCACTGTGTACAACAACCGCGTTTACTAATTGTTGCAGATCCTGTACATTGTCTGCAATCAATACTCTATCATCTGCATATCTAATGTTATTGATGTTTCTTCCTCCAATGCTGATTCCATTCAGATCTTCTACATTATATATATATATATATATATATATATATATATATATATATATATATATATATATATATATATATATATATATAATCTCATCATGTTCCTCTTGTACCTTGCGGTGTCGAGGTGAAGTATAAACATCGTGACAGTGCCCGATTATGGGCTTCATATATCGATATTCCCATGGACTCTGCTATTCCCTCTGTCCAACGTTTACGTGGTCGGCCTCTTCCTCTGTTTCCATCTGGTCTGTACATCATTGCTTGTTGTGGTATGCTGTTGACATGTAACCTACTTGCATGGCCAAACCATTTGATTTGCTGCTTTCTAATAAAATCTAGTGCTGCTTTAACCCCACTTTAGTCCTGATTTCTTCACTTCTGATCTTATCTCTTCATGATACATTGAGTATTCTTCTCAGGAATCTCATTTCTGTTGTTGTAATTTTTCTTTTCTCTTTTTCTGTCATTGTCCAGGTTTGGCATTGGTAGCATAGAGTTGGTAGGAAGATGGTGTTGTAAAGTGCTTTCTTACACATTTCGTTTAGGCTATTAATGTGGTCTAGTAATTCATCTTCTGATTTTGCTATTAGTGCTTGGTAGTCCGCATTAGTTCTCTAATGGTTAGATTTGCTGATGCTTCTTCTTCTGTGCTCTCGTCATGCGGTATTCTTGCTGTATCTGCTTGGCTGGTTTCTTTACATATGTTGTCTATATATGTTATGAACAAGAGAGGGGACAGGACAAAACCTTGTCGTACTCCAGATCTTATGGTGAAGGGTTCTGAGTGTCCTCTAGGTGCTCTCACTATGCATTCACTGTTGTTGTATAAACTTCTACACAGATTTGTTAGATGTGTACTCACTCCATATTGTTTAAGGATTTCCCATAGCTTGTTTCTATCTACTCTACGAATGCCTTTTCTTAGTCGACAAAGTCTAAGTAGAGAGTTTCATTGAATTCGATTGATTTTTCTATAAGTTGTCTAAGAGCGAAAATGGCATCTGTGCATCCTTTGTTTTTCATATATATATATATATATATATATATATATATATATATATATATATATATATATATATATATATATATATATATATATATATATATATATTCAGTAAAAGTGTCTGCTATGTGTTCAGTTGAATAGTACAGTAAAAGGTATGTCAGTGATATTGCTATATAAACAACCCTTTTAAGGGACCATTCCCCATTGGTCGAAGCCTGACATCCAGCTCACGCCTGTGGCTCCCAGTGGCTGTCAGCATGCGACAGTGGCAACCCCCGGGCAACAGCTGTGACAGGCTGGCTAAACTAGACGCGGGTAGCCTATTTGGCCTCAAACGAGTCGGTGAACTTGGTTGGGTATGCCTACCAAACATGTGAAGACAGGATTCGGCAGACTGCGAGGAAGAAATCATTGATGATTTCACGGGAAAGACGGCGTTTACCTGCAAAGCGTTGTGGAACGTGATGAGCACGGCAAGGCACGTAGAGCGCCCTGATCATCCGCCCCACCTGTATTCGTCTCCAGTCGTCTCGACTTGTCTTACCACTGGACTCAGATGGACTCAGGCGAGAGAGTGTGGTCGACGACTTGCGCAACTCTTCCTCACTTTAATCCAATTCATCGCACAAGTCATTCTTTATCCAAATTCATCTATCACATTCAAGCCCTGTGGCGATGGGCGAGTGGCGCGGGTACGTTGGCAGTCGTAGTCGCAGACGTGCAGACAGACAGCTCAGGCCATATGATCATCTTCTACTGACCGGAGCAGCAGTGGGATTCGGCAGTCCCCTGGGAGACTGAGCCCTCTTTAGGAAAGCACTGCTCACCTCCATATAACGAAGAAGGGGCTAGAAAAGGTACCATAAACATTGTCTTCTCCATCATTACCTAACCAGCTAGCCGCGGTTGGTGTTTACCCTATACAGCGGTCGACAAACAACTAAAGTAAAAACAGATAAAGCAATAAAAAAAAAAACATACCATATTCCCTTAACTAACGGAACATGGAATGTAAGCACCCTACTTGATAGAGGTGGCGCGTGGGGCCCAGAGAGACGAACAGCACTGATTGGGAGAGAGTTGGGCAGGTACAACATCGGCATTGCTGCATTGAGCGAGACACGACTTGCAGAAGAAGGCCAAATCTGTGAAGTAGGTGCCGGCTGCACATTCATCTGGAATGGAAGGAAAAGCGAGAAAAGACGCCAATCTGGTGTAGGATTAGCCCATCCTGAAGCTTTTTGGAGTGAAGTAAGACAATTTAAAGATGTCTCAGCTAACAGTCCATTCTGTGAGCTCTTTGAATGTGTGATGTCTGCCATGATACTACCCCATTCAAATGCTGATGCGGAAAGAGTTTTCAGTACTGTGAATTATACAAAATGTAAACTAAGAAACAGGATGAAACTTGATCTCTTAAATGCTATATTGACAATAAGATTTGGCCTGATGAGAGCAGGAAAATGCTGTTCAACTTATCAGCTCCCTGATCGTGTAATAAAAGAAATTGGAACAGTTAAAGCATACCAGAGTCATTTTGAATCTGAAGCTTCAACTTCATCATCCAAGCTAAGTGCATCTTGTGAGACAGGCATCAGTGAAGATGAGGACATGATTCTATAGGTAAGTCACATCAATTTTCTTTTTAATGTTGCATATCCCTTACAGGATGTTGCAGTCAACATCAGAATTTTTCAGCTACTGTTGATGTACAAGGCAAGATTACGCTCAGTAGTTTGCCATTGCTTTCTGAGCGACCGGCTCACATACCCCTGTAAGTTACCAGCGCGGCTCGAACCGCTGAGGGTTCGGGCGCAGCTGCGTTACTCACGAGAATATACGGGATTACGGCGATAGCCGTAAACTTTTCGCCATGGAGTCCGGCAGTCACATCAATACATATGTAATTTCTTACTTTCTCAATCTGGATATTTTTCCTAGATACTTTCCAACGAAATCTAGCTGTTTATAGACGTTGTTTGGGCCGTTTCTAGATACTTTTGGTTAAAAAAAAAAGTGGCAACCCTGACCTCCGGTTCCGGTTCAGCACAAAATATTCAGTGGTTGTATTTCACCACAACTGTTTACTATCAAACGCCGGTTGAGGTACAGAGGTAGGCGGACACGGAAAACTGGGTAGGTGTAGATAATTAATACATTTATTACCTAGCATTTTTTTTTTATGTTGCATATATCCCTTACAGGACGTTGCAGTGAACATCAGCATTTTTCAGCTGCTGTTGATGTACTTACTAGTACTAGTACTAGTGTAGCATGAACCATCAGATTTTTAAATTTGAGTATTTTCTAATGGGACCACCACCAAAAGATAGGCCTTGAGAAACCGAATCTAATGGTACCAAGATGATGCATGTATGTATGTCAATTAGAAGCGAAGATATGCAACTTTGAGTGTTGAGATCATTAACGCAGAAATTGGCACAAAAGATCTCCTGCGGGCATCTTTTTTCGTGTCCGAACCAAGGTCATAGCAGAAGTTATCAAAATTTATGTTCTTACTAGTGTAACTTGTTTATTTTTAAACGAACATCCTAGCAACCATACACGAACACCCTAGCAACCATACACGAACACCCTAGCAACCATACGTCATTGCGATCAGTGTAGCAAAGCCTAACTGCTCATGTCATCTATTGTTACATATGATGCAACGTTACCTAATTAGCATATAAAAATGGCCGCTAATTAGTAGTTATATTAATTAATTACCACGAGCATTCTTTATATTAGCTTTATACGCTGGCAAGTTGTATCTTGTATTCTGCGGAATTGTGCAACGCACGATTGTGTTATATCCTGTTTAGATAGTATGCAATGTTACCTAATTAGCATATAAAAATGGCCGCTAATTAGTAGTTATATTAATTAATTACCACGAGCATTCTTTATATTAGCTTTATACGCTGGCAAGTTGTATCTTGTATTCTGCGGAATTGTGCAACGCACGATATGTGTTATATCCTGTTTAGATAGTATGCAATGTTACCTAATTAGCATATAAAAATGGCTGCTAATTAGTAGTTATATTAATTAATTACCACGAGCATTCTTTATATTAGCTTTACACCCTGGCACGTTGTATCTTGTATTCTGCGGAATTGTGCAACACACGATATGTGTTATATCCTGTTTAGATAGTATGCAATGTTACCTAATTAGCATATAAAAATGGCCGCTAATTAGTAGTTATATTAATTAATTACCACGAGCATTCTTTATATTAGCTTTATACGCTGGCAAGTTGTATCTTGTATTCTGCGGAATTGTGCAACGCACGATATGTGTTATATCCTGTTTAGATAGTATGCAATGTTACCTAATTAGCATATAAAAATGGCCGCTAATTAGTAGTTATATTAATTAATTACCACGAGCATTCTTTATATTAGCTTTATACGCTGGCAAGTTGTATCTTGTATTCTGCGGAATTGTGCAACGCACGATATGTGTTATATCCTGTTTAGATAGTATGCAATGTTACCTAATTAGCATATAAAAATGGCCGCTAATTAGTAGTTATATTAATTAATTACCACGAGCATTCTTTATATTAGCTTTAAACCCTGGCACGTTGTATCTTGTATTCTGCGGAATTGTGCAACGCACGATATGTGTTATATCCTGTTTAGATAGTATGCAATGTTACCTAATTAGCATATAAAAATGGCCGCTAATTAGTAGTTATATTAATTAATTACCACGAGCATTCTTTATATTAGCTTTATACGCTGGCAAATTGTATCTTGTATTCTGCGGAATTGTGCAACGCACGATATGTGTTATATCCTGTTTAGATAGTATGCAATGCTACCTAATTAGCATATAAAAATGGCCGCTAATTAGTAGTTATATTAATTAATTTCTGTGTTTACGATCACGACACTCAAAGTTGCATATCTTCGCTTCTAATTGACATACATGCAACATCTTGGTACCATTAGATTCGGTTTCTCAAGGCCTATCTTTCGGTGGTGGTCCCATTAGTAAATACTTAAATTTAAAATCTGATGGTTCATGCTAATTAATAGATATCTTTATATAATGAGAGGAGGAGCGGCTGGCTGAGAGGCTAGAACGCCGGACTCTCATTCGGGAGGCCCAGGTTCGATCCCTCAGTAAGGTGTCGGATTTTTTTCTATCGGGGGCAAAAAGAAAATCCTAACCTGCACAGTTCGCGGCGACTGCACTAGCCAGGCGGCCTTTATTCCTCTGGCTCAAAGACCCCTCTGCCATACACTGCAAAGTACTATATTGGCAGTAAATGACAGTTTTTATATAATGAGAAATTATATTTTTCTAAAAAAAGATTTCTCCTTTATGCAAACATTTAAACATTTGTCATTAATTAAAGAGATTGGCTCACAAGGTAGTAGTTCGAATTGCACGTTTCCGGGAAGGTTAACCCGGTCAACAAATACCCACAGAAGTCAGATGTGTCGGCCTAACAGCGCAAGAACGCAGCTCTGCTGTAAACGGGCACAACGCAATCACATACGAAAAAAACTCCGGATGAACGCAGCAGAAGAAGAAGAATTGCACGTTTTAAAAAGTGAAACGCATGCCGACATTTTGGATTTCCAAAGGCAAAGTCAAAGAGGAATTTAATATGTCGGCAAAAATATGTTTTTCTACCAAAGTTGAGCTTGTATTTCAATAAAACTTTCCAAATATACTTAGAATTGGATGCAGAATGTGAAAATCCAACTACAATTAATGCCTGTCTATTACCTGCACTAAAAACAGTTAATTTTGTACACAGACGTTTGCCGACATTTTGGATTTCCAAAGCCAAAGGCAAAGTCAAAGAGGGATTTAATATGTCGGCAAAAATATGTCTTTCCCTGGATCATTTGTCGCCACAATGGTTTTCCTAACACATCAGGTACAGAACAATTGTCCACAACCAGCAGCCGGGCAATGTATCCTGCACTTATAGGATATCCTCCTTCGAACGCAGATAGATGGGATCTGAGATCATCAGCAGTCCTTGCCATGATAGTCAGTCAAATTCTAAATAAATTTATGTAAAATTAATATTTAATAATTACATGCAATCATATAATAATAAGAGATGATATCTTTATATAATGAGAAAGTACATATATTTTTATTAAAAGGATTTATTTATTTTTCCAATCGCAAAGAGAATTTAATCACGTCCGCAAAAATAATTGTTAATTCATTAATTTTTTTCTACCAGAAGTCCCCATATATTTAAATGAAACTTTCCAAATTTATGTATCTTTGCATGCACAATTCAAAAATGCAACTAAAATTAACAAATATCTATGCCTTGTACTAAAAAAAAAATTTATTGTGTGCCGACAATGTAGATTTACAACCACAAAGAGGAATTTATCATGTCCGCAAACAAACCTAATTTTTTTCTACCAGAGGGTCCCCATATATTTAAATGAAACTTTCCAAATTTATGTATCTTTGCATGCACAATTCAAAAATGCAACTAAAATTAACAAATATCTATGCCTTGTACTAAAAAAAAAATTTTATTGCGTGCCGACAATGTAGATTTACAGTCACAAAGAGGAATTTATCATGTCCGCAAACAAAACTAATTTTTTTCTACCAGAGGGTCCCCATATATTTAAATGAAACTTTCCACATTTATGTATCTTTGCATGCACAATTCGAAAATGCAACTAAAATTAACGAATATCTATGCCTTGTACTAACAAAAATGTTTATTGCGTGCCGACAATGTAGATTTACAATCACAAAGAGGAATTTATCATGTCCGCAAACAAAACTAATTTTTTTCTACCAGAGGGTCCCCATATATTTAAATGAAACTTTCCAAATTTATGTATCTTTGCATGCACAATTCGAAAATGCAACTAAAATTAACGAATATCTATGCCTTGTACTAAAAAAAATTTTTATTGCGTGCCGACAATGTGGATTTACAATCACAAAGAGGAATTTATCATGTCCACGAAACTAATTTTTTTCTACCAGAGGATCCCCATATATTTAAATGAAACTTTCCAAATTTATGTATCTTTGCATGCACATTTCGAAAATGCAACTAAAATTAACGAATATCTATGCCTTGTTCTAAAATTATTATAATTATTTATGGTATGCCAAATAGTGAAATTATCTCAAAGACAATTTCAAATCTAACCACCGGCTATATGCACAATGATTAGACTGGCCATTTTACCGGAAGCGGAGATGGTAATTCGTTATTGGCATGAGTTATTTAAATATATCCAATGAGATATACAAAGTGTATGTTAATAGTCAATGATGTAGACATGACGAAACCCTACTGCGCAAGCGCGGAAAAAATGGTTTCCGGTAGAAGTCTGTTTACAGTATACGGTTCTCGCTAGTACTAGTAGTAACTAGTAGTTAGTATAGTTATTAGCGAGTCCCATCATCAATTTAATTTTGAGTATTTACAAATGAGACTGCCACAGTAGATAGGCCTTGAAATTCAAAATCTAATGGTACCTCAATGATGCCTGTATATCACTTCTAAGTGAAGATATTCACATCTTTGTGAAGGTGAGACGAGTTGCGATTTTTCATACTATTCATCCGTAAGTGGAGCTCTCTAATGTGTCCCTTTCCTCCCCACCAGCGACACCCGCTGGTGTCTGCACGTCTATGCGTGCGAGATTGTTTCAATCAGTCATATGAAAACTGACTTCAAAAATATGTTCCGTTATGTTAAATGATTACAAAATAGTACAAGTATATAAATAAATTATTAATAATCTTTAAACTTGTGTTCTATTTAACTTTAGTAGGTCAAATCACACGTTTTGTGTGTTGAAAAGTGTAGCGCAATCGATATGCGGCGGCCGTCATGACCCATTCACAAATTCACAGCTTCCCAGAAAATCTGTTTTTCAACCACAATTTGAGCTAGTTTAGCAATGAAACTATGCTGATTCGGGGGCAATATTTTATATGACAATTAAAATTCACATTAAACAAAGACATCTATTGGATTCATCGATTCCAAAAAGTGATCAATCCGTTGCCTCTGTCGGATACGCTACCGGCAGTCGGCAGCTTGCAAAGATCCATAGAGCACACTTTATTTACAAACTTCCAGTTTCTTAGTTCTATATAATATTTTAGTTCGTAATGTTTAATAGTTTCTATTATATCACCTAATAATTTTCTGGAAAATAAAAAAATAAAAAAATAGGCCCAGCCGGGAAGAGAACCCCGATCTCCCGCGTGACAGGCGGACTGCTTACGACTTATGCTAATGTGTACACAACGTTTGTTCTGCTAACAAATGTATATAGCCAAGCCGCCGTTTTGGGTTACATGATCGTAATATTTTTGCCTGTTTTTTAACCACAATTAAAGCAAGTTTAGCGATGAAACTTTCCAACGTCTGTAAAATTGAATACAAAATTCGAAGATCCATCTACAACTTATGGTTTTCTATTGAAAGCGCCAGAAAAACATTATTTACGGTTCAGCTTGCCGTTTTCATTTTTCTCCGCGCGCGAGGTTGGTCTCAACCAACACGGGTCATAGACGGATTATGAAAACTGACTTCAAAAATATGTTCCGTTATGTTAAATGATTAAAAGATAGTACAAGTATACAAATAAATTATTAATAATCTTTAAACTTGTGTTCTCTTTAACTTTAGTGGATCAAATTGCACGTTTTGTGTGTTGAAAAGTGAAAGTGTGACATGCCACAGCGAACGATACGCGCATGCGCAGTCGCCATGGCGCATGGCCTTGCGTTTCCCCCATTCACAAAGGCACGCTTCGCAGAAAATGTTGTTTTTCATCCACATTTCAAGCTATCACAGCGATGAAACTTTCCAAATATATTAAAAATTTTATGGAGAATTCAAAAGTACATCTGTAATTGAATTAATTCTATGGACAACGCCAGAATAGTGTTACAAAGTGCACATGCCAGTTCGATCGATATGCGCAAAGAACAAAAAACATGGCAGAAAATGTTGTTTTTCGTCCACATATCAAGCTTTTGGAGAGATGAAACTTTCCAGATACATTTAAAATTGTATGCAGAGTTCAAAAATACATCTATGATTGCTTAAATTCTAATAAAAACGCCAGAATAGTGTTACAAAGTGCACATGCCAGTTCGATCGATATGCGCATGCACAGTCGCCACGGCACATGGTCTTGCGTCTGCTTTTTCTTCTATCCCATTCACAAAGGCACGCTTCGCAGAAAATGTTGTTTTTCATCCACATATCAAGCTATTGGAGCGATGAAACTTTCCAGATATATTTGAAATTGTATGCAGAGTTCAAAAATACATCTATGATTGCTTAAATTCTAATAAAAATGCCAGAATAGTGTTACAAAGTGCACATGCCAGTTCGATCGATATGCCCAAAGACCAAAAACACATCTTCGCAGTAAATGTTTTCGTCCACATTTCAAGCTATCACAGCGATGAAACTTTCCAGATATATGTAAAATTGTATGCAGAATTCAAAAATACATATATAATTGATTAAATTCTATGGACAACGCCAAAAAATAATTAATTACGGTAAGTATGAAATATATTCTTATTTATATAAAAGGTCAGGATGATTTCAACCAATCGCTGTGCACGGAATATTCGGCATACCTTTCCTGGAAAACCCCGGATGACGTGTGTTATTGTCACGTGAGATCTGAATGAATGAATGACGTCGAAGGAATGCATGGTATGAACTAGAGTGAACTGGGACACCCGGTGACTCATGGATATATGATTCTGTACATGATTTCTGTTTTCATTTCCGGTCGCGGCACGATGGAACTCGCTACTAGTAGTACTACTCAGACTACTAGACTAGTAGTACTAGGCAAATTTTACGTTCAGTAGTTTGCCATTGCTTTCTGAACGACCGGCTCCAATACTATTACTAAGACGTTGCGATACGGTCTGCTGTACACATCAGTCGTGGCCTGGTAAGCGGCTCACGAACCTCGTTCACAAGCCTTTGGCCACGGACATCTGAAATGAACCACGGAAACCCTTAGCATATATATATATATATATATATATATATATATATATATATATATATATATATATATATATATATATATATATATATATATATATACTAGCTGACCCTGCCCGGCTTCGCCCAGACCCTGGTGGGAAGCATCTCATTTAATTCATATAAGTAGTCATATAAGTTCCCGTTCCCGTTACCGACTATCTGTCTATCTGTCTGTCTGTCTGTCTGTCTGTCTGTCTGTCTGTCTGTCTGACCCGGCCCGGCATTGCCCAGCTCCTGGTGTGAAGCATCTCATTTAATTTATATAAGTAGTCATATAAGTTCCTGTTCCCGACTGTCTATCTGTCTGTCTGTCTGTCTATCTGTCTGCCTGACCCTGTCCGGCTTCGTTAAATTCATACAACAAAAAAAGTAACTTAAAAGAACGTTCTTCCACACACCATCCATTATTTTTAATGAAAACTCTTTCTAATCACCTGCATGACTACAGTAACTTCTTAAGCAAAAAAAGATGAGTTACAATGTTATGCATTGTGCATCATTTTTATGAAAACTTTGAAAATGCCTTACAGATTGTATCATTATTTATTATAACTCATATGCCGGTACATAACTATGGACAAAGAGTTTATAAATCTTTGAAAACGATGCCACAATATGACTATAAGTTATACAGAAAAGTTATGCCCCTTGAAATAACTTTTACGAGTTAGATCCCCTGAAATATATGAAATTATGATGAAAAATGAAAAATGAAATAATACTGAGTAAGCAGGCGATTTCACACTAACAAAATATCACAGTTGACAGCTCTGGAATGAAAGGAAGGCGTGTAGAAAATTTCATCTCAATCGGATGGGCCGTTCGCGAGCGAATAAAGGACATACGGAGATACATAAATACATACAGAGATACACACATCCTAATTTATATATAAGATATATATATAGTTAAAAATTGCGTTTTTACTTATTAAATCATTACAGTTGGATGATACAGCTTGACAAGACGAAGCCAATATGCCATATGGTATCTCATCTCAATGAAGACTGTATGTTAATTCTAAGCAGAGTTATTAATATTTTTGTGTCGTGATCTACAACCAGGAAGTGCAAAGGAATCTGTGTAAATAAAGTTGTTCTAATTGTAGCAATTTTGGTCAATATTTAAAAATTTGGTTTTTACTTATGAAATCATAACAGTTGGATACAGCTTGACAAGATGAATCCAACGGTATCTCAACAAAGAGTGTACGTTAATTCTAAGCAGATTTATGAATTTTTTTCGTGACGTAATTTAATACCAGGAAGTGTAATGATGTCCTAAGAGATAGGGGAGATTTTATCACGGCTCATTAAATTGGAAGCTGAGAAATTCTGACTTCTATTACTGTGGCTTGCTTATTTTTAAACGGACAACGTAGTACCATATATATATCATTACATCCAGGGTGGCGAGGCCTAACTTTACATAATGTTTATTTTTCGATAGGATGTTCCGTGACCTAATTAACAATTTAAAATGGCCACAAATTGTGTATTATTTGCCTTCTATTACTGTGGCTTGTTTATTTTTAAACAGACAATGTAGTGCCATATATCATTGCGTCCGGGGTGGCAAGGCCTAACTTGACATATTATGTATTTTTCTATAAGATGTGCCATGATCTAATTAACAATTAAAAATGGCCACCAATTGTTTATTATTCATCAAAAGTCTGTCACATTGCTAACAAACCTGGTAAGATGTATATTTTATTGTGCATTTTGGTAACAGGAAACTAAAGGTCACATTCCTCTTTTGATAGAATGTCGAGACAATTGAGAGGATCAACTTCATTGCACCAGGTTTTACCCCATATGGCTCGGTCTCTTTCCGCACGGCGGCCTGCCGAAAGCATCGTACAACGCACAAGAGTCTCAGAGTCTCTGACAAAAATGCACTCGACTTTTAAGACTTTTTGATAGGATGTGCTGTGACCTAATTAATAGTTTAAAATATCTTCCCATTTATAATTAATTTAATGTCATGTGAAATGTTCGTCGTTAGTGAAAGAACAATTCATGAAAATGTACTCATATTGTCTTAATGTACCAACTGCATTGGGACAGCTTTCTTTTGTTGATTAAATATCATGCATTAATGTAGGTAAATAAGTTTGTAACTGCTGCATAAATTAAGCAGCAGTTAATTAATTATATTAAATAATAAAAAATAAAAATATTAAATAATTAAATATTCACTAAAATTGATTTCTACTTCTGCTCTATAAATACACTGTTCTGTATCTAATAGTGAGCAATTAATAATTAAATACTAACTTATTTAAAACATATAACTTATTTTACAGAACTGTATTTAAATTTAAATAATTACGCTCTGCTGCGCTGCTTAGAAAAACAGAACTCCTTACACTACTTACAGGTTTACAGACAGGTCTGAAAACTGGCTTTTATAATGATTTTCAGTCATGTCTAATGCTGAAATATTATTCAAGTACACAGATATATTACTGCTGCAAATGACACTTGTATTCTGTTTAATTTTAGTAGTTAAATTACCAGTTCTAATTATAAATAAATACAGGTCCGCTATAGTTTATTGTATGGGCACTGCAATCTTGAATTTTATGTTATGGTGGCCATGTTACTAAATATTTTTTCCTGACTGCCAGGAAACACCAGCAATGTTGAAACTCTTCACATTTGTGTAAAATTGAACGGGGGATTTAAAAATGCAACAAAAAGTTAACACTTCTTTAAGCTACAGGAGTTATAAGACACGTTAGCTTACTATTCGTGAATAGACTCCAAGAGATTCAAAAGAGAAAATGGTTTCTCGGCCTCAAACTCTTGGCGCATAGCAGAAAGACCTCTACTGCAAATATCAGGGTAGGTTCCCCTTTTGTTGTACCATGCTAGTTTCGAATAATTCAAATATAATAGGACATGGTAACAACCGGAAGTGAATCGTTGGTCGCTAAGAGTTGAGTTGAGTTAAGAACCGACATCACTGCACTCAGGTCATTCCCATACATGCTCTGTCCCCTCGTTCAACAGCCAGCAAAGAGTCATACTACTAATCGTTCCCACCGCTATCTGATTAAAACTTCTCCTGGTCTTCCCTCTCAGTTTTGAGATTCTTCCAGAACCCCTGCCGATCCCCCGCAATCTCATTCTTTCCACATGGGTTCTCAATCTGTTCCTCCGTCTTCTTCAACTGGTCCCACAAGCGCACAGCCACCTCCCCCTTGTCCATAGGCAAAATTCCACCAAGAGGTGCCTTCTCTGCTAGCCTATCAGCCTGTTCATTCCCCCATACACCTGCATGGCCAGGGCAAAATATCCATACAATTCTCATTATCTGTGACCTCTGAAGCGACGAGAGCCATTCCACACGAAACATTCCTTTCTCCACCTTGCTAAGCATACTCTTTGAATCCGTAATGAATACAACGTGTGTTGCAGTAGTCTCCTCTAGCCACCGGAATGCTGCTGTTACTGCCTCCACTTCCATTTTCATGCTGGAGGTCGTAGTCTCATATGCCGGACTCTCGTTTTTCAAGACTCGCCCATTAGCCTTTGCAATAAAGCCCCAGCCACTACGTCTATTTCTCACCACTGACCTTCGGTATAGATGCCTATGTCACCTTGATGTGTGTTGCTCTGGATCAGCTGTTGCACTTCAAACTCAGTGTGACCCGCTGCCCATTCTCTGCACTCACGACCCAGTGTTGTTATTACATTGTGCCAGTCCGTCATGTCTTCTGGAACATCAACCCACTCTCTTTCACGATTGATGGTCTTTAGATCACACACCTGACTTATAGAAAGTTCTGCCTGTGCCATCCAGGACCTGCCTCGTCTTAGTCTATGAACCTTAACCGTGATCTAATTAATAATTTAAAATGGCCGCCAATTGTTTATTATTCAAATTCTGTCACTTTGCTAACGAACCTGGCAAGATGTATATTTTATTGTGCATTTTGGTAACAGGAAAGTAAAGGTCACATTCCTCTTTCAAAATAATGTCGAGAGGACCGACTTAATTGCACCGGTTTTTATCCCATATGGCTCGGCCTGTGGGTGGCCTGCCGAAAGCAACCCACAAATCATGAGAGTCTCAGAGTCTCTGAGAAAAATGCGCTCAATTTTTAAGACTTCGATAGGATATGCTGTGATCTAATTAACAGTTAAAAACAGCTGCCCCTTTATATTAATTAAATGTCATGTGGAATGTTTGTCGTTGGTGAAAGAACAATTCATGAAAATGTACTCATATTGTCTTAATGTACCCACTGGATTGCGAAAGCTTTCTTTTGTTGATTAAATATTATGCATTAATGTAGGTAAATATGTGTGTAACTGCTGCATAAATTAAGCAACAGTTAATTAATTTGAATAACGAAGACACGAACAATAGATTGCACTTCTGCTCTATAATTACACTGTTCTGTTTCTAAAAGTGAGCAATTAATAATTAAATACTAACTTATTAAAAAACCATAACTTATTTCACGGTATTTTATTTAAATTTACATAATTATGTACTGGTGCACTGCTAAGAAAAAAAAGTACTCCTTACAGGTTTACAGACTGGTCTGAAAGCTGGTTTTCACAATTATTTTAAGTCATGCCAAATGCTGAAAAATTATACAAGTACACAGATAAATTACGGCTACAAATGAATCTTGTATTCTGTTTAATTTTAGTAGTTAAATTGCCAGTTCTAATTATAAATAAATACAGGCCCGTTATAGTTTAATACTATTGTATGCACGCCGCCAGTTTGAATTGTGTATAATGACTGCCATATCTCATGTTCGTGGTTGTGCTAAACGTCTTTTCCTGAATGCTAGCAAAAGTCAGCATTGTTGAAACGCTTCACATATATGTAAAATTGTACGGAGGATTAAAAAATGCAACAAAAAGTCAAGGTTGGTTTAAAATACAGGTGTTTTAAGACAAATTAGCTTACTGCTCTTGAATAAACTTCAAGAAATTCAAGAGAAGACAGTTTTTCAAAGACAAGCGCTTGCAGTTTAGCAGACGGACCACTACTGCATTTTTTAGAGTTGTTTCCCGCGACGTCGTGCTACATTGGTTTCGAATACATCAAATCAAATGAGACATGGCTAAAAACCGGAAGTGACTGGACAGTCACTAAAAATCTCCCAGGATAAAAGTTTATGCATTCCTCCCCCCAAACTAACCAGGTTCGGTAACTGACATGAGAAGCATCTCTCGCCTGCGTCAGGGTGTCACATGTTCGCTGGTGTCGTGCCTGCCATCTGATCGTCTGTGAGTCAGTGTTTCAGACTCTGGTGTCTTTCTCCTCTCTTTGCTTCTCAGTTGTCTTGGCTCTTGTCTGTGGTGAGTTGTCGTCATCCTTCCTCGTGGTAGCTTCATTTGAGGTTGCTGTAGGTTCTGGCTCTTTGGCGCAGCTCGCAGGCAGGTTCTCTCCGCTCGTCTTCTTGAGGTCTTGGTGGCTTCCATGTTCCCTATCTTGTGTGTCTGGTGTCTTTTGGTGTTAGTCTTGCCACGTGCCATTTTCTCCCCTGTATCAGGTTTCTTGAACATTTGGGTGACTTGTTCTCGATAGTGCTCGCAGTTGCAAATAATGGCCGATTCACCAATCATGAATTTTGTATACATGTGGTTGCATAATCTATTGTGTCCTGTTCTGAGGCACAGAATGACTTGTTCTGATCTGTCCATAACATGGTAGTCGTCTTGAGCAGGTTTTGGTGACTTTCTGACTGATTTAATCAGTCTTTTCTTTTGGTGGTATGTAACAGGCACATCAGGCTGTTCTTCTTTTGCTCCTACCTTAGCCAATCGATCAGCACACTTCACATATTGTGGCCTCCTAGAATGTGTAAAGGTTTAACACTTCACATATTGTGGCCTAGAATGTGTAAAGGTTTAACACTTCACATATTGTGGCCTCCTAGAATGTGTAAAGGTTTAACACTTCACATATTGTGGCCTAGAATGTGTAAAGGTCTAACACTTCACATATTATGGCCTAGAATGTGTAAAGGTTTAACACTTCACATATTGTGGCCTAGAATGTGTAAAGGTTTAACACTTCACATATTGTGGCCTAGAATGTAAAGGTTTAACACTTTACATATTATGGCCTAGAATGTGTAAAGGTTTAACACTTCACATATTGTGGCCTAGAATGTGTAAAGGTTTAACACTTCACATATTGTGGCCTAGAATGTAAAGGTTTAACACTTCACATATTGTGGCCTAGAATGTGTGAATGTTTAACACTTCACATATTGTGGCCTCCTAGAATGTGTAAAGGTTGAACACTTCACATATTGTGGCCTCCTAGAATGTGTAAAGGTTTATAAGATGCATCAGGCATATGATACTTGACCCATATTTGTATAGACTAATGGACACTCCAGGAGTGATGTGATCAATATCATGAGTCAACATATCAGCAACAAATATATATCAGAGACAAGTCAGCCTTCAGTCAAACGGAGAGTGCATATGACCCGGTCGACCTTGTGAGCAGCCAGGCACTCTCTATGAATAACCACTATCGGGCATTAACCCTCTGTCAAGACTAGGAGCGCACCAGTGAATAAAGATCATTATCTCGCTCCTTGGCAACTATCAATTTTGAAGATGAAGCTCAGAATGCTCTTAACCATATGAAAACTGGCAAGACCCCGGGTACAGACAACATCACAATAGAAATGATTAATGCCTTAGAAAAATATGGAATAGACCAAGTCACCAGACTGCTGAATGCAATATAAGATACCGGAGATATACCTCCTGAATTATTTATTCCTGAACAATTAGTATAATGAACCACATCACAAAGATTTTGCTAAGAATAATCATGCAAAGAGTTAGGAAGAAAATACAACCTGAAATAGGAGAAGAACAATGTGGGTTTTTAGAAGTAAAGGGTACAGTAAATGCTGTGTATATACTGAGAACAGTAATTGAACGTTCTATAGAAGTAAACAAAGATCTATATCTTTGCTTTATTGACTACACAATGGATTTAGATAAAGTGAGATATGTCGACATAATAAGGATGCTCGAAGATTTCCAAATCGATGGAAAAGACCTTAGACTTGTGAAACACGTATATTGGAAACAACAAGCTGCCATCAGAATTGATAATGATGTAGGTCAATATCAGCCTATTAAAGAGGTGTGAGACAGGTATGTGTAATGTCTCCAAATATTTTTTCCCTGTACAATGAAAATATTTTCAAAAATTTAGAAGATATGGAAGGAATCAACATTGGGGACGATACATCAACAACATTAGATATGCAGATGGTACAGTCTTGATTGCAGACAATGAACAGGACCTGCAACATTTAGTAGATGGGGTTCTTGCGCACAGTGAACAACTAGGGTTAGAATTGAATAGTAAGTGGACGCAGATTATGGTCGTCACTGGGAAGAAGGAAATATCACATAGCGATATGCGAGTAAATGGGCATATTCTTAAGCAAGTTAATCGGTACAGTTATCTCGTTACAGTCATAATATCTGATTGGGAGATGCCCTGAAGAGATTAGAACAAGAATTGCCATTGTGAAGGTAGCCTTTTGCAAGATGAAAAACATACTGACCAATAAAAAGATATCAATTGAAATGAGAACAAGAGTGTTGAAGTGCTACATAGAACCTGTACTTTTGTATGGATGTGAAGCATGGTAAATGAGCAGTTAAGCTGAAAAACATCTGATGACTGTGGAAATGTGGTTTCTGAGGAAAATGCAAAGAATGCCATGGACAGACAGAAAAACTAATGAACAAGTCCTCCAGAAACATAAGAAGATTGTAAATTTATTAGAGTCATTAGACATAGACAGTCATAATTTTTGGGGCATGTTATGAGAAGAAATGACTTGGAGAACTTGGTGACAACTGGCAAGATCGAAGGGAAGAGACCAAGAGGAAGACCAAGAAGTAAATATCTGGATACCTTGGCCACGTGGCATGGTCGAGACAGGAACGTGGAGCTGATCCATGACTCTGGTGATCGAGTGAGATGGCAAAACATGACCGCCCACGCTTATCGTCATGGCACATGATGGATGGATGGCAACTATGGGAACTTGCAATAGAGATGTGAACAATGAGAAAATATAACCCCAAGCAAAAATCATATGCCTAGATGGAATATGTTAATTAAGAGAAGCTGAAGTAACAAAGAATCATAATCATCAAGAACACCACTAACAGATTGTGTAATTTGACATCTGACAACATGAAAGTCCAGTGACAAACTGGTGAACTTTAAAATGCACATAAAGAGAAAGCTCACAGTGAAATTGAACAGTAAAATGTGAACTTGTAACTAAACTTTGTGCAGGTAGATTTAAGTAACAAACACAAACATTTTGCGAATACAGTGTTGTATCATTAATCATATTGAAAACCTCTCTCTCTCTCTCTCATCATGTTCCTCTTGTACCTTGCGGTGTCGAGGTGAAGTATAAACTTCGTGAGAGTGCCCGGTTATGGGCTTCGTATATCGACATTCCCATGGATTCTGTTATTCCCTCCGTCCAGCGTTTACGTGGTCGGCCTCTTCCTCTGTTTCCATCTGGTCTGTACGTCATTGCCTGTTGTGGCATGCTGTTGACTGGTAGCCTACTTGCATGGCCAAACCATTTGACTTGCTGCTTTCTAATAAAATCTAGAGCAGCTTTAACCCCCACTTTAGTCCTGATTTCTTCATTTCTGATCTTATCTCTTCTTGATACGTTGAGTATTCTTCTCAGGAACCTCATTTCTGTTGTTGTGATTTTTCTTTTCTCTTTTTCTGTCATTGTCCAGGTTTGGCATTGGTAGCACAGAGTTGGTAGGAAGATTGTGTTGTAAAGTGCTTTCTTAGTAGTTATTGATACATGTTTGTTCTTTAGTATTGGTGCCATTTGTCCAATGAGTTGATTTGCCTTATTGCACCTATTTTCGATCTCGTCTTCTGATCTGCCATTTGATGATATTATACTTCCTAGGTACTTGAAGCTCTTTACTTGTTTCAAGGGATGTTCGTTTAGGTGAATTGTTGCTGTTTGTTCTTCTTTAGTTATAGTCATTACCTCTGTTTTGCTTGTGCTAATTTTCATGTTATGTTCCCTACACATTTCGTTTAGACTATTCATGTGGTCTTGTAATTCAGCTTCTGATTTTGCTATTAGTGCTTGGTCGTCCGCAAACAGGAGTTCTCTAATGGTTAGATTTGCAGATGGTTCTTCTTCTGTGTTCTCGTCATGCGGTATATTGAAAACCAAAATATCAAATTGATTAATATAGTTTATGTTTGCATACAAATGTAACTTACAAATCCTTTCAGACTGACTGTGGACATAAGATGGAGAATAAACTACCATCAAGTGTCAAGATAGAACAATCTGAAGCCTGTATAGGTCAAGGTAAGATTAAGTGCAATATAACATAACTGTTAGTTGAATATTCTTTACAGGATGTTGCAGTCTACCCCAGCATTTATTGGCTGTTTGTGATTTACTAGATAATTCTACATTTAGGAGTTTGCCATTGCTTTCTGAATGGCCAAAGCCTTATACCATTGAAATCAACACAACAGCAGAATATAAATCTACTCAGACATTGGGAAAAATAAGGTCATAGGTGTGACCAAGTATCCACTGGGATCTGTGCATAACTCAGTAGTTCAGCAGAGCAGGGCACTGTCCTGACAATCAGAAATTGCTGTCAAAGGCAGAGGTAAAAGACCCCGATGTGAATATGGAAGGCAAGGGAAAACCACCACAATATCTCCCAAGACAAGTTTGAAACAGGAATATGGAATGTTAGGACATGGTTGTCAGGTTCTCACATTTAAGGATGAATCTGGCTCGCTAGACCTAACATATGCGAGACATACACAGTCACAGAATGATTTGACTGGACACACGGTAACACAAAGTTCAATAGTTTATTTACACTTCACATGTACCACAATCTACTTCGGCATGTTGCCGGCATGATGTGAATATAATAATACATACAGTCGATGAATCACTTCACTCACAGACTCGAACCACAGCCGCACAGTCTTCCATCTTCTCGCAAGAGATACTAACAATCAACATTCGGAAACAGCAACAATACAAGCCTCTCTCATACAGCGTCTGTCCGGTCCGAATACCCAAGCCTCGTCTGCCGTTTCTCGCTCTGAGCACTTGCCCTGTGGGATCGAGTCCAGCGGGAACTGCGTGCATCACACTTGCACTTGCTTGACCGCTGTCGGTTACTCTAACTCACCAGCGAACCTGTGGATGGGTAACTGGTTTGCCTGGCGCGCGTAACGACGCCGCGGCACAACAATGGGGGATTATGACAATGGTTGAGATAAAAAAGTTACATAATGTAATAAAAGAAATGAAAAATATGAAGATTAATATCCTAGGCATGAGTGAGATGAGGTGGAGGAGATCTGGTTAAGTAATAACAGACAAATATGCAATAATGTGTTCAGAAGTTAATACATACAGAAAAGGAGTAGGGCTAATGTTTGATGAGGAAACAGCTAAATCAGTTAATAGTTATTTGATTAAGTCAGATAGTTATTATTGTCAAATTAAAAGTCAAACCAAGAGATATTAATATTATACAAGTGTACACACCAAAAACAGTAGTGAGGTGAAATAACAAACATTTTATGACAGTAGAAATGGTGACACAAAAAAATGCAAACGTGATTCAGGAGTCAGCATTTTATTAAAGACAGGCTAAGAAACAAATGAATGAATCTAAGATAAAGCTACATATTTTGAAATGAGCTATTAAATGTTCTTTGTTGGAGGCCCAGTCAAAGATATCATTGTGAGAACACTTAAGTTATTTGCACATCTCTAGAGCTTTAAAGTAGCCAGCACTTGTTGCATCTTCCAGTGGCACAATAGAAAGAAATGTCTCCTTCACTTTCCCTTCTCTGATAAAATGAATATATAGTACCAGCCCCTCATCATCAGATCTGTCTGCATGTCCATCATGTAAGATACTTACATATGGGTTTTCCTTTATTTCAATATCAAATCTTCACAAAGATATGAGGCAATGTAAGAAAGAAATGTACATTTATATGGTGCAGCATATTAACATCCATGGTTTTTTCCATTTTTTCCATCTCACTTTGCTAAAGGAGAACATTCAGGATTCTTCTTTATACTTTAAGCCTTCTGACACTTGAAGTGCATATAGGATTTGTGGTGCTTTGTATGTTTGCAATTTAAATGGTCCCAAACATCCAAACACAACTTTTGAATTTTGGTCTGCAGTGTTGGTGGAAAACTTACTGCTCACTTCACAATTCTTTCTTCATAGTGCAGCAGTGGTAGAAGTTCTAGCCATGATTGCTTAAAGTTTTGACTGAGGGAATTTAGAAATACTATCTTCAATACAACATCATCAGTTAACAGCAGTGACACTATATCAAAGAAGATCGGGTATGAGAACAAGAGGATGCCCAAGAAGAAAATGGACTGACAACATCAAAGACTTTGTATAGTCACATGGAATGACACTATCCAGTGCGACTAATCGAGTTCTGAAACATTAACTATTCTTTCCCACAAAGTTTCACAGCAAGCATGGAAACAAGATGATGATCTTCAATGATCGTTTTTTCATTGTCATCTAGATCACATTCAGAAAGCAATGACAAACTACTGAACATAAACTTAACAAAAAATACTGGGGTTGACCGCAACGTCCTGTAAAGAATATGCAGCTAGCTATATCACAATAATTCATTTTATGCTGATCATTATCATCTTTAAAAATTACAAACCACACTTGAATTGGCTGACTTTTCATTTTTGTTCTCTTCTCTGTCGCTATATTGTATATTTTCAGGCAAAGTTGAGCCACTTCAGAAAAAATCTGTAATAGTACCGTTTTATTTTCTTGCACCATGGGTCACTTTACACTGATTTGTTCCATTAATTTTCTACAATTTAAGTAAACGTAAAACAACACAACTCAGCTCGCAAGCATTGATGATGCCTTACGTGTCGGTAAATGAGCCGCTGTCGAAAACAAGATGACTAACTCTTTGGTCGAGTTACAAGAATCATTAATGTTAAGGTAAACATATCACTCCAGACATCACAAGTCGGCTTGTAATGCTGCAAACACCAGACTTTCCATCTCTCAGTATATCCCCATTTATACACACACGTCCTCAAATCATTACAATGTTTGTGAAAATACACTTGAAGTATAAATACAGGAGATTTTGCTAAGAATTATCATGCAAAGAGTTAGGAGGAAAATACAACCTGAAATAGGAGAAGAACAATGTGGGTTTGTAGTAGGCAAGGGTACAGTAAATGCTGTGTATATACTGAGAACCGTAATCGAACGTTCTATAGAAGTAAACAAAGATCTACACCTTTGCTTTATTGACTACACAAAGGCTGTTGATAAAGTGAGACATGTCAACATGATAAGGATGCTTGAAGATCTACAAATTGATGGGAAAGACCTTAGACTTGTAAAAAACATATATTGGAAACAACAAGCTGCCATAAGAGTTGATAATGAAGTAAGCCAATATCAGCCTATTAAGAGAGGTGTGAGACAGGGATGTGTAATGTCTCCAGATCTGTTTTCCCTGTACAGTGAAAATATTTTCAGAAATATTGAAAATATGGAAGGAATCAACATTGGGGGACGATGCATCAATAACATTAGATATGCAGATGATACAGTCTTGATTGCAGACAATGAACAGGACCTGCAGAATTTAGTAGATGCGGTTGTTACACACAGTGAACAACAAGGGTTAGAATTAAATTGTAAAAAGACACAGATTATGGTCGTCACTAGGAAGAAAGAAATACCACAGTGTAATATACAAGTAAATGGGAATATTCTTCAACAAGTGAATAGGTACAATTATCTCGGAACAGTAATAACATCTGATGGGAGATGCCTTGAAGAGATTAGAACAAGAATCGCCATGGCAAAAGTAGCCTTTAGCAAGATGAAAAACATACTGACCAATAAAAAGATGTCAATTGAAACGAGAAAAAGAGTGTTGAGATGCTACATAGAACCTGTACTTTTATATGGATGTGAAGCTTGGACAATGAGCAGCCAGGCTGAAAAACATCTGATGGCTGTAGAAATGTGGTTTCTGAGGAAAATGCAAAGAATACCATGGACAGCCAGAAAGACCAATGAACAAGTCCTTCAAGAAACAAATGAAGATCGTAAACTGATCAGAGACATTAGACGTAGACAGTCACAATTTTTTGGGCATGTTATGAGAAGAAATGATTTGGAGAACTTGGTGGCAACTGGTAAGATCGAGGGGAACAGACCAAGGGGAAGACCTAGAAACAAGTATCTGGATGGCTTGGCCTTGTGGCATGGTCGAGACAGAAACACGGAACTGATCCATGACTCCCCCTCTGCCGTGCGTCCACCTTGACGAGGTAGAGGGGCTTGTGCGTTCCAATGACCCCAAGAGCTATGCCGACGGTAGCACAGCTACTGGTAGGGTCACCCATGTCGGACAGGTCAAGGGAGAGGGACCAGACGAACAGACGTACAAACCTGCTGCCTTGTAGGTAGACTGGGGACAGTCAAAGGCTAGGGAAAGCATCCCGAACAAATGCTTGTCGAAATCGGATGTACTGAGCCACAGGCTTGACAAAGAAGTGCAACGTAACTTTATCATTTCATGATGCCACAGATGAAAATTAATCGTTATGGTGCTAATCCCGTGAAGTCCCATCAGGCGGTGATAGTGCCGGGCCCCCTGCCTCGAGGGGGTCCACCCATGACTACTGGTGGTCACCTTCCCCTGTGCTGTGGAGTCAAGGCACAGAGGAGTAGGTTAAGAGCTATTGACCAAACACCCCGGACACTCAACATACTACAATGGAATGCCGAAGGAGTTTATAACAAGAAAGCCTCCCTAACACAGCGTCTTCATAAAGATAGAATAGATGTGGCATGCATTCAAGAGACACACCTCAACGCCAATCGCACATTTTCAGTCGAGGGATATCAGGCCACACGTTTCGACCGCGAAGGACACAAAGGAGGAGTTGTAATACTTACACGAAATACAATACCTTGCAGCGAAGTATCTGTGATCTCTGACAACCAAATGGAAATTATAGGTGTTGATATATTGATAAAGGACGTGAAAATAAGAATTTACAATCTGTATAGCCCGGCAGATAAGGATCTTACACTCTCAAACATGGAAATAACTGACACAAATTGCATTGTTGTCGGAGACTTTAATAGCCGTTCAGAAAGATGGGGATACCCAGATACTGACAAAAGAGGAGATGAAGTGGAGGACTGGGAAATAGACTCAAATCTCCATCTACTCAACAAAGCGGATGACACACCGAGCTTCTACTCCAGAAGATGGATTACCACTTCTACTCCAGACTTAGCTTTCTGCACAGGAGACATCCTCCACAAAATCGATCGCCATGTGCTTGACCAATTAGCAGGTAGTGACCACAGACCAATCAAGCTTGTAATAAATATGGAGTATGTTCCACAGGAGCAAAAGCCTTTGCCCCGCTGGAATTACAAATGAGCAGATTGGGACAGATTTGCCATACTAACAGACAAATATTGTGAAAACATAAATACACGATATGGCAACATGAAGCAAATGGTGGAAAGTCTAAACAGAGCAATAATACAGCGGCCACTGAGTCTATTCCAAGAGGAGCGAGGAAACATTACAAACCATACTGGACTGAAGAACTACAAATTTTGGAGGACAAAGTTGAAGATGCTAGGAAGACCGCAGAGAGAGAACAAACAACTGAAGCGAACATCTCTCTCAAAGCCATCTCAGCAAAATATAAAAGAACAGTAAATCAAACAACAAGAGATTGTTGGAGGAAAAAAACAGAAAACCTGAATTTTGACAGGGATGGAAACAAACTATGGAAACTAGTGAAAGCCATGAACAATGAAGGACCTAGAAACAAACAAATAACAATTAAACAAGGAAATGCCTTGCTTACAGGAAAAAAGGCTGCAAATGCACTAATGGAACACTATGCCAGTGCAAACCACATTGATATTACAGCCGAACAGAAGAAAGCAATCAAAGATAAACAGATACATCATAGATATACAGAGACAGCAGCAGAATATATGATGGCAAATCTAACAATGGAAGAAATGGAACAGGCAATGAATACCCTAAAAAAGAAGACATCACCAGGAAAGGATGGAATCACAAATGAAATGCTAATAGGACTAGGCACTAAGGCAAAAAAGAAATTACTAGCAGTCCTAAATTACAGCTGGAAGAGGGGAATAGTCCCACAGGCATGGAAGGAAGCTATACTAATACCAGTCCCAAAGAAAGGAAAAGATCTGGAAGAACCAAATGGCTATCGACCTATCAGTCTTCTTAGCTGTGTAGGAAAATTAATGGAACACATTATCAATGGCAGGCTAACATGGCATCTGGAAGAAAACCAACTCTTAACACCTCACCAAGCAGGATTCAGAAAGTACAGATCCACTGAAGATCAAATAACCTATATAGCTCAGGAAATAGAGGATGCCTTCCAAGAGAAAAAGCACACACTAGCAGTCTGGATAGATTTAGAAAAAGCATTTGATAAAGTATGGAAGGAAGGACTGAAAGTAAAACAGATGGATCAGCCAAAAATTCAGTAGAGAATGGAGGAGGAGGAATTCTCCTAACTTTAAAAAATGGAATGAAAAAAACACATTCAGTGGCAACTGGAAAGTTTTCAAGTAACTTCAAAGCGGAGGTAGAGGCTCTGAAAACTGCAGCAGAAAATGCTCTTGATGGAGGAAAATAAAGAGACGCAAATAGCTATCTTTACAGATGCAAAGTCAGCTGTCTCAATACTGAAGAGCAATAACAGCACAGAAATAGCTGACCTAAGAGCAGCACTCCATGGTCTATGCCAGAAATCCAAAAAAGTTGTAATACAGTGGATCCCATCACATTGCAGTATACCTGGAAATGAAGAGGCTGACAGACTGGCAAAAGAGGGCGGACGACTACCACAGCCTGACATAGACATAACCTATAATGAGGTAAAGAGGTTGATAAAAAGCACTTATAGAACCAAATGGGAATCAGAGCATCCAGGCCACCAGAAGGATGATGCATATTACAAACTCGACCGAAGAGAATAAGTAGCAATTTTCAGACTCCGCACAGGACATAACAGGCTGAAATACCACTTGTTCAGCAAACTAAAGATAGGAGATACAGATGAATGTAATTGTGGAACTGGTAAAATGACAGCTAAACATTTGCTGCAAGAGTGCCCAATATATGCAGAACAGAGAAAGATATTTTGGCCCACACCTGCTTCATTCGAGGACAAGCTCTATGGAGATATCAACAAGCTCAAGTCGACTGCAGCTTACTTTAACTGTATTCAGGTTGACATTTAAATGTACATGAAGAAGTATTTAGACTGCCACACTTCATACCACAGGCATGTCGGTTACACAAGCCTCCCAGAGGCATGAAATGGAATATTGCTTGGATAGCAAATCCATTACGTGGAAAGTCCGAATCGAAAGCTCACTGTGTGGGCTTCATAAAAGGTGGAAAAAGTGTCCTAGTGGCACAAAATGGAATATTGCTTGGATAGCAAATCCATTACGTGGAAAGTCCGAATCGAAAGCTCACTGTGTGGATGTTATCTGCAAACTGCATTCTTCTGGCTTCTGGAAGAACAGCCTGTGGTGAACGGAAGGCCCAATATACGGAAGTGAGGCTAAGCAGCCATGTGCAGGACGTGACGATTCCTTGGGTGAGCCCAGTACCAGAGCGCTGTGTGATGGCTCTGCAATTATGGAAGCCTCCTTGGATGGCGGGGAATGCCCATGGTCTGCCCCTGCCTTCCCTTGAGGGCCGACCAGGATGCCTTTGGCTGTTCTATATGGGCCAACTGGGATGGGAGATAACACCACAACAGTGAGAGTCTAACGTCCTAAGAAACCCCCGGGAAGGTTAACCCGGTCAACAAACGCCCGCAGAAGTCGGATGTGTTGGCCTAACGGCGCAAGAACGCAGCTCTGCTGTAAACAGGCACAACTCAATCACGTCCGAAAAAAAACTCCGGATGAATGAAGAAGAAGAAGAAGAAGATCCACGACTCTGTTGATCGAGTGAGATGGCAGAACATGACTGCCCACGCTTACCGGCATGGCACATGATGGATGGATGGATAAATACAGGATGTGTAGTTGATACTAAGTGATATAAAGTACTTGTAAATATGTTCTTGCATGTCAGCTTGCGTCTAATGTGTAACCTCTCTAACTCATATGACTCCTTAACTTGTATGGCTTATTGTTAAGCTGCCTCACGCCTGAATGTGGCGTTATTGCTGTCCGATTTGGTACAACTCTGGACATGAACTTTCCATCATAGTTATTCTATCTGCACTGTGACAGTTATATAGAACCTGTCTTACTGTATGGCAGTGAATCATGGAAGATGAATAAACAAATTCAGAACAGCTTAGAAACAATGGAGACGTGGATGCTGATACAAATGTTGTGAATACGTTGGATCTCAAGTGTAAGTAACAATGATTGCCTGGTAAAGGCTAATGTGATTAAAACATTATATACAAATATAAGGAGACAAACATCATTCTTTGGTCAAGTAGTGAGAAGAGGGGAATTGGAAAACACTGTGATGATTGCATGCTGGATGGACTGAGACAGTGGCATGGTGGGATATCATCAGCAGATTTGTTTTCTGAGCACCAGGGGCCGAGGTCTGTAGAGATATGAATACTTACATTAGCCAGCAAGGCACATGATAATGATGAATGTATGAGTCTAGTCAGTGAGCATCAGCCAGTGAGCAGTGGTTTAATAACCTTGTCCTCTTAAAGTTTAATCTGAACAGCTGGTGTTTCTGCTTACCTAATGGGAAGGTGATCACTTTATGGAGTTAAGTCCACAGTAGCAGATGTGTGTACCAAAAAATTAGGAACAGTAACACTGAGCAGCATTGAAAAATATAAATTTTGAATTACAATGTGGCTGTTTTATTTTTAGATATTCTGACATTCCATCTCAAATTGTTTTTGTTTTCTGTTGTACCAAGTTAGTTAGTTTGTTTTCTTTCATATGTCACCTCAAACTGCACCATAAATGTTAGTTTTAGGCAGGAGGGTAGCACTCCTAATTATGACTGCAATGAAATATCAATATTGCTTGCTGTTATATGTTGTTTAGTAGAAATAACTGCACTTAAAATAGATCTGTGGAAAATGTCAGTAATAAATGAAACATATAGTACCTGTTCATCTGTTTATTTACTCATAAACAGTCACTTCATCTCTCTTAGATCATACATCAGCCTAGATAATGCACCAGCTTAATTTATACATGAGCACATTAATTATTCTTCTTCTCGATCTTTCGTTCACTTGAAATTGATTGCCTATAGCTGCAATGTTTGATTGTTTGATTACATATGACACATCTGTTCAATACCTTGTATATTAATGAGGCTATTAATTATTTACTTTTGTGTGTTTCAGAAACAAACTCTTGGTCTCCTAGGAGTCATTACCACTCCATACAAGAGCAATCACAAAAGTGGACACATGACAGCATAGATATGAAGGTTGTGAAACAAGAACTACCGGATGTTCTGTGTGAGGACAGGAGTCACAGATTCTGTAAAATGGTAGACGTAGCTGGAGGTAGCATCATTCAAGAAATGACAGAACACGGTAACTCAGAATCAAGAATGCTTGAGAACAGTTGTACAGCATCAGTAAAACATGAAAATTATTGTCAGATGTTAGAAAATGCGTCTTCTGTGATTGATCCAAATAATAAACCATCTCTGATTATTGAGAATTGTCAGCAGCAAATTAAGAAAACACAAGAAAAACATACACAGAGCTTTGCAAGGTCTCTTGATGACATTTTTGGTTATGTCAGTTATAGCTCTCAAAGAACTCACACAGGAGACTTGTCTGATGTTTCTAGTCCATATGTTTCTGCAGACAGATATAAGAGAACATATGGTGAAGGGATGTCAAACAAATGTATTGAATGGGATGGTCTTTTGATTCAAGATGACTATCGTGAGTGCCTAAAGAACATTAATCACAAGAAAACACATACACGAGAGAAACCATACAAATGTGATGTTTGTGGTGCTTCTTTTACTGAAGCTGGCAGTCTGATGACCCACACAAGAACACACACAGGAGAGAAACCTTACAAGTGTGATGTTTGTGGTGCTTCTTTTACTCAATCTGGCAGTCTGAAGGGCCATAAGAGATCACATACAGGAGAGAAACCTTACAAATGTGATAATTGTGGTGCTTCTTTTACTCATGCTGGCAGTCTGAAGAACCATAAGAGAACACATACAGGAGAGAAACCTTACAAGTGTGATGATTGTTGTGCATCTTTTACTGAAGCTGGCCATCTGAAGAGACATAAGAGAACGCATACAGGAGAGAAATCTTACAAGTATGATGTTTGTGGTGCTTCTTTTACTCATTCTGCCAGTGTGAAGGGCCATAAGAGAACACATAGAGGAGAGAAACCTTACAAGTGTGATGTTTGTGGTGCTTCTTTTACTCGGGCTGGCAGTCTGAAGCACCATAAGAGAACACATACAGGAGAGAAACCTTACAAGTGTGATGTTTGTGGTGCTTCTTTTACTCATTCTGCCAGTCTGAAGGGCCATAAGAGGATACATGCAGGAGAGAAACCTTACAAGTGTGATGATTGTGGTGCTTCTTTTACTCAAGCTCGCAGACTGATGATCCACAAGAGAATGCACACAGGAGAGAGACCTTACAAGTGTGATGTTTGTTGTGCATCTTTTACTGAAGCTGGCCATCTGACGAGACATAAGAGAACACATACAGGAGAGAAACCTTACAAGTGTGATGTTTGTGATGCTTCTTTTACTGAAGCTGGCAGTCTGAAGGTCCATAAGAGAACACATACAGGAGAGAGACCTCACAAGTGTGATGTGTGTGGTGCTTCTTTTACTCATGGTAGCCATCTGAAGGGCCATAAGAGAATACACACAGGAGAGAAACCTTGCAAGTGTGATGTTTGTGGTGCTTCTTTCACTCAAGCTGGCAGTCTGAATGTCCATAAGAGAACACATACAGGAGAGAAACCTTACAAGTGTGATGTTTGTGGTGCTTCTTTTACTCATGCTACCAGTTTGAAGATCCATAAGAGAACACATACAGGAGAGAAACCTTACAAGTGTGATGTTTGTGGTGCTTCTTTCACTGAAGCTGGCAGTCTGAAGGTCCATAAGAGAACACATACAGGAGAGAAACCTTACAAATGTGATAATTGTGGTGCTTCTTTTACTCATGCTGGCAGTCTGAAGAACCATAAGAGAACACATACAGGAGAGAAACCTTACAAGTGTGATGATTGCTGTGCATCTTTTACTGAAGCTGGCCATCTGAAGAGACATAAGAGAACACATACAGGAGAGAAATCTTACAAGTGTGATGTTTGTGGTGCTTCTTTTACTGAAGCTGGCAGTCTGAAGGTCCATAAGAGAACACATACAGGAGAGAAGTCTTACAAGTGTGATGTTTGTGGTGCTTCTTTTACTCACGCTGGCAGTTTGAAGGTCCATAAGAGAACACATACAGGAGAGAAACCTTACAAGTGTGATGTTTGTGGTGCTTCTTTTACTGACGCTGGCAATTTGAAATACCACAAAGGAACACATACAGGAGAGAGACCTTACAAATGTGATGATTGAGGTGCTTTTTTTACTCAGACTTGTGATGTGAAGAAACTTATAAGAATGCATCATCATCATATGCCCTGTAAACTACCATAGGTGTTCATGTATCTCCTCAGATCTCGGTCCCTGTTCAAGATCAGTTCTGATGATTATATTTCTCAATGTCACCATACAGTCCACCCAGCATCATCTCTCTCGGTCTGCCCATGTCTCTTTTCCCACTGATCTTTCCAGTTGTCACAATGTTTTCCCACTCTTCTCTTCTCATCACAATACTAAAGAATGCTATTCTCTCTTTCTGATAGTTGTATATAATGCTCTACTTTCATTAACCTCTTCCAGGCAATGATTGTTAATTTACTCTGGCAATCCAAGCCATTCACAACAACCAACTCAAGAATCATATTGTTGCTGCTTCCAATAAAATAGGTGATATTTTATCAAATCCAACCAAATTTTTCTTAGATCCTAAAGCCATCAACCCTTGGAAATTGGTTGCAATAGTGAAGGAGATTCAATCACTTTTAGATAGTAAATTCATCAGTGAGGCAATTGCACAGTTAGTAGTAAATTCATCAGTGAGGCGACTGCACAGTTAGTCATTCCACAGGGCTCATAAACCCCAACTTAATGGCCTTCCTAAATTGCCCATGCCTTGGGTACCACTGAGAATGATTTGGAGAGTGAGTTCCCTTGAGCAAGATGGCGGGACATTTCTTCGTCCCGTAAAATGGAACGTGTTTTTTCCGAAATGTGTATGGATTAAGTGTTTTTTCGTGGTGAAATGGAGTTCGGACCGTGCAACGGAGTTCGTGCACGCGCGTCCGGTCTTCTTTCGGCGTATCATCGGCGCCCGGTGGCGATAGTTAAGCCTAACATGACGGCCAGACGACCAGCTAGGACACAACGTGGTAAGAGGGCGGGCGCGCGCAGAAGGCGCTTAAAATGTGACAGATTGGGTATCGGAAATGTTCGAGTACTGTACTGGAACTGTGCATCATTTAGTCAACGCCGACCCATTCTTGAAAAACTACTCTACGGAAACGATATTGTAGTCTTGCAAGAAACACACCTCACCGACGGAACAGTCAATGTGGCGGGATTTCAGGGGTTCCTTAACAGGCGGCACCTCGGACAGGCCATTCTGGTCCGCGACAACATACTAGTGTCTGAGATCGATATGTCCGCCTGGAACAGCGATGCCCTGCAAGTGCAGGCATTAAGAATAATGACACCAGTGCAGCTTGTAATCGTTATGGCAGAGTTTGTTCGATATGGATGAAAGGCATATCATCTACTGCGGGGACTTCAATGCCAGAGGCAGTCAATGGGGGAATTGCATCACCAATAGACAGGGAGAAGATTTGGAGGACGCCCTGGCATCTGCTGCCCTAATCTGTCTGAATGATGGGAAGGTCACTAGAATGGCCACTCGACCAGGCGACTCTGACAGCATCATTGACTTGGCTCTGGTGTCGCCCACCATCGCACCAAGGTGCCGGTGGGGCACACTGGGATACCACGATAGTGACCACTACCCTTGTGTCATCCTGATCAAGAAAGACGGGGCCATGAGTCAAAGAAACAAGACCAATGCCTTCCCGTACGACACCACTGGTCAAGACGCCATAAGCAAGATCAGAAGAAGGAAACTAACTTCCTCCCGTAGGAGACAAGAAAGATGGCTGCAGCCACCATGGTGGAATGGAGAGGTCGAGAAGGTGTGGCTGGGAAAGAGGCAGGCTGTCAAAGACTGGCAAAAGGCCAGAAAGGCTAACATGCCACAGGTTGAATTGGCGAACCTGAAGACTGAGGTCGTTAGGACGACGACTTTATTCAAATCCTGCGCCAAACAGGCCAAGGCCGACAAATGGGACGAGTTCTGCAGGAAGGTGTGCTCCGAGCAATCGCTTACGACATTCTGGCGCCTCCACAAGAGCATGAACAGTGCTGCACAACGTAGGGGTATTCCAGACTTTCAAGGCACAGACCTCGCATGGAAAAAGTCGGATGCGGATAAAGGTAAGGCCCTTCTTGCATGCTACATAGAACAGACTGACCAGAAAGACGAGCCCGCCAGACAGAGGACCACAACAACACTCTCTCAGTTGTGCGAGGGGGTCGGGACAGACGAAGAATGGACGATCACAGTTGACACATTGTGTGCGATGCTCAAGAAATCACCTAACACCGCCCCAGGCCCAGACGGAATCCGATATGGTGACCTAATGGTGATATCAGATGATGACATGGAAGAACTGGCCAGAGAATTCAACACCAGTATCCAGAGGGGTCAGGTCAAAGAAGAATGGCTACACAGCTACCTGCTGCCGCTGCCAAAACCGAACAAAGACCACTCCAAGATAAGCGGCTACAGAATCATTACGATGCAGAATACTGTTGGCAAGCTACTGGAGAAAATTGTAGCACACAGACTTGCTTGGGACTTGGAACAGCTCGGCTGCTTCCCGCCCACACTTGGAGGATACAGACGCAACAAAGAGTCATGGCTGAATGCGGCGGTCTTTGCTCAAGATGTTTACGAAGGATTTCAGGTCAGAGAAGAGACATGTGCGGCCGCCATAGACTTAGAGGACGCATATAACAGAGTATCTTTCGAGCACTTGATGCAAACCCTCCTCAGACTGAAAGTGCGCCCTCACCTTGTACGATGGATAGCTGCAGTTCTACTCCAAAGGAAAGTGGTGCTAAGATGCGGGAGTTGGTCTTCTGAGCCGATAACGATATGTCCAGGATTGCCGCAGGGTTCACCACTGTCACCAGTACTATTCAACGTGTATACGGTGCCGATCACTGAACAACAGTTGGATGGGAGGGGTAGGACTCTATCATTCGTTGACGACATCCTCGTGTATCGACAGGGTCGAGATAGACAGGCGGTTGCCAACTATATGCAGGGCGAACTAGATCGAATTTCCTCATGGTGTGCTGATGCCGATGCCCTTGTCAACCCTGCAAAGGCAACGGTTACATGGTTCTCACTAAACAGCCATATTGTGAAAACAGACCTGCCGGCAGTAAGAATGGATGGGAGCATTCTGAGTAGAACCCAGTCAATGACATATCTTGGCGTGAGGCTTGATCGTAGCCTGTCCTTCAGAGATCATGTCGATTATGTCATAACGAAGGCTCGAAAAGGTTTGGCAGCAATGAGAGTCATGGCGACTGCCAATATCGAGCAAAGATTGCTATTACTTCTGTTCCAAGGACTTGTGCTTTCACGCATCGAGTATGCCCTGGCCATCCTCACTGTCAGCCCTACACAGATTGGAAGACTTGAAAAGGTACAAAACGAAGCCATGCGCATCATTTTGGGCTGCACGAGAGACACCAGCTGTGTAGCAATGAGATACCTCCTTGACTTCCCGACAATGGAACACAGGATCAAGATCTGGAGAGCTCGTGCATACTTAAAAATAAGTGCAGATGAGCAGCACCCTCTGCATGACGCTGTATTCAGAGAAAAGGGTGACAGGCTAAAGAGGGGCAAATCATGGATGGGTCGGGCGGAAGATGTCGTCGGACAGATCTGCAGTCTTACCAGTATCAACCCCGGCAAGGAATGGGTGCCGGTGCCTCCAGCTTTTAAGTGTACCTTCTCCTGCATTATCACACTCGACAGACGGTGCAGAGAGCAGAACCCTGCCGCTGTCAATGCAGAGGTTAACGCGCTCATCTATGATCACTCAGATAGCCCCGAAGTGCTCATCTATACAGATGGATCTGTTGTAAAGCAGCAGAGAAGTGCGTGGGCATTTACAGCCCGCTCAGCGGGCCGAACCGTTCAAGAATCCAGTGGTGCCCACTCCATGACCACGAGCAGCATGACGATGGAGGTGATGGCAGTTACACAGGCTTTCATATGGCTGGAATCACAGCATTATACCAACGTGTGTGTACTAAGTGATTCAATGAGCATGATTCAGAAGGTCGAAGCTGGATCTGTACGTAGACAGTGGACTGAGTCGCTGCGGAAGTCTGTTGTCCGCAAAGTCACCTTCATCTTCGTCCCGGGACATGCGGGAGTCGAGGGAAATGAACGAGCTGATAAATTGGCTGGCTCTGCACCCCCTGTAGATGGCCAGCCCATGGATCGTGCCGATGTTATTAACGCCCTTAAAGATATGGCGAGAACAGAGGATTTTGACGCCAGTGATTCCACATCGCTTTCCAGGATGAAAGACCTGGGAGTAAGAATCGGCGCAGCCAGACGCGAGAGGTACATCGGGCAAACAAAGCGCCTCGTCAACCAACACAGAACTGGCACTATTAGCCACCGGACGCTGATGCATATGCTGGGGGGAGGATCTGAGCACCTATGGACATGTCCGGAGTGCAACGAAGATACCCCAACTGATAACTAACTAACTAATGATTTAATCTATGCTCAACTTTGTCCAACACAGGATGGTGAAATAGCTTGCAGAAACTGCTAAACCAGTGTGACAATCATTCAACCTCTTAATATTAAAAGATTAATTTGAACTGGTCAAACTGCTGGATACTATCGAGCTTAAACTAAAGTGCATGCCGTCAATGGATATTGCCTCAATTTTCACTGATGTTCACATGGAAGCAACAGTGATCACTATCTGTGATCGCATAAAAGAAAAGAAACAAAACTTAGGCCTACCAACATCTAAATTCAAGAAATTACTACTGCTGTAGACATCTAATAGTAAATTAATTTTTCTTTAAAAAAATTGTACCATCAAATTGACAGTGTGGTCGTGAGGAGTCCTGTAAGTCCCATTCTAGTCTTTCTAACTGTAGAAAATGAGCTTGTAAGTGAAAGCAGCACCCTCTCAGGTGGAACTACAAGAAAGCAGACTGGGCAATGTACAAGAATCGCACCAGCATACTGGTTAGAAACCTGAACACTGAGAAAGACATAAATAAAGTAGTTGAAGAATTTGGGAAATGCATACTACAGGCAGCACGAGAATCAGTACCAAGAGGAGCATGTAAACAATATAAACACTACTGGAGTAGTGACCTGGAACAGTTGCATAATGATGTGGAAGTATGTAGAAAGCAAGCAGAGGCCACACCCAGCCAAGAGCACCACAATAAATTCCAGCATGCAAAAGCCAAATTTCAAAGGGCCAAGCTGCAGGCTAGACGGAAAAGCTGGCAGGAAAAAATAGAGTCTCTGAACTTTGAAAGAGAGACAAGGAAATTGTGGAAGCTAATAAAACAACTTAATGATGAGGGCACAGGGAGAAACTCAAAAATTGCACTACATAAAGATGGAAACATCTTAACAAGAAAGCAAGCAGCTGACCATTTTGCAGACTCATTCACACAAGATAACAATATCAAAATTAGTCCAGAGAAACAACAAGAGATTCAAGAAAAACGGCAACATACAGGACAGAAGGAAATAGTACATGAGGTTCTGGAGGCACCCATCACAATCAGTGAACTGGAGCTAGCCATATCAAAACTGAAAATGAGAAAGTCACCAGGAGCTGATGGTATCTCCAATGAAATTATCAGGAACCTAGTATCAGAGGCCAAAGCAAAGCTGTTGCAGATCTTCAATAATAGTTGGACCTTAGGCAGTGTTCCACAAGCCTGGAGAGAAGCAATCATGATACCCCTCTGTCATAAGTCGGGATGCCCCACCAGCTAGATGAAAATCTTATTCACTGGCGAGTAACCCTAATAGTCAGAAACTGACTAGGGACAAAATCTATATGGCTGAACTACAGATTAAGCCCATGAATATCCAACGTACAGCTCCAAGTGGCTCGTTACAAAATGAAATGAACTGTGCTGAATATTCGCCAAGGTATAGGAAAGAGAAGGTTAGATGTTTTAAGTCTAAATATATTAGTATAGACGACTATCTCAGTCCAGGTTTTCTCCCTGACTGCTCCTTTCCTTGGTGTGTAAGTGAACCCCCACCAATGTACACAACAACACGTATGCACAATTGGAAAAAATATAATGACAGAACTATGAGTTACAAGACTACAACATTTATTTGCTAATCATAACAACAGACATAGGATGATTGTCAATATGAGGATGAAATCATATACATATTGATATTGATGACAAACATTACGTAACTTTACTTGTTACTCCATCTATCTGGATCTGTGGTCCAGATCCCCACTCTCCAGTAGACACACACAAAAGAAAAAGAAACAGCTTGCCGGTATTCTGAGATCCTGTCAGTCCTGACACTCCTAGTCAGTAGTCTCTAGTCTTGAGATCTATAACATAGGGCTCCTTGTGAGAGCTGTTCTGAATTCAAACTTAATCTAACATAAAACAGGCTAGGGACCCTTATTTAAGCTTAGTCTAGCAGACAGTGTCTGAGACACTATTATCTCTTTGGCATTCCCGTCATAAATTCTTCTATTCTCCCGCTGACGGTAATTGCAATTATCCCCGCAACCTGGCCATCACACCTTGCTCCTCTCTGTCTGGTACAGTCTACAGCCCAGTGTTAATTGTCTTATCAGATCTGTTTTCACACATTCCCGAGTCTGCCAGTCAGAGTGGACGGGGCTTAGTTTACAGCCCTGGGGCTATTATCTCTCCCTCTGTCAATGTTGTTCACACCTGGCGATTTCCTACCTGTGCTTATCAGGTGTCATGCCTGGTCAGTTTTAATTACACAGTCCATGGCCACTTCATTGTTGATTCAGCATGTCTGGGTCAGCAGTTTCCCAAGGTGTATACTAATTATCTAGTTGCCATTTTACTTGCCATCTGCAAGCTTACGTCATGGCTAGAGGCTTTTTGTGAATAATCTTACCTCACGACTAGATAATTTTGGAGTAGTGTGATTAATTCATTCTTTCTCAATTTGGCCTCTCAAATTTGGAGACCGAGAAAAATATTCCGGGATGTTAAGGCGGCATTCCACGACAGAGCTTTCCCCTTTAAAAAAAAGTTTCTGCCAGAAATCTTTTGTCAAAGCACGCCGTACATCCCAGAATAATGCCTAAGCACTCTCCGTTCTGTATCTGCCTAAAGGTTTCCAATATTCCTTGTGGCAGTGGGTTGTCCTGCTTCTGCATAAAGACGTCCCATTTCCATAACCCAAAGATACTCTGGATAGATCCTTGTACCTGGTTTTCGGCCGGGATTCCATGCAATAGCTTGGTAAAATCCGGTAATTGTCAGGAGGATGTATTTTTACCGTTCTGGGAAATATCACAATCAACGGGATTCTTCGGCGCCTCTGGGCAACGGTCTTAGTCCATTCCCTCACGTGATTTACTCCTTTCAGCCGAGGATGTACCCGTAGTGAGGTCTTGCATAAGCTGGCCACAGCAAAGCTTGTCTCCGTGATTTTCCTCCGTCCTTTATAGATTCTTAACAGATCTATCACTATCTTCCTTTTGAAAGGAATAATGTTACACATCATGGTCCCATGATGTAAATTCAACTGGCGCTTTCCTCCTTCAAAGTCGGGAGTAACAATCGTCCCTCCTCGGTGTCGCGGTTTCTTCCCCTGATAATCAGTTAATGGGCTGAGTTTCTCTGCATTAGAGTTTCGTGTGAAAACCGTGCTAGAAATTGGAAATTTAGTGTGCCAAGTTGTCCTGCCTTGAGAAATAACATAGTTACTCCAGGGCGATAAAGTGGTGTTACTTTTGAATAAAGTATCCACAAATAGCTGATCTACTCCTATCAAATCGACCTGACTGAAGGGTAGATTGAGTCCTAAGTGTGTTGATTCCAACCCACTCTTGACTTCTGTTACTTCAGGTTCCTGTTCCACCAGGCCAAACGACTCTGCAGAGAAACCACCGATCTGCCCACAGTTGGTATCCCCCTAACAACTATTCCAGAGCGAACTCCATGGAAAGATGAGCATAGGCTATCATTACAAATCCAGACAAAAGTGAGAGGAATATTTGACAAGGAAGAACAGAACAGTGTGCAGCGCAGAACAGCCACTCTCAGCTTCCTTGATGAAGAATACCCACAGGACCTCTGGATCTGAGTCTACACAGATGGGTCAGCACAAAATGCTGTTCGAAATGGAGGAGCGGGAGTGCACATAGAATACACAAATAGTACTAGGGACACAGCTAGAGTACCGACAGGAAAGTACTGCCATAACTACGATGCTGAAATTGAGACAATCAAGATAGCAACAGAGAAATTACTAAATACCAGCAATGGTACACAACCTGTGGTGCTATTGACAGATGCAAAATCAGTACTCGAGGCGCTCCTGTCTGGGAAATTGCCAGTACTCAGCAGGACACTACTTTCTGAACTTAGCAGTCAACATAAGGTCACCATACAGTGGATACCATCCCACTGAGGAGTACCCGGAAATGACAGAGCTGATCAATTGGCTAAGGAAGGAGCCAAAGAAGAACAGCCTGATGTGCCCGTTACATACCACCAAAAGAAAAGAATGATCAAATCAGTCAGAAAGCCACCAAAACCTGCTCAAGATGACTACCACATTATGGATAGACCAGAACAAGTCATTATTCTGCGCCTCAGAACAGGGCACACCACATGTATTCAAAATTCAAGATTGGTGAAACAGCCATGTGCACATGTGTATTGGCGTCGCAGACAGCAGAGCACATACTCCAAGACTGCCCAAAATATAACATATCTAGGCAAACCTTCTGGCCTAGAGCGACGACAGTGGAAGATAAACTCTATGGACCACTGTGTGAACTGAAAAAGACAGTTCAATTCATACAAGAGACAGCATTGCAGTTATATACATATTTCAAGCGAACGAAAGAAGAAGAAGAAGTCCCATTCTAGCAGACATCTTTATGGTGCACTCAGGAAAACAAAGAGCCTCAAGTATTAAGGACCTAGTTCTATACTGCTGGTATGTGAATGATATATTATTCATCTGAGACCAGACAACTGAATCATTCCACTCAATCATGAACAAGCCCACAAAAACATTTCTTTATCTTTTGACCATGAGCGTAATGAAACCATATCATTCTTAGACATATTAATTCAACATTGACAGGATAGCACCATCCAAAATTCTGTCTATCGAAGGCGAACATGGACAGGCCAATACCTGAATTTAAATAGCTTTGCACCTATTCAGTATAATCATGATCTGAAACGGGTGATCTGGAATGGGCCCTGTTTAATCGACCTAGAATGATTTGCTATGATGACACTAAAATATGACCAGAAACTCTTAACCATAATCTACAATCAAATGTATATTCAGAAGTCAGCATGGCCGAATGGAAAACACATGTTCTTAAACATCTGGTGTGCTGATGTTGAGGTAAAGGGTTCAACCCCTGCACCGGCCAGTTGGACTATAATGTCGACCTCTCATCATTGACTTGGGGATGTAAATTACAAGTACCTCTGAAGTCGGAATGTGTTCGCCTGATGGTGAGGGACACTGTAAATAGGGAAAGCTAATCCACATGCAAAATTTAAGTCCAATACTACTAGAAGTTGTGAGTATGGACTATGCCTGAGCTCAAGGCTTTTTTTTTTTAATTCGCATATCCTTTACAGGACATCGCTGTCAACAGCAGCATCTTTCAGCTGTCTGTTGATTTCTTGGCAAGATTACGCTCAGTAGTTTGCCTTTGCTTTCTGAGCGGCCAGCTCAGTTATCCCGCAAGTCGCCAGCGGGGGTAGAACCGCTTCCAGCCCTCGCCCGCTACGAGACTTTGCGTGATAAACGGGATTACGGAGAAAGTGTTGTAACCAAGCTAGTGAGCACCAAATAAAACATATGTGCATTCAACTGACTTCATCAAATGTCATTATCAGCCTCCCAAACCTACTCCCACAGAATCATCGGTCCCCACACCTCAAGTGTTTTTTTTTTCCAGCTAACCTTTTGAGGGGACGCTAATTAAACAAATATATTATGCAGCGTAAAGCGCACATTCTTTGTTGCTGAACCAGTGACCAGATATAAAACCACTTAGATAGTACTCATCTGTGAAAGAACTATTGTTTCTGTACGCCAAATCTGGCTGCATTTATCAATTCCAATGTGTGAGTGCCAAGCATCTTACATGGGTAGAATGGAAAGACAATGTAGTGAGTAACAAAACATATACCTGTACGGATGGGAAACAGATTTAATCAGTCTTCAGGAATCCCTGTGCTGTTGACAGGTCACAAAATGCTTAGACCGGCCAGCGATTTTAAGACATTTGTTTAATAGCCATCATAAAGTTAACAAATAGAGGATATCTTGTATATTGTATTTGATTAACAATAAATGATTGTCCAAATACATCAAGGCATTAGTAATTATATGATTACAGCCAGTTTTATGCAAACAGAAAGTCTTCATTTTAAATTTGCAATTACCATTGTGAAAACTGATGCTGAACATTCAAACAATATCAGTGACTGTGTTTTTTAAGTATTTCAGCCCTTGTATAATTAATGTATTCACTTCATATGATATGTAACTCTGCAGTATGCACCTGAGAAGATGCAGTAAAATATGCCAGGCAATAAATTGGACAACATATTGTTTGTGGCTTCTGTGTTTAACCTTTAGAAATATATTAATTTTTATTTCATTTTAATTCAAACTTTAGCTCTAAAATACTCCAAAATTATAACTATATACCTTAACAAATCAGCCATATCTCCCATTGAATGTCAATATGTGGCTAGCACCATATACCCAGTAAAGCTCATGGTGTGAGAGGTGATCCTTGACTTCACTTTCACAGATGTGATGTTTATGATTGTTGTGTTCCTCTTTACTCAACACTTGTTAGTATCTAATGTGGGGTATCACAGTGAACAAGCTATCACAGTGATCTTGACAGGAACAGCCACAAAGCACATACCAAAATATTTATGGTAGTTAACTAACTCAATGAAAGTGATGGTGGCCAAATATGTTTGCTTAGCTGGTCTTCCCTGCCCTAACAACCAGTGTAAACCATATTTTGTATAGTGTATATACTACATATTATGTATGTAGAATTGTGTAGGTGTGCCCATAATTTCAGCCTGTACATTTACAAATAATGATGATTCACAACTGATTAGAAGCCCACACAAAATAATATTGCCACACTAGTCTATCACATACACTTTGGCAACTGTTACAGCCACAGTCTAACTGGGAAACAGTGATGCTGACTGAACTGTCCAAGGTTTTCAAGAATAAGTGTAACAGTTTGCTTTGTGTTTGTTTTCTTGTGTAAATTTGGAACTGTTTTGTTGTTTACTTTATCATATTTCACAATTCACTGCTAACTTTGTTTAATTGGTGATGGGATATCCAGAGTTATGTGCTCTTCTGTAATAAACTAGAAATTGTTATTCTTTGTAACAGACATTAATTTTGCAAAGTAAACAAATAAAGTTTGGTGATTATGCTTCTTCTTCTTTTGTCCCCTGTTGACTATGCTCCAGGTGAGTGGCAAATGCTGACTAAAAATGTCTTTGGTTCACTTACTGGGGTGGAGATTATTGTAAGGGACTTTCTACTTTGAAGTGGTAATGACAGACAACATAACTTGTGGTGTTATTGATGTGTCACAAGGTAATATTCTTTGAATATTTAAGTTTCATCTGTTGGGGTTTTCAAAACACTGTTCTCTTGGAGTGTGACTTTCAAGCCTGTTGTAACAGATGTCTCTTAGTAAACTTTTATTTGATCAGCTTTCTATTACAGCTGTTCTCTTACAATAAAATAAGGTGTTTGTAGTTGTGGTTGGTGGCCATGGCAGTGACGTGACTAGTATACCCAGTGATCATGTATTTAAATAAACATAAGTGCATTTCTTTAATTGACCAGGGCTCCAATGTCAACCATCCTAAAATAGGCAGCAGGAAATGTATTGGGAAGTATAAACCCATTACCCCTCCTGGCATCTTAAAAGGTCTTTTACTTTAGTGATTTACTTGTGGCTTTTCTTTTTGTGACTTGTAAAGTTTTTGATAAAACTCTACTTTCTAGAAGCTCAAAAACTCTTTCAAGCTGTTATATATCTTGTAAAATGGCAGCTGTTGTCTTGGCCTCTGATTTGATTGAATGATAAGGGGGGAAAATTATATTTGAATATGCTGAGAAAATATTTTTGTTAATTTTCTGAAATCCAATGTCACAATACTAAATCCATTTTTTTTTGAGAACTTCTTATCACAGAATGTGATCATATGTCTTGACAGACAAAAACAGTCATATTTGCATGTTGTAAATTTTCAGTGTTGGATAATCTGAGTAATCTTGAGCATGTATGCATCTGTCATACTGAATCTGAATAAAAATGGTTGTACAGAATAGTGTACACATTTCAGATGATTTATTAATAATTACATGAAGGATGCTGAACAATAGTGAGATTGTTTATTGTAAATCCTCTAGAAGACGTAATTTCAATTCTTAAGGCTGGTGCACTGATATTTATTTCATCTATGCATCTGTCAAGGCTTACATCTAATTTGAATAACGAAGACACAAACAATAGATTGCACGATTTATTGCCTGGCATATTTCGCTGCATCACGTCAGGTACATACTGCAGAAATCACACAACTTACGTGAATTAATTAGATAAATCCTTCAAACTGAAATATACACATGTTCGCACAGTAATGTGCTTTAAGGCATTCTTTAAAATTCTTTAAAATTTAAAACTCTGAAGAATGCCTTAAACCTGAATGGGTACTCCACATGATTTATAAAGCGCCACTGCCAACAGCCCAAACCGAAATCAGAAGTAACTACAGTCCCTAAACTCAAAGTATTCATCCAGCTAACCTTCCGAGGAGATGACGTAATGCAACGTCTGCGGGACCGGCTCACCACAGCAGTTGAGCGAACATTCTGTGCTGCAGCTCTAGTCATCAGGTACAGAAACACACCAATCCCAGTCCCAGCAATAAAAGAACCTGTAGCTTTGTACACCAAATCAAATTGTATTTACCAATTTACATGCAGATGCGAGGCCATCTACATAGGCAAAACTGAGCGACAGTTACATTGCAGGGTTTCGGAACATATCCCGAATTGGTTGGACAAGATACTACACACAGAAGATGGTAGCCTAGGCAGGCCGACACACCAGAAAAGTCTGGCTTCATCGGTCGGGAGACACGTGTTCGAGAGTGGGCACATGGTTGAAAGAGACAGTGCCTTCAGTGTGTTGTTCAACACACAAAGTAGTCGATTGTTAAAGTTTGCTGAAGCTATTCTAATCAACCTTCGTAAGCCGTCCTTGTGTAAGCAGAAAGACATGTTAGTCAGTTTAAAATTACCGTGGTAGACAATCGACATTACTGTGCGAACATGTGTATATTTCAGTTTGAAGGATTTATCTAATTAATTCACGTAAGTTGTGTGATTTCTGCAGTATGTACCTGACGTGATGCAGCGAAATATGCCAGGCAATAAATCGTGCAATCTATTGTTTGTGTCTTCGTTATTCAAATTCATCACGGGAAAACATTGTTTTGAATTACATCTAATTGTTACTTTTGAAGTTTTGTTTATTAAACTTAAACTGGTCATTTGAAACACCACAAGAAAACACATAAAGAAAGAAAATGTTACAAATGATGGTAGTATTAATGCTTCTTTCATTCATGATGAAGATTTGAAATACCCTAACTTAATAAACGTCCACTAAAAACCTTTGAAATGTGTTAGTTTTGCTGTATGTATTTATTAAATTGGCTGTAAATAGCATATGCAAAACAGGTTTACATTTGAAGTTGTGCTGTGTCCAAGGTCATAAACTACGTGAACAATAAATGAAAAACCTTATATTTATGATGTTTATTGTGTGGTTATTTTTTACACATGTGGCAAGTAGTTTATATTTCTTTTCTCATTATTATTTATAACTTTCTTCTTGCTGTTTATGGTTTATCTATTGTTTGCATATGCAGAATGCAATGCATATTCTTTTTCTCATTATTTATCTATATTTCTTCTTACTATTTTTTTTTTGGTTCACACACTTTGAACTGAAGCATAGTCTATACAGCTACTTGTCAAAGACTCAGTTATATAGGAATGAAGACCACCCAGAATGAGTGGTCTACCTCAAGTAGATGAGAGGTAACCCAGTGCCCCTACATGAGGGCAGGGTAGGTGTAGGTGGTAAATAGAAACAGTTCTCTCATGAGACACGGAGGTGTCAACCAGAGAGTAAGCACTCTGGTCACGGCGTAATCACGCCAGCGTGACAGATACGGAGAACTCGACTCAAGAGAGACCACTACTCCAAGTGTGCTGAATGATGCAGCACGCAGAAGCCGAAGTATGCACAAGGTCACTCCGCGTACCGTGTAATCAGCACGCGGAGAATTCCTCAGACGGGACACAGACTTCGTAGTGAGCGCATCGCTTAGCGTCGATGCTTATTTCGTTAGCCGAGTAGATAGATTAGCAATAGGGTTAGGAAACGACTAGTGATAGGCAATTCTGTGCATTTATTCTTGTGTGATTTGCTAGCGACTGTTTGTTGTACATTGATGTGATGCAAAGAGCCAGTGGCAATAAAATGTGTAATCAATTCCTCTCGTACGACTAACAAGTCTTTTTGTGTGGTGCGAGAGAAGTTATCCCGGAATGCCTGTGACATCGGTTGATGACACTACTACTTGTTCAGCTGCGACTGATGTTTGCGTGTGAATTAGCTTCTCCTACCAGAGTCCCTCACCATCAGGCAACCCAACTCCGACTACAGAGGTAATTGTAATTTACGTTCCCAAGTCACGGACAAGAAGTCAACATGTTATTCCAACTGACAGGTGTTGGGGTTTAACCCGCTAACTCACCATCAGATAACCAGAAGTTTAGGAGCAAGTGCTCTTATCCATTCGGCCATGCTGACTATTAATGTTTATGGTTGATTTTTGTACTGTGTATAAATATAAATAAAAAGAATAGTTAGTTGCAGCTATTATTGCAGCCAGTGCAACACACGGCGTCATACAGCCAACTATTACTACTTCAGCTATTATTTCATCCAATCTTACACCTAATGATGGGAAAAATTTAAGAATAATAAAGAATATTTACTGGAACCAAAATAGCAGCAATTACAATGGGAAATAAAGAGGGTTGTTACAAACAGATAAAGCTAGGAGTACGACAGAGGTGTGTCTTCATCTCTTCTTCCTATATAGCAAAGTAATAATGAGAGAGATAAAAGAGAAGCCAGGAATACGAATCGAAGGTTATATTATGAACAATATACGCTATGCATATGATACGGTATTGGTGTCGGATAATGCAACAGACCTACAACAATTGTTGGACATTGTAGTAACAGAAAGGACTCTCCTTGAATATCAAGAAAACAGTAACAATGGTGATATCAAATAAAATGGTGACATCACATAAAATGGTGACATAACATAAAATGTGACATAGAAATAGAAGGGGAAATTCTTAACCAAGTGGATAATTTTAAATACCTAGGGGCACTTATAACATCAGATGGAAGATGTACAGCAGAGATTAAGAGCACAACAGGGCAGGCAAAAGCCGCATTTCAGAAAACGAAGAGTATCTTATGAGATAAGTCACTATCTTTACCTATATATATTATATTCACTGACATTATTAAAAGTTTAGCATCATCATTATGGTCAACGTTATTATTATCAACGCAACCATGTAAGGATGTCGTTATTATTAGCTTTATTATTTTACCACTGTATTCCTCCGAAACCGGAGAGTATCTGCCTGCATGGCGAGAAACCACCAGTCTGCATACTAATAAGCCAGACATGGGACAACGGATACTCACGCAAACCTCAGGTCGGGTATGACATCACATTGATGTTGGACAACAGGGTGTCTTCATCCAACCTACAGGAGTTCACAGCCAGCGAACACAAGCAAGTTACTACTGTATCTATCATTTCTTGTAGTTCCTTTTGAAGGTTGCTATCACTATCAGTATCAAGACAGTGTCATCAGCACAATGTAAGTTATATTACGTTATATTATGCCCACAAACCATGATTCCTGACATATTTCATGTAGATCTCAGTATGTATTTACCGTGGGGCCTGAGTGATCTCGAGGTATGGTGTCTGCCTCGAGTGCTCGAGGTCCCGGATTCAAGCCCCGGTGAGGGACGGGACTTTTTCACATGGACTTCTAGTAACAAAATTTCTCCTGGTCTCTTGGTAGTGCGATCGGACGCCCTTGTGTATTGTTGCGCACGTAATATATCCCTTGGCAGTTGGAAATCGAAAAAAAGATAGCCTAACGGCGCTGCCTGGGCAAAATTTCGAGTTAAAAATCTACCCAAAGTATTTTCAGGATCCTCGCCGGTGCTGCGGAGTTCGTGCACTGAGCTGAGATTATCTGGACTCAGGCTTGAGTTATGAGTAGGTTACACCTATGGGCCATGATGTTGATCCGTGGACTAAACTAAACTAACTAAACATATACTTACCGTACAATGAGAACAAGTCAGTTGACATTACACTGAAATGTTCCTAACAGGTTGTTGATTTTTCTGCAAAACCAACCGTCCATCTATTAACTATATCATCTCGTCCCATTATTTGTGCACCATTCCTGCATTTTAAACAGCCAGTGGTATTTCGTGTTTCCTACCTGATATTGTATTTATTTGTTAATACTGTATATGGAATGTGACTCTTTTACATAGTTTGTAGTAATCTCCATACATTGTTAATTCAATCATACTTCTTTAGCCTCATTGCATTTGTTTACTAATTCATTATTCATTCTATTATATTCTTCTTTATGTTCTTTTTTTTTTCCTTTCTTCTTTCATTCATCATCTACAAAATTGCGTCTTTCATCCATACAGTGTGTATTCCAGCCATCATTACTTTTAAAAGATTTTCATTTGAAGAGCTGTGATCCATATGATGATTGTGTTCGAAAGCACTTATCTAGATACACCTTCACTCACTCACCCCTTAACATCGAACATCACTAAGCCATACCGGTAAAACCAGTACTATCGGATATCTTTACCTTTTTAAGGTTTTCATTTGAAGAGCTGTAACCCGTATGAGAATAGTTTTCTGAAGCACTTATCTAGATATTACACCACTCACCCACCCATTAACAAAGAATTTCACTAAGTCATAATCTCTACAGCCAGTACTAGCGGCCATTATTATTTCTTAAATATTTTCATGTAAAGAGCCGTAACCCTTACGATAACGAACCGACCGCCGACAGCGCCCGCTTGCCGACACCAGCTCTGCGAGCCCCATACCTTAAACTACATTTTAAGGGGTCACTTGACCACCCATTAGCCAATTGACCACCCCTTGAACACCTTTTGACCATGTCATCGTTTACTTTAACCATCACCGCCTGTCATCAACCTGAATTCGTACAAGCATGCGGTCCCTTCATTCACACCTCATAGTTTACAAACACATCGTCGTGTGAATGGAAAATCAAGATTCACGCTTTATTATCTATATTACAGATCTCGTCATACGAGCATACATAATTAACAGTCAACACTCAAATACATTCTCCTAAATGTTAGCTATGTGTAACTATGCCCTCTCTAAACTACACAAAGGGCGAGGGTAAACACAGAGGTCCTGTCACTCTGACTGTCTGTCCCGGTCTGCCCGAATTCACAGTTCCAGGACACATGCGTGTCCTGTTTAGGTCTGGTCCTAACACTGGTTTGGAGTTCTATCTCCTTCTACTGTCTCTTTCTATCTATACTTTTGTAAGGTCCTTATTATGTCCTGTCTTTGTCCGTTACTTTCCTCCGTCCTTGTCCTACTTCTATCTATGTCTATTCTACTTCTATCTAAGCCTATCCAGCATGTTGACACGCTCTCGTGTCCCCCCCCCCCCCCCCGTATTGTGCCACCAACTTTAGCTCATGGGTGTGACGCAATCTTTCGTAACATGTAAAAATTAGTTGGGTCTAATTTTGTCAAGTGCTGGTAGGGTTAAGTCCTCATGTCCTGAGTATAATCATTAACTTCTGACCGTCTGATGTCCCATTGTCGTATTTATCCACTGGCTAATTAATCAGTGTTGCACAACTGTATTGTTGGCTAGAGTAAATACTCATCCACATTACATATCTGAGAGCTGTAACGACCCGAAGCCATTGCCATTAAGGCCTGCTTCTCAACATGTCGATTGACCGACATTCCGTCCAGATTGTACGTTTTACGGTACAATACATGAATATAAATTCATGCTCCCATGTAATGTTTCTCCAACTCTACTACATGTTGTGTGTGTGCTGATGTTCACCTCTCTAACTTCCGTTTGTGGCTAAATCTTTTAATGTATACCAGAGTTTTAGTAAGTCTGTGATGTCCCCTGTTGATGCGTTATCCCCCCTTCATTTTAATTGCTGTGTGCATTTCTATCTGTAAGTATATCTGGTGGTTTGCGTGTTTAGTTAAGTTTAATGTATGTTTAAATCAGAAACATAGGTGTATGTCTCTAATTTACTGAATGCTATTTTTCAAGCGTCGTAGGTTGGTTTATGCCATCACGAATCGATGCGTTAGCATAATTTGTGACTGCCTTGCCGACCTAGGAAACTTAAAAATGTGTCTATACTTGTAATGCAATAGTGGCAGCTACACACAGAAATCACAGAAGCACGCGTGTAACACTCAAGACACAGACAAATTATAACAACTCTTTGGGCGAGGGAAAAAAATTTGCCCGCTGTTCACTCGCCTTGTATTTAATACATCCATTCCATTCTTGCTCTCGTCTTCCTTACTCGCATTCTTGATCACTTGTTAAAAAGTTATGTTATGTCATTACATTATTATAGCATTATAATGACACAGAGAAATACTCTTGGGAAATAAAAATAAAATAAAATAATGAGAAGAATAAAATAAGATAATAAAAATAAAATAAGAAAATAAAATATAGTGCAAAATAGTTGTGGCTCAGTTTTCGGCAAGCTATCGAGCCGATTAATAGTTCGACACGTTGGCACTGTATATATATTTACATTATTTACAAGTTAAGTGGGTTGTTTGCCCTTATTTTAATTATACTAACTAATATTAAGATCTAATTTTGTGTACTGAGATTTACTGACTAAGGGAATGTAATTTAAATAATTAAATGAAATGGGGTGAACTGTGTTGGTTCCCTTAATCTAACTATAATTCTAGATGGTACAAAAAAATTTTTTTTGATGTCATATTTCTAAACTAATTTGTGTTAAATAAATAGATTGTTCTAACTATTAATAACTAGTTTATGGAATGATAGTCTCTTAGAAGACTGGTAGGGTGTACTAAATCTCAGTTACTTAATTTTAAGACTACTTATAAGTGTATTTAGTTGGGGATTGGGAAAGGTGTAATTAATTTACAAAAACTAAAGTTGTCATATTCCTTTAACTAATTACATCTACGAAAATATAATCTTATATGCAACTTCAATAAAATTCTATATTATACATGAGAATTACATACATTGATGTTCATCTAATGTTTATATACATGATAATATATACATATATATCTATCACATTAATTAAATAATGTATACCAGGCACAGTGAAGATGTCGCGTTCTTTCCTTTTGGAATATATGTAAGGTTAATATGTCTATAGTTCAATGTTCCACGCGATGTTCCTGGAGTATCTTCATGATGTCTCACTAATACAGTCGAATATAATTTCATGACTCGACGTAGATAGTCATCACATAAGTACCTCATAATGGCACATCTGTGTGATCAACTTGTGGTGCCAATGTCAGAGACAAAGATGGAGTTGCGTCATCTTTCTTTAGTAATTCAGGTACATGAAAGTTTGTAGACCTATTTAACATATCAGCCAGTGTGTTACTTTTGCCACTGATGTGCCTGACTGAAAACGAGTAATTTTGGAGTATAATGGACCATCTATATATTCTATTGTTCTTGTGGACCCCTGTCTCCATGACAGTGAGTGGGGAATTGTCAGTCTCGATGTCAAAGTGTGTCCCTGCCAAAAATCAGTGCAGTTTATGGACACAGTATACTATCGCTAACAGTTCCAATTCAGAGACTCCATATTTGGCTTCATTAGGAGTAATCTTACGACTTACATACATTACTGGATGCAGAATCTCGTCGTATTTCTGGCTCAATACGCCTGCTATGGATACTGTGCTGGCATCAGTCCTAAGAAAATATTGTAGGCTAGGATTAGGCAAACGAAGGATTGGGACATTGCTAAAAAATGCTTTAGTTTTGATAATGCATTAATTAGAATGGCATCTTTCACATCAATTGTGACATTAGATTTCAATAATTTAGAAAAAAAACTGGTAATTTCTGCTAAATTGGGAATGAACTTATTATAATAGTTTACTAATCTTAGTAAACTTCTCACTTGTTTCTTGGTAACTGGCATCGTGAGGTTTAGAATTTTTGTCACAATTTTGCTATCCGTTTCCAAATGGCCTTTTGATATAGTATAGCCTAGGAAGTCTATTTTCTCCAAGCCCAGCTCCACTTTGGTAGGCTTTACTGTAAGTCCAAATATTCTTATCCTTTCGAAGACTTGTATCAGTTTTTGCAAGTGTTTTATCCAGTCTGTTTTCTGTGACCACATGTCTATCCGTTTTGGTTTTATCTGTTTGCTGTCCCTTGTTGTAGTTAACTCTATTGTTGGCTCTTGTTGTTCTGCATTGTTGTCTTCTGTTTGATTCACTATTGTGGTTGCGCTGAGTGCGTTTTCTGTCTGATTGCTGGGTGTATTTGCATTGTGTCTTTCTTCTATCTGGTTACTGTCTGGTGTGGTTGCGTTGTGTTCGTCTAATGTCTTATCAATTGGTGTAATTGCATTTTGTTCGTCTTCTGTCTGATGTTTCTGTTTAGAGGCCAATGTTGTGGATTGGTCCTCTGCTGTAAAGTATTTACACTTTCTTTCTAAGTGGTGATAAAAGATACATGGAGGAGAAAAATATTTAATATCTTTAACAAATTTCTGCCAGTCCAAATGAGCTAAGGTTCTGGCTCTTGTATAATTATAGTGTAACTGAGTAGCAAAGAACGAATCGTCTGAGATTCGTTAGACTATTTGTAGATGTTTGACTTGTGGGACTGTTTGCTGATTTTTGTTGTTGTCTCTCTTGCATTTGTTAGTGAGACTATTATTGTGTAACTGATAGTAGCATGACGCGTTTAAACAAGATGAAGTAGATGCAATGGCGCGATCCGCCTTTCTGGGATTTTCTTTGGTGGTGTTAGTTATTGTACCATTTGATGTTTTAAGGTGTAACATTTCTTTTTGCAGGTCATCATGCTGTTTTTGTGTTTCTGACCTGGTTACCGCATTAGCATTATGAGTTTCTCTCCAGGCTAATATTTCTTTTGCGGTACAGTTCTTTAACTGTGGTAGGCAACCAATAATCAAATCCGTACACGGATTATCTAAGATGGCGCACATAAATGTGCCGGACAGGAATGGAGTGTCTATACGGGTTTTTGCTAATGGGTATTTTTCTATGTTACCCGAGAATGTACGGCACTTTACAGAGCTGCCCGTATAATCTTCTGGCTTGGCCAATTCCTTCCTAAAGCCAATAAGAGTACTACCGCTATCTACTAAACACTGACAAGGCTTGTTGTTAACCATTCCGTCATGAAATACTAATTTACCTCTGTAGGCTGTAGCTGCATTTGCATTCTCAGTAGAGCATGGTACTGTATGCCCACACGTGAGCATTCCGTCTTCATGAAATTGATGGCATATAACACAATTATCAAAGTTCAATACATCAATAGCCGCCACAACATTCTCACTGTATGGTAAAACTTCCCCACTTTCACTTTCACTCTGAGAAGAAGTATCGACAAGTATGACATTATTATCACACATGATCATTTCTCTATCACTTAGCTAAACACAATTTGTCGTAGGTTTACACATCACTCTCTCAAATCATTTTGACATACACTCACGCGTAGTTTAACAGACCATTTCGAACATTCAATTTTGCATAGGTTTAACGACCACTATCTAACACACTATTTTGAATACACCGTTACTTATTCTAGCCAAAGATCACTCGCTGCCATCATTTCGCACATTCTTTCTCGCGTAGATTAAAAAACCACTTCAGTACATCATTTCGAATACTCTTTCTCACATAGATTCAAAGACCACTGTCTGACACCATTTCGAATACTCTTTCACACGTAGATTCAAAGACCACTGTCGGACACCATTTCGAATACTCTTTCACACGTAGATTCAAAGACCACTGTCTGACACCATTTCGAATACTCTTTCACACGTAGATTCAAAGACCACTATCTGACACCATTTTGAACCGACTGTCATCAACCTGAATTCGTACAAGCATGCGGTCCCTTCATTCACACCTCATATTTTACAAACACATCGTCGTGTGAATGGAAAATCAAGACTCACGCTTTATTATCTACTAGCTGCCCGGCCCGGCTTCGCCCAGGCTCTGGCGGGGATCTATCTATCTATCTATGTATCTGTCTGTCTGCTTGTCTGTCTGTCTGTCTGACACGGCCCGGTTTCGCCCAGCCCCTGGCGTGGAGCGTCTCATTAAATTCATATAAGTAGTCATTATACATTCAAATACATTCTCTAAGCGTACAGAGTATGCGTTCGGCCCCTGGGCCCTCGCAGCTAATTTATTGGTTGCAGCTAGAAAATTTCATTTAATGTTAGGATTATTTAGTTTTTTAAATGTTGACGTATAATTTTTAAGTTATGGTCGAACACCAAATTTGATGTCTAATGTGCTTTTTGATAAACAATATTTTTTGTTTTTCTGTCTGGTGCGTACACAAATAAATCCGAAGGTTTTCCAACGCATGAGCAGGCCACATATAGCTGTCCATGTGTGAAGCACGGATTTTCCAAATTTAGTCCACACATTTGTAGCGATTGTCATGTGCTTTGTTGATCGTCATGGCAAATGCAAGTCGCACCGGAAACTGCAGGCGTTTGAATTCGAATGGCATGTCTGTTGGAATCATTGGGATGCGAGGCAACAGTACATCAAAGGATAGGCTTCTTCTTTTTTTACACACACACAAAAAAACAACAACCTGCATTTTAACAGGTGTGCTGCGTTTAAGGTATGCATAAGGTATGCACACCCACAACATTGAATAAAAAATGTGATGTTGACACACACGCGGCCAACTTTTTTTTTTTTAACAAAAACAAAATCAAGAATATACCCATTTAATTGTGTACTGACCTTCTCTCTGCCAAGCGAACGGAAAAAACAAATGCTTCGATTACTTCAAAAGTTCCACTCCGAAAAAAGTACAGAAATAAAATTCTAACGTATCTAATCTAAAATAAATCCATTATTTTTAATGAACACTGGTTTTAAAAACATAAAAAGATGTGTTAGAAAATTTTCACTATTTAAATAGATGCATTACTTTTATAAAAATTATGAATTTTCCCTTAAAGATTATATCATTATTTATTATAACTCATATGCCTGTAAATAACTATAGACAGAAAGTTTATAAATCTTTGAAAACAATGCAACAATCTATACATAAAATAATAGTGATGTTATTAAAAGTTATGACCCTTGAAATAACTTTTCTTATGTTAAGTCCCCTTGATGGAAACGATAAATATTAGCTGCCCGGCCCGGCTTCGCCCAGGCTCTGGCGGGGATCTATGTATCTATGTATCTATCTATGTTCGGCCCGTTCCCGTTAAAAATATAGATAGAATAGAAGAATAGATAGAAAATATGATTGGAAGACATCTATCTAAAGTAAACTTGGCTCCCGTTCCCGACTATCTGTCAGTCTGTCTATCTGACCTGGCCCGGCTGCACCTCATTTAATTCATGTAGATTTCTATAGCCAGGGGACTTAACTTAAGATATAACAATGCTACTAAAAGTTATATCCCTTTTTGTCATATATTTTTATATTTTCTTATGTTCAGTCATGTAATTACAAAATTAAATTTTAGGAAGGTAATAGCTGATAGATAAAACTATCACAGTTGGTTGCACAGGAATGAAAGGAAAACGTGTAGAAAATTTCATCTCAATCGGTTGGACCGTTCGCGAACGCATAAAGGACGGACATACATACATACATACATACATACATACATACATACATACATACATACATACATACATACATACATACATACATACAACGATTTTTATATATATATATAGATATTACAGATCTCGTCATACGAGCATACATAATTAACAGTCAACACTCAAATACATTCTCCTAAATGTTAGCTATGTATAACTATGCCCTCTCTAAACTACACAAATGGCGAGGGTAAACACAGAGGTCCTGTCACTCTGACTGTCCGTCCCGGTCTGCCCGAATTCACAGCTCCAGTCCAGCTCTTCATCCTCCGATCTCGTGCCGTTAGTTGTACGGCGTGTTGGTTCACTTGCCACGTAGTTTAGTGGTCCAGTCCTCGTAGCCTACAGCTATACTAGAGTTCAATCTGTTTACGGGTAATCCCCGTGCCTACTGTACTCTGTCCTATTTCGGGAATGAATCCCGGTATGTCCTCGTCATGTCCTAGCTATGACACATGCGTGTCCTGTCTAGGTCTGGTCCTAACACTGGTTTGGAGTTCTATCTCCTTCTACTGTCTCTTTCTGTCTATACTCTTGTACTGGTCCTTATTATGTCCTGTCTTTGTCCGTTACTTTCCTCCGTCCTTGTCCTACTTCTATCTATGTCTATCCTACTTCTATCTAAGCCCATCCAGCATGTTGACAACTACGTCACTAGACGTACCCTCCCCTACAATTTAATGGGTCACTTGACTACCCCTTTAACCATAACTACGTCTCTAGAAGTACAATTCCCTAAAATTTAAGGGGTAACTTGACCACACTTGACTACTTGACTATGTATGGACCATCTCTTGACCACGAGATCGCTCAATTTACCACCATCGTGTCACAGCGCGTACACTCCTCTACAATTTAAGGGATCACTTGGCCACCCATTGACCAGTTGACCACCGCTTGACCACGTTATCGCTCACTTTAACCACCACCGGTCACTACATGTAACCTCACCTGCAATTTAAGGGGTCGTTTGACTATGCCTTGACCACTTGACAACCTCTTGACCACGTTATCAGGCATTTTAACCACCACCACGTCACTAGACTTACTTTCACCTACAATTTAAGGGGTCACTTGACTACCCCTTGTCCACTTGACCACCTCCTAACCACTTGATTACACCCAATCTGATGAGTCACTTGACCGCACTCCCTGACCACGCCTATTTTTCGAAAAAATAATGAAGGAGTTATCTCCCTTTGCGGTGCACATCGATGTCTTTCTGATTTACTATACTACTATCTTTTGTTTTCTTCTTTGTTAGAAAGACCTGTTTTTGTCTTCTTTCTAACCATAAGTGCATTATCTCTCTCTCTCTCTCTCTCTCTCTCTCTCTCTCTCTCTCTTATAAGCTCTCTCTTTCTCATAAGAGTGCTCTCTCTCTCTCTCTCTCTCTCTCTCTCTCAGAAATGCTCTCTATCTCTCTCAGAAGAGCGCTGTCTCAGCACTGAATCAGATTATGGTTGGATGTTCGTTCAATTCAGTTTATAGTTCCTAGGCCCTTTGCCTGTTTTATTTACACTGTTGCGTAATTTTACATTTGTAATCATCTAAATGTCTTGTAGCGGAGCGAGAACTGATGCGGTTCGACCCCCGCTCGTGACTTGCGGATACTGAGCCGGCCGCTCAGAAAGCAATGGCAAACTACTGAGCGTAATCTTGCCAAGAGATCAACAGACAGCTGAAAGATGCTGCTGTTGACAGCTAAGTCCTTTAAAAGGATACGCAAAACATTTAAATCATCTAAATTGCATTGGTATTTGGCACGATTGATTAAATGCCATTGTGTTTGTAAATTAGGCCAGGTTAGTCGAAGTGCCAAATAGGCTACAGTCTTCCGGTTCTTCTTCTGCGTTCATCCGGATTTTTTTTCCGGACGTGACTGCGTTGTGCCTGTTTACAGCAGAGCTGCGTTCTTGCGCCGTTAGGCCGAAACATCCGACTTCTGCGGGCATTTGTTGACCAGGTTAACCTTCCCGGGTCTTCCGGTTCAATACTTCCGGTTCCGGTTCAGCACAAAGATCATCAGTGGTTGCATTTCACCACAACTGTTTACTATCAAACGCCGCTTGAGGTACAGAGGTCGGCGGACTCGGAATGGCGAGGCCTAACTTGACATGTTATCTATTTTTCGATAGGATGTGCCGTGATTTAATTAATAATTAAAAATGGCCACCAATTGTTTATTATTACAATTATGTCACTAACGAACCTGGCAAAATGTATATTTTATTGTGCATTTTGGTAACAGGTCGGGAAAGTACAGGTCACATTCCTCTTTCGATAGAATGTCGAGAGGACTGGTTTAATTGCACTGGGTTTTATCCCAGATGGCTCAGCCTTTTTCCGCAGGGCGGCCTGCCGAAAGCATCGCACAAAGCATGAGAGTCTCAGAGTCTGAGAAAAATGCACTCCATTTTTAACACTTTGATAGGATGTGCTGTGACCTAATTAACAGTTAAAAATAGCTGCCCCTTTATATTAATTAAATGTCATGTGGAATTTTTGTCATTAGTGAAAGAACAATTCATGAAAATGTACTCATATTGTCTTAATGTACCCACTGCATTGCGAAAGCTTTCTATTGTTGATTAAATATTATGCATTAATGTAAGTAAATATGTTTGTAACGGCTGCATAAATTAAGCAGCAGTTAATTAATTATTAAAATATTAAATAATAAAAATATTCACTAATAATTGATTTGACTTCTACTCTATAATTTAATTACACTGTTCTGTTTCTAAAAGTGAGCAATTAATAATTAAATACTAACTTTTAAAACAAACCATAACTTATTTCACAGTATTTTATTTAAATTTACATACTTATGTATTGGTAAGCTGCTAAGAAAAAAAGTACTCCTTACAGGTTTACAGACTGGTCTGAAAACTGGCTTTCACAATTATTTTAAGTCATGCCAAATGCTGAAAAATTATACAAGTACACAGATAAATTACAGCTACAAATGAAAATTGTATTCTGTTTAATTTTAGTAGTTCTTCTTCTTCTTTTGTTCGCTTGAAATATGTCTATAAGTTGTCTATAACTGCAATGCTGTCTCTTGTATGAATTGAACTGTCTTTTTAAGTTCACACAGCGGTCCATAGAGTTTATCTTCCACTGTCGTCTCTCTAGGCCAGAAGGTTTGCCTAGATATGTTATATTTTGGGCAGTCTTGGAGTATGTGCTCTGCTGTCTGTGACGCCAATCCACATGTGCACATGGCTGTTTCACCAATCTTGAATTTTGTATACATGTGGTTGCGTAATCTATTGTGCCCTGTTCTGAGAATAATGACTTGTTCTTGTCTATCCATAATGTGGTAGTCATCTTGAGCAGGTTTTGGTGGCTTTCTGACTGATTTGATCATTCTTTTCTTTTGGTGGTATGTTACGGGCACATCAGGCTGTTCTTCTTTGGCTCCTTTCTTAGCCAATTGATCAGCTCTGTCGTTTCCGGGTACTCCACAGTGGGATGGTATCCACTGTATGGTGACCTTATGCTGACTGCTAAGTTCAGAAAGTAGTGTCTTTAGTTCTGGCAATTTCCCAGACAGGAGCGCCTCGAGTACTGATTTTGCATCTGTCAATAGCACCACAGGTTGTGTACCATTGCTGGTATTTAGTAATTTCTCTGTTGCTATCTTGATTGCCTCAATTTCAGCATCGTAGTTATGGCAGTACTTTCCTGTCGGTACTCTAGCTGTGTCCCTGGTATTATTTGGATATTCTATGTACACTCCCGCTCCATTTCAAACAGCATTTTGTGCTGACCCATCTGTGTAGACTCGGATCCAGAGGTCCTGTGGGTATTCTTCATCAAGGAAGCTGAGAGTGGCTGTTCTGCGCTGCACACTGTTCTGTTCTTCCTTGTCAAATATTCCTCTCACTTTTGTCTCGATTTGTAATGATAGTCTATGCTCATCTTTCCATGGAGTTCGCTCTGGAATAGTTGTTAGGGGGATACCAACTGTGGGCAGATCGGTGGTTTCTCTGCAGAGTCGTTTGGTCTGGTGGATAAAACTACTTCTTTTCAACCGCTCCATAGCTAGGTTTTCAAATCTGTTCTTCATAGGGTGGCCTGGCAAGCTGAGGAACTTTTCTGCTTGTATTAGCGTTTTCGTATCTCTGCGCTCACTCAGTGCTTGTGTCCTCACAATCTTCTCCATTTCCACTATAGGAGTTGATCTCATCCCTCCTGTGGTGACTCTAAGTGCTTGATTTTGCACTTTGTCCAGCTCTTGTAGTGTAGTTTTTGATGCCGAACACCATGCAGTTGACCCGTATTCCAGGTGTGGTCGTATGCTCTGTTGATAAACTTTATTAAGTATTTTCCCACTGGCTCCCCATGTGGTTCCACTTAGCTTTCTCAGGATGGCTTTTTTCCTTCTGGCTTTTGCTACTGCTTTGTTGATGTGCTTTCTCCATGTCAGCCTGCCATCAAATGTTACTCCAAGGTATGTTGGTTCTTTATCTTCTCGTAGGGGTGTTCCATTTATCTGGATGGTCCCTGCCTTTTGTTTTGGAGAGAGGGTAATAGGGTAGTGCTGCACTTGTCAGTTTTTATGCTGACACACCATCTATTTGCCCATGCAACAAATGTATCTACAGCTCTTTGTAGTAATCTGGTGGCCACTGATGCATGTTCATTTGTGCTCCATAGAACCAGGTCATCGGCGTACATTGCGGCTTTAATTCCATGCGGTAGATTAGCAATGAGATCATTGGTGAAGATTAGAAAGAGTGTGGGGGACAATACTCCGCCCTGGGTAACTCTGTGACGCAGTAGTACTTTCTTGCTCTTGAGCCCGTCTATCTGTACTCGGGCTCTTCTGTTGTGCAAGTATGCTTTCACCCATTTGTACATTCTTCCATTTATTTTGCAGTTTCTCAGTTTATTCATCAGACCTTCTTTCCAGACTTTATCAAAGGCTTTCTTCAAATCTATCCATGCCGCAAGCACCAGCTTCTTCTCTTGGAATGCATCCTCAATTTCTTGAGACAGGTAGGTTGTCTGATCTTCCGTAGAGTAGCACTGCCTAAAGCCAGCCTGCTGTGGCACAAGGATGTTTTTACTTTCAATGTACCACCGCAGTCTGTGATTGATAATGCGCTCCAGTGTTTTGCAGAGACAGCTGGTGAGGCTAATTGGTCTGTAGCTAGAGGCAATGGAACTATCTTTCCCTGATTTTAGGAGGGGTATCATGATTGCTTCTCTCCAGGCTTGTAGAACACTGCCTAAGGTCCAACTCTTATTGAAGATCTGTAACAGCTTTGCTTTGGCCTCTGTTCCTAGATTCCTGATCATTTCATTGGAGATACCATCAGCTCCTGGTGATTTTCTCATTTTCAGTTTTGATATGGCTAGCTCTAGTTCGCTGATTGTGATGGGTGCCTCCAGAACCTCATGTAGTATTTCCTTCTGTCCTGTATGTTGCCGTTTCTCTTGAATCTCTTGTTGTTTCTCTAGACTGATTTTGATATTGTTATCTTGTGCGAATGAGTCCGCAAAATGGTCAGCTGCTTGCTTTCTTGTTAAGATGTTTCCATCTTTATGTAGTGCAATTTTTGAGTTTCTCCCTGTGCCCTCATCGTTAAGTTGTTTTATTAGCTTCCACAATTTCCTTGTGTCTCTTTCAAAGTTCAGAGACTCTGTTTTTTCCTGCCAGCTTTTCCGTCTAGCCTGCAGCTTGTTTTTTCCTGCCAGCTTTTCCGTCTAGCCTGCAGCTTGGCCCTTTGAAATTTGGCTTTTGCATGCTGGATTTTATTGTGGTGCTCTGGCTGGGTGTGGCCTCTGCTTGCTTTCTACATACTTCCACATCATTATGCAACTGTTCCAGTTCACTACTCCAGTAGGGTTTATATTGTTTACGGGCTCCTCTTGGTACTGTTTCTCGCGCTGCCTGTAGTATGCATTTCCCAAACTCTTCAACTACGTTATTTATGTCTTTCTCGGTGTTCAGGTTTCTAACCAATATGCTGGTGCGATTCTTGTACATTACCCAGTCTGCTTTCTTGTAGTTCCACCTCGAGAGGGTGCTGCTTTCACTTACAAGCTCATTTTCTACAGTTAGAAAGACTGGTCGATGGTCACTGCCACCTAGTTGTTTCCCAACAATTCGTGTAATGTTCCACTCCAGGTCTGGTGAATGAAAAGCCAGGTCAGGTGTAGTTGTAGAGTGCCATGATCTCAAGTAGAAAGTATGTGGGTCGGACGGCTTGTTAACCAAGATGAATCTATTCTCATCCTGCCAGTCTTCCAGTCTCTCTCCTCTCTGGTCCATGTGATCATAGCCCCAACTCTGCGAGTGGCTGTTGAAATCGCCGCACACAATCATTTTTTCTGTTAATGGTAGTGTGTCCAGTGCCTGTGGGCGGTCACTTGGACAGTAGTAATTGATCAGGTGTAGGTCTGTATAGCCTGTTTTAAGTTTAAGTGTCTGATACTCAGCCCCTTCCATATAGACTTCGATTTGGGAAGCAGTGATGTTGTTTTTTACAAGGGTAAGTATCCCACCTTTTCGCCTGTCCTTTCGGTCAGATCGGTAACACTGGTAGCCTCTGATTTTGAAGGCTATATTTTCGTTGAGGTGAGTTTCTTGCAAGCAACATATGCTTACTTTTTCTTTGTCCAGGATGTTTTCTAATTCTACTTTTTTGTTGCTGACTCCCTCCGCATTCCAGTGCATTATTTTAAGTCTTTGTCTAGTATGGCCAGCTGTTCTATTCTCATGTCCCCTGGCTCCACAGGACATCTGAGAAGGACCTCCAGTAGTTGGGGTTGGACCCTTTCGAGACATAGGGCCCGGCACTGCACCTGCCTGGGGGTCCAAAGCAGGGCGAGCACCATAACGTTTAGCAGCAGTCGACATATTCCATTTTGCGTAATTGCGTGGCATCCTGATTTCTGTGGTGCACCTCCTGGCTGGTTGCCTCCGTCTTCAGCACCTTTCCTTTGCTAGAGCTGACTGTGGTCTCACTCGAGTTTATATGTGTACACAATCACACATGTGTCTGCACATGCATGTATGTGTATACACATCTAGAGCACACTGGTTATTTTCCGGCGCCAGATACTCGCCGTCGCCCCTTCTCCTGTTAGTTAAAACAGTTCCGCCACGTGAAGGCCAGGAGTTGGACTTTTGCTGCAGAGGTTATGTATTCATGAGCCATTGGGGTATTTAAGCAATGTTGGGTGCTCACCCCAACACTGCGCCCCGGCTACATACAGCATTTTGGAACCATTTTAGTAGTTAAATTGCCAGTTCTAATTATAAATAAATACAGGTCCGCTATAGTTTAGTACTATTGTATGTGCACCACCATTTTGAATTTTGTGTAATGACTGCCATATCTCATTTTCGTAATTGTGCTAAACATCTTTTCCTGAATGCTAGCAACAGTCAGCATTGTTGAAACGCTTCACATATATGCAAAATTGTACGGAGAATTAAAAAATGCAACAAAAAGTTAAGGTTGATTTAAAATACAAGTGTTATAAGACAAATTAGCTTAACGCTCTTGAATAAACTTCAAGAAATTCAAGAGAAGACTGTTTCTTAAAGACAAGCACTTGCAGTTTAGCAGACAGACCACTACTGCATTTTTTAGAGTTGTTTCCTGCAACGTCATGCCACATTGGTTTCAAATACATCGAATTAAATGACACATAGCTAAAAATCGGAAGTGACTGGATGATCGCTAAAAATCTCCCAGGAAAAAAGTTTATGCATTCCTCCCTCCAAACTAACCAGGTTTGGTAACTGACATGAGAAGCATCTCTCGCCCTCATCAGGGTGTCACATGTCCACTGGTGTCGCGCCTGCCATCTGATCGTCTGTGAGTCAGTGTTTCAGACTCTGATGTCTTTCTCCTCTCTTTGCTTCTCAGTTGTCTTGGCTCTTGTCTGTGGTGAGTTGTCATCATCCTTCCTTATGGTAGCTTCATTTGAGGTTGCTGTAAGTTCTGTTTCTTTGGTGCAGCTCGCAGGCAGGTTCTCTCCGCTCGTCTTCTTGAGGTCTTGGCGGCTTCCATGCTCCCCATCTTGTGTATCTGGTGTCTTTTGGTGTTAGCCTTGAAACGTGCCATTTTCTCCCCTGTATCAGGTTTCTTGAACATTTGGGTGACTTGTTCTCGATAGCGCTCACAGTTGCAAACAATGGCTGATTCACCAATCTTGAATTTTGTATACATGTGGTTGCATAATATATTGTGTCCTGTTCTGAGGCACAGAATGACTTGTTCTGGTGTGTCCATAACGTGGTAGTCGTTTTGAGCAGGTCTTGGTGACTTTCTGACTGATTTAATCAGTCTTTTCTTTTGGTGGTATGTAACGGGCACATCAGGCTGTTCTTCTTTTGCTCCTTCCTTAGCCAATCGGTCACCACACTTCACATATTGTGGCCAAAATTGTGTAAAGGTTAAACACTTCACATATTGTGGCCAAAAATGTGTAAAGGTTAAACACTTCACATATTGTGGCCTCCTAGAATGTGTAAAGGTTTAACACTTCACATATTGTGGCCTATAATGTGTGAAGGTTTACAACTTCACATATTGTGGCCTCCTAGAATGTGTAAAGGTTTAACACTTCACATATTGTGGCCTATAATGTGTGTAGGTTTACAACTTCACATATTGTGGCCTAGAATGTAAAGGTTTAACACTTCACATATTGTGGCCTATAATGTGTAAAGGTTAAACACTTCACATATTGTGGCCAAAAATGTGTAAAGGTTAAACACTTCACATATTGTGGCCTCCTAGAATGTGTGAAGGTTTAACACTTCACATATTGTGGCCTCCTAGAATGTGTGAAGGTTTAACACTTCACATATTGTGGCCTCCTAGAATGTGTGATGGTTTATAAGATGCATCAGGCATATGATACTTGACCCATATTTGTATAGACTAATGGACACTCCAAGAGTGATGTGATCAATATCATGAGTCAACTTATCAGCAACAAATATATATTAAGAGACAAGTCAGCCTTCAGTCAAACACAGAGTGCGTATGACCCGGTCGACCTTGTGAGCAGTCAGGCACTCTCTATGAATAACCGCTATCAGGCATTAACGCACCCTCTATTAAGACCAGGAGCGCACCAACGAATAAAGATCATTATCTCGCTCCCTGGCAACTATCAATTTTGATGATGGAAGTTGAGAATGCTCTTAACCATATGAAAACTGACAAGACCCGGATACAGATAACACCACAATAAAAATGATCAATGCCTTAGAAGAATATGGAGTAGACCAAGACACCAGACTGCTGAACGCAATATATGATACTGGAGATATACCTCCTGAATTATGTAGTTCTATATTTATTGCAATCCCGAAGAAATCAGAAGCCTTGGAATGTGATCAACATCGAACAATTAGTATTATGAGCAACATCACGAAGATTTTGCTGAGAATTATCATGCAAAGAGTTAGGAAGAAAATACAACCCGAGATAGGAGAACAATGTGGGTAGAAGGCAAGGGTACAATAAATGCTGTGTATATACTGAGATAAATGAAATAAATAGATAATTTCGAGTGAAATGGCGAGTCATGACCGCCCACGCTTTCCGGCATGGCACATGATTGATTGATTGATATACTGAGAACAATAATTGAATGCTCTATTGAAGTAAACAAAGATCTATATCTTTGCTTTATTGACTACACAAAGGCTTTCAATAAAGTGAGACATGTCGACGTGATAAGGATGCTTGAAGATCTACAAATTGGGAAATACCTTAGACTTGTAAAACACATATATTGGAAACAATAAGCTGCCATCAGAATTGATAATGATGTAGGTCAATATCATCCTATTAAAAGAGGCGTGAGACAGGGATGTGTAATGTCTCCAAATCTTTTGTCCCTGTACAGTGAAAATATTTTCAAAAATATAGAAAATATAGAAGGAATCAACATTGGGGACGATACATCAATAACATTAGATATGCAGATGATACAGTCTTGATTGCAGACAATGAACAGGACCTGCAACATTTATTAGATGCGGTTGTTGCAGACAGTGAACAACTAGGGTTAGAATTGAATAGTAAGAAGATGCAGATTATGGTCGTCACTGGGAAGAAGGAAATACCACAAAGCGATATGCGAGTAAATGGGCATATTCTTAAGCAAGTGAATCTGTACAGTTATCTCGGAACAGTCATAACATCTGATTGGGAGATGCCTTGAAGGGATTAGAACAAGAATTGTTATTGCGAATGTAGCCGTTTGCAAGATGAAAAACATACTGACCAATATAAAGATATCAATTGAAATGAGAACAAGAGTGTTGAAGTGCTACATAGAACCTGTACTTTTGTATGGATGTGAAGCGTGGAAAATGAGCAGTCATGCTGAAAAACATCTGATGGCAGTGGAAATGTGGTTTCTGAGGAAAATGCAAAGAATACCATGGACAGACAGAATAACCAATGAACAAGTCCTTCAAGAAACAAAAGAAGATCGTAAATTGATTAGAGTCATTAGATGTAGACAGTCACAATTTTTTGGGCATGTTATGAGAAGAAATGACTTGGAGAACTTAGTGACAACTGGCAAGATCGAAGGGAAGAGACCAAGGGTAAGACCAAGAAGTAAATATCTGGATAGCTTGGCCATCTGGCATGGTCGAGACAGGAAGACGGAGCTGATCCTTGACTCTGGTGATCGAGTGAGATCGCAAAACATGACCGCCCACGCTTATCAGCATGGCACATGATGGAGGGATGGCAACTATGGGAACTTGCAATAGAGATGTGAATAACAGGAAAATATAACCTCAAGCAAAAATCATACGCCTAGACGGAATATGCTAATTAAGAGAAGCTGAAGTAATGAAGAATCATCAAGAACACCACAAACAGATTTTGTAATTTGACATCTGACAACATGAAAGTCCGGTGACAAACTGGTGAACTATAAAACACACATAAAGAGAAAGCTCACAGTGAAATTGAACAGTAAAATGTGAATTTGTAACTAAACTTTGTGCAGGTAGATTTAAGTAACAAACACAAACAGTTTGGGAATACAGTGTTGTATCATTAATCATATTGAAAACCAAAATATCAAATTGATTAATATAGTTTATGTTTGCATACAAATGTAACTTACCAATCCTTTCAGACCGACTGTAAACGTAAGATGGAGAATAAACTACCATCAAGTGTCAAGATAGAACAATCTGAAGCCTGTATAGATCAAGGTAAGATTAAGTGCAATATAACGTAACTGTTAGTTGAATATTTGTTACAGGATGTTGCAGTCTACCCCAGCATTTATTGGCTGTTTGTGATTTACTAGATAATTCTACATTTAGGAGTTTGCAATTGCTTTCTGAATTGTCGCAGCATTTTACCATTGAAATCAACATGATAGCAGAATGTAAATCTACTCAGACATTTGGGAAAATAAGGTCATAGGTGTGACCAAGTATCCACTGGGATTAGTGCATAACTCAGTATTTGAGCAGAGCAGGGCACTCTCTTGTCCTGACAATCAGAAATTTCTGTCAAAGGCAGAGGTAAAAGACCCCGATTTGAATATGGAAGGCAAGGGAAAAACCACCACAATATCCTCCCAAGACAAGTTTAAAATAGGAATATGATATGTTAGGACATGGTCGAGATAAAAAAAAGTTACATAATGTAATAAAAGAAATGAAACATATGAAGATTAATATCCTAGGCATGAGTGAGATGAGGTGGAGGAGATCTGGTTAAGTAATAACATAGCCTTAAGCATAGCCTATGATGGGTAACGTTGTAATATTCTGTTATGATAATTTGGCGTGTCCAGCATGTGCCACGTGGTTACAAACCCGCTTCACGTGCCAGTGGTCCTCGGCATGTTTCCGGATCCGGTCAGGGATATTCACTACTGACGAGCTCAAACGAGAGCGAAACTCGAGTATAGTGCTTCCATATTGATGTGGATAGGCCATAGGTTCATACCAGAATACGATCAGCATTGCCAGTAGTGGGTTGTGCTCAATATTTAAGTAATAAGAGACAAATATGCAATAATGTGTTCAGAAGGTAGGGCTAATGTTTGATGAGGAAACAGCTAAATCAGTTAATGATTATTTGATTAAATCAGATAGTTATTATTGTCAAATTAAAAGTCAAACCAAGAGATATTAATATTATACAAGTGTACACACTAAAAACAAGCAGTAGTCAGGTGAAATTACAAACATTTTATGACATAGTAGAAATGGCGACGCATAACAAAATGTAAACGTGATTCAGGAGTCAGCATTTTATTAAACGCGTGCTAAGAAAAATATGAATGAATCTAAGATAAAGCTACATATTTTGAAATGAGCTATTAAATTATTGGAGGCCCAGTCAAAGATATCATTGTGAGAACCCTTGAGTTATTCACACAGCTCTAGAGCTTTAAAGTAGCCAGCATTTGTAGCATCTTCCAATGGCACAATAGAAAGAAATGTCTCCTTCACTTTCCCTTCTCTGATAAAATGAATATATAGTACCAGCTCCTCATCATCAGATCTGTCTGCATGTCCTTCATGTAAGATACTTACATATGAGTTTTCCTTTATTTCAATTTCAAATCTTCACAAAGATATGATGCAATGTATGAAATAAATTCTCTACACTGTTTGTTCATTTACACAATTCTCTGAATCAGTCATATTAAGCTTGGTTAACAACACAACCAAACCTTCAAAGTCAGTGTAGGGTCTGTAATTGTTGGCAATACAGTACATTGCCATGAAATGTACATTCATATGGTGCAGCATATTAGCATCCATATTTTTCCCCATCTTACTTTGCTAAAGGAGCACATTCAGGATTCTTCTTTTTACTTTCAGCCTTCTGACACTTGAAGTGCATATAGGATTTGTAGTGCTTTGTATGCTTCCAATTTAAATGGTCCCAAACATCCAAACACAACTTTTGAATTTTGGTCTGCAGTGTTGGTGAAAAACTTACTGCTCACTTCACAATTCTTTCTTCATAGCACAGCAGTGGTAGAATTTTTGACTGAGGGAATTTGGAAATACTATCTTCAATGCAACATCATCAGTTAACAGAAATGACGCTATATCAAAGAAGGTTTGGTATGAGAACACGTGGATGCTCAAAAAGAAAATGGACTGACAACATCAAAGACTTTGTACAGTCACATGGAATGACACTATCCAGTGCCACTAATCCAGTTCTGAAATGTTAACTATTCCTTCCCATGATGCTTGACAACAAGCATGGAAACAAGATGATGATCTTCAATGATAGGTTTTTCATTGTCATCTAGATCACATTCAGAAAGCAATGACAAACTACTGAACATAAACTTACCAAAAAAATGCTGGGGTTGACTGCAATGTCCTGTAAAGGATATGCAACTAACTATATCACAATAAATCATTTTATGCTGATCAGTTTCATCTTTAAAAATTACAAACCACACTTGAATTGGCTGACTTTTCATTTTTGTTCTCTTCTCTGTCGCTACATTGTATATTTTCAGGCAAAGTTGGGTTACTTCAGAAAAAATATGTAATAGTATCGTTTTATTTTCCACTGGTCACTTTACACTGATTTGTTCCATTAATTTTGTACAATTTAAGTAAATGTAAAACAACACAGCTCAACTCGCAAGTGTTGATGACGACGTGTCAGTAAAGCAGCCGCTGTTGAAAACAAGATGACTAATTCTTTGTCGAGTTACGAGAACGTCATAGTTAATGTTAAGGTAAACATATCACTCCAGAAATCACAAGTCACTTGCGATGCTGCAAACACCAGACTTTCCATCTCTCAGTATATCCCCATTTACACACACACGTCCTCAAATGATTACAATGTTTGTGAAAATACACTTGAAGTATAACTACAGGATGTGTAGTTGATACTAAGTACACTTGTAAATATGTTCTTGCATATCAGCTTGCGTCTAATGTGTAGCCTCTCTAACTCGTATGACTCCTTAACTTGTATGGCTTATTGCTAAGCTGCCTCATGCCTGAATGTGGCGTTATTGCTGTCCGATTTGGTACAGCTCTGGACATGAACTTTCCATCATAATTATTCTATCTGCACCGTGACAGTTATATAGAACCTGTCTTACTGTATGGCAGTGAATCATGGAACATGAATAAACAAATTCAGAACAGCTTAGAAACAATGGAGATGTGGATGCTGATACAAATGTTGTGAATAGGTTGGATCTCAAGTGTAACTAACGATGATTGCCTGGTAAAGGTTAATGTGATTAAGACATTATATACAAATATAAGGAGACAAACATCATTCTTTGGTCATGTAGTGAGAAGAGGGGAATTGGAAAACACTGTGATGATTGCATGCTGGATGGACTGAGACAGTGGCATGGTGGGATATTATCAGCACATTTGATTCTGAGCACCAGGGACCGAGATCTATGGAGAGATATGAATGCCTACATCAGCTGGCAAGGCACATGATAATGATGAATGTACGTGTCTAGTCAGTGAGCATCAGCCAATGAGCAGTGGTTTCATAACCTTGTCCTCTAAAAGTTTAATCTAATCTGCGGGTGTTTCTGCTTACCTAATGGGAAGGTGATCACCTTACGGAGTTTAGTGCACTGTAGCAGATGTGTGGACCAAAAAATGAGGAACAGTAACACTGAGCGGCTGGCCGAGTGGATAGAACGCCGGACTCTCATTCGGGAGACCCGGGTTCGATCCCCGGTAAGGTGCGGGATTTTTTTTCTGTCGGGGGCAAAAAGAAAATCCTAACCTGCACAGTTCGCGGCGACTGCACTAGCCAGGCGGCCTTTATTCCTCAGGCTCAAAGACCCCTCTGCCATACACCGCAAGGTACTATATTGGCAGTAAATGACAGTTTTTGACAGTAACACTGAGCAGCATTGAACAATACAAAATTTGAGTTACAATGTGGCTGTTTTATTTTTAGACATTCTGATGTTCCATCTCAAATTGTTTTTGTTTTCTGTCGTACCAAGTTAGATAGATTGTTTTCTTTCATATGTCACCTCAAACTGCACCATAAATGTTAGTTTTAGGCAGGAGGGTAGCACTCCTAATCATGACTGCAATGAAATATCAATATTGCTTGCTGTTATAAGTTGTTTAGTAGAAATAACTGCACTTAAAATAGATCTGTGGAAAATGTCAGTAATAAATGAAACATACAGTACCTGTTCATCTGTTTATTTACTCATAAACAGTCATTTCATCTCTCTTAGATATAAAACCACACTTAGATAGTACTCATCTGTGAAAGAACTATTGTCTCTGTACGCCAAATCTGACTGCATTTATCAATTCCAGTGTGAGTGCCAAGCACCTTACATAGGTAGAATGGAAAGACAATGTAGTGAGTAACAAAACATATACCTGTACGGATGGGAAACAGATATACTCAGTCTTCAGGAATCCCTGTGCAGTTGACAGGTCACAAAATGCTTAGACCGGCCAGCGATTTTAATTACCATCATAAAGTTAAAATATAGAAGATATCTTGTATATTGTATTTGATTAACAATAAATGATTGTTCAAATACATCAAGGCATTAGTAATTAGATGATTCCAGCCAGTTTTATGCAAACAGAAAGTCTTCATTTTAAATTTACAATTACCATTGTGAAAACTGATGCTCCACATTCAAACAATATCAGTGACTGTGTTTTTTAAGTATTTCAGCCGTAGTATAATTAATGTTAGTTAGTTAGTTAGTCGTAGTTCCAACCTCATAGCAACGGGTTGTCCCCATTATGCTCCGTTCCTGTGCCAGTGAATATCACACAAAACGCTCCCCACTGCCCAATGTAAAAAATGGAAAAGACAGGAGTCTCAACAAACATCAGCCCACACAGATACACTGTGCATAATGCCGCCACCAGAATGTCAACACAATAGTCCCCAACGAAACACCCAGTTCATCTCTGATGGAATCGACAGTCATTTTCCCATCTGGATGTTTCCTAGATGTTCACCCACACAGTCCACAAAAATACAGTTCATCACCGACGGCAGTGGCAGTCAACCAGAAGCCCAGCAGCCAAGCATTTCTGCATAAGGCAAAAACCGGTCAACTCTGGGACATAATCATCTACCATCATTATTGATGTGTCACAAAGTAATATTCTTTGAATATTTAAGTTTCATCTGTTGGGGTTTTCAAAACACTGTTCTCTTGGAGTGTGACTTTCAAGCCACAAAGAGACAGATGTCTCTTAGTAAACTTTTATTTGATCAGCTTTCTATTACAGCTGTTCTCTTACAATAAAATAAGGTGTTTGTATTTGTGGTTGGTGGCCATGGCAGTGACATGACTAGTATGCCCAGTGATCATGTATTTGAATAAATATAAGTGCATTTCTTTAACTGACCAGGGCTCCAAAGTCAACCATCCCAAAACAGGCAGCAGGAAATGTCTTGTGAAGTATAAACCCATTACCCCTCCTGGCATCTTAAAAGGTCTTTTACTTTAGTGATTTACTTGTGGCTTTTATTTTTGTGACTTGTAAAGTTTTTAATAAAACTCTACTTTCTAGAAGCTCAAAAACTCTTTCACGCTGTTATTATATCTTGTAAAATGACAACTGTTGTCTTGGCCTCTGATTTGATTGAATGATAAGGGGAAAAAATTATATTTGAATATGCTGAGAAAATATTTTTGTTAATTTTCTGAAGTCCAATGTCACAATACTAAATCCATTTTTTTTTCCTGAGAACTTCTTATCACAGAATGTGATCATATGTCTTGACAGACAAAATCAGTCATATTTGCATATTGCAAATTTTCAGTGTTGAATATGTATGCTTCTGTCATACTGAATCTGAATAAAATGGTTGTACAGAATAGTGTACAGATTTCAGATGATTTATTAATAATTACATGAAGGATGCTGAACAATAGTGAGATTGTTTATTGTAAATCCTTTAGAAGACTTAATTTCAATTCTTAAGGCTGATGCACTGATATTTATTTCATCTATGCATCTTGTCCTTACAGTCGGAAATGGCTGTCAAAGGCAGAGGTAAAAAGACCACCATGTGAATGTGGAAGGCAAGGGGAAACCACCACATTATCTTCCCAAGACTTCATGGCAAAACATATATCAAAGTTAGTGAAGGACGTTAATGGCTGTCGTAGGGCATTCTCGTCCGGTAGGGACAGTCATGAGCCACAGGTGACACCAGACCGTCATCCAGCTACTGATGGCAAAATCTTAACTAAAATAAATAAATTTAGAGTAGGAACATGGAATGTTAGGACATTAAATGAGCAAGGAAAGTTGACCAATGTTCTAAGAGAGATGGATAGCATGAAAATGAATATATTAGGCGTTAGTGAGATGAGATGGAAGGGAGCGGGCAAAATTATAGCTGACAATCACACAATAATTTATTCTGGAGGGGATACACATGAAAAAGGTGTAGGAATAATATTAGACGAAAAAACAGCCAAGTCAATTAATGGATACTGATGTATTTCAGATAGAGTTATTATGGTAAAAATCAAAGGCAAACCAATAGACATAAATATTATACAAGTATATGCACCAACAGCAAGCAGTAGTGAGGAAGAAATACAACACTTTTACGACGAAATAGAAATGGTGATGGCTCAAATTGGATCACAAGAAATAAAGATAATACTTGGTGATTTTAATGCAAAAATAGGAAATGGAAAAATGGAGGATGTAGTGGGGAATTATGGTTTAGGTACAAGAAATGAAATAGGGGAAAAGCTAATAGAATGGGCAAATATCAATTATATGATAATTGGAAACACATGGTTTAAGCACCATAAAAGACGACTGTACACATGGATAAGCCCTGATAAGAAAATACGCAACCAAATTGACTACATACTAATTAATAAAAGATTTAGAAATGCTTTAATTAATGTAAAGACAATGCCTGGTGCTGACTGTAATAGTGATCATGTACCACTATGTGGACAAATAAAAGTAAGATTAAAGAGAGGGAAAAAAATGGTTAAGAACATGAGACTTAATAAAGAGGTTCTGAAAATAGATAAAGAAATGCAAGAACAATACAGAGTGACTGTGAAAAATAGGTACAATGCAATAACTAAAATACAGAGTATAGATGAACAATGGGAAATGTTAAGGGACTCCATTCATCAAACTAGCAAAGAAGTATTACCGGAGAGAGGCAAAATAGCTAAGAAAAAATGGATGAATGAAGATATCTTAAAATTGATGGACAAAAGAAAACAGAGTAAAAATGACAAACAAGAATACGCTAAGATAAATAAAGAATAAAAGATAAATGTGGGAAGGCTAGAGAAAGTTGGTTAAACGAGCAATGCAAAAAAATTGAATTAAATTCCATTTAAGATACAAAAAATATGCACAGACAAATCAGTGAGCTTACAGGAAGAAAAATAAGAATAAATACGGGGTGTTTGAAATCAAAAACAGGAAAGATAATATTAGAGGAAGATGCTATAATGAAGAGGTGGAATGGGTATATAAGAGAATTATATGTAGGAGAAAGGGAAGAATTAACAGAAGATAGTAACTTAGAAGGTCCACCTATTCTGAAAGAAGAAGTCGCTGACGCTATGAAACGTATGAAGAAAGGAAAAACAGCTGGACCAGATGAAATCACAATAGAAGAATTAGAAGTGTTGGGAGAATTTGGAGTAGATATATTAACCAAAATGTTGAATGATATTTACAGCAGTGGATATTTACCCAGTGATATGCTGAAATCTGTATTTATAGCTATACCAAAAAGACCAGGAGCAATTGATTGTGAAGATTTTCGTACAATTAACCTTATAAACCATATCACTAAGCTTCTACTCAGAATCATAATGAGAAGAACCAAAAAGAAAATAAAAATGGAAATTAGTGAAGAACAGTATGGATTTGTGGAAGGAAAGGGCACAAACAATGCAATTTATACATTACGGACACTAATAGAAAGGTCAATAGAGAAACAGAGAGACATATATTTGTGCTTCATAGATTATACTAAGGCATTTGATAAAGTAAAACATGATGAACTGATTAAAATGTTGGAAGATATCAACATTGATGGAAAAGATTTAAGAATAATAAAGAATGTTTACTGGAACCAAGTAGCAGCAATTAAAATGGGAAATAAAGAGGGTAGTTACGAACAGATAAATCTAGGAGTACGACAAGGGTGTGTCTTGTCACCAGATCTTTTCTCCCTGTATAGCGAAGTAATAATGAGAGAGATCAAAGAGATGCCAGGAATACTAGTTGGAGGTTATAATATAAATAATATATGCTATGCAGATGACACAGTATTGGTGGCGGATAATTCAACAGACCTACAACAATTATTAGACGTTGTAGTAACAGAGAGTGCAAGGAAAGGACTCTCCTTGAATATCAAGAAAACAGTAACAATGGTAATATCAAAGAAAATGGTGACAACAAAATGTGACATAGAAATAGAAGGGAAAATCCTTAACCAAGTTGATAATTTTAGATACCTAGGGGCATTTATAACATCAGATGGAAGATGTACAACAGAGATTAGGAGCAGAATAGGGCAGGCAAAAGCCGCATTTCAGAAAATGAAGTCACTATCACTGAATGTAAGAAAGAGAGTGCTGAAATGCTATGTGGAACCAGTTTTGCTGTATGGCAGTGAATCTTGGAATGTAAATGAAGAAATTAGAAGCAACAGAGATGTGGTTCCTGAGACGAATGTTGCGAATTCCTTGGACTGCCAGAGTAACTAACGACGACTGCCTGAAACAGGCTAATGAAACTAGAACATTATATACAACAATAAGACAGAGACAAACAGCTTTCTTCGGTCATTTGATGAGAAGAGAGGCATTGGAGAACATCGTAACAACTGGAAAGATCGAGGGGAAGAGAGGCAGAGGTAGACCAAGAGAAGTGATGCTGGATGGATTGAGACGGTGGCATGGAGGAATATCAGCAGCAGAGTTGATCCAGAAAACCAAAGACCGAGATCTGTGGACAGCCATGAACGCCTACGCCAGCCGGCACAGCACTTGATGATGATGATGCATCTGTCAAGGCTTACATCTAATTGTTACTTTTGAAGTTTTGTTTATTAAACTTAAACTGGTCATTTGAAACACCACAAGAAAACACACAAAGAAAGAAAATGTTACAAATGATGGTAGTATTAATGCTTCTTTTATTCATGATGAAGATTTGAAATACCCTAACTTAATAAACGTCCACTAAAAACCTTGGAAATGTGTTAGTTTTGCTGTATGTATTTATTAAATTGGCTGTAAATAGCATATGCAAAACAGGTTTACATTTGAAGTTGTGCTGTGTCCAAGGTCATAAACTACGTGAACAATAAATGAAAAACCTTATATTTATGATGTTTATTGTGTGGTTATTTTTTACATATGTGGCAGGTAGTTTATATTTTCTCATTATTATTTATGACTTTCTTCTTGCTGTTTATTGTTTGCATATGCAGAATGCAATGCATATTCTTTTTCTCACTATTTATCTATATTCTTATTTTTTTTTTTTTTTTTTTTTTGGTTAACTCACTTTGAACTGAAGCAGTGTCTATACAACTACTACTTGTTCGGCTGCGACTGATGTTTGCGTGTGAATTAGCTTTTCCTAGGCAACCCAACTCCGACTACAGAGGTAATTGTAATTTACGTTCCCAAGTCACGGACAAGAAGTTAACATGTTAATCCAACTGACAGGTGTTGGGGTTTAACCCGCTAACTCACCATCAGATAACCAGAAGTTTAGGAGCAAGTGCTCTTATCCATTCGGCCATGCTGACTATCAATGTTTATGGTTGATTGTTGTACTGTGTATAAATATAAATAAAAAGAATAGTTAGTTTCAGCTATAATTGCAGCCAGTGTAACTCACGGCGTCATACAGCCAACTATTACTACTTCAGCTATTATTTCATCCAATGTAACACCTAATGATGGGAAAAATTTAAGAATAATAAAGGATATTTACTGGAACCAAGTAGCAGCAGTTAATAAATAATGGAAAATAAAGATGTTAGTTACAAACAGATAAAGCTAGGAGTACGAGAGGGGTGCATCTTGTCACAAGATCTCTTCTCCAAATATAGCAAAGTAATAATGCGAGAGGTCAAAGAGAAGCCAGGAATACGAATCGAAGGTTATAATATGAATAATATACGCTATGTATATGACACATTATGGTGTCGGATAATGCAACAGACCTACAACAATTGTTGGAGATTGTAGTAACAGAAAGATCTCTCCTTGAATATCAAGAAAACAGTAACAATGGTGATATAAAATAAAATGTGACATAGAAATAGAAGGGGAAATTCTTGACCAAGTGGATAATTTTATATACCTAGGGGCACTTATGCCGGCTTTGTGGCTTAGAAGTCATGACTTTTCTCCGTAATCTCGTATACTCTCGTCGGTAACGTGATGACGGTGAGAATCAGTAGTGGTTCGAATCGCATCGGTAACTTACGGGGTATGTGAGCCGGCCGCTCAGAAAGCAATGGCAAACTACTGAGCGTAATCTTGCCAAGAAATCAACATACAGCTGAAAGATGCTGGTGTTGACAGTGATGTCCTCCTGTAAAGGATATGCGAAAAAAAGAAGAAGAGGGGGCACTTATAATGGAAGATGTACAACAGAGATTAAGAGCAGAACAGGGCAGACAAAAGCCGCATTTAAGAAAATGAAGAGTATCTATGCAATAAGTCGCTATCTTTACATATATAATATCTTCAGTGACATTGTTAAACTTTAGCATCATCATTATGGTCAACATTATCATTATCAACGCAACCATGTAAGGATGTCGTTATTAGCTTTATTATGTTACCACTGTATCTATAATTTCTTGTAGTTCCTTGTGAAGGTTGCTATCAAGACAGTGCCATCAGCACAGTGTAAGTTATTTATATTATGTCAACAAACCAGGATTCCTGACATATTTCATGTAGATCTCAATATATATATTTACCGCGGGGCCTGAGTGATCTCGAGATATGGTGTCAGCTTTGAGTGCTCGAGGTCCCGGGTTCAAGCCCCGGTGAGGGCTGGGACTTTTTCACATGGACTTCTATTAACAAAATTTCTCCTGATCTCTTGGTAGTGAGATCGGACGCCCGTGTGTATTTTTGTGCACGTAATATATCCCTTAGCAGTTGGGAATTTAAAAAGATAGCTTAACGGCGCTGCCCTGGCAAAATTTCTAGTTAAAAATCTACCCAAAGTATTTTCAGGAATATCGCCGGTGCTGCGGAATTCGTGCACTGAGCTGAGATTTTCTGGACTCATGGACTCAAACTTGAGTTAGGAGTAGGTTACATCTATGTGCCGTGATGTTGACCCGTGGACTAAACTAAACTAACTAAACTAAACATATACTTACCGTACAATAAGAACAAATCAGTTGACATTACACTGAAATATTCCTAACTGGTTGTTGATTTTTCAGTAAAACCAACCGTCCATCTATTAACTATATCATCTCGCACCATTCCTCGATTTTAAACAGCCAGTGATATTTCGTGTTTCCTACCTGATATTGTATTTATTTGTTAATACTGTATATGGAATGCGACTCTTTTACATAGTTTGTAGTAATCTCCACACATTGTTAATTCAGTCATACTTTAGCTTCATTGCATTTGTTTACTTATTCATTATGCATTCTATTACATTCTTCTTTATGTTCTTTTTTTTTCTTTCTTCCTTCATTCATCATCTAAAAAATTGCGTCTTTCATTCATTTCGTTTTTGCAATGCTGTGTGTAGGTGGAATTATTTCTTTTGATGTCTGTTAGTGTTGGATTAATTCTCGCAACATACCCCGTTGTTTATCGATATCCTGTATTATCTCCATGACGTGTTAACTGTTCTTTACAGTAATAGTTGACCTTTCTCTAATTTCTGTGCCCGCTTTAAGTAACGTTAAAACTGATTTGGTGTTCTTTAGGTTTTCCTTCACAGTTATAATTCTTAACCTCATCTTTCCTATAACTTGCACTTGGTCGATATGTCCGTCTGCCATTGGACTAGTGTTTACTCTTAGTACTAATCTGCGTCTGAATCTCTTTCAAAACAGCATGTAGTCAGTTTGATTGCGAATATTATCGGCAGTTTGTCCACGTTTATAGTCACCGAGGGTGATGATTGAAACAGGTGTTGGCTTTTAAAGGCATTCTACCCATGCAATTAATCTGTCACCTCTCACATGCCTATCGCCAAGGCCATAGTTACCAGTCACGCCACTCAACTTTTCGTTGCCTACAAGCAACAGGTGTTAGCCCAAACAAAAAGCATGTGGGTTGAACTTGCAACTGTCATTCTAACGTCTGCTCAGAACCAGATTCCTCAACCAATCAAATTGTTAGATTGTCAACAGAAAGTAAGCATGGCTGAATGGATAAGTGCGTTCATTGCTATACATCTGGTGTGCTGATGCCGAAGGTACACCCATTTAGTTCAGCGACCGGCCTGCCACCATTTTTCTGAACATACAGATCACGATACAACCGCGAATACATGTAAAAGCATGCCACATTAAAACCTCAGCTTACAGTGTCGCTCCACGCACTCAACTCAATAGCTGGACAACGGAACCATGCACTACCAGTCCAACATGGGGAACCATAAGTAGAGATCATGATCTTGGATATAATCTATCTACAGGAAGCAAACCTGACACACATTCATCCCGAAGATGGGCACACTGACCTGTGAGGTGCATAAGTATGTGTGAACTATTCACCTCAGAACAGTTGAGTCCTTGTTCAACATCCAGTGAAGAGTCGTAGTGCTAATCCTTCTCACCGCTATCTGGTTTTCCCTCTCAGTTTTGAGATTCTTCCAGCACCCTTGCCGATCCCCTGCAATCTCATTCTTTCCACATATAGGTTCTCAATCTATTCCCCCATCCTCTCCATCTGGTCCCATGGGTGTACGACCACCTCTCCCTTGTCCATAGGTAATCTACCAACAAGAGGTACATTCCCTGCCAGCCTATCATTCTTCCGCATTGCCAGGACAAAATATCCATACAATTCTCACGATCTGTGACCTATGAGGTCTCTGGATATTTTTGCCTGTGCCATCTAGGACCTGCCTCGTCTTTCACCTCAGAAGAGGAATGAAGAAGTAGAGGAAGACCAGCACTCACAGAAGGAAAAGGAAAGTAAAGTCCAGAGCACACAATAAAAAACAAAAACAGAATAACTTAAAGCTATGGATATACCAGAATTCAAAAATGTCACCTCCAAATGATCATAGCACCTCCTTGTAAATATAAGTATTCTTTAATGGATAAATGTTTGCCATGATAAACAATTAGTACATATAAATCTTGTGACAACACCATTTATGTCTGTAGGCACAAAAAATGGTCCTTTACTTATTCTGTTAACCTCACTGGCTTTTATTTAACTATCTATATCTATAAAACAGAGTGTATGTGGCTTTGTGTGTTTGTGGGGATTTATGTATTGGATGCGTTCGATAACGGTACATCCGATTGAGATGAAATTTTCTACACGTCTTCCTTTCATTCCTGTGCAACCGACTATAATAGTTTCTTAGTGTAAAATCTTCTACTTATTTAATAACAGTTACTTTTCCATTTTCATTATATAATGTCTATATAGCAGGGGGACTTCACTCTAGAAAAGTTATTTCAAGGGGCATAACTTTTAATAACATTTCTATATACTTTATAGTCATATTGTTGGACTTACTTGCACTATTATTAAACTCTTTGTCTATAGTTATTTTTAGGCATATGAGTTATAATAAATAATGATATAATCTTTAAGGCATTTTCAAAGTTTGCATAAAAATATTGCATAATGCATAACATTGTAACCCATCTATTTCTGCTTACAAAACTTATCAACTGTCATGTCGGTGAATAAAAACAGTTTTCATTAAAAATAATGAATGGTGTGTGGAAAGACATTCTTTTAAGTTACTGTTTACAGGCGAAACCACGCCGGGTCAGATAGATAGACAGACAGACAGATAGTCGGGAACGGAAGCTTATTTGACTACTTATATGAATGAATTAAATGACATGCTCCCCACCAGTGCTGGGTGAAGCCGGGCCGGGTCAGACAGACAGACAGATAAACAGACAGTCGGGAACGGGAGAGCTTATATGACTACGTATATGAATTAAATGAGATGCTCCCCACCAGGGACAGGGTGAAGCCGGGCCGGGACAGACAGACAGACAGATAGACAGACAAACAGATAGTCGGGAACGGGAGAGCTTATATGACTACGTATATGAATAAAATGAGATGCTCCCCACCAGGGACTGGGTGAAGCCGGGTCAGACAGACAGACAGACAGATAGTCGGGAACGGGAGAGCTTATATGACTACTTATATTAATTAAATGAGATGCTCCCCACCAGGGACTGGGTGAAGCCGGGCCGGGTCAGCCAGACAGACAGACAGACAGACAAACAAGCAGACAGACAGACTGATAGATAGATAGATCCCCTCCAGGGCCTGGGCCAGGGTCAGCTAGTATATATATAATCCTATATTCTGACTTTTCTGTGAATTTCTTCATACTTGGCAGGATTATTTTTGTTGAGTCTTCTTGGCATAGTATTTTTCGTTCTAATTAGCCTAGACTGGATACCAAGAAATATTCTCAGTAGCATCAGAGGCCAGACTGAAACTGACTACATGGAGATTGGACTATAGAAATGTTGACACCTTAATGTGTAGAATGGGGTCATTGATATTTATATTGTATATAGGGCCACCATGAGGCCGCGGCGAGTAATGCTATCTACAAGTTTTGTAAACAGAGCAGTGCATACCTCACTACATTGTAGAAAACAAAGCGCTCTCTCAGTCATAGAAGTGTACACGCCAGTATTCGTTTCAGACATGAAGTATACAGACCGGTTATCCACGTAGCCTTGAATTAGTATTAGAAGATCGAAGTAGTGTAAGTGGGGCTAAAGGATGACCGTTTTTGTGGAGGTGGAGGTGAAGTTTTATACATACCTCCACAAAGAGCGATAACTCTTTTTTCCCCAAAAAGTAGGCGTGGCGGTTGCGAAGTGACTCATCATAGGTGACGTGGTCTAGTGACTCATCAGAGTGGGTGTGGTGGTCAGAGGTGGTGGTCAAGTAATTGTAGGTACGACATAAAAAACACAACATGAAACATCAATAAAGAAAACAAACGATTCAAAAGAAGGTATATATAATGTTAATAATATATATATATATATATATATATATATATATATATATATATATATATATATATATATATATATATATATATATATATATATATATATAGAAGAAGAAAACAAAACATAGTAAGTGACCACTTATAGTTAAGGGTGTGTGATGACGTGGTCAAGTGGTGGTCAAGAGGTGGTCATGTGTTAAAGTAACCACTTAAATTAAAGGGGAAAGTACATGTAGTGGTGTGGTGGTGGTTAAAGTGTGCGATCACGTGGTCAAGTAATGGTCAAGTAGTGGTCAAGTGGTGGTCAAGTGACGAAATTTTAGTGGAAAGTAGTTGTAATGATATGGTGATGATTAAAGGGTTGTAAATTAGTGGTCAAGTGGTGGTCAAGTGGTGGTCAAGTGAGGAAAGTTTTAGTGGAAAGTAGTTGTAATGATATGGTGATGATTTAAGGGTGGTAAATTAGTGGTCAAGCAGTGGTCAAGCAGTGGTCAAGTGGTGGTCAAGTGAGGCAAATTTTAGTGGAAAGTAGTTGTAATGATATGGTGATGATTAAAGGGTGGTAAATTAGTGGTCAAGCAGTGGTCAAGTGGTGGTCAAGTGAGGACAATATTAGTGGAAAGTAGTTGTAATGATATGGTGATGATTAAAGGGTGGTAAATTAGTGGTCAAGCAGTGGTCAAGTGAGGAAAATTTTAGTGGAAAGTAGTTGTAATGATATGGTGATAATTAAAGGGTGGTAAATTAGTGGTCAAGAGGTGGTCAAGTAGTGGTCAAGTAGTGGTCAAGTCGTCGACTGAACACTTAAATTGTCGGGGAAAGTACGTGTAGTGAAACGGTGATGGTAAAATAAGTAATGACATGGTCAAATAGTGGTCAAGTGGTGGTCAAGTAGTGGTCAAAGGGTGGTCAAGTGGTCAAGGGGTGGTCAAGTGATCCCTTAAATTGTAGAGGAAGGTATATGTAGTGATGTGGTGATGATCAGGAGGTGGTCAAGTAGTGGTCAAGTGGTGGTCAATCTGGGGTCAAGTGGTCAAGTTACCCCTTAAATTGTCAGGGAAAGTGAGTGTAGTAAGTTGGTGATGATGGTGAGGTGGTCAAGAGGTGGTCAAGTGGTCAAGAGGTGGTCAAGTTACCCCCTAAATTGTATGGGAGGGTACATTTAGTGATGTGGTGGTGGTTAAAGTGAGTGATGGCGTGGTCAAGTGGTGGTCAAGGAGTGGTCAAGGGGTGGTCAAGTGGTCGAGTGACCACATAAATTGGCTGGGAAAGTAGGTGTAGTGACATGGTGATGATCAAGAGGTGGTCAAGTTGTTAGGTCTAGAGGTTGGGGTGTCTCAGTCATGAAGTATCAAACTGCCTGCTGTGGGAAGTATGGCGCTGATCAGGGCGAGTAGGTTCTAATACGTTTATCGCTATTGTCTACAATTGGCGTGGTTGTATAGTAATAATAGTAGAGTTGTTTCGTAGTAATATTAGTCATCATCATCAAGGGTCATGTTAGGTGGTATTTGTAATGGTAGTAGTAGTAGTAGTAGCAATACCAACAATAGTAATAATTATCATCATCAACACGTGTCTTACCAACGGATGTATCACCCACACATTGCGATCTCCGACACCATTGAACAATTCCGGGGTTGACTCACACTACAGAAATCCCCAAATTAACGGCATTACCTTCATGTAATGGTGGTACTCATAGTACCAATAGCACCAGTAGTAATAGTCACCAACAGCAGCAAGAGACTTATCGCCTGACATTGGTCAGTATGACACTCCATAAACTATGATCTCCAACACCATGGATACAAATAGTAATAATATTGGTGGTGGTAGTAGTAGTAGTAGTAGTAGTAGTAGTAGTAGTAGTAGTAGTAGTAGTAGTAGTAGTAGTAGTAGTAGTAGTAGTAGTAGTAGTAGTAGTAGTAGTAGCGGCGGTGGTGGTGGTGCTGGTGGTGGTGGTGGTAATAATAGGAGTAGTAGAATAGCGAGGGTGCTTGTTGTTTCACTAAGTATTTGTATATCGTATGTAGTATAAAGCTAGTTTGTGTTGTATGCCATGTAAGGTGTTACTGAAATATCTGTATTTTGTAGTTCTAAGAGGTGATGATAGTGTCTCCAGTGCTGCGAAAAAGGCTCATTGTGAGATATCGATCATTTCTCAAAGCGCCAACATCCGGGGTGCATGCCCATTACGAGCAAACAACGATAAGGCAACGACAAGGCAAAATGGCGTCGAATATACCGTAAAGTACACTACTTATGAGGTCATCGGTTGTCCGTTCCATCACGGTCGACAAATAGGCGCTCACTAACTTCACAATATGCTCACTCAAATAAACATATAGGATAATAAGGCACCGACCCAAACAAAGAAAACGGACAAAAACAACGGGGGGAAAATGACATAAGCGTCAAAATATAACACATACAAAGACAGATACAACAGTGACTAAAAAAATAATAAAAATGACACGACAAAATAACACACACACACACACACACACACACACACACACACACACACACACACAATGAAAACTGAAACAACCAATGAAAAATCGCTGACACGAACACTAGAAGCTGACACAAACACTAAACAAGGTACCTAAAGAAAAGCTAAACTTTGTTAACCAAAATGTGAAAGTAGGAAAATGTGATACCCAAATGTAAAACAAATACAGGAATAGCTCGTCCCAACTTATAAAAAGTAGGAAAATATGTCAACCAAATGGGAAAAAGTTAGGCCAAATACAAAAATATCTAATTCAAACTAATGAAAATTAAGGAAACTTTGTTAACCAAAGGAGGGGAAAAACCTAGGTCAAGTAGGAAAATCTGTTACCAAAAAGTGAAAAATGTCACCCAATACAGAAATAGTTCGTCCACACGTATGCAAACTAGGAAAATTTGTTAGTCGAACAGGATAAAATATTGCCCAAGTAGGGAAATTTGAGAGCCATATGTGAAAAAATATAATCCAAAGAGAGGAATATCTCGTTCCAACTTATAAAAAGAAGGAAAATTCTCAACCAAATGAGAAAACGTTAGACCAAGTATAGTAACATCTCAACCAAACTTATGAAAAGTAGGAAACTTTGTTAGCCAAACCGAAAAAATCTAGGTCAAGTAGGAAAATCTGTTAACCAAATGTAAAAAATGTCGGCCAAATACAGAAATACCTCGTCCACACTTATTAAAATTAGGAAAAATTTGTTAGCCAAACAGTAAAAATATTGCCCAAGTAGGAAAATTTGATAGCCGAATGTAAAAAAAAAAAATATCACCCAAAGAGAGGAATATCTCGGCCAGACTTATAAAAAGTAGGAGAACTATTTGCCAAATGGGAAAAGTTAGTCCAAATACAGAAATATCTCAACCAAACATATAAAAAATAGGAAAAATTGTTTACCAAACGGGAAATATATTGACCAACTAGGGAAATGTGTTACTCAAAGAGGAAAAATAATGACCAAGTAACGAAATACATCGCTCAAACTTATGAAAACTAGGAAATTTTGTTAGCCAAATGGAAGAAACCTTGGTCAAGTAGGAAAATCTGTTAGCCAAATGTAAAAAATGTCGGCCAAATACAGAAATACCTCGTCCACACTTATTAAAATTAGGAAAAATTTGTTAGCCAAACAGTAAAAATATTGCCCAAGTAGGAAAATTTGATAGCCGAATGTAAAAAAAAAATAAATCACCCAAAGAGAGGAATATCTCGGCCAGACTTATAAAAAGTAGGAGAACTATTTGCCAAATGGGAAAAAGTTAGTCCAAATACAGAAATATCTCAACCAAACATATAAAAAATAGGAAAAATTGATAACCAAATGGGAAATATATTGACCAAATAGGGAAATGTGTTACTCAAAGAGGAAAAATAATGACCAAGTAACGAAATACATCGCTCAAACTTATGAAAACTAGGAAATTTTGTTAGCCAAATGGAAGAAACCTTGGTCAAGTAGGAAAATCTGTTAGCCAAATGTAAAAAATGTCGGCCAAATACAGAAACAGTTCGGTCACACGTATGCAAACTAGGAAAAGTTGTTAACCAGATAGGAAAAGTATTGGCCAAGTAAGAAAATTTGATAGCCAAATGTGAAAAAATATCAGCCAAAGAGAGAAATATCTCATCCAAACTTATAAAAAGAAGGAAAATTCTCAACCAAATGAGAAAAAGTTAGACCAAATATAGTAACATCTCAACCAAACTTATGAAAACTAAGAAACTTTGTTAGCCAAAGAGAAAAAACCTTGGTCAAGTAGGAAACTCTGTTACCCAAATGTGAAAAATGTCCACCAAGTACAAAAATAACTTGCCCACACTTATGAAAACTACGAAAATTTTGTTACCCAAAGATGAAACATATTGCTCAAGTAGGAAAATTTGAAAGCCAAATGTGAAAAAATATCACCCAAAGAGAGAAATATCTCGGCCAGACAAAAAGTTGGAAAATTTGTCAACCAAATAGGGTAAAGTTAGACCAAATACAGAAACATCTTAACCACATTTATAAAAAACGAGGGGAAAATGTCGACCAAATACAGAAATAATTCAACCCAATTGATAAATATGGCAACCAAACTTATGAAACGTAGGAAAATGTGTTAACCAAAAGGGGAAAATATGGTACACGTAACGAAATATCTCATCCAAACTTATAAAAAGTAGGAAAATATGTCAACCAAACGCGAACAATGTCAGCCAAATACAGAAATTTCTCAACCAAACTCATGAAAAGTAGGAACAACTTGTTACCCAAATAGGAAAAATATTGGTCAAGTAAAGAAATAGCGTGGTCAAACCTATAAAAACATACCAACATTTGTTAACACAACTTGGCCACTTGTTCTTACAAACTTGCTCGCTGGCTCAAACAATTTGTCCACTTGATATTACAATCGGTCGACCTATCCTATCAACTCACACACTTACCATAACAACTGTCCCTTTTCCCCAACAACGTGTCCACCGACTCTCTCATATTATCGACTCGCCCTAGCAACTTACCCACTGACTCTAACAACTTCCCCACATGGGCTCACAAAATTTCCATTTGTTATTACAACTTGTCGACAGTCTCACCCAAATTACCACTTACTCTTACAAACTGTCCCAACTGCGCACACAAAGGTGTCCACTTGTGATTTCACGGCCTCCTCTCCACATAGATAAGTAGCCCTTATAAAATACAAATGTATCCCGCAAGTCATACAGAAGTGTCCCCCATATTGTCATTTCAAAAAAAAAATATTTGTGTGTGTGTAGGTAAGTTCATGTCTTTGGCAGTTCATATTTTCTAAATTCATTTCTTCAGCATAAGATTTGTGTAAGTTCACGCCCTCATCATAAATTTTGTTGTGTAAGTTCATGTCTTCGACAGTTCATGTTTTGCTAAGGTCTAGTTTTAGTGAAAATGCAGAAGTCTATTGGCTAGAATTTCAATCTGAGTGGTCAATTACTAACACTGCCTGTGGACAGCTATTCTTACCCATGCGCTAAAGTTGAGAAAATGAACTTCCGTTGAATGGAAGCTACTGCAGACTTGAATTATTAAACCCCTCTGGAAGAAGTAGCAGCAGCTTAACCAGGAAAAGATCGAATTAGTTATCCCCAGTTAGTCTGGGAATTATGAAAATATACGCTCACACAAGCGATATTACTCATGACGTCATATAAACAAAAAAATAAAGGATAACAATTGTGGCCATACTACATACGATATACAAATACTTAGTGAAACAACAAGCACCCTCGCTATTCTACTACTCCTATTATTACCACCACCACCACCATCACCACCACCACCGCCGCTACTACTACTACTACTACTACTACTACTACTACTACTACTACTACTACTACTACTACTACTACTACTACTACTACTACTACTACTACTACTACTACCAATATTATTACTATTTGTATCCATGGTGTTGGAGATCATAGTTTATGGAGTGTCATACTGACCAATGTCAGGCGATAAGTCTCTTGCTGCTGTTGGTGACTATTACTACTGGTGCTATTGGTACTATGAGTACCACCATTACATGAAGGTAATGCCGTTAATTGGGGATTTCTGTAGTGTGAGTCAACCCCGGAATTGTTCAATGGTGTTGGAGATCGCAATGTGTGGGTGATACATCCGTTGGTAAGACACGTGTTGATGACGATAATTATTACTATTGTTGGTATTGCTACTACTACTACTACTACCATTACAAATACCACCTAACATGACCCTTGATGATGATGACTAATATTACTACGAAACAACTCTACTATTATTACTATACAACCACGCCAATTGTAGACAATAGCGATAAACGTATTAGAACCTACTCGCCCTGATCAGCGCCATACTTCCCACAGCAGGCAGTTTGATACTTCATGACTGAGACACCCCAACCTCTAGACCTAACAACTTGACCACCTCTTGATCATCACCATGTCACTACACCTACTTTCCCAGCCAATTTATGTGGTCACTCGACCACTTGACCACCCCTTGACCACTCCTTGACCACTACTTGACCACGCCATCACTCACTTTAACCACCACCACATCACTAACTGTATCCTCCCATACAATTTAGGGGGTAACTTGACCACCTCTTGACCACTTGACCACCTCTTGACCACCTCACGATCATCACCAACTTACTACACTCACTTTCCCTGACAATTTAAGGGGTCACTTGACCACTTGACCACAGATTGACCACCACTTGACCACTACTTGACCACCTCCTGATCATCACCACATCACTACATATACCTTCCTCTACAATTTAAGGGATCACTTGACCACCCCTTGACCACTTGACCACCCTTTGACCACTACTTGACCACCACTTGACCACTATTTGACCATGTCATTACTTATTTTACCATCACCGTTTCACTACACGTACTTTCCCCGACAATTTAAGTGTTCAGTCGACGACTTGACCACTACTTGACCACTACTTGACCACCTCTTGACCACTAATTTACCACCCTTTAATTTCTTCTTCTTCTTCTTCTTTCGTTCGCTTGAAATATGTCTATATCTGCAATGTCGTCTCTTGCATGAATTGAACTGTTTTTTTCAGTTCACACAGTGGTCCATAGAGTTTATCTTCCACCGTCGTCTCTCTAGGCCAGAAGGTTTGCCTAGATATGTTATATTTTGGGCAGTCTTGGAGTATGTGCTCTGCTGTCTGCGACGCCAATCCACATGTGCACATGGCTGTTTCACCAATCTTGAATTTTGTATACATGTGGTTGCGTAATCTATTGTGTCCTGTTCTGAGGCGCAGAATAATGACTTGTTCTGGTCTGTCCATAATGTGGTAGTCATCTTGAGCAGGTTTTGGTGGCTTTCTGACTGATTTGATCATTCTTTTCTTTTGGTGGTATGTAACGGGCACATCAGGCTGTTCCTCTTTGGCTCCTTCCTTAGCCAATTGATCAGCTCTGTCGTTTCCGGGTACTCCACAGTGGGATGGTATCCACTGTATGGTGACTTTATGCTGACTGCTAAGTTCAGAAAGTAGTGTCCTTAGTACTGGCAATTTCCCAGAGAGGAGCGCCTCGAGTACTGATTTTGCATCTGTTAGTAGCACCACAGGTTGTGTACCATTGCTGTTATTTAGTAATTTCTCTGTTGCTATCTTGATTGCCTCAATTTCGGCATCATAGTTATGGCAGTACTTTCCTGTCGGTACTCTGGCTGTGTCCCTAGTATTATTTGGGT